>CM061751.1:1523980-2237227 GCA_030979885.1 Lolium multiflorum | reverse complement strand
CACCAGAAAATAGTTGACACTACTTCCAATGACATGTACAACGAGTATATAATGATGCGAGATGGACCGGGGTTCCCAGCTATCTACACTAGTGGTAACTCTCCAATAACAAGTGACAAGTGTTGGGTGAACAAATTACAGTTGGGCAATTGATAGGATTGATAAGGCAGTAAGAAAGAACATCAATTCATTAATCATGTAGGCATGTTTTCCATATATAGTCGTACGTGCTCGCAATGAGAAACTTGCACAACATCTATTGTCCTACCAGCCGGTGGCAGCCGGGCATCAAGGGAATCTGGATATTAAGGTACTCCTTTTAATAGAGCAGGAGCAAAGCATTAACACTCGTGAACACAACATGTGTCCCTCACATCGCCGCCATCCCCTCCGGTTGTCCCGATTTATGTCACTTCGGGGCCTTTGGTTCCGGGCAGTGACATGTGCATACAACTTGTAGACAATCTAAGCAATAATTATAGAGCTCAAATCTAAGATCATACTCGGGCCTAGTGACAAGCATTAAACATAATACAAGATTGCGGCAACAATAACTTCACAAACTTTATAGATAGACTAATCATGTATCATCCATCGGATCAACAAACACAACACCGATTACATCGAGATGAATCTCAATCATGTAAGGCAGCTCATGACATCATTGTATTGAAGTACATGGGGGAGAGTATACCAACTAGCTACAGCTAGAACCCGTAAGTCCATGGGGGAACTACTCAAGGAGCATGATGGAGGCGGTGGCGTTGATGGAGATGGCTTCAGGGCATGCTTGTCCAGCGAGGAATGCCGGGACAGAGACTCTGTCCCCCGGGTGGAGGTTTGCGATGGCGCGGCGCTGATGAGTCTTTTTGGAGTTTCGTCAAGTCGTGCTTTCACGTTTTTAGGTCGAAAGGGCTTAAATAGGCGAAGAGGCGACGCAGGAGGGGCACCAGGCGCCCTCCCCATAGGCAGCGCGGCTAGGGGCCTGCCCGCGGCCCTATGGTGTGGAGACACAGGCCTCCCCTCTGACTCCCCTTCGGTGTCCTGGTCCGTCTAGGTGAATTATGATGTTTGGTCTTCGTTTCGTGGAATTCCGAGAATATTGCCCAAACAGCCTTTCTGGAACCAACAACAACAGAAGTGGCACTGTGGCATCTTGTTAGTAGGTTAGTTCCGGAAAATGCATAAAAAACATTATAAAGTGTGGGCAAAACATGTAAGTATTGTTATAAAACAAGCATGGAACATCGGAATTATAGATGCGTTGGAGACGTATCGGCATCCCCAAGCTTAGTTCCTGCTCGCCCTCGAGTAGGTAACGATAAAAAAGACTAATTTCTGTAGTGACATGCTACTTACATAACCTTGATCATACTATTACAAAGCATATAAAATGAATGAAGTGACTCAAGGCAATGATCTATATTTGCTAACAAATAGATAACATGTAGCAAAACTTTTCATGAATAGTACTTTCAAGACAAGCATCAAAGTCTTGCATAAGAGTTAACTCATAAAGCAATAAATTCAAAGTAAAGGCATAGAAGCAACACAAAGGAAGATATAAGTTTCAGCAGTTGCTTTCAACTTTCAACATGCATATCTCATGGATAATTGTCAACACAAAGTAATATGATGAATACAAATAAGCAAGTATGTAAGAATCAATGCCAGAGTTAACACAAGTGTTTGCTTCTAAGATGGAAGGGAATGGGTAAACTGACTCAACATAAAGTAAAAGAATGGCCCTTCAAAGAGGAGAGCATCGATTGCTATATTTGTGCTAGAGCTTTGGTTTTGAAAACATAAAGAGAGCATAAGTAAAGTTTTTGAGAGGTGTTTGTTGTTGTCAACGAATGGTAGTGGGCACTCTAACCCTCTTGCCAAACAAACCTTCAAAAGAGCGGCTCCCATTTTATTTTATTTTTGGGTGGCACTCCTTCCAACCTTTCTTTCTCAAACCATGGCTAACCGAATCTCGGTGCACCTTATGTCTCACTTCATGAAGGAGTGCCTTTTATTTTAGTTTTATTATGATGACACTCCTCCCTTTGCTTTCTCAGCCATGGCTAACAAATCCTTCGGGTGCCGCCCAACAATCACATACCATGGAGAAGTGTCTATTTTTGTTAATTAATTTGGGACTAGGAATCCCATTGCCAGCTCTTTTGCAAAATTATTGGATAAGCGGATGAAGCCACTAGTCCATTGGTGAAAGTTGCCCAACAAGATTGAAAGATAAACACCACATACTTCCTCATGAGCTATAAAACATTGACACAAATCAGGGTGATAAATTTTGAATTGTTTAAAGGTAGCACTCAAGCAATTTACTTTGGAATGGCGAGGAAATACCACATAGTAGGTAGATATGGTGGACACAAATGGCATAGTGGTTGGCTCAGGATTTGGATGCATGAGTTCCCTCTCGATACCAGGCTTAGGCTAGCAAGGTTATTTGAAGCAGACACAAGTTGAACCGGTACAATAAAACTTACATAAGAACATATTGCAAAGCATTATAATACTCTTCACTGTCTTCCATGTTGCTCAAACACTTTTACGAGAAAATATCTAGACCTTAAGAGATCAATTATGTAAACCAATTTTAACAAAGCTTTCTGGTAGTTCTCCACTAATAAGTTTAAACTACATGCAAAAACTTATGATCTACTTGAGAGCTCAAAACAATTGCCAAGTATCAGATATCCAAGACATATGAGGCATTGCTGCTTTTCCCAACCAAATAAGAATAAATATTATGCTTCAACACCATTTATTCAGACATTAAAAATGAAAGACAAGTGTTCATATGTAAAGCGGGCGATGTCTCTCTCCCAAACAAGGATTGCTAGGATCCGATCTTGTTCAAACAAAAACAAAAATAAAAAACAGCAGACGCTCCAAGTAAAGCACATATGATGTGACCGAATAAAACATCATAGTTTCAATGAAGAAGCACGATAAGTTGATGAAGAGATGCGCTTAGGCATCCCCATGTAAACGCTTAGTCTCCTTGAAATATGCAGGACAGAACAGAACGCTTAGACTTTTCTCTCTTCTTGATCATATATCATCCTCCCTTCTCTCTTGACCCTTGAAAACTTCCTTCACACCCAACTCCTCATAAACTTCATTAGAGGGGTTAGTACTCAAAAAACTTGAATCCACCTTGGTCCTGTAGTGACACATTGAAATTAGCTACTGCTCTCCACGTCTAGAAAGCCTCACATAAAGTCCACAAGAGACAATGCAAAAAAAGCAGAGACAGAATGTTGCCAAAACAAGAACAGCCAGTAAACACGAATTTTGAAATGGTACTTCCGTTGCTCAAATCCAAGCTCAAAACTAATGAAAGTTGCTTAGCATACATATCTGAGGATCACGCACGTAAATTGGCAGATTTTACGAAGGAGTTTCCTCAGAGAAATATGCCCAGATTCGTGACAGATAGAAATCTGTTTCTGCGCAGAAATCCAAATCTAGTATCAACCTTCGATTAGAGGCTTCACTTGGCACAACAAAACACAAAACTAAGTGTCGTTGCCTAATCGACAATACCTCGGAGGAGGGATCCTCACGAGGGGGAGAAGAAGTAGGGGCCATAGGGCGGAGTGCACACGGGACGGTGGTACGCGAGTTACCCAGCTTCGGAACCCTGCACGATGACGGGGCCTACTGCTGCGTGCCGGAATTATCGGCGCTTGCGCGTTGCAATGGTTGTGAGTTTGCCTCTAGGGCTCCTGGGATCCGGCTTATAGGCGCAGGGATCTAGGGTTTACATGGAGAGACCTCCTGGAATACAAGTTGCCTAACTGCGGTACAATATCTTGCACGTGTACGTCGAGATCACCGCCTTCCTTATGACAAATGCGGATCCGGATACTTCTGGACTCTGGATCCGGCCTCCTTAAATGATCAGTTGAGATCGGCCTCAGGATTCTGGCTGAACCATCCTTCTTGATCAACGGCTTAAGCCAGGCCGCCCGATGGGCCCAATACCACCATCACCGTCGTGGTACTTGACTTAGGATCTAAGCCATGTCATTGATATACCCATAAAGTATACCACAACACTAAGGATAAGAGGAGACTGTTGGAGAGATGCCCAAGAGGCAATAATAAAAGTGGTTATTATATCTTCATGTTTATGATAAAAGTTTATATACCATGCTATAATTGTATTGGAAACATTGATATATGTGTGATATGTAAACAACAAAGAGTCCCTAGTAAGCCTCTTAACTAAGCTTGTTGATTAATAGATGATTAGTTTCATAATCATGAACATTGGATGTTATTAATAACAAGGTTATATCATTGTATGAATGATGTAATGGACACACCCAGTGTATGGATACGATCATTAAGTTATTTATAAGCTGATACACAATTTACTAAGTCCTTTGACATGAATCATGTAAATCACTTATACCGGAAAAGGTACTTTGATTACATCAAACGTAATTGCGTAAATGGTGGTTATAAAGGTGAGATTAAGTATCCGGAAAGTATGAGTTGAGCATATGGACCAATAGTGGGATTTGTCCATCCCGATGACGGATAGATATACTGCGGGCCCTCTCGGTGGAATGTCGTCTAATGTCTTGCAAGCATATGAATAAGTTCATAGGAGACCACATACCACGGTACGAGTAAAGAGTACTTGTCAGGAGACGAGGTTGAACAAGGTATAGTGTGATACCGATGATCAAACCTAGGACAAGTAAAATATCGCGTGACAAAGGGAATTGGTATCGTATGTGAATGGTTCATTCGATCACTAAAGTCATCGTTGAATATGTGGGAGCCATTATGGATCTCAAGATCCCGCTATTGGTTATTGGTCGGAGTGAGTACTCAACCATGTCCGCATAGTTCGCGAACCGTAGGGTGACACACTTAAAGGTGGATGTTGAAATGGTAGAACTTGAATATGGAATGGAGTTCGAATATTTGTTCGGAGTCCGTCACGAGGAGTTCCGGAATGGTCAGGAGAATAAGATTCATATGGGGATGTCATTTTATGTGAAATAAAATGTCACGGAAGGTTCTATGGAAGGTTCTGGAATTCTTGAAAAGTCCGGAAGAAACCACCAAGGTGAGTCCACAAGGGACTCCACCTCCATGGCCGGCCAGCCCTAGATGGGGTGGAGTCCCAAGTGGACTCCGCCATAGAGCCCGACCACCCCATGGAAGTGGCCACCTGTGGGTGGGAGTCCTAGTTGGGCTAGGTTTCCCCTCCTATGGAAGGTTTGGTTGGGTCTTGATAGAACTTGGACACCACCTCCTTGGGGTTCCACCTATACAATGAGGAGGAGAGGGAGGGGGGCCACACCAAAGCCTCAAGCTTGGCCGCCCCCTATAGTGGCCGGCCACCCTCTCCCCCAAACCCTAGCCGCCCCCTCCTCCACCCTATCCCGCACGCTTAGCGAAGCTCCGCAGTTCTCGCCACAGCACCACGGCCGTGCCAGCAGTTCAGAGGAGCTACTGTGCTGCCCCGGCCCAGACGGGGAGGTGGGTGTCGTCTTCATCAACAAGCGAACGTGTGACGAGTACGGAGGTGCTGCCCGTTCGTGGCGCCGGAACCGATCGTGATCAAGATCTTCTACGACGCTTTTGCAAGCGGCAAGTGAACGTCTACCGCAGCAACAAGAGCCTCCTCTTGTAGGCTTTGGAATCTCTTCAAGGGTGAGTCTCGATAATCCTCTCGTTGCTACCGTCTTCTAGATTGCATCTTGGCTTGGATTGCGTGTTCGCCGTAGGAAAATTTTGTTTTCTATGCTACGTTTTCCTATGAGTGGTATCAGAGCCGTGTCTATGCATAGATGGTTGCGCGAGTAGAACACAATGGTTTGTGTTGATGCTCTTGTTATCTTTAGTTTAGTACTTTGCATCTTTGTGGCATAGTGGGATGAAGCGGCTCGAGCTAACTTTACATGACCGCGTTCATGAGATTTGCTCCACGCTTGATGCAACTTGTATTGCATGAGTGGCTTTGCGGGTGTCTGTCTCTCCTACTATAGTGAAGATTCAATTTACTCTTCTATTGACAACACTAGTATCACCGTTGTGGTTCATGTTCGTGAGTAGATTGGATCTTGCTCGAAAACACTAAACCACGTAAAATATGCAAACCAAATTAGAGAACGTCTAACTTGTTTTTGCAGGGTTTGGTGATGTGATATGGCCATAATGTGATGATGAATATGTATGAGATGATCATTATTGTATTGTGTCAACCGGCAGGAGCCTTATGGTTGTCTTTAAATTTCATGTTGAGTGGTATTTCAAAGTAGTTGTAATAGTTGCTACATGGAGGACGATCATGAAGACGGCGCCGACCTTGGTGCTTCGCCGACGATGATGGAGATCATGCCCGTTGATGATGGAGATCATGTCGGTGCTTTGGAGATGAAGATCAAAGGCGCAAAGACAAAAAGGGCCATATCATATCACATATGAACTGCATGTAATGTTAATCCTTTTATGCATCTTATTTTGCTTAGATCGGACGGTAGCATTATAAGATGATCCCTCTCACTAAAATCTCAAGATAATAAAGTGTTCATCATTAGTAGCACCGTTATCAAGTCTATCGTTTGAAGCATCTCGTGATGATCGGGTGTGATGGAGTCGATAAGTACATAAACGGTGCAAGCCAGATTTGCACATGCGGATACTAAGGTGGCCTTGGCGAGCCTAGCATGTACAGACATGGTTCAGACGTGATGCGAAAGGTGAGCATGAATCATATGATTGATATGATGAACACTTTGAGTGTTAGCCATTGAAATTACATCTTGTCTCGTGATGATCGGGCATAGGTGTGGATTTGGTTTGTGTGATCACTAAGACAATGCGGGGGATATTGTTTTGAGTGGGAGTTCACCTAGATTTTTTATTATGTTGAATTAAGAATTTGAACTCAATTTGTCATAAACTTAGTCTAAACTATTGCAAATATGTTGTAGATATGGCGTCCCCAATCACTTTTAACCAGTTCCTAGAGAAAGAAAAAGCTTAAAAGCAATGGTAGCAACTTCACCGACTGGTTCCGTCATGTGAGGATCTTCCTCAATGGCGGAAATCTGCAATATGTGCTTGATGCACCGCTAGGTGACCCTCCTGCAGAAACTGAAACCGATGAAGTAAAGAATGTTTACGCGACTCAGAAAACTCGGTACTCTCAAGTTCAGTGTGCCATCTTATGCAGTCTGGAATCCGATCTTCAAAAACGTTTTGAGCACCATGATCCTCATGAGTTGATGAAAGAGTTGAAGACTATTTTTGAGACTCATGCGGCCGTGGAATGCTATGAAGCATCGAAACATTTCTTCAGCTGTATGATGGAAGAAGGCAGCTCCGTTAGTGAGCACATGCTCGCCATGACCGGGCATGCGAAGAAACTCAGTGACTTGGGAATAGTGATTCCTAACAGACTGGGGATTAATCGTGTCCTTCAATCACTGCCACAAAGTTACAAGAACTTTGTGATGAACTACAATATGCAGAACATGACAAGGAGTTACCTGAACTCTTTGGCATGCTAAAAGCTGCTGAGATTGAGATCAGAAGAGCACCAAGTGTTGATGGTCAACAAGACCACCGGTTTCAAGAAACGGGGCAAGTCTAAGGGAAAATTCAAGAAGGGTGGCAAAAGCTGCCACGCCTCCTATGAAACCTAAGAACGACCTAAGCCTGATGTTGAGTGCTATTACTGCAAGGAGAAGGGACCATTGGAAGCGTAATTGCTCCAAGTATTTGGCGGATCTGAAGAGCGGCCTTGTCAAAAAGAAGAAAGAAGGTATATCGATATACATGTTATAGATGTTTATCTCACTAGTTCTCGTTCTAGTACCTATTTGATACTGGTTAGGTTGCTCATATTTGTAACTCAACGGAACTAAAGAATAAACGACAACTGTTGAAATGAAGTGACGGTGCGCGTTGGAAACGGATCCAAAGTCAATGTGATCGCAGTCGGGACACTTCCTCTACATCTACCTTCGGGATTAGTTTTAAGCCTAAATAATTGTTATTATGTACCTGCGTTGAGCATGAACATTATATCCGGATCTTGTTTAATGCAAGACGGTTATTCATTCAAGTCTGAGAATAATGGTTGTTCTATTTTTATGAATAATATCTTTTGTGGTTGAGCACCACAAAAGAATGGCTTATTTATGTTAGATCTCGATAGTAGTAATACGCATATTCATAACATTGATGTAAGCGAATTAAATTGAATGATAATTCTACTTATATGTGTCACATTGTCGTCTTGGTCATATTGGGGAAACGCGTGAAGAAACTCCATTCTGATGGATTACTGGAATCACTTGACTTTGAGTCACTTGATAGATACGAAGCATGTCGATGGGAAAAATGACTAAGACTCCATTCTCGGGTATGATGGGGCGCTACCGACTTATTGGAAATCATACATACAGATGTGTGTGGACCAATGAGTGTAGCATCGCCGGTGGTTATCGTTATGTTCTAACCATCACAGATGATTTAAGTAGATATGGGTATATCTGTTTCATGAAACATAAATCCGAAACTTTCGAAAAGTTTAGGAATTCCCAAGTGAAGTAGAAAATCAACGTAACAAGAGATTAAATTTCTACGATCTGATGGCGGAGGTTAATATCTGAGTTATGAGTTTGGCATGCATTTAAAGAAATGGGAATGCTTTCACAATTGACACCCTGGGAACACCACAACGAAACGGTGTGTCCGAACGTCGTAATCGAACTCTCTTAGATGTAGTTCGTTCTATGATGTCTCTTACGGATCAGTTATCATTTTGGAGTTATGCATTGGAAACAGCCGCATTCACTTTAAATAGAGCACCATCAAATCATTTGAAACGACGCCATATGAATTATGGTTTAATAAGAAACCCTAGGTATCGTTCTAAAAGTTTGGGGTTGCGAAGCCTATGTAAAAAAAGTTACAACCGGACAAGCTAGAACCCAAAGCGGAGAAATGCGTCTTCATAGGATAACCTAAGGAAACTATAGGGTACACTTTCTATCACAGATCCGAAGGCAAGATCTTTGTTGCTAAGAACGGAACCTTTCTTGAAAAAGAATTTCTCACAAGAAGTGACTTGAAGAAAAGTAGAACTCGATGAGATTGAAGAATCTCTACTCGTTGATCGGAGTAGCGCAGTACCGGAAGTTTGTACCACCTACCGACAGCAGAGGAAGCTAATGATAATAAGTCATGAAACTTCAAATGAGGCAAATGTTGAACCTCGCGGTCCGACAAGGGATAGAGTACCCTCCAGTTGACCCTTGATCCTTGTCTAAATGTCATGATTGTGGATAACAATGATGAAGACTCTGCGACGTATGAAGAAGCGATGATGAGCCAGATTCCAACAAATGGCAAGAAGCCATGAAATTCGAAATGGGATCCATGTATGATAACAAAGTATGGACTTTGGTAGAATTACCTGATAGCCGCAAAAGGTTGTCGAAAATAAATGGATCTTCAAGAGAAAAACAGATGCCGATGGTAATATTACTTTACTGTCTATAAAGCGCGACTTGTCGCAAAGGGTTTCGACAAATTCAAGGTGTTGACTCGATGAGACTTTCTCACTGTAGCGAAGCTAAAATCCGTGAGGATTTTGTTAGCAATAACTGCATTTTTCGATTATGAGATTTGCAGATGGATGTCAAAGCGGCGTTCCTTAATGGAGACATTGAGGAAGAGTTATATGGTACAACCCAAAGGTTTTGTCGATCCTAAAAATGTTGACAAAGTACAAACTTCAGAGTTCAATCTATGGACTGAAGCAAGCATCGAAAAGTTGGCCGACGGTTTGATAAGGTGATCAAAGACTTCGGGTTTATACGGTGCATGGGGAGGCCTGTATTTACAAGAAAGTGGGTGGGAGCTGTAGCATTTCTGATATTATATGTAGATGACATATTGATTGGGAATGATATAGAACTATTAAACAGTGTTATTTGGATAATAGTTTTTCAATGAAAGACCTTGGTGAAGCATCATACATATTAGGCATCAAGATTTATAGAGATAGATCAAGACGTCTAATAGGGCTATCACAGAGTACATACCTGGACAAGATTATAAAGAAGTTTAGAATGGACGAAAGTAAGAAAGGATTCTTACCTATGTTACCAGGCAACTTGAGTAAGACTCAAGGACCGGCTACGGCAGAAGAAAGAGAAAGGATGAGTCAGATCCCTATGCCTCGGCAGTAGGCTCTATCATGTATGCCATGCTATGTACAAGACCGGATATAGCACATGTTGTTAGTTTGACTAGCAGATATCAAAGTGATCCAGGAATGGAACACTGGACATCGGTCAAGAATATCTGAAGTACTTGAAAAGAACTAAGGATATGTTTCTTTGTTATGGAGGTGACCAAAGAGCTGGAATTGTAACAAGTTACACGTGCAAGTTGGAACAACGATCTGATGACTCTAAGTCTGTCTGAGTGCGTGTTTATATTGAATAGTCTTTGTAGTAAGCTGGGCAAGCTCGAGGCAGTGCACGGTGGCGAAGTCTTCAAAACGGAGTACATAGCGGCTTCGGAGGCTTCATCGAAAGCGGTATGGATGAAGAGGTTCATTAATAGAGCCGGTGTGGTTCCTAGTGCGTGGACCACTAAGTGTCTGCTGTGACCCAACATGGGTGCCATCGCCCGATGCACAAGAACCAAGGTCACACAAGAGACTGAAGCATATCAAGCTGCGTTACCACTCGATTCACGAGTACATCGAAGATGGAGAAGTAAAAATTTGCAAAGTACACACTGATCTGAATATAGCAGATCCGTTGACTAAAGCTCTCCCTAGGGCAAAGCATGACTGACACCAGAATGCCATGGGTGTTAGGTACCTTACAATGTAATCTAGATTATTGACTCTAGTGCAAGTGGGGGACTGTTGGAGATATGCCCAAGAGGCAATAATAAAATGGTTATTATATGATAAAAGTTTATATACCATGCTATAATTGTATTAATTGAAACATTGATACATGTGTGATATGTAAACAACAAAGAGTCCCTAGTAAGCCTCTTAACTAGCTTGTTGATTAATAGATGATTAGTTTCATAATCATGAACATTGGATATTATTAATAAAAGTTATATCATTGTATGAATGATGTAATGGACACACCCAATTAAGCGTAGCATAAGATCACGATCATTAAGTTATTTGCTATAAACTTTTGATACATAGTTACCTAGTCCTTATGACCATGAGATCATATAAATCACTTATACCGGAAAGGTACTTTGATTACATGAAACGCCATTACGTAAATGGGTGGTTATAAAGGTGGGATTAAGTATCCGGAAAGTATGAGTTGAGGCATATGGATCAATAGTGAGTTTTGTCCATCCCGATGACGGATAGATATACTCACGGGCCCTCTCGGTGGAATGTGAGTCTAATGTCTTGCAAGCATATGAATAAGTTCATAAGAGACCACATACCAGGGTACGAGTAAAGAGTACTTGTCAGGAGACGAGGTTGAACAAGGTATAGTGTGATACCGATGATCAAACCTCGGACAAGTAAAATATCGCGTGACAAAGGGAATTGGTATCGTGTGTGAATGGTTCATTCGATCACTAAAGTCATCGTTGAATATGTGGGAGCCATTATGGATCTCCAGATCCCGCTATTGGTTATGGTCGGAGTGAGCACTCAACCATGTCCGCATAGTTCGCGAACCGTAGGGTGACACACTTAAAGT
Source organism: Lolium multiflorum (assembly GCA_030979885.1). Lineage (NCBI taxonomy): Eukaryota > Viridiplantae > Streptophyta > Magnoliopsida > Poales > Poaceae > Lolium > Lolium multiflorum. The sequence continues at coordinate 2,225,474 of CM061751.1, read as the reverse complement.
TGGATGTTGAAATGGTAGAACTTGAATATGGAATGGAGTTCGAATATTTGTTCGAAGTCCCGGATAAGATCCCGGACATCACGAGGAGTTACGGAATGGTCCGGAGAATAAGATTCATATATAGGATGTCATTTTATGTGAATAAAATGTCACGGAAGGTTCTATGGAAGGAGAAGGTTCTAGAAAAGTCGGGAAGAAACCACCAAGGAAGGTGGAGTCCTGAGGACTCGAGTCCCGGATGGGATCCCGGACATCACGAGGAGTTCCGGAATGGTCGGGAGAATAAGATTCATATATAGGATGTCATTTTATGTGAATAAAATGTCACGGAAGGTTCTATGGAAGGTGAAGGTTCTAGAAAAGTTCGGAAGAAACCACCAAGGAAGGTGGAGTCCACATGGGACTCCACCTCCATGGCCGGCCGACCCTAGATGGGTGGAGTCCCAGAGTGGACTCCACCATAGGGGGCAGCCACACATGGGAGTTGGAAATCACCTTTGGGTGGGAGTCACAGTGGGCTAGGTTTTTCTCTATGGAAGGTTTTTAGTTGGTCTTATTCGAACCGGGCACCACCTCTTGGGTTCCACCTATATAATGAGGGCCAAGGGGAGGGGGCCGGCCACACCAAGCCTCCAAGCCGCCCCCTATAGTGGCCGGCCCCCCCCCTCTCCCCCAAACCCTAGCGCCCCGCTCCTCCACCATATCCCGCACGCTTAAGCGAAGGCCGGATTTCTCCACCGCCGCCGACACCACGCCGTCGTGCGGTCGGATCAAGAGGAACTACTACTTCCGCTGCCCGGCCGGAACAGGGAGGTGGACGTACGTCTTCATCATAAGCAGACGATGTGGCCAGGAATGCAGGAGGTGCTGCCGTTCGTGGCGCGGAGCCGATCGTGATCAAGATCTTCTACGCGCTTTTGCAAGCGGCAAGTGACGTCTACCGCAGCAACAAGGGCCTCCTCTTGTAGGCTTTGGAATCTCTTCAAGGGTGAGTCTCGATAATCCCTCGTTGCTACCGTCTTCTAGATTGCATCTTGGCTTGGATTGCGTGTTCGCCGTAGGAAAATTTTTGTTTTCTATGCTACGTTATCCTACAGTTGCTACAGTAGTAAACAACTTCCAAGACTCAAAATATAAAACAAAGTACTGTAGCAAAATAACACATAGGTTATCTCCCAGAAGTTATTTTCTTTATAGCCATTAAGATAGACTTTCGACAGTTTTATGATGCACTCGCTAGAAATAGTATTTGAAGCAAAAGAGAGCATCAAAAAGCAAATTCAAAACACATTTAAGTCTCACATGCTTCCTATGGAAAGTAATCTTGTACACGAATAAGTTCATGAAGAACAAAGTGACAAGCATAAGTAGATAGAACAAGAGTAACTTCAAAATTTTAAGCATATAGAGAGGTGTTTTAGCACCATGAAAATTTCTACTACCATATTTTCCTCTCTCATAATAATTTTCAGTATCTTCATGAATAAACTCAACAATATAACTATCACATGCAGCATACTTTTCATGATTTCCAAACACATAATTTTATCAAGTTCAAGAATAGTGGAATTAAAAAAACTTTCAAACTTACTTTTATTAATAATATAACAAGGTAGGTGATCAATCTCAATAGATATGGGACTCATAGAATAAGTCAAGAGCTCTCCAATCCCATTTTCATTAGTAGTACAATTAATATTATCAAGTAACATAGGACCATCATCTAGAGCTTTATCATAAACATTTGCCAAGCAAAATTCTTTAGTACCATGCATTTCGACATCGAGGCACAAACAAAGCATTATCATAAGATTTATCAAAGTAGCATGGATTATCATAAATAACAGTAGCATAATCATTCTCACAAGTATTACTCATAGGAAATATTTCAAAAGAATCCACAGGAACATAACATTCAACCTCTTTCGGTAAGCATGGAGGACAATCAAATAGTGTAAGAGATAAGTTACTCTCATTAGAAGGTTGGCATGGGTAGCTAATCCATTCTTCTTCCTTTTGTTCATCACTCTCCTCTTCTTTTTCATCCAATGAGCTTTCAGGTTCATTAATTTCCTCCTCTTTTCATCCAATGAGCTTTGAGGTTCATCAATTTCTTCTTCCACCGGTTCCTGCCAAATTGTGAGTGCATTCTTGTGCATTAATGTGTCTCTCTTTATAATCAAGGATATACGGATTCCTACTGTAGCATTCTATACAAGAATTAAGGATAGTAGAGACATAATCTTTAAGGTCCTTACAAATAGCACAAGTTTCATGTTCTCAACCATGAAGGATTCTATCTCGGAGGCTCCCATAAATAAGACAAATTGTTCTACCTCTTGGAACCCATAATGAATATAGCAATTCCGATTATAGTTCTTAATTAAAAATTCCTCACTAAAGCCACATTGAAATTTAAGATGTTTAGTATCCTGTTGAGAGCAACAGTTTATATCATGGCATCTAAGCAAGATTCTAGCCATTGTATTCAATTTTTCTATCATAGCACTCATTGTTTTGCCAGTTCTTGATTCTCTATAATTATTATAACATTCTATAAGCTCCAAGTAGTTTGTTGGTTCTCCCATAACAGACAGTTTTTAAATTTTAGGTTTTTCAAATTTTTATGGATTTTAGGGTATATAGGGAAAATAAAACAAGACAAAAATAAACTAGACAAAAAGTAAACTAAGCACAAATAAACTAGACAGAAATAAACTAGCAAGACAAAATAAAATAAAAGCGAGAGAGAGAGAGGTAGAGTGTACTCCCCAGTGAACTTATGAGTAGAGCTATGCCTCCCCCGGCGCGGAGAAAATAGTCTTGATAACCCACAAGTATAGGGGATCGCAACAGTCTTCGAGGAAGTAAAACCCAAATTTATTGATTCGACACAAAGGGGAGGTAAAAGAATACTTATAAGCCTTAACAACAGAGTTGTCAATTCAGCTGCACGGAAAAGCACTAATGTGAGGGGGTGATGTAAGTAGCACAATATGAGAGCAGTAGTAAAGTAACACAGCAGCGAGTAATAGCAATATGAGAGCAATGGCACCAGAAAATAGTTGATACTACTTCCAATGACATGTAGAACGAGTATATAATGATGCGAGATGGACCGGGGTTCCCAGCTATCTACACTAGTGGTAACTCTCCAATAACAAGTGACAAGTGTTGGGTGAACAAATTACGGTTGGGCAATTGATAGGATTGATAAGGCATTAAGAAAGAACATCAATTCATTAATCATAGGCATGTTTTCCATATATAGATCGTACGTGCTCGCAATGAGAAACTTGCACAACATCTATTGTCCTACAGCCGGTGTGGCAGGGCCTCGAGGGAATCTCTGGATATTAAGGTACTCCTTTTAATAGAGCACCGGGCAAGCATTAACACCCGTGAAAACATGTGTCCCTCACATCACCGCCATCCCCTCCGGTTGTCCCGATTTTGTCACTTCGGGGCCTTTGGTTCCGGACAGTGACATGTGCATACAACTTGTAGATACAATCTAAGCAATAATTATAGAGCTCAAATCTAAGATCATGCCACTCGGGCCCTAGTGACAAGCATTATTGCAGCAACAATAACTTCACAAACTTTATAGATAGACTAATCATAATGTATCATCCATCGGATCCCAACAAACACAACACCGATTACATCAGATGAATCTCAATCATGTAAGGCAGCTCATGACATCATTGTATTGAAGTACATGGGGGAGAGTATACCAACTAGCTACAGCTAGAACCCGTAGTCCATGGGGGAACTACTCACGGAGCATGATGGAGGCGGTGGCGTTGATGGAGATGGCTTCCGGGGGAACTTCCCCGTCCCGGCGGCCGGACGAGAGGTGTCCCCCGGGTGGAGTTTACGCGATGGCGGCGCGCCCAGTGAGTCTTTGGAGTTTCGTCAAGTCCGTACTGCGTTTTTAGGTCGAAAGGGCTTAAATAGGCGAAGAGGCGGCGCAGGAGGGCTGAGGGGCACCCTCCCCATAGGGCGGCGCGGCCGGGAGCCTGCCGCGCGGCCCTATGGTGTGGGGGCCCCGGGCCTCCCCTCTGACTCCTTGTCTGGTCCGTCCGGTGAATTATGATGTTTGGTCTTCGTTTCGTGGTCCGAGAATATTGCCCGAACAGCCTTTATGGAACCAAAAACAGCAGAAAACAGGCGGCAGCTGTGGCATCTTGTTAATAGGTTAGTTCCGGAAAATGCATAAAAACATTATAAAGTGTGAGCAAAACATGTAAGTATTGTTATAAAACAAGCATGGAACATCGAGAAATTATAGGTACGTTGGAGACGTATCATGATACCGCACGCTTCTCACCTCCTCCTCGTTAGGTACCGTCTATCATCATCTTGGGGCCGGTCGCATGGAGCGGCCTCCTCTTTATCTTTGCTTGAGTGGCTGCTCTCTGCTTTGTCTTTGCCATGGGAGTGGCTGCTTTCTTTATCTTTGCCATGGCGGCTCACAGCCCTGCCATATTGACATCAAAAGAGAACCCTGGCTCCCTTATGGAATGGCTTAGGTCCACCATGTTGACGTCGGGAAACGGACGCATGTCTACCTTCATGGCAAACTGTCCGAAAGTTAATCGGCCTGATTCTATCGCCATCTGAATTTGTGCGCGCACTTTGCAGTCATTGGTGGTGTGCGTGAACGTATGATGCCATTTGCAGTATGGCCTTTTGTTCATCTCTTGTGCCGTGGGGATCTTGTGGCCTTGGTAGCTTCAACTGTTTCTCTTTCATAGCAGATCGAAAATCTGCTCAGCTTTGCTCACATCAAAGTCAAACCCTCTTGGAGGCCCTGGTGGATTCACCCATTTGCAGGACACATGTACTGCCGTCCGAGTCCATTCAGCTACTGCGACTTCCTGATCTTCCACAGAATCTTCATCCTCATCCGCATTGACCAGGCTTATCGCGGCTTGAACTTGTCTTGGTACGATTGGATGGCTGTTCATATAAGGTCGATCTCTGGACCATGTGCGCCCGTGAGTGTACTCCACTTGGGCGTCGGATCCTTAAATGCTGCAAGGCCTGCCACGGCCAGCTCGACTGCTTCTTTCTCAGATAAATGAACCGAATAACATCGGTTCTTGACGGTTCTGAAACGCTGAATGTACTCGGACATCTCTCCTCGCTTTTGCCGAACTTGTGCTAGTTCGGCAATGCCGGCAATAGCTTCGAATGATATTGTGTGTGAAACTGTTTCTCCTCTTCCATGATCGCATGAATTTGGCTGCAGCAGGTGTACCATCCAAAAGCTGGACCGGTGAGGATTGCAAAAGAACCTCACCCGTAGCTGATCCGATGCCGAAACCATGCCCAAGCGGGCCAAGTATCGGCTCCGTGCTCGATTGAGCTGGTCCTTCGACCATGAATTTGGTGAAGTCCGAGGCGGTACTTAGGTGGTAGTGGGATCAGGTCAAACTCATGGGTACGGCTTGGAATAGCCGATTATCTTCTTCTTCGGCAGTATGCCGAACTGATCTCTCAAGACTGCACTGATCTGATCCGCGGTAGAGGCAGTAGTAGCTGAGCTTTCATGAATCGGTGCAGTGGCATACTTAGCTAGCCACGCCTGCTTCTCAGCGTCTGCTCCCAAACTCCCCGCTGCTGCAGCCGTCCCTCCTGCCGGAACAATTGCTCCTGCTCCGACAATCCCTCCTATTGGAGCCTGGATCGCCTGCATCCAGTTGTTGCAGTCCGTCACAAACGTGCACACATATCCGTGTGGGATCTCCTTGGGCGGCTCATATAAGAACGATAGTCGCCCGGATCACCTCCAGACAACGTATGCCGGTGAACCTTGTTGCTTGTGGAGCTGCCATCGCGTACGGCAGTGGTGGCCTGGTGTGGAGTTGCACCTCTCCCTGGTGAGTCCCTAGAGCAGGTCCTGAAGGAGTACTGATGCTTCATGATCTCTTGCACCACCTAGAGCGCAACGCGCTCCAAAGTATTTATCAGGCTCTCAGAATGCCGATGCAGTGAATGAGCCACCACGTAGTTGATTTCCTGTCGCAGGGCTCTGGTACGTTCCTCTAAAGGGAGAGATAGATCCAACCCCTCGAGGACGCCTTGTGGTGTAAATCCTTTGAACCTGATGCCGTGTGAACGGGTCTTCTCAAAGAGCCGATGAGTTCGGCTTCAACGATAGCCTTCAGCTCATCGTACTTCTTCTTGTGTTCCGTAGGGAGATCCTCGTATGTGATCTGCTCCTCTGCCATCTCGGAGGTCGGTGTCGACGTGGATGTTGCAGAAGATTGTCCCACCGGGCGTGCCAGAATGTGTTACAAAACCCACCGGCGGGCAATGGTTAAGCAACACGAAGAGCCGGGAGGCTCCCAAGGCCGCTTAGTGGATCCCCGGCACCTCGCGTCGTCCCGCAAGTCTTCCAGCCACGTCATGGCGGTTGCTAGGGCGTGCCACCTGACCTAGACCCGATCGGGAAGGTGTTGCTTCGATTGTTCTGCATGGTAGACATGTAAACATTATCGAGCCCTATCGGCTCTCAGGTTGCCCTGTGGATCGGCTCAAAGAGCGATCGCCCCATGGTTCACGTTGGATTTGCAATGACATGGGGATCTTGCTCAAAACAAAGCTAAAACGATCTACGACAGTTTAGGGTTTTCACCGCATCACCGGAACGTCCTACGCGTAGTCGGGCCTAGCAGATACGGAAGATGATGAAAACTACCCCTACAAGAGGCCTAAAAACCGACATTACGTCAATTCCCGGAACATCCCTTGTAGGCAGTAAACAACACCTAATGCACTACCGGATCGTCCGACCCCAGCATAAGGCCTAACTATGCAGATATTAAACTAATCCTTGGAACAAGGAGCAACTATAACAGATCGGATCTACTAAGTAACGATCAAGCAAGATGCTGCCCTTACATCCAGATAGGTGTAAGGGCAGCTAGGTGTCGAGGGACGGCATTGCCACGCAGATATGCACGAGAAAGCACCAATGCAAGCCCTAAACACCTAATGATAAGTAGTGCTGCTCGCCATCAACAATGCTTCAGCACGAGCAGCACAAGGTAGACGAATAAACGTATACTGCCTAGATCGCGAGATGCGATCTAGGCAGCATGATGCTTACCCGGAAGAAACCCTCGAAGGAAGGGTGGCGATGCGCCTGATTTGTGTTTGTTGTGAACGTGATTGTCCTCCTTTCTCGGTAACCCTAGATACATATTTATAGTCCAAGGGACTTTCTAAATGAGGCGTGCACCTAACCGTGCACGGGCCAGACTCTATCTTTTAATTCTAAACACGATGCGATCTACTATATTACAGATACATGGGCAATCTAGCCCAAACTCTAAGCACAAAGCCGCTTCAAAGACGCTCCACGTGTAATCTTCTAAGCCCATCTTCACTAACGGCCCATCTCTGATTTGGCCAAAATCGGGTGATAACAAGGGGGTTTTCTACTAGTAACAAGGTCCTCTAAAAAAAATTAAGGAAAAACAATATTTTTTGAGAGAAAGGAAAAAACAGTATTGGTTTATACATAACCCTTGTGTTTGATTTTTTTCCCTGCCCTCCTGCTTTTGAAAAAAAATCGTAGCCCTTTTGTTTGGAAAAAGAGCTCCCCCCCAATGTTTGTATGCTATCTCCGCCATTGCAATTACTAGATTTAGATGTGCGCCTTGGCGCACGATCCCGTGAAATTCGCACCAATTTACAGTTTGTATAACGATGATAGAGCGTGCCGTTCCCTGGGTTTCACATTATCAAGCATTTTATAGAACGCCATAACTACATGGTGTACAACAATCATCAAAACTGCTGAAATACAAAAGGTAACAAACAACAGTACAAAAAACTATATGGGCTTGGTCATACAAGCATAACAGAAACGATCTATAAGGAAATATAGAGATAACACTGAAGGAACACAAGCACCATAAAACAAATATGAATAAAAGCATGTCCATAAACAAATAATTGCTTCAAACCCAAAATAGAGAACAATCTTTTTTTCTGAGGAAAGCCCGGTGGCAGTGGGAGACCATGGATAAAAGAACGTTAATGATAAGTAGATAGTGGGATCAAACCAGTGGATGCAGAATAGTTTTTACCTTGCGCAAGTCATGGTCTAGAGCGAACTGCACACTATTAACTATAAAGTAGCATTGTTTCAGGAATTTACAATAGTCATTTTTTCTGAGCAAGGCATTACATGATAGAACAAACTACATAGAAGCAGCTGATAGCAGGACGAACCAAAATCATGCGCACATGACTAGCATTAGGAGACGGTAGAACAAGCATACACACGAGGTGCACAGGGTAATCGCTGCACCAGGAACTTAGTTCATATTTACATGCCGATTACAAAGGGGAGGACTGCGACCATCGGATCTCACGGTAAGTAGATAACTGAAAGGAAACAAATTTTCCATGGCATAAAGGTAAATAAAGATGGAGATCTGATTAAGCATCATGTTTCACGTACACAAGATCGGGTAGTTGATAGGAATGAAACATAATTAATGTAATTGTTCATGTGCGTGAGTGCAATTTCATTTTGTTTTCTAACAAAGCTATCACTACTACTGCCAAACAACGTAGGTGCAAATACACCTGCAGGTTCACGGTTCTCACCTAAATTTTGACAATAGCTATGACACTCTTCCTTATATGAGAACCACAGCTGAACCTGCACTTCACCGATGTATATGAAACTAATCCAATCAATCGATTTGCTGAATAGACAAAAAAACTAAGTCAGCATGTACCTCATACAATTTTAGCAAGTAAGAAAATTAGCTAAAAATGACTCCTACCAAACAGTCGTGAATATGGAGCCTACTGGATAACATTTCTAAAATTTGGTTGATATTCAAGGCATCATTTCAGCATATAATTGTTCTGGATAGATGTAAATTGAGTGTAACAAGCTACTGAGTGTTCTGCATATGAGTAGTATAATTGGTAAACAAAAAAGCTTCTGGCTTGGTGTGTTGACACTTCTTTTTCATCAAAATTATTCAGCTCAAGCCATATCATGACTCACTACTTAGTGCTTAGTACTCTGAAGAGATAATCAAAGACTATACTACTCCAAACAAAAGTGTGTCCTGAGAACAATTTTTAATTAACCAACATGCAGTACTACTCCAAATAGAATAGTTTTACTCCACGCGCATGAAGTATGTGCAGGGGAGTACATGAACAAGAAGTACAGGCGTGTATTCAGACCTGTAGAATCAGGCGCCATGGGCAGATCACCGCGAAGTTCCTGATTTTCTCGGCCACCCCTGCCAGCGTCTCGTCCATCTGCAAGCAAGCCTCGTCCCAGTCGTGGCTGAAGCGGATCATGACGAGCCACTCGTCCTCGGCGACGATGGCCCGGTCCACCGTCCATCCGGAGTGCAGGTGCGCATCCCCTGGACGAGGTACCTCCGCGGCGACCGTATCGCCGCCACCGGATCTCGGATCTCCGCCACAAGATCTCGCATCGTCTCCACCGGATCCGCGAAAAAGGTCAAGAACTGAGGGGAACGACATGGGTGACGGCCCTGCTCCATCTCGAGCTCGTCGACGATGGCCAGCAGAGCACGACGAAAGATTGAGCTCCATGGAGGAGGCTGGCCGGCTAGGTGAGGAGTCGAGGCCTGGGAGGAGGAGAAGGGAGGGTGGCGGCCAGGGAGGCGGAGCGGCGCCGCCGAGCGCGGCAGGACAAGGGCAGAATGCTGATTGGGGGAGGAGGACGCGAGGGGATTGGTAGGAGGAGGCGCGGGGCGATTGGGCAGGCAGCGGAGGATTGGGGGCAGGCGCGAGCGTGAGGGACTGAGGGGCCAGGGTTTTTTACAGTCTCGTTTTACTCCAGCAGTGAAAAAATGGACGGACAAGATTACCAGACGGGAAAATCCAACGGCTACGAGCTGCTAATCTCTGTGAGGCCCCCTATGGGGGGCATCATATATACCTTCAGATTCAATGATGCAAGTAAACAAAAAGGCGGAAGCACCATCTTCGCTCTAAACCTTTTTCACGGGCAACAAATCTTCTTGTGCCAACTTCAAGAGAATACATAAAGGTTATGCACACGATTAACTACCTAAGTGCATATACATTGGTTGCGAAGGCAGTAGTCCATGCCATCTAGAGACGATAATTTAATATATGTGATACAATTCATTATCTCTTGTTTTCTTCCCTAGTAATAGATGAGAATTAATTAATTTTTAGTAGAAAATCTTGCTAAGGGAAGATAAGTCTGTTGGAGATATGCCCAAGAGGCAATAATAAAAGTGGTTATTATATATCTTTATGTTTATGATAAATGTTTATATACCATGTTATAATTGTATTAACTGAAACATTGATACATGTGTGATATGTAAACAACAAAGAGTCCCTAGTAAGCCTCTTAACTAGCTTGTTGATTAATAGATGATTAGTTTCATAATCATGAACATTGGATGTTATTAATAACAAGATTATATCATTATATGAATGATATAATGGACACACCCAATTAAGCGTAGCATAAGATCACGTCATTAAGTTATTTGCTATAAGCTTTCGATACATAGTTACCTAGTCCTTATGACCATGAGATCATGTAAATCACTTATACCGGAAAGGTACTTTGATTACATCAAACGCCACTGCGTAAATGGGTGGTTATAAAGGTGGGATTAAGTATCCGGAAAGTATGAGTTGAGGCATATGGATCAACGGTGGGATTTGTCCATCCCGATGACGGATAGATATACTCTGGGCCCTCTCGGTGGAATGTCGTCTAATGTCTTGCAAGCATATGAATAAGTTCATAAGAGACCACATACCACGGTACGAGTAAAGAGTACTTGTCAGAGACGAGGTTGAACAAGGTATAGAGTGATACCGATGATCAAACCTCGGACAAGTAAAATATCGCGTGACAAAGGGAATTGGTATCGTATGTAAATGGTTCATTCGATCACTAAGTCATCGTTGAATATGTAGGAGCCATTATGGATCTCCAGATCCCGCTATTGGTTATTGGTCGGAGAGAGTTCTCAACCATGTCTATATAGTTCGCGAACCGTAGGGTGACACACTTAAGGTTTGATGTTGTAATAGTAGAACTTGGATATGGAATGGAGTTCGAGCTTTTGTTCGAAGTCTCGGATGGGATCCCGGACATCACGAGGAGTCCCGGAATGGTCCGGAGAATAAGATTCATATATAGAAAGTCATTTTATATGTTTGAAAATGATCCGGTGCATTTATAGAAGGTTCTAGAAGGTTCTAGAAAATTCCGGAAGAAATCATTTTGGAAGGAGGAGTCCCGGAGGGACTCCACCACCATGGCCGGCCAACCCTAGAGGGGAAAGTCCAAGGTGGACTCCCCCCAAGGTGGCCGGCCACCCCCTCATGGAAAGGTGGGAGTCCCACTTGAGGTGGGAATCCCACCTTGGGTAGGTTTCCCTACACATGGAAGGTTTTGGGTTGGGGTCTTATTCGAAGACTTGTACACCAACTCTTGGGTGTTCCACCTATATAATGAGGTCCAAGGGGAGGGGGCCGGCCACACCAAAGCCATAGCTTGGCCGCACCCCATAGTGGCCGGCCACCCCCTCTCCCCAAACCCTAGCCGCCCCACTCCTCCACCTCTCCCGCAACGCGCGAAGCTCCGCCGGAGTTCTCCATCGACACCGCCACCACGCCGTCGTGCTGCCGGATTCAAGGAGGAGCTACTACTTCCGCTGCCCGCTGGAACGGGGAAGGACGTCGTCTTCATCAACACCGAACGTGTGACCGAGTACGGAGGTGCTGCCCGATTGTGGCACCGTGATCAAGATCTTCTACGCGCTTTTGCAAGCGGCAAGTGATCGTCTACCGCAGCAATAAGAGCCTACTCTTATAGGCTTTGTAAATCTTCAAGGGTGAGTCTCGATCATCCCCTCGTTGCTCCCGTCTTCTAGATTGCATCTTGGCTTGGATTGCGTTCTCGCGGTAGGAAATTTTTTGTTTTCTATGCAACAAATCCCTACAGTGGTATCAGAGCCGTGTCTATGCATAGATGGTTGCATGAGTAGAACACAATGGTTTTGTGGGCGTTGATGTTTATGTTGTCTTTAGTTTGAGTACTTTGCATCTTTGTGGCATAGTGGGATGAAGCGGCTCGGGCTAACTTTACATGACCGCGTTCATGAGATTTGCTCCACGCTCGACATGCAACTTGTATTGCATAAGTGGCTTTGCGGGTGTCTGTCTCTCCTACTATAGTGAAGATTCAATTTACTCTTCTATTGACAACACTAGTATCACCGTTGTGGTTCATGTTCGTAGGTAGATTAGATCTCACTCGAAAACTCTAAACCACGTAAAATATGCAAACCAAATTAGAGAACGTCTAACTTGTTTTTGCAGGGGTTTGGTGATGTGATATGGCCATAATGTGATGATGAATATGTATGAGATGATCATTATTGTATTGTGGCAACCGGCAGGAGCCTTATGGTTGTCTTTAAATTTTATGTTGAGTAGTATTTCAAAGAAGTTGTAATAGTTGCTACGTGGGAGAACAATCATGAAGACGGCGCCATTGACCTTGATGCTAAGCCGACGATGATGGAGATCATGCCCGTTGATGATGGAGATCATGTCCGTGCTTTGGAGATGAAGATCAAAGGCGCAAAGACAAAAGGGCCATATCATATCACATATGAACTGCATGTGATGTTAATCCTTTTTATGCATCTTATTTTGCTTAGATCGTTACGGTAGCATTATAAGATGATCCCTCTCACTAAAATATCAACATAATAAAGTGTTCATCCTTAGTAGCACCGTTGCCAAGACTTGTCGTTTCGAAGCATCTCGTGATGATCGGGTGTGATAGAATCAACAAGTGCATACAACGGGTGCAAGTTTTGCACATGCGGATACTAAGGTGGCCTTGACAAGCCTAGCATGTACAGACATGGTCTCGGAACACGTGATACCGAAAGGTAGAGCATGAATCATATGATTGATATGATGAACACTTTGAGTGTTCGCCATTGAAATTACATCTTGTCTCGTGATGATCGGACTTAGATGTGATGGATTTGGTTCGTGTGATCACTAAGACAATGCGAGGGATATTGTTTTGAGTGGGAGTTCACCTAGTTTTTAATTTTGTTAAATTAAAATTTGAACTCAATTTGTCATAAACTTAGTCTAAACTATTGCAAATATATGTTGTAGATATGGCGTCCCCAATCAATTTTAACCAGTTCCTAGAGAAAGAAAAGCTTAAGAGCAACGGTAGCAACTTCACCGACTGGTTCCGTCATGTGAGGATCTTCCTCAATGGCGGAAACCTGCAATATGTGCTTGATGCACCGCTAGGTGACCCTCCTGCAGAAACTGAAACCGATGAAGTAAAGAATGTTTACGCGACTCGGAAAACTCGGTACTCTCAAGTTCAGTGTGCCATCCTGTGCATCTGGAAGCCGATCTTCAAAAACGTTTTGAGCACCACGATCCACATGAGTTAATCAATGAGTTGAAAACTATCTTTGAAACTCATGCGGCCGTGGAATGCTATGAAGCATCGAAACACTTCTTCAGCTGCATGATGGAAGAAGGCAGCTCCGTTAGTGAGCACATGCTCGCCATGACCGGGCATGCGAAGAAACTCAGTGACTTGGGAATAGTGATTCCTAACAGTGGGGATTAATCGTGTCCTTCAATCACTGCCACCTAGTTACAAGAACTTTGTGATGAATTACAATATGCAGAACATGAACAAAGAGTTACCTGAACTCTTTGCCATGCTAAAATCTGCTGAGATTGAGATTAAGAAAGAGCACCAAGTGTTGATGGTCAACAAGACCACCAGTTTCAAGAAACAGGGCAAATCTAAAGGTAGAAACAAGAAGGATGGCAAGAAAGCTGCCACTCCTCCTGTGAAACCTAAACTGGCCCTAAACCTGATGCTGAGTGCTATTACTGCAAGGAGAAGGGACACTGGAAGCGTAATTGCTCCAAGTATTTGGCGGATCTGAAGAGCGGCCTTGTCAAGAAGAAGAAAGAAGGTATATCTGATATACATGTTATAGATGTTTATCTCACTGGTTCTCGTACTAGTACCTGGGTATTTGATACTGGTTCGGTTGCTCATATTTGTAACTCGAAACAGGAACTAAAGAATAAACGAAGACTACTGAAGGATGAAGTGACGATGCGCGTTGGAAATGGATCCAAAGTCGATGTGATCGCTGTCGGCACACTTCCTCTACATCTACCTTCGGGATTAGTTTTAAGCCTAAATAATTGCTATTTTGTACCCGCGTTGAGCATGAACATTATATCTGGATCTTGTTTAATGCAAGACGGTTATTCATTCAAGTCTGAGAATAATGGTTGTTCTAGTTTTATGAATAATATCTTTTATGGTCGAGCACCTGAAAAGAATGGCTTATTTCTGTTAGATCTCGATAGTAGTGATACACATATACATAACATTGATGCTAAGCGAATTAAATTGAATGATAATTCTACTTATATGTGGCACTGTCGTCTTGGTCATATTGGAGTGAAACGCATGAAGAAACTCCATATTGATGGATTACTTGAATCACTTGACTTTGAGTCACTTGATAGATGCGAAGCATGTCTGATGGGAAAAATGACTAAGACTCCATTCTCTGGTATGATGGAGCGAGCTACGACTTATTGGAAATCATACATACGGATGTGTGCGGACCAATGAGTGTAGCATCGCGCGGTGGTTATCGTTATGTTCTAACCTTCACGATGATTTGAGTAGATATGGGTATATCTATTTAATGAAACATAAATCTGAAACTTTCGAGAAGTTTAAGGAATTCCAAAGTGAAGTAGAAAATCAACGTAACAAGAAGATTAAATTTCTACGATCTGATCGCGGAGGTGAATATATGAGTTATGAGTTTGGCATGCATTTAAAGAAATGCGGAATACTTTCACAATTGACACCGCCGGGAACACCACAAAGAAAATGATGTGTCCGAACATCGTAATCGAACTCTCTTAGATATGGTTCGTTCTATGATGTCTCTTACTGATTTGCCGTTATCATTTTGGAGTTATGCATTAGAGACAGCCGCATTCACTTTAAATAGAGCACCATCAAAATCCGTTGAAACGACACCGTATGAATTATGGTTTAATAAGAAACCTAAGCTGTCGTTCCTAAAAGTTTGGGGTTGCGAAGCCTATGTAAAAAAGTTACAACCGGACAAGCTAGAACCCAAAGCGGAGAAATGCGTCTTCATAGGATACCCTAAGGAAACTATAGGGTACACTTTCTATCACAGATCCGAAGGCAAGATCTTTGTTGCTAAGAACGGAACCTTTCTTAAGAAAGAATTTCTCACTAAAGAAGTGACTGGAAGAAAAGTAGAACTCGATGAGATTGAAGAATCTTTGCTCGTTGATCAAAGTAGCGCAGTACCGGAAGATGTTCCTGTGCCGCCTACACCGGCAACAGAGGAAGCTAATGATAATGATCATGAAACTTTAAACGAGATAGCTACTGAACCTCGCAGATCGACAAGGGAACGTGCCACTCCTGATTGGTATGATCCTTGTCTAAATGTCATGATTGTGGACAACAATGATGAAGACCCTGCGACGTATGAAGCGATGATGAGCCCAGATTCCAACAAATGGCAAGAAGCCATGAAATCCGAAATGGGATCCATGTATGATAACAAAGTATGGACTTTGGTAGACTTACCTGATAGCCGCAAGGCTGTCGAGAATAAATGGATCTTCAAGAGAAAAACAGATGCTGATGGTAATATTACTGTCTATAAAGCTCGACTTGTCGCAAAGGGTTTTCGACAAATTCAAGGTGTTGACTACGATGAGACTTTCTCACCTGTAGCGAAGCTAAAATCTGTGAGGATTTTGTTAGCAATAGCTGCATTTTTTGATTATGAGATTTGGCAGATGGATGTCAAAACGGCGTTCCTTAATGGAGACATTGAGGAAGAGTTGTATATGGTACAACCCAAATGTTTTGTCGATCCTAAAAATGCCGACAAAGTATGCAAACTTCAGCGTTCAATCTATGGACTGAAGCAAGCATCGAGAAGTTGGAACCGACGCTTTGATAAGGTGATCAAAGACTTCGGGTTTATACAGTGTCATGGAGAGGCATGTATTTACAAGAAAGTGAGTGGGAGCTCTGTAGCATTCCTGATATTATATGTAGATGACATATTATTGATTGGGAATGATATAGAACTATTAAGAAGTGTAAAAGGTTATTTGAATAATAGTTTTTCAATGAAAGACCTTGGTGAAGCATCGTATATATTAGGCATCAAGATTTATAGAGATAGATCAAGACGCCTAATAGGGCTATCACAGAGTACATACCTGGACAAGATTCTAAAGAAGTTTAGAATGGACGAAAGTAAGAAAGGATTCTTACCTATGTTACCAGGCAAGTTCTTGAGTAAGACTCAAGGTCCGGCTACGGCAGAAGAAAGAGAAAGGATGAGTCAGATCCCCTATGCCTCGGCAGTAGGCTCTATCATGTATGCCATGCTATGTACTAGACCGAATGTAGCACATGATGTTAGTTTCACTAGCAGATATCAAAGTGATCCAGGAATGGAACACTGGATAGCGGTCAAGAATATCCTGAAGTACTTGAAAAGAACTAAGGATATGTTTCTTTGCTATGGAGGTGACCAAGAGCTCGTTGTAACAAGTTACACCGATGCAAGTTGGAACACCGATCCTGATGACTCTAAGTCACGATCAGGTACGTGTTTATATTGAATGATGCTGCAGTAAGCTGGGCAAGCTCGAAGCAGTGCACGAAGTCTTCAATAGAATCGGAGTACATAGCGGCTTCAGAGGCTTCATCAGAAGCGGTATGTATGAAGAGGTTCATTGTAGAGCTCGGTGTGGTTCCTAGTGCATTAGACCCACTAGTCATATACCGTGACAACATGGGTGCCATCGCCAATGCACATGAACCAAGGTCACACAAGAGGCTGAAGCATATCAAGCTGCGTTATCATTCGATTCGCGAGTACATCGAAGATGGAGAAGTAAAGATTTGCAAAGTACACACTGATCTGAATGTAGCAGATCCATTGACTAAAGCTCTCCCTAGGGCAAAGCATGACCAACACCAGAATGCCATGGGTGTTAGGTACCTTACAATGTAATCTAGATTATTGACTCTAGTGCAAGTGGGAGACTGTTGGAGATATGCCCAAGAGGCAATAATAGAAGTGGTTATTATATATCTTTATGTTTATGATAAATGTTTATATACCATGCTATAATTGTATCAACTGAAACATTGATACATGTGTGATATGTAAACAACAAAGAATCCCTGGTAAGCCTCTTAACTAGCTTGTTGATTAATAGATGATTAGTTTCATAATCATGAACATTGGATGTTATTAATAACAAGATTATATCATTATATGAATGATGTAATGGACACACCCAATTAAGCGTAGCATGAGATCACGTCATTAAGTTATTTGCTATAAGCTTTCGATACATAGTTACCTAGTCCTTATGACCATGAGATCATGTAAATCACTTATACCGGAAAGGTACTTTGATTACATCAAACGCCACTGCGTAAATGGGTGGTTATAAAGGTGGGATTAAGTATCCGAAAGTATGAGTTGAGGCATATGGATCAACGGTGGGATTTGTCCATCCCGATGACGGATAGATATACTCTGGGCCCTCTCGGTGGAATGTCGTCTAATGTCTTACAAGCATATGAATAAGTTCATAAGAGACCACATACCACGGTACGAGTAAAGAGTACTTGTCGGGAGACGAGGTTGAACAAGGTACAGAGTGATACCGATGATCAAACCTCGGACAAGTAAAATATCGCGTGACAAAGGGAATTGGTATCGTATGTAAATGGTCCATTCGATCACTAAGTCATCGTTGAATATGTGGGAGCCATTATGGATCTCCAGATCCCGCTGATACGTCTCCAACGTATCGATAATTTCTTATGTTCCATGCCACTTTATTGATGATACCTACATGTTTTATGCACATTATATGTCGTATTTATGCGTTTCTGGAACTAACCTATTAACAAGATGTAGAAGTGCCAGTTCCTGTTTTCTGTTTTTGGTTTCAGAAATCCTAGTAACGAAATATTCTCGGAATTGGACGAAATCAACGCCCAGTTCCTATTTTTCCACGAAGCTTCGAGACAGGGAAGGACCGGAGGGGGCCACAGGCCACGGGAGGGTGGCCGGCGCGGCCTAGGGTTGGCCCGCGCCCCCCTGGCCGCCTCTTCGACCTTCTGACGCCGCCTCTTCGCCTATAAAACCCCTGGATCGAAAACCCCAGAGGGAGAGCCACGATCGAGAAAAGTTCCAGAGCGCCGTCATCGCGAAGCCAAGATCGGGGACAGGAGTCTCTGTTCCGGCACCTGGGACGGGGAGGAGTGCCCCGGAAGGCTTCTCCATCGACACCGCTGCCATCTCCACCGCCATCTTCATCACCGCTGCTGCTCCCATGAGGAGGAGTAGTTCTCCATCGAGGCTCGGGGCTGTACCGGTAGCTATGTGGTTAATCTCTCTCTATGTACCTCAATACAATGATCTCATGAGCTGCTTTACATGATTGAGATTCATATGAGTTTTGTATCACTACTATCTATGTGCTACTCTAGTGATGTGTTATTAAAGTAGTTTTATTCCTCCTCCACGTGTGTAAAGGTGACAGTGCGTGCACCGTGTTAGTACTTGGTTTATGCTATGATCATGATCTCTTGTAGATTGCGAAGTTAACTATTGCTATGATAATATTGATGTGATCTATTCCTCCTACATATGCATGAAGGTGACAGTGTGCATGCTATGCTAGTACTTGGTTTAGTCGTTTTGATCTATCTTACACTTAAGGTTACTTAAACATGAGCATTATTGTGGAGCTTGTTAACTCCGGCATTGAGGATTCGTGTAATCCTACGCAATGTGTTCATCATCCAACAAAAGTGTAGAGTATGCATTTATCTATTCTGTTATGTGATCAATGTTGAGAGTGTCCACTAGTGAAAGTGTAATCCCTAGGCCTTGTTCCTAAATACTGCTGAGTTACTACTGCTTGTTTACTGTTTTACTGTGTTACTATTGCTGCAATACTACCACCATCAACTGCCTGCAAGCTATTTTCTGGCACCGTTCACTGCTCATATATATACCTGTATTTCACTATCTCTTCGCCGAACTAGTGCACCTATTAGGTGTGTTGGGGACACAAGAGACTTCTTGCTTTGTGGTTGCGGGGTTGCATGAGAGGGATATCTTTGACCTCTTCCTCCTGAGTTCGATAAACCTTGGGTGATCCACTTAAGGAAAACTTGCTGCTGTTCTACAAACCTCTGCACTTGGAGGCCCAACACTGTCTGGGAAAGGAGGGGAACGTAGACATCAAGCACTTTTATGGCGCCGTTGCCGGGGAGGAAAGGTAAAGGTACTCACCTCCGGATCTCGGCTACTAAGCTATTTTCCGGCGTTGTAAGTACTCGAAGCTATTTCCTTTAGACTCTGCAATTGCGACATTTGGTTTCTTGTTTACACTAGTTAGGCATAATGGAAAACAACAAAAATATGAGAGATCTTTATGAACTTTATCTTGAATTAGGACATGATGTGTTTGAAGAAAGAATTAAGAAACCCATGGAACTTTATATGCATGCTAATGGGAATGTTATTACTATGAATGCTTTGAACACCATTGTTGCTAATGCTATGGAAAATTCTAAGCTTGGGGAAGCTGGCTTTGATGAGCATGATATTTTTAGTCCCCCAAGCATTGAGGAGAAAATTTACTTTGATGATACTTTGCCTCCTATTTATGATGATTATAATGATAGTAGTCTTTTGTTACCACCTGTTATGGAGGATAAATTTGATTATGATTACAATATACCTCCTATATTTGATAGCTACTTTGTTGAATTTGCTCCCACTACAACTAATAAAATTGATTATGCTTATGTTGGGAGAAGTAATTATTTTATGCATGAGACTCATGATAAGAATGCTTTATGTGATAGTTATATTGTTGAGTTTGCTCATGATGCTACTGAAAATTATTATGAGAGAGGAAAATATGGTTGTAAAAATTTTCATGTTACTAAAACACCTCTCTATGTGCTGAAATTTTTGAAGCTACACTGTTTTATCTTCCTATGCTTGTTACTTTGCTCCTCATGAACTTGTTTATTTACAAGATTCCTATTCATAGGAAGCATGTTAGACTTAAATGTGTTTTGAATTTGCCTCTTGATGCTCTCTTTGCCTCAAATACTATTTCTTGCGAGTGCATCATTAAAACTGCTGAGCCCATCTTAATGGCTATAAAGAAAGAACTTCTTGGGAGATAACCCATGTGTTATTTTGCTACAGTAATTTGTTTTATATTTGTGTTTTGGAAGTTGTTTACTACTGTAGCAACCTCTCCTTATCTTAGTTTTGTGTTTTGTTGTGCCAAGTAAAGTTTCTATGTCAAAGTTGATGTTATATTTGGGATCGCTGCGCAGAAACAGCATTGCTGTCTGTCACGAATCTGGGCCTAATTCTCTGTAGAAAATTCTAAAAAATCTGCCAATTTACGAGCGTGATCCTCAGATATGTACGCAACTTTCATTAGTTTTGAGTTTTTCCATTTGAGCAAGTCTGGTGCCATTTCAAAATTCGTCTTTACGGACTGTTCTGTTTTTGACAGATTCTGCCTTTTATTTTTGCCTCTTTTGCTATGTTGGATTTATTTCTTTGATCCATTAATGTCCAGTAGCTTTATGCAATGTCCAGAAGTGAAAAGAATGTTTGTGTCACCACTGAACATGTGAATTTTTGATTATGCACTAACCCTCTAATGAGTTTGCTTGAAGTTTGGTGTGAAAGAAGTTTTCAAGGGTCAATAGAAGAGGGTGATATAATGTGATCGAGAAGAGTGAAAGGTCTAAGCTTGGGGATGCCCGGTGGTTCATCCCTGCATATTTCAAGAAGACTCAAGCATCTAAGCTTGGGGATGCCCAAGGCATCCCCTTCTTCATCGACAACTTATCAGGTTTCTTCTAGTGAAACTATATTTTTATTCAGTCACATCCTATGTATTTTACTTGGAGCGTGTTTTTATATTTGTTTTTGTTTTGTTATCTTAGTTCTCTGAATAAGTTCATCCTTGTGTGGAGAGAGACACGCTCCGCTGGTTCGTATGAACACATGTGTTCTTAGCTTATAATATTCATGGCGAAGTTTCATCTTCGTTAAATTGTTATATGGTTGGAATTGGAAAATGCTACATGTAGTAATTCTAAAATGTCTTGGGTAATGTGATACTTGGCAATTGTTGTGTTCATGTTTAAGCTCTTGCATCATATACTTTGCACCTATTAATGAAGAAATACATAGAGCATGCTAAAATTTGGTTTGCATAATTGGTCTCTCTAAGGTCTAGATAATTTCTAGTATTGAGTTTGAACAACAAGGAAGACGGTGTAGAGTCTTATAATGTTTACAATATGTCTTTTATGTGAGTTTTGCTGCACTTGTTCATCCTTGAGTTTGCTTCAAATAACCTTGCTAGCCTAAACCTTGTATCGAGAGGGAATACTTCTCATGCATCCAAAATCCTTGAGCCAACTACTATGCCATTTGTGTCCACCATACCTACCTACTACATGGTATTTCTCCGCCATTCCAAAGTAAATTGCTTGAGTGCTACCTTTAAAATTCCATCATTCACCTTTGCGATATATAGCTCATGGGACAAAATAGCCTTAAAAACTATCGTAGTATTGAATATGTACTTATGCAC
The DNA here is from genome assembly GCA_030979885.1 of Lolium multiflorum. Taxonomy (NCBI): domain Eukaryota; kingdom Viridiplantae; phylum Streptophyta; class Magnoliopsida; order Poales; family Poaceae; genus Lolium; species Lolium multiflorum. The sequence continues at coordinate 2,203,643 of CM061751.1, read as the reverse complement.
TTTATATTTTATTAAGTTGCTTGTTGTGCGATAACCATGCTTCTGGGGAACGCCATCAACTATTGTTGAATATCATGTGAGTTGCTATGCATGTCCGTCTTGTCTGAAGGTCTATCATTTTAGTGGTTGGAGCATGCAAAATTGTTAGAGAAGAACATTGGGCCGCTAACTAAAGCCATGAACCATGGTGGAAGTTTCAGTTTGGACATATATCCTCAATCTCATATGAGAATAATAATCATTGCTACATGCTTATGCATTTAAGAGGAGTCCATTATCTGTTGTCCATGTTGTCCCGGTATGGATGTCTAAGTTGAGAATAATCAAAGCGAGAAATCCGAAATGCGAGCATTCTCCTTAGACCTTTGTACAGGCGGCATGGAGGTACCCTTTGTGACACTTGGTTGAAACATGGCATGCAAAGATCCGGTAGTCCAAGCTAAGTAGGACGAGGTGCGGGCACTATTAGTATACTATGCGTGAGGCTTGCAACTTGTAAGATATAATTTTCATAACTCATATGCTTTATTACTACCGTTGACAAAATTGTTTCATGTTTTCAAAATAAAAGCTCTAGCACAAATACACAATCGATGCTTTCCTCTTTGAAGGACCATTCTTTTACTTTTATTGTTGAGTCAGTTTACCTATCTCCTTCCACCTTAAGAAGCAAACACTTGTGTGAACTGTGCATTGATTCCTACATACTTGCATATTGCACTTGTTATATTACTTTATGTTGACAATATCCATGAGATATACATGTTATAAGTTGAAAGCAACCGCTGAAACTTAATCTTCCTATGTGTTGCTTCAACACCTTTACTTTGATTTATTGCTTTATGAGTTAACTCTTATGCAAGACTTATTGATGCTTGTCTCGAAGTACTATTCATGAAAAGTCTTTGCTTTATGATTCACTTGTTTACTCATGTCATTACCATTGTTTTGATCACTGCATTCATCTCATATGCTTATGATAGTATGATCAAGGTTATGATGGCATGTCACTTAAGAAATTATCTTTGTTATCGTTTTACCTGCTCGGGACGAGCAGAACTAAACTTTGGGGATGCGATACGTCTCCAGCGTATCGATAATTTCTTATGTTCCATGCCACTTTATTGATGATACCTACATGTTTTATGCACATTATATGTCGTATTTATCGTTTTGGAACTAACCTATTAACAAGATGCCGAAGTGCCAGTTCATTCTGCTGTTTTTGGTTTCAGAAATCCTAGTAACGAAATATTCTCGGAATTGGACGAAATCAACGCCCAGGTTCCTATTTTTCCACGAAGCTTCCGAACACCCGGGAAGGACCAGAGGGGCCACAGCCCAGGAGGGTGGCGCGCGGCCTAGGGTTGGCCGCGCCGCCTTACCCCCTGGCCGCCTCTTCGACCTTCTGACGCCGCCTCTTCGCCTATATAAAGCCCCTGGATCGAAAACCCTTAGAGGGGAGAGCCACGATACGAGAAAAGTTCCAGAGCCGCCGTCATCGCGAAGCCAAGATCTGGGGGACAGGAGTCTCTGTTCCGGCACCCCGGAGCGGGAAGTGCCCGGAAGGCTTCTCCATCGACACCGCTGCCATCTCCACCATCTTCATCACCGCTGTTGCTCCCATGAGGAGGGAGTAGTTCTCCATCGAGGCTCGGGGCTGTACCGGTAGCTATGTGGTTAATCTCTCTCCTATGTACCTCAATACAATGATCTCATGAGCTGCTTTACATGATTGAGATTCATATGAGTTTTGTATCACTACTATCTATGTGCTACTCTAGTGATGTGTTATTAAAGTAGTTTTATTCCTCCTCCACGTGTGTAAAGGTGACAGTGCGTGCACCGTGTTAGTACTTGGTTTATGCTATGATCATGATCTCTTGTAGATTGCGAAGTTAACTATTGCTATGATAATATTGATGTGATCTATTCCTCCTACATATGCATGAAGGTGACAGTGTGCATGCTATGCTAGTACTTGGTTTAGTCGTTTTGATCTATCTTACACTTAAGGTTACTTAAACATGAGCATTATTGTGGAGCTTGTTAACTCCGGCATTGAGGATTCGTGTAATCCTACGCAATGTGTTCATCATCCAACAAAAGTGTAGAGTATGCATTTATCTATTCTGTTATGTGATCAATGTTGAGAGTGTCCACTAGTGAAAGTGTAATCCCTAGGCCTTGTTCCTAAATATGAGTTACTTTTGCTTGTTTTTCTTTGTGTTACTCTTTTGCAATACTACCATCTACTTTGACAAGCTATTTTCTGGCACCGTTGCTACTGCTCATATATATTCATACCACCTGTATTTCACTTCGCCGAACTAGTGCACCTATTAGGTGTGTTGGGGACACAAGAGACTTCTTGCTTTGTGGTTGCAGGGTTGCATGAGAGGGATATCTTTGACCTCTTCCTCCCGAGTTCGATAAACCTTGGGTGATCCACTTAAGGGAAAACTTGCTGCTGTTCTACAAACCTCTGCACTTGGAGGCCCAACACTGTCTACAGGAAAGGAGGGGGAACGTAGACATCACCCGCTATTGGTTATTGGTCTGAGAGAGTTCTCAACCATGTCTATATAGTTCGCGAACCGTAGGGTGACACACTTAAGGTTTGATGTTGTAATAGTAGAACTTGGATATGGAATGGAGTTCGAGCTTTTGTTCGAAGTCTCGGATGGGATCCCGGACATCACGAGGAGTCCCGGAATGGTCCGAGAATTAGATTCATATATAGGAAGTCATTTTATATGTTCGAAAATGATCCGGTGCATTTATGAAAGGTTCTAGAAGGTTCTAGAAAATTCCGGAAGAAATCATTTTGGAAGGAGGAGTCCCGGAGGGACTCCACCACCCATGGCCGGCCAACCCTAGAGGGGAAAGTCCAAGGTGGACTCCCCCCAAGGTGGCCAGCCCCCCCATGGAAAGGTGGGAATCGGTAGGTTTCCTACACATGGAAGGGTTTGGGTTGGGGTCTTATTCGAAGACTTGTACACTAACTCTTGGGTGTTCCACCTATATAATGAGGGCCAAGGGGAGGGGCGGCCACCAAAGCCATAGCCGCACCCCATAGTGGCCGGCCACCCCTCTCCCCAAACCCTAGCCGCCTCCTCCACCTCCCGCAACGCTTAGCGAAGCTCCGCCGGAGTTCTCCATCGGCACCGCCACCACGCCGTCGTGCTGCCGGATTCAAGGAGGAGCTACTACTTCCGCTGCCCGCTGGAACGGGGAGAAGGACGTCGTCTTCATCAACACCGAACGTGTAACCGAGTACGGAGGTGCTGCCCGATTGTGGCACCGTGATCAAGATCTTCTACGCGCTTTGCAAGCGGCAAGTGATCGTCTACCGCAGCAATAAGAGCCTACTCTTATAGGCTTTGGAAATCTTCAAGGGTGAGTCTCGATCATCCCCTCGTTGCTCCCGTCTTCTAGATTGCATCTTGGCTTGGATTGCGTTCTCGCGGTAGAAATTTTTTTGTTTTCTATGCAACGAATCCCTACAAAGTCGTACAAGGGGAAAACCTTCTCTTATTTCATAAGAGTTTTTTTACGAGACATAAGAGATTATACCTTAGCAAAGAGAAGGTTGCATTCTCTTTCTTCATTTCCTCTTCTCCAAACAAAACAAAAATGTAACGTGGCAAATGTTTATCCTATGTGATACTTCTAAGATATCAATATTGTACATGCCCCCTTACCGTTCTCATCTACCTCAAAATTATTTAGGAAAGGAAAAAATGCTCTTTCAAGCATGATATAGGCCTATAGCCATCTGCTGAATCAACCCTAAAACAGCTAGCGTACTATAGCCCGTGAATCTTCGTGGCGCCCATGAGTAACTGTGGATCGACTTCCTTTTTTCCTGACCCACAACAGAGCAAGGTGACATATGGAAAAAACTATGTCTTCAGGCAAGACGTCATACGAACAGGGCCGTACCTGAGAATACGGAGGCCCTGAGCAAAACAAGAAATAGAGGCCCTTAACATGATCATTGGCAACTAAGATGACTTTATATATACTACTCACTTCATTCCAATAAACAATGCGCCCTTGTTTTCGTATTTTATCTTTGAAAAAATATTAATCTATATCTCTTTATTTAAAAAGGATGTTTCAATTTTATCTAGATATACATGTATTTAGATGAGATTAGTTTGTAGATGCATGCAAGTTTTGATGAAGTTGAAACATATTTTTCAGGATGAAGTATATAAAAAATATGTGATATAAAACTGGTTTCATTAGAAAGTATTTTCCAACACGATTCTAACAATGTTGCTTATGTATTATATGATCGTGATATTGTTGTCCTATTTATTTGGTCAAGGTTCACACTGAAATGTGTGTGCGTCTTATTTATAGGAATGGAGGTAGTATGTGGTAAAATAAATTAAAAGAAGTGCATTATGTGAAATAGCAATCTAAGAATTCAAAAGTGCTAATTTTTAGTAGAAACGTGTCATCTTTCGAAAATGAGTCTTCAATTAGTTATTCATAAAAATCCTTGAGACAAAATCTCAATATTCATTGGAAGACTAACTGAATTAGCTGCACTCGTGATGGAAGAGAAAGAAAAGATACGGGTAAAGAGGTGTGGGTGGCTTGGGGGCCTTGGAGTTAATGCAGTTGCAAATTTTCTAAGAACTAGTACTGCTTTAGGCTGGCCATAGTGCTAAATATCATGTAGTAGTATCATGCATATGATACTTGTGTATGATACTATCTCTATAGTGGGAGGTATCATGGAGTACTATCATAGCTATGCTATATTTATTATTTTTTAGAATCTCAATGTAAATTTGTGTACAAGATTTGTTAGGCATTAACTTTTCTCGTAATTTGCCCTATGATACAGTATCCACCTATGTTACTCTAATCTCTACTCTCCTCCTTAATTAGCTGCCACATACGTATTTTTGTGGGACCAATATGTATGATACTAGCTAAGATACTAGCACTACGGCTACCCTTAATGGAGTATAGTACTCCGTACGTAGCATCTCTCATCGAATTGATTGAGGTCCAATTAAATAAAATCGGTCATTAAAGTACTAGTTTAACATATTAATTTGGAAACCCTCTAAATCGGGAGGCTCTGTGCGATCGAACATGTTGCACATGACTGCAGTACGGCCCATACAGATAAACAGATTGGAGTCACGCGACACTGAGAACGTGAGGGGAGTACCTATGTACTGTAGTTTAATTTTCCCTTGCAATCTTCCGTACACACTGATCTAGACTCGGGACGACGTGGTCACACACGGCGGCCACTCGGCCACTAGCTAGCTGGTGAGAAGTCCCTACGAAATCTGCCCAATAGAATAAGGATACGGAGACATGCATCCATCCATCTAGCTGGAAATGGTCTCACCCCAACACCCTACGAAATGAGCCATCACCTACAAACACTAGGGGAAAATAAGACATTGCCGTGCAATTATTTATACGGCAAAGGGCTCTATATGCACTGCAAAGGCTCTATATGCACTCTGGGAATCGAACCTACGACACATACTAGGAAAAGCGTGCAACCTTGCCACTGAGCTAAGTGTTCGTTTGTTGATAACTATACCACGCCACACCTTTTGAGATGAGAAAAAATCCAGTTTTTACATCTTTATCGTGCGCTTACACTAGGCAAATGCTTCTTTGCCGTGCGTTTGTTAAAAACACTAGGCAAAGACTGCTTTGCCGTGCGCAAAGGTTGAGGCACGGCAATGCCCAACGCCTTTGCCGTGCACCGAATCTTTGCCGTGCGGTGTGTTGGGTCAGTGCCGTGCACCTTTCTTTGCGGTGCGGCATCTTCCATCGTTGCCGTGAATCGTATCTTTACCGTGCGCTCGTGTCTATATTTTCCGTGGTCAAGGTCTTTGCCGTGCGTTTTTATCTGTGATTTTCCGTGCGGGGGCACGGCAAAGAACGGCCGCACGGCGACACCTATTTTTCCCGTAGTGAAATATCTATGTATTTTAGGTCAAACGAGCTAGGTTTTTGGCTAACATGCATGTATAGTTTAGCGGAACGAGGTCATACCGCGCACATGCGTGTGCCCTGGGACGGGAATCAACACCGTGTGCGGCGTTTCACCATCGTGGCAACGGAAAACCCGTTTTTCATTTTTGGAGTGCCGAAATGGGATTTTTTTTAAGAAGGTAAATGGGGCGCGAAGTAGGGTTGAGAAAAAAGCCGGCGCACAACGATAGAAGGACACCTACGCAACGCGTTCCACACACCCGCACCTCGCACTAGCTCTAGGGGAAGCCGTAGGATCCCACGCCATCTCCCGCAGATGCCGCTAGAATCTGGCCGGATTTGAACTAGGCGTCCACATTTCCTTGCACCTGATTTTCTGGAAAAAAATTTTTTAGCTCTGAACCGTGTCATTTATGTGCCTATCTCTCCCGGTTCCGCGTGTCTACCAATAGGAACACCACCACGCTCGACGCGGCGAAACAAGACATCTGATGCGTCCCATTTTGAGCACAACTAATATATAAAAAAATCAGAAAAATGTGAGACTTTCGCGAGGCGTCATTTTATGTGACCCTGTTGCGAGGAAAAAAATCAAACTTGGAGTACAACAGTTATTCCAAAAAAGCATTCACGAAATGTGCTATCACCTATAGAGTTCTATGGCTTTAGCGCGTCTATGGCTATCACCTACGCGTCCACTTTTGCCCGCACCTAATTTTCTGGAAAAATAATTTTAAGCTCCGTAACGTGTCATTTTATGTGTCCATCTCTCCTGGTTTCGCGCGTCTACCTATAGAACCACCGCCACGCTCAACGCGGCGAAACATGACATATTTACCTAGTACCTGATGTAATACAAGGCAAACAGGGTCTTTGCCGCGTACATTCTAGAATATACATGGCAAAGAACTTTTTACTGTGTGTTGTCCGTAATACACACGGCAAAGAAAAGGGTAAGTGGACGGGAAGAATCGGGCCTTTGTAGAAATTTGGCTTTGCCTTGTGACCATTCTTGTACGTGGTAGAATGGCCATTCACACAGGTCATGATGGCCACCACTGGCTTTGCCTTGTGACCATTCTTGTACGTGGTAGAATGGCCATTCACACAGGTCATGATGGCCACCACTGGCTTTGCCTACTGTCAAGGGCTACTGGCTTTGCCTACTGTCAAGGGCTAGTGGCCGAGTGGTATAGGATGGCCGCCCTGTGTGAACGGCTACTGATATGGTGTATGCATGTATCAGTAGTTCAGTACGCTCTGAACGATTCATACAAGATAGCATTTATCTGTAGCTGTTGGCCACCGGCTGCGAAATAGCAGGCGAAATTTCCTTGTTTTGTTCTACGAAATTCCAGTTCAAGTTAGGACCAAGTTGTTGCTCGATCTTGGCCGCTTAGGGAGTCTAGTCTTCCGTCTCCACTAGGAGCTACTTGTGATATATAGACAAACAGTGATTGCAAAATTTAACTAATTCATTTGTGAAGTGTAGCACGCTCATGATGCGACACAAACCGCATTTTTTTTCCCACTAGAGCAGTCCACAGTCCATGCTTGACAGCGCGTATCGAGCGCTGCCGGAGACGCGGAACAAGCGCTGCGCGTACTGCTTGCGGAATTAGACAGAGGCTGGGGCCAACGGAGAGGAGCATGTCTGTACGTCGAAGCATCGGCAATGCGTATCCATTTTACACGAAAATGTGATTGCTGGAAAAAAATAACGATCGAGATACCATGATAATCGTAATTTTATTTATGTCAGAAAAGAGACGGTACATTGCAAATTGCATCCTAGTTTTTTTCTTGTCTTCTTGTACACTGCCATATGTAAATATGTAATACAGTTTTCAGATATATATTGTTACATCTACCTTTTAGATTAACGTGTACTTCCTTGGTTCCTGATTACTTATCGTTGATTTAGATGTATCTAGGTTTCGAGACACATTTTCTTTTTTACGTACATCCAAATCTACACATTAATATGGAACTGAGAGGGTACTAGCTGGCAGCATAAAATACTGATTCAACTTGCCAAATTCTATTGCATATAGCTACCGGATGATTAAATCATCGACAGGGTGTCATGCCGCTGAACATCGTACCATCTCTCAGCCAAGCACTTTTATAGGACATAAGAAATTCTGTTAACTACCTCTTATATATTTTTCCCCAAAATTGAGGGGGAATTTTAGTTCCCAAGGCTCTGCACCAACTAAGGATGTAAACAACCTTTCATGGAGGAGGCCCATTATTTTTTTAAATCTTGGTTATGCATAAGCCTTATACCCAATGTCAAATTTTACGTGTTCTGGACGAGCCTAGTCCTCAATAATAATAATAATAATAATAATAATAATAATAAAATCTAAATTTGCGTCCATGAGGTTTTGAATCAAGATGTTGAGCTTTTACGTATACAAGTAAACTATATGAATAACGAACTCAATTTAGACGAAGACAGAAAAAAAATAGTATAAAATATTGTCAGATTAATAATGTAATTACAATTAAATGGTAATGAATTTTAGTATGATGAAGAAAATAAGGGAGTATATTAAGTATTATTAGTAATTGAAATAATACTAGATTAAATTTTCTTATGTGAACCATCATAGTATAATAGCTTCCCTGGAAAACAACGCTCATATGGTTTTGCTACAAACCTTATTCATTCCATCCCTGCCCAAGATTATTCTACAAGGTCATGACCATTCTTATATTCATTAATTTGGATGGAGAAGACTATATGTCACCCTGAGGCCAGACTTGTACGTGTGCTCAAGTTGATCGATATTGCAGATCCATTTCATAAAAAGATAAGTAGTGGGAACAGATTTAGAATTTGAAAATTAATGATCGACATATCCATGAGGGTTGATATATGCATGTTTCACTTAGTGCATATGTGCTAGGGTCTGATGCTAGATCAGCTGACTACAGGGTGTCGGTGATACGGTGCGGAACAAAGGCTCGCTCCTGATTTTGGCCGGAGCTGGCAACAAAGTCTGCGGGCGTCGCTTCCTCTTGAGGCGTTGTCATGGCATTGAGTGCTCGTCCCCCTTCCGGTTTTTTTTTTTGCTTTGTGGGAAACCTTATATATGGTCCCGGAAAAGACAAGGATGGCATCTAGGACATGACCCTATTAGGGTCATCGTTTTTTTGGAGTCCGATGCGGCTGGAGGATCCCGTGGTACGTTGGTGGCGATGGTGGAGCGTGTTCATCCTGCCTATTTCTTATAGTTGCTACACATGACATATCTTCCGGACACTTCGTTGCGTCTGTTGGTGAGACTCGGCAACATGGTGTCGACGGGTCTCGACGGGGACCCTATGTGCGTAGGTGATCGCGTGCAGGACAGTGGTGTTGTTTGAGACCATGGTGGTCTCGGTGACTAGCGTGGCGATGACCTTCACTTTGTTCTAGATGCTGGAAGATGGGTTGGGGAAGATGGTGGATGTGACTTCCAGAACATGCACATGAGGCGCTCTCTAGTTTTGGCCAGTGAGCCAATGATGGTTGTGACAATGGAATTAGACCCTATTTGTCCCATATCATTGTGTTACGTGGGGTTCCGTTGCAGCCACGTTTGCTGTCTTTGGTTTGTATTTTCTTTATAAAACCTTTGCCAATGTTTGTTAAATAAATGAAATAAATGCCGTATGCATCATTTTGATGTAGAGGTTGGGTACATCCTCTTTGCGAGAAAAATGTGACTGCCCAAAGCATGATGTAAATCTTCTTCCCAGTCGGCTAAGTGTATGTTGGGGTGAAAGGAGCACATGAATTCGCAAGGTTTGAGTTTTGATATTTATGGGCTGTTTTACGGCCAGTGGCCGGCCACGAGTAGACAGACGAATAGCTACATTTGGTACGTTGACCCGGAGTGATCAGTTTTTCAAAACAAAGTTGATCTAGAACGGTAGATCTAGAACGGACATGTTGTTTCTGCTCCCGGGAGCACATGCTCCTGGTTTTTTTTTAAATCAACGTATTATATAATGTATTATATAATGTCAAAAAATTCTGACAAAAAATTGCACGGATGCATCTTGATGTTCTATGTGTTTGCAAAGTTGTTTCACAAAAAATCGATACTTTTTGTGTCATGTGTAAAAAAGTTAAAATTTGGTGCTAAAAATAAGCTCTTCACAAGGCATTTGCTTGTCATTTTTTACACAGGACACAAATGTGAGTTTCACGTGAAACTTGGCATACAGACATACATTGTTGACATATACGCGTGACATTCTTTTCGTAATTTTTGTGATATTTCAAATTGTTTTTCTCGATGGCAGGAGCATATGTACCTGAGATCAAAATTGCATTTCCAATCTAGAACCAGTCAGAAAGACGACCGACTTGCATTGTCCTAGTCGCGGCAATTACTGAGTAGGTGTGGCCAGTTGTGGCCAAAGGCGTACGAGTACGCCTGTTCACATGAACTCAACTTGCGCTGGAGAACCCATTATGTAAGAGACCCTCCTCTCTTCGTATTGTCTCGGTTTTCGACCCCGCCGATTCAAGCAAGCAGTAGTCAGAAACAGGCCAGTGTTCATCCTCGATCAAGCTCTCTTCTTCTTCCCTTTTGGTCTCACCTCATGCCTCAATCTTACTGAGTTGAATATGTTCATATATGCAGTGTACCTGCTGATTACTACCTTTCGGCGGCGACCAGCCAGTCGTCCTACCGCCGTGCAGCACATACAGCGAGCGAGGTACGTGTGTATCTCTCTGTGTCACTCAATCGTCCTCTCCGATGTTAATCATCCATGAGTTCTGCTTTCTGACCGAAAATTTTGCTAGCTTGGTCGCCAAAAGATGGTCGACCCACTGAGCTTGGTGACCGCGATCCTGACGGTCGTGCATCTGATCGGAAGCGCGGCGTTGACGGCGCGCCAGAACAAGGATAAGTGCATGGAGCTAGCCCGACGCACGCGGAATCTGGGCTACGGCCTGCCGGACTACGCAAAGGCGGCTGGAAACAACATGGCGACGGTGCACGGGCTGGAGAGGCTCAGAGATGCCCTCGACGAAGCCTTCACGGTCATCAAGTCCTGCCAGGAAAGCTGTATCCTGTCAGGTATTTGCAGCAGCAGGAGGGCCGACAACTTAGATAACGTTGATAGGAAGATCACCAACTGCCTATCAGACCTCAACTTCTTCAGCCTAGCTCCTAATCAGACCATGATCGCACATAACATAACAGCGGCTGGCTCAGTCCCAGGCCCAGCTCAAACCTATGACTACGCCTCCTACTATCAAGCACAAGGAGCTCCCTACAGTACTGCCTGTGTTGGCTTCCCTCCACCGCAGTACGCAACCATGAATATGCAGTGGATTCCAGCTCCTGCTCCCTACACTCCTGCTCCAGCGCCTTCTGGTTCTAATTTATCTACTTTTTACACACTTCCAACTGTCAACAAGATCTTTGACCGTATGTTCCGCTAGTGTTCGTGGCATCTGGCGTCATCTTCTCAAAACGAGAGCTTTGTATCCATTTTATGCACTTTCTGGTGACTATGAATGAAAAACCATTTGCAGTAATTATGTCTATGTGGTCGCACACGAACACGTCACCGTGTACCCTCGACGCCGAGCGCGATGCGCGGCAGCACGCGCCGAGGGAGGCTCGCCGGAAGCGCGATACGCAAGACAGTCCAGCGGGCTCTTTTGTAGACCCGAAACCCCGCTCGCCCGGGAGGGACCCCGTCAGGGCTTGCGGCGGCTATGGGCTGCCCTAGGTCGGCCTGACCGCCCCTAGGACCTCGTGGATTCGCAGCCTCCAATCCTGAAGAACAACGAAGAACGAGAAGAAAGATACAAGGGGAGAGAGATAAAAGTAGATGAACACGAAAAAGTAGTAGATGTGTTTGTTCGATTGGTGTTGTTTCAATCGGCCGTCACCCCTCATGTATATAAAGGGCGGCTGGACTTCCCGTGCAAGATGGAGGGTTGGATTCACGTCCAAAACCCTAGTTTGAGTCCAATTCGGATGGCTTGGACCGAACTTTCCAAAACTGTTCGGTTTAAAACTGGCAGTACCTTGCGTGGCAACTTTGAGGCAGTAAATAACCTCAAATCAAAATATTGTAAACAACAAAGTTGTTCGTCTCGAAAAAACGAAGAACTTTCATGTTGACCACTTTTCCATCCGAGTTTATCTTGATCGCTCAATCGAGGTAGCAAGAAAAACGATCAATCCCGACGTTTTCGTCTTTGCCCCTACTTCGCTCGCGCCCTACCTTAGAGACCTCTATGGTCGGGCGTCCCACCTCGGGTAATTCGAGTTTCAGCAGTATTTTAGCTCCACAAATTGCATACTAACTCGGATCACGATGACTCAAAAACCAAAGTTGCTTGTTTCGACGAGACGCACAACTTTCGTTTATATCACTTCTTCATTTGAGGTCATCTTAAATGAGCTTTAGTGGAAGCCTTCATATATCGATTCTCGAGATCACCTCTGACTGCTAGCATAATCGGCTATCAAGCCGGTCATGGCACAACTTGGAATGGTGGACATGGTGTCTCCTAAATGAGCAATACATCTATCACGCCGAACGCCGAATTATGTTCTTGATTAGCCATCGGCCCAAAACGAGTATCAACACATGCCCCCCTGTTTTCTGGCAGAGCTTGCATGCCAGAAAATAACTTTCTTCACCTTTTGCCCAGGACGATGTCAACACTCCATCGGCCATTGGTTCTCAGGACGATAATTCTATATCGGCCATTTATGTTCAGGTTGGTTGTCACCTTGGTAGAACTTCTTCAAATAATCACCTTTGAGAACAACCACTTCATCTTGACGATTGATGGATGTCCCAAATACGTTCATGTACATATCCCATAGCGGCCCTTGCTTGATCTTCATCCAAGCACTTCAAAAGAATACTGTCAACTATTCGGTGATAAAACTCAACGTCCATTAATGCATACTTAAAAGCCATCTGCCGAACAGCTATGTCCGTCCTCTTGCTAGGATCCTACAAATATTCAACAATAGGTCTTTCCAATCTTCTTGTTCACCTGCACTAGATCCTTCATTAGTGACCGAATCAATGGGATTTAATTCGGTCTTACCTATGATAGCGAGAGCAAACATCGGCTTATGAGATATATGAAAAACGCCACGATTAACATGGTAGCCAGATGCTTGTTGTGTTAACACATTTGCATTTCAAATGTCTTGCCTAGATATATGAGCAATGCTAAAGTAATCTAAGATAGAAAATATATCTAGAGATTTATCAGGATACATATTAAGTGATTCGTCGAAACATTGGCAAACCTTGGACTTTTGTTATACTACTACCAATGAATCACTAGAAGCCTCAATATGTGTATCACCTTGTCTCGTGTTTTAATAGGACTAGGGATGATGTTAACACGCCACATCGTCCATGATTAGATAATTCTCTCAGGGCGATAGGATAAGTATCGACCATGTGTTGTTTGCCTCAAAGGCCTGTATAATTCATCCACCAAAGTATGTATAGCCGAAATAAACAAAATAAAACAACTCTGATTATGAACTCTAAACATTTCGGCCTCTCAGATTAGCAACAAAATTGCAACTAACCAAACGAATAACGTTTTGGTAATACCCTTTGATGATGTAAAGAATTATAATGCATCCACGGATTAAAATAAAACCATGGAGGGTAACTGATCATACCTGAGGATATGCTACATGGCATAGGCATAGATGGCATGGCTGAATAATATGTATGATGTGCTGACCGAAACCTCTTAGTATATGATAGAAAATTATTTCTTGATCGTTTGCTAGCCTCGGTCTTTTCTTCCTTCATCCTTATCGCTATTCTTGCAATAGGAACTTGCACATCCTCCTTACTTTGAGGTCCTTCCTTAGGGACCCATGCCATGTTCTTTGTCTTCAGCTTTGTAGCACTAAACCGTTTCAGCTTTCTCTCTTGCCAGCTTGTTAAGCCGAGTGGGCATCCCGGCTGTGATTTAGTTTTGCACATTAGCGTTTCTTCCTTAGCCTCTGGCACTTTCAACTTTACTTGTTCAGATTTGGCACTTCGAGCTCCAGCATTTACTTGCTTCATCTCTTTGTCTTCTGTAGCCAAGGTCAACTTGACCGGCTCTTTTTTATTTGAGATCGAATCTGAAACATCACACTTACGGTTATCCTTTTTCACTTGATAAACTTGCTTGACCGTCTCCTTCTTGTTCGTTGAGCTCCTAACCGATTCTTTTTTATTGAAACGGTCTTTGACATGTGATTGTTGTTCAGATTTTGACCTTCTTGGAGCTGCATAATTTGGGTTAGATGATCTATAGTAAGACGGATAACGTGCCCTTGGGTCATACCTGTGATCCCATGATGGATATGGATAACAATCACCATAGGAAGGTATCCATGACATTGGCATTGGTGGCCTAAAGGGAGGATACGAAGCTGCTGCATTGAACTTCTCCCATTGCCAATCCCGGTCTTTAGACTTTCGCCTTGGGGGTGATCTCGATGACTTTTCAATACTTGGCCGATAAGAACTCCTTGCTTCACTCTCCTTCTTATATTTCTCCAATAACTCTGCGAAAGTGACTTTAGTTTTCTTACCCTTGAGCTTATAACGGCCTTTGTCCTGTTTCGTTTTGCATCCATCGATCTTTGAATTTTGTTGTTGCCCCCCAGTGCTTGATATCCTTGGTGTAGCTTCAATGGAACACCCAGCTTCAAGAATGTCTTCAACATGCTCTTCAATAATTTCTTTACTTGAAAGCTTGATCCCATTATCTTCTGTATGTACCTTCTCATCATCATATGAATCGGCTATAGGTAACCGATCCAATAACTTTTGATCGTTCATACCAATCGAAATAGATTGGCTATATGTTTGTGTTTCAACAAATTGCAATCGTCCTTTATTAATGGCCGATTGTACTATTTGATGGAACATGATGCAATTCTGAGTACTGTGCTCAAACGAATCAGGCAATTTGCAGTAGATTCGTCCTTGTACTAATGGCTCAACATTGTGATCAAGAATTCTAATATAATCACTCTTCAGCAATACATCAAAGATATGATCACACATGCTCAAACTAAAGGTACACATTTTATTTTCCAGCCGATCTTGCTGCGAGAACGGCTTTGAAATTATGCAACCGAATGGTTTACATTTTACATCACCCCATTCAGCTATGTGTTGATTTTTACACTCTTTTTCCGATGTGTTCGAATAATTTGTTATAGTATCATCGGCTTTATCACAAGACACTAACCTTGGCTTTGAATTTCTAAAACCAAAATAGTTATAATACACATGTCTCACTTGAGACCAAATGTAAGCCAAGTATGAAGTAAGCAAAGCTACCCATGTAGATATAAAATTCAAATGAAACAATGTGGAAAGCCTTGGCTGTAATAATTTTTCAGTATCGGTCTTTCTAAATGGTACAACATGTTGACCGATGTGTTGTGTAGCAGTTATATTTCTAACAAATAAATTACTTCTCCTCATTGGTCTTTCAAAGTTTCTTATGAAAATCTTGCTAATAGATGCATCAACAATACGGTTTTGACCAAATCGAAAAATAAGTAAATTATTTGTTGGATATACCTCTTTGAAGACGTTGGGCGAGTATGATGGTTGCGTAACCTGAACATTATATTTCCCCGCATTTGGATGATTCTCCAACGCCATGTATTCTTGTTGTTCTGAATTCTGTACATCTTCACTTTGATGTTCTTCATAAACTGAACATTGTTCGGCTATATTTTGTTGCTCCTTATGATCATCGGTTTGTTTGGCACAAAATTCATAGGGCAGCATGTAAGCTCCCTTACATTCAGAAAAATCAAGCATGGTTGTTTCACATTTACCATGCTCTCGCTCAACGAAACTTGCATCTTTTGATTCAATGGATTCAACACATGTACTTTTTGATTCGGCTTTTCCAATAACCGAATTAACCATACTAGCAGAACCATCTTTATCTTCTTCATTGATATTATTACTATGCAAAGCTTCTTCTTCTTGCTTCGATGTTTCAGAGTGTTCAACTTGATTGCTGCATGGAGGAGAGGATTTGGTTTCTTCAACCAGGGTAACATTATCGTGAGGATCCTTCTTAATCTTTGTATGGAACACCTGCAGATCTTCCTCTTCAAGTTTTTTCTTATATGCTTCATGCTCCTCCTTAAGCTTCTTTTCAAGTGCATCAAACTCCTCCTTGCGCTTATTTTTTAGTACTTCATAGCATTGGCGTTGTTCCTCCGATAAATCATCAAACGTAATGACCTTATCGGCGTTAACCTCAGCTAGACATTGTTGCGCTCTGATGCTTGTTTTCTCTTTCGGCAATGAAGCGTTGCCGAATCTTTGTAGTTGTGAAGGACAAAATCTGACATTGCATGCTTGACGCTCTTCTTCACGCTTCTTCTTGTATGATTCATAATCATGTATTGCTGCAAGATCACATGGATTTTCTTCTTGTTTCCGGCGAAGAGCATTAAGCTTCTTGAACTCAGCTGCAAGTTTTTCCCTACAATCATTATTACCATACGCTGCAGCACTAGAAGAAGGCACCTGAGCTTCTATTGAATTTCCACTTATTCGGCTATAACCATTGTGGAGGTGTGGAGCCGAATTATGGATATCTCCAGTTGCACATGGTGCTGAAAAGTTAGTAACATAAGGTGCAACATATGATGGTTCAGGGTAATTGGCCAAATAGCTAGTAGTAGCATGTCCAATTTCCCTATCCATCGGCATGTATGCAGGTGAAACAATATATTCTGAACTATCTACCGATGAATAAAACGATGAAACACTATCTTGCAAGCTACTGAAAATTTTAACATTGGGTGTTTCATATTGATTAACTGAAGTCATCATGTTGTTCATCGGCATATGAACTTCTAGGGATGCCGATGCATGAGAACTCGAATTTACATGTTGCAAGTTGCTAAGAGTATGGATATTATTTCGCATCGGCTTTTGCACGTAGTAATATCTAGGGTTAGCCGATACAGTATATATGTCAGAGGATCTAGCAACATCAATATAAGAGCTGTTTGCATCTACATAAGGAGATTGGGGATTCATGATACCGTTGTAGATTGCAGCCTCTTGATGACGATCTCTTCGTAGCAAGAACGGGCTGGAGACCGTTCCAAGCTTCGTCCCCAGCGGAGTCGCCAAAAAGTGTGGTCGCACACGAACACGTCACCGTGTACCCTCGACGCCGAGCGCGATGCGCGGCAGCACGCGCCGAGGGAGGCTCGCCGGAAGCGCGATACGCAAGACAGTCCAGCGGGCTCTTTTGTAGACCCGAAACCCCGCTCGCCCGGGAGGGACCCCGTCAGGGCTTGCGGCGGCTATGGGCTGCCCTAGGTCGGCCTGACCGCCCCTAGGACCTCGTGGATTCGCAGCCTCCAATCCTGAAGAACAACGAAGAACGAGAAGAAAGATACAAGGGGGAGAGATAAAAGTAGATGAACACGAAAAAGTAGTAGATGTGTTTGTTCGATTGGTGTTGTTTCAATCGGCCGTCACCCCTCATGTATATAAAGGGCGGCTGGACTTCCCGTGCAAGATGGAGGGTTGGATTCACGTCCAAAACCCTAGTTTGAGTCCAATTCGGATGGCTTGGACCGAACTTTCCAAAACTGTTCGGTTTAAAACTGGCAGTACCTTGCGTGGCAACTTTGAGGCAGTAAATAACCTCAAATCAAAATATTGTAAACAACAAAGTTGTTCGTCTCGAAAAAACGAAGAACTTTCATGTTGACCACTTTTCCATCCGAGTTTATCTTGATCGCTCAATCGAGGTAGCAAGAAAAACGATCAATCCCGACATTTTCGTCTTTGCCCCTACTTCGCTCGCGCCCTACCTTAGAGACCTCTATGGTCGGGCGTCCCACCTCGGGTAATTCGAGTTTCAGCAGTATTTTAGCTCCACAAATTGCATACTAACTCGGATCACGATGACTCAAAAACCAAAGTTGCTTGTTTCGACGAGACGCACAACTTTCGTTTATATCACTTCTTCATTTGAGGTCATCTTAAAGGAGCTTTAGTGGAAGCCTTCATATATCGATCCTCGAGATCACCTCTGACTGCTAGCATAATCGGCTATCAAGCCGGTCATGGCACAACTTGGAATGGTGGACATGGTGTCTCCTAAATGAGCAATACATCTATCACGCCGAACGCCGAATTATGTTCTTGATTAGCCATCGGCCCAAAACGAGTATCAACACTATGTACAAGTGTACAACGTACGATTGATGCGGAGGGGATATCCCCTTTAGGAATAAATCTTTCCTTTCATTTTGCTACAAAGTTAGACTGTGTTTGATAACAAAGTATGTTTGAAGGACCTTGCTGAATGTGTTGCCATGGGCAATCAAGTTTTTTCCTTCACTGCTATTCTGCTTCGTAGTAACCTATTCCCACCATGACAACATGTCGCCATTGATGCTCGATCCCTGGTGTTTTATTCAACTAGCAAATTGACTAAGGTGATTGAGTGTTGACTTAAATCAATGTAAGCTACTTCTGGTTTGCCCCATTATATAATGCAGTAAACAACCGGGCTTCGATTCCTGTTGTGGCCTTGAGTCCCTCTTTTTATGGAACTTGCGTAGTAAGTCAAGTCGGGAGATTTTGGCTGCGCCGTTTCCTCCTTTCCGCAAACCTACCTCGGCCTCCCTTTGTCCACACATAAGCTTCGTATCGCTGACTTCGCTCCGATTATGACCAAAAGCGACATGCGGCTTTCTGGATGGATGGATGGGGAGGTGCCTCCCTATCGGCGGAAGACTGTTACTTGTTAACTTTGTCCTCACTGCTATGCTCTCCCATGCCATGGGGGCTGGCCTCCTCCCTGCTGGGGTGGTCGAAGCCATTGACAAAAG
This sequence comes from Lolium multiflorum, assembly GCA_030979885.1. Taxonomy (NCBI): domain Eukaryota; kingdom Viridiplantae; phylum Streptophyta; class Magnoliopsida; order Poales; family Poaceae; genus Lolium; species Lolium multiflorum. The sequence goes on along the minus strand of CM061751.1, from coordinate 2,184,759 downwards.
GCGTCGAGCTTTTCTCTGGACCGGGGAGGAAACTTGCAACGGTGGTCACTGCAAAGTGGCTTGGTCTGAGGTCTGCACCCCTAAACACCTCGGTGGGCTTGGGGTTCTCTCTCTCACTGCTCAAAACTCTGCCCTTCTCGCAAAATTCCTGACCAAGCTTCATTCCAACTCTACTGCTCCTTGGGCCTGCTGGTTCCGCCGTTGGTACGGGTGGGGGGCCTCCCGCGACTTGGGAGACCACCACTACCTAGACACCCCCGTCTGGAAGGACATCATCTCTGGTATTACAAACTTTCGCGCCGTCTCCTCTGTCACTGTCGGCACAGGGGATGCCACTGCCTTCTGGCTCGACTCCTGGCTTGGCCGCCACTCTCTCCGCGAGCGTTTTCCCAACCTGTTCTCCCACTCCTTGCGCCCGAACCTCAATTTTGCTACCGCTCTTTCCGCTGGCATCAACCTTTTTCTCGTTCATCGCCTCTCGCATGCTGCTGAGGCGGAGTTTCGTGTCCTTGCCAACAACGTGAACTTGGTGGTCCTGCGCCCGGATGTCCCGGATCTTCGTGTATGTCGCCTCACTAACAAAAAGCTTTCGAACAAAAGTTTCTACACCTTTTCTTTCAGCAATCTGCAGATCGATGAGATAGCGACTATGGTTTGGAGGAGCGCTGCTCCCTTGAAGTGCAAGATTTTCTGCTGGCTCGCCAGGAAGAAGCGTCTGCCCACTAATGAGCGGCGGTTCCGACACCATCTCAGCTCTTTTGCAACCTGCCTGTCCTGCCCCCAAGATGAAGATACGGACCACCTTCTACTCTCGTGCCCTCGAGCCCGAGAGGTTTGGAGCTACTTCCATCGCGAGTTTGATACCGACGACACTCTTCGCCTCTCCGACTTCTGGCTATCGCGATGCTGCACATATGAGGAGGCCACTATTAACACGGCGATCGCTTGGAGTATCTGGAAGCGGAGGAACGCTCTCACCTTCAATGGGGTGGCCGAGCCCCTCCCCATGGTTGTTAGGCGCTGCATTGAGGATGTTAGGCTTTGGGCCTACCGTTGTAATACCCCCTCCTCTTCCTCCCTTCTAAATTCTTGGTGTAACGGCTATGACCCGCCTTGTGATATGTAACTCTTTTCCCCTCTCGTTCCCCTCTCTGTCGTCAAAAATAAATTTGTAATGCCCCTTGTAAAACTCTTTTGAGTGTGGTTATATGAGTTCAGGCTGGCGTAAGCCCGCCGTAGTCCAGGTCAAAAAAAAGTCAAGTCGGGAGAAATTCCTTCACCAGGGAAATTTCATTAGCTTTAGGTAAATATATCAACAACAGTTTCAATATTCCTGGAATTTCCAGCTTCGATGTCAATCCTAAACCGCTTAAATTTATAATCCATACGACTCACTTGTAAAACATAGTTTTAACATCAGATTATAAGTGCTACAACCGTTGTAATCTCAAAGGATAGAGAAAGCTCAAACCCCTTGTAATAAATGATTTGAAGGTAAAACAGTACAAAACCTAGTAACAGAGCACGCACGACTTCAATAGTTATAACACGAACTATACAATAATTAGAACAATATATAACCCAAATTTTAGGTATTACATATTATCTTAAAAATCATATTGTGTTTGAAAACATTAAAATACCAATTTTTCAATTTTTTCAATAAAGGGAATATATTTTTGCGAGAATATAAAAGGGAATATATTAATAGCATACAGTCTTTGCAACAACGCAATACCCTAATGGCATCACTAATGCACACAACCAAAAGAAAATGAAGCTAAAAAATGAGGAAAAATCCGGCTACAGTGTTGCAGTCCTCGGAGCAGCAGCACAACCATCACCAAGACAACACCTGAAGTCCAAGTTTTTCAAAATCGACGCCTCCAACACGAAAATAGTGCACAAGGGCCGTTAGCACCCGATCGTAGATCTTGGGATTTCACCCTGAGATAGGCTTCACTCTCAAAATAATACCTCCAATAAGGTCATTGCTAGGCACAACCAATTAAGATCATGCTTTGAATTTTTACCCTGAAAGGTAAGATTTTGAACATGGTATGTTTTGTCATTCCCACTTACATGCCACTGCTATAAATACCAAAACTCCAAGAAAGTTCATCATCGATGCAAAGGCTCAAATCACCATTACTAGTCCTCCAATCTTGACTTCCATGAAAGTCTTCACTTCTGACTTCACCATAGATCCAAACATACCTCATGTGTTAAGATATAGATTAGCTAGATCAGGTTTAGTACAACCATGACTAGTACGTAGCCAGTTGTGTAAATACGAGTTGTTGTAACAATACTCAGGTAAGACTCTTTGTAATCTTTCTGTTATGCCCGCCATGGATTAGGCTATATAAAGAGAGCGCATAATGATCATTATCATCACGGCAAAACCCTAAGCACTAGCTTTTAGATGGTATCAGAGGGTTTTTGTTGAATTTCATCCTAAGTTTTTTTGTATCAAGGATCGAGCGTCAACGACAAGTCTATCCCTCTCTATCCCTCGCAAGGGACTGCCTGATGATGCTCACGCCACCGGCGCTCTCCTACCTCCCTTCGCAGCTTCCATCTTGCGTGCAGAATTGTGGACTTCGACGAGGCTGAGCGTGCTCCCCGATCTGTAGGGGATTTGGCGTTCGTGATCTAGGCAACCCGGTAGATGAGATCTTAAAGTTTCTCCCACCGCCTCTTCCAAACCGTATCGGGGCGGGACTCTCTCCCGATCCTCCTTCCCTTCACGTCTCGTAACGCGTAGCAACTCTCTCGCCGCTTTACGGCAAACCGATGGACTCCCATAGGCCAGCGGTGGCTGCGGCAGGGCAAGATCGCCCCGATCGCCCTCGTGGCCCATGCTCCGACTTTTTCGTAGACATAGGCAGTTGTTGCAATGCGATGGTGGTGGTTTTTAAGAAAATAAGTTAGAGCGCGCCCTTTGTTTTGTCAAACAGATGGACTAATGGACCAACGAATGCTTAGCGGTATCTTTAAAGCCATCGCTGTTCCAAAAACTACATTTCATGATTGCAAGTGGAAATAACCCAGGATTCATAAGATCCACTAGGAATTGCAAGTGGGAATAAAGTTTCCTATGCTAGAGTTATAGATCTCGGTCTTCTTTCCCAAATCTAGAAGATCAATGATTTTGGGTTGATAGGGAGAGAGATCTTGGGAGTTTTAACTTGGGTATTAATGGATGAGAAAGAGAGAGGGGGAATAAGAGGTGAGATTTCTTGGGGAACAAAACACTCTAAAAATAGGGGAACTCGATATCCAAGCCGTATGTTCAGTTTTATCATAGCCACTACTAAGTTTAGGCAAGTGGTAATACTGTCGCACACGCAAAATAAAGTGAAGCTCCAAGGGCGGTACTACCATTATCACTAGTTATTCTACCCTAGGGATTTCCTACCGGTCCAATGCCACGGTCGTACCCTTAGCAGCAGGTACCCCCGACGGTTGTGGTCTGGTTTCCTAGCAAAGGTACTATTGCAAGATGTTATCCGACATGAAAATACCAAGGGGTGGGCACCCATAGTGGCTCCCTTCGGATTGAGCGGTTCTACCGTTGGCCACCTTAGTATTTCTAGGCCTGAAGCAAAGCTATGAGCATATTAGAAGCAGGGTGATACTCGACCATTTTTAGGAGGGCATCGTGCATTTATGTTTTTGTACGTGAATATGATTCCACACATGTCTTCCATACCAGAACCCTCTTGATAATACAATTATTCAATGATGCAACAAAAGAAAAGGCGGAAGCACCATCTTCGCTCTAAACCTTTTTCAGGGGCAACAAATCTTCTTGTGCCAGCTTCTAGAGAATCTATAAAGGTTATGCGTATGATTAGCCACCTAAGCGAATGTACATTGGTAGGGAAGACATGTCTTATCTTAGTAGTCCGTTTCATCTAGAGAAGATAATTTAATATAAGTGATACAATCTATTATCTCTTGTTATCTTTCCTAGCAATAAATAAGAATCAATTACTTTTTAATTGGAAATCTTGCTAAGGGAAGATAATTGGTAGAATGGGGAAAGTAGGATCTTCTCTTATTTTATAAGAGATTTGTTTATGGAACATAAGAGATTATCCCTTAGCTAAGAGAAGGCTGCCTTCTCTTTCTTCATTCCCTCTTCTCCAAACTAAAAAAAAAATCTAACGTGACAAACGTTTATCCTATGTGACATTGCTAAAATATCAACATTGCACATGCCACTAGTAGAAAAAGGGGCAACCGTTTAAGACTTTAATACCGGTTTCCTTACGAACCGGTATTAAAGGAGTCATTTGTACCGGTTCGGGCGCTCAAGCGGGCGAGGAGCATTCGTACCGGTTCGTTAGGGGCTTTTGTACCGGTTCGCGTTAGGAACCGGTACGAAAGGTCTTCGGCCAGAATTTCAGGTGAGGGTGGGGCCAGGGTTGGACCTTTGGTACCGGTTCATCTAAAGAACCGGTACTAAAGGGTGCCTCATATGCTCACTGTAACACCCCAAATTTCTAAAACAAAGAAACATTCATTTTCCTATTTTCCAAATTTTAGAACCAACAAAAACTTTTATTAAATTAAGTTTAGTGCATAGTGATCGTGCATATATGTGTGCATTTGCCATGATGTTGTTGAAGTAGCTGCTAGCGTGTAGAAGCTTCCTTGTGACGGTACAGCACATGTCCGTTGGGAACCCCAAGAGGAAGGTATGATGAGCACAGCCGTAAGTTTTCCCTCAGTAAGAAACCAAGGTTTATCGAACCAGTAGGAGATGAAGGCCACGTGAAGGTTGTTGGTGGAGGAGTGTAGTGCGGCGCAACACGTGATTCCGGCGCCAACGTGGAACCTGCACAACACAATCAAAATACTTTGCTCCAACTTAACAGTGAAGTTGTCAATCTCACCGGCTTGCTGAAAACAAATGATTAAACGTATGGTGTGGAGAATGATGTTTGCTTGCGAAGAACAACAAAGAACAGAGATTGCAGTAGATTGTATTTCAGATGTAAAAGAATGGACCGGGGTCCTTTTTTATCTAGTGGCGTCTCTCCAATAAGACAAATAACATGCTGGGTGAACAAATTACAGGTGGGCAATTGACAAATAAAAATTCATATACATATCATGATGATCACTATGAGATCTAATCAGGGCATTACGACAAAGAACATAGACCGCCATCCAGCATGCATCTATGCCTAGAAAGTCCACCTTCAGGTTAGCATCCGCACCCCCTCCAGTATGTTGCAAACAACAGACAATTGCATTAAGTATGGTGCGTAATGTAATCAACACAAATATCCTTAGACAAAGCATCGATGTTTTATCCCTAGTGGCAACAGCACATCCACAACCTTAGAACTTTCTGTCACTGTCCCAGATTCAATGGAGGCATGAACCCACTATCGAGCATAAATACTCCCTCTTGGAGTTACAAGTATCAACTTGGCCAGAGCCTCTACTAGCAACGGAGAGGATGCAAGAACATAAACAACACATATATGATAGATCAGTAATCAACTTGACATACTATTCCATATTCATCGGATCCCACCAAACACAACATGTAGCATTACAAATAGATGATCTTGATCATGTTAGGCAGCTCACAAGATCTAAACATGATAGCACAAGAGGAGAAGACAACCATCTAGCTACTGCTATGGACCCATAGTCCAAGGATGAACTACTCACGCATCGGTCCGGCGGGCATGGTGATGTAGAGCCCCCTGATGATTCCCTCCTCCGGGTGCGGAGGCGATCTCCGAATCCCCGAGATGGGATTGGCGGTGGCGGCGTCTCGGAACTTTTTCCGTATCGGCTCTCGGTAGGGTTTCGCGACGAGAGACTATATAGGCGAAAGGGCAGAGTCGGAGGGCGCGCCGAGGGGCCCACCCCATGGGGCGCGCCTGCCCAGCCGCGCCGCCTTGTGGGGTGGGGCCCCTTGGCCCCTCTCCGTCTCTCCTTCGGTGCTCTGGAACCTTCCGCGGAAAATAAGACCCGCTTTTGTTTCGTCCAATTTCAAGAATATTTCCTGTGTAGGATTTATGAAACCAAAAACAGCAGAAAACGGGAACTGGCGCTTCGGCATCTTGTTAATAGGTTAGTACCTGAAAATGCATCAAAACATCATAAAGTGTGAACAAAACATGTAGGTATTGTCATAAAACTAGCATGGAACATAAGAAATTATAGATACGTTGGAGACGTATCAAGCATCCCAAGCTTAGTTCCTACTCGCCCTCGAGTAGGTAAACGATAAAAACAATAATTTCAAGTGACATGCTACCATCATAATCTTGATCAACATTATTGTAAAGCATATGAGATGAATGAAGTGATTCGAAGCAATAGATTGCTAACAAAGAGATAATGACTAAACAACTGAATCATATAGCAAAAACTTTTCACGAATAGTACTTTCAAGACAAGTATAAAAAAGACTTGCATAAGAGCTAACTCATAAAGCAATAGATTCAAACTAGAAGGTTTGAACACACATAGGATGATTAAGTTTCAGCAATTGCTTTCAACTTGTAACATGTATATCTCATGGATAATTGTCAACATAAAGTAATATAACAAGTGCAATAAGTAAACATGTAAGAATCAATGCACACAGTTGACACAAGTGTTTGCTTCTAAGATAGAAAGAAGTAGGTAAACTGACTCAACATAAAGTAAAAGAAAGGCCCTTCGCAGAGGGAAGCATGGATTACTCATGTGCTAGAGCTTTTTATTTTAAAAACATAGAAATTTTTTTTGTCAACGGTAGTAATAATTCATATGTGTTATGCATAAGACATCCTATAAGTTGCAAGCCTCATGCATAGAATACCAATAGTGCTCGCACCTTGTCCTAATTAGCTCGGATTTTCATGGATTATCATTGCATTACATATGTTTCGACCAAGTGTCAGAAAGGGGTACCTCTATGCCGCCTGTAGAAAGGTCCAAGGAGATAGATCGCATTTGATTTCTCAATTTTGATAGATCTCAACTTGAGGACATCCATACCGGGACACCATAGAAAATGGACTCCTCTTTAATGCTTAAGCATTCAACAAAGATAATATTCTCATAAGAGTTTGAGGATTAATGTCCAAACTGAAAACTTCCACCATGATACATGGCTTTGGTTGGCGGCCCAATGTTCTTCTCTAACAATATGCATACTCAAACCATTTAATCATGAGAAATCACCCTTAATTCAGACAAGACGAACATGCATAGGAACTCACATGATATTCAACAAAGGTGTAAAAAGTTGATGGCGTCCCCAGAAACATGGTTACCGCTCAACAAGCAACTTATAAGAACTAAGATACATAGCAAAATATTCATCACCACAATAGTTTTTAAGGCTATTTTCCCATGAGCTATGTATTGTAAAGACAAAGGAATGAAATTTTAAAGGTAGCACTCAAGTAATTTACTTTGGAATGGCAGAAAAATACCACATATAGGTAGTTATGGTGGACACAAATGGCATGAGTTTTGGCTCAAGGTGTGTGGATGCACGAGAAGCATTTCCTCTCAGTACAAGGCTTTGGCTAGCAAGGTTGTTTGAAGCAAACACAAGTATGAACAGGTACAGAAAAACTTACACAAGAACATATTGCAAGCATTATGAGACTCTACACTCTTCCTTGTTGTTCAAACATTTTTACCAGAAAATATCTAGACCTTAGAGAGATCAATCATGCAAACCAAATTTCAACAAGCTCTACAGTAGTTCTCCACTAATAGATTTAAACTACATGATGCAAGAGCTTAAACATGATCTATGAGAGCTCAAAACAATTGCCAAGTATCAAATTATTCAAGACCATATGAAGCATTTTTCGATTCCAACCAAATAGCAATTAACGAAGCTTTTGAACATTAGTAAAGCTAAGAACACCAGTGTTCAAATGAAAAAGCGGAGCGTGTCTATCTCCAATACAAGGATTGCTGGGATCCAAATTTATTCAAACCAAAACAAAAATAAAAGCAAACAGACGCTCCAAGTAAAAAACATAGGATGTGACGGAATAAAAATATAGTTTCACTAGAAGTGACATGATAAGTTGTCGATGAAGAAGGGGATGCCTTGGGCATCCCCAAGCTTAGATGCTTGAGTCTTCTTGAAATATGCAGGGATGAACCACGGGGCATCCCCAAGCTTAGACTTTTCACTCTTCTTGATCATATTATATCATCCTCTTCTCTTGACCCTTGAAACCTTCCTCCACACCAAACTTAAAGCAAACTCATTAGAGGGTTAGTGCATAATAAAAATTCACATGTTCAGAGAGGAAACAATCATTCTTAACACTTCTGGACATTACCCAAGGCTACTGAAAGTTAATGGAACAAAGAAATCCACTCAACACAAAAAAGAGGCAATGCGAAATAAAAGGCAGAATATGTCAAAACAGAACAGTCCGTAAAGACGAATTTTTCTGAGGCCCTTAACTTGCTTAGATGGAAAAACTCAAAACTAATGAAAGTTGTGTACATATCTGAGGATCACGCATGTAAATTGGCAGATTTTTTGATTCTTCTACAGAGAGGTCTACTCAAATTCGTGGCAGGTAGAAATCTGTTTCTGCGTAGTAATCCAAATCTAGTATCAACTTTACTATCAAAGACTTTACTTGGCACAACAATGCAATAAAGTAAAGATAAGGAGAGGTTGCTACAGTAGTAACAACTTCCAAGACTCAACAAAACAGTAGTAAAAATAAAACCATGGGTTATCTCCCAAGAAGTGCTTTTCTTTAACGCCTTTCAGCTAGGCGCAGAAAGTGCAAATCAAGTATTATCAAGAGAAGAAGCATCAACATCATAATTTGTTCTAATAATAGAATCAAAAGGCAACTTCATTCTCTTTCTAGGGAAGTGTTCCATACCTTTCTTGAGAGGGAATTGATACTTAATATTTCCTTCTTTCATATCAATAATAGCTCCAACAGTTCGAAGAAAGGGTCTTCCCAAGACAATAGGACAAGATGCATTGCATTCAATATCCAAGACAACAAAATCAACGGGGACAAGGTTATTGTTAACCGTAATGTGAACATTATCAATCCTCCCCAAAGGTTTCTTTATAGAATTATCAGCAAGATTAACATCCAAATAATAATTTTTCAATGGTGGCAAGTCAAGCATATCATAAATTTTCTTAGGCATGACAGAAATACTTGCACCAAGATCACATAAAGCATTACAATCAAAATCATTGACTTTCATCTTAATGATGGGCTCCCAACCATCTTCCAACTTCCTAGGAATAGAAGCTTCAAGTTTTAATTTCTCTTCCCTAGCTTTAATGAGAGCATTTGTAATATGTTTTGTAAAGGCTAAATTTATAGCACTAGAATTAGGACTTCTAGCAAGCTTTTGTAAGAACTTAATAACTTCAGAAATATGACAACTACCAAAATCTAAACCATTATGATCTACAGCATTCTGAAAAATTTCAGCACTTTATCACAAACAGTTTCAGCAGTTTCAGGCAATTTTGCACGCTTTGTACTAGGAGTAGAAACATTGCCAACACAAATTATTTTACTATTGATAGTAGGAGGTTTAGCAACATGTGAAGCATAAACATTACTAGTGGTGGCAATAGTCCAAACTTAAGCTACATTATTCTCTTTAGCAAGTTTTTCTTTTTCTTCTCTTTCCCACCTAGCATGCAATTCAACCAACATTCTAATATTATCATTAATTCGAACTTGGGTAGCATTTGTTTTAGCAAACTTAGTATATTTAACTTCATCAGGCATAACTTTCAGTTTCAAAAGATCAACATCAAGAGCAAGACTATCAACCTTAGAAGCAAGAACATCAATTTTACCAAGCTTTTCCTCAACAGTTTTATTAAAAGCAGTTTGTGTACTAATAAATTCTTTAAGCATGACTTCAAGACCAGAGGGTACACTCTTATTATTGTTGTAAGCATTACCATAGGAATTACCATAACCACTACCATTATTAGAAGGATATGGCCTATAGTTGTTGTTACCATAATTATTCCTATAAGCATTGTTATTGAAATTATTATTCTTAATGAAATTCACATCAACATGCTCTTCTTGAGCAACCAATGAAGCTAAAGGAACATTATTAGGATCAACATGAGTCCTACCATTAACAAGCATAGACATAATAACATCAATCTTATCACTCAAAGAATAGGTTTCTTCAACAGAATTTACCTTCTTACCTTGAGGAGTTCTTTCAGTATGCCATTCAGAGTAATTGATCATCATATCATCAAGAAGCTTTGTTGCAGCACCCAAAGTGATGGACATAAAAGTACCTCCAGCAGCTGAATCCAATAGGTTCCTCGAAGAAAAATTCAATCCTGCATAAAAGGATTGGATGATCATCCAAGTAGTTAGTCCATGGGTAGGGAAATTGTTTACCAAAAATTTCATTCTCTCCCATGCTTGAGCAAAATGTTTATTATCCAATTGTTTAAAATTCATAATGCTACTTCTCAAAGATATAATCTTAGCAGGAGGATAATATTTACCAATAAAAACATCTTTACATTTAGTCCATGAATCAATACTATTTTTAGGCAAAGAAACCAATCTTTAGCTCTTCCTCTTAAAGAGAAAGGAAACAGTTTCAGTTTTATAATATCACCATCTATATCCTTATACTTTTGCATTTCACAAAGTTCAACAAAATTATTAAGATGGGCAGCAGCATCATCATTACTAACACCAGAAAATTGTTGTCTCATAATAAGATTCAGTAAAGCAGGTTTAATTTCATAAAATTCTATTGTAGTAGCAGGTGGAGCAATAGGAGTACTTATAAAATCATTATTATTTGTGGTAGTGAAATCACACAACTTAGTATTTTCAGGAGTATTCATTTTAGCAGTAGTAAAAATTAAACTAAGCAAACAGAATAAAATAAAGTAAAAACAAGTAACTAATTTTTTTGTGTTTTTGATATAAAGCAAATAAGACAGAATAAAATAAAGTAAAGCAAGACAATAAATAAAGTAAAGAGATTGGATGTGAGAGACTCCCTTGCAGCGTGTCTTGATCTCCGGCAACGGCGCCGAAAAAGTAGCTGCTAGCGTGTAGAAGCTTCCTTGTGACGGTACAACACACGTCCGTTGGGAACCCCAAGAGGAAGGTATGATGAGCACAGCAGTAAGTTTTCCCTTAGTAAGAAACCAAGGTTTATCGAACCAGTAGGAGATGAAGGACCCGTGAAGGTTGTTGGTGGAGGAGTGTAGTGTGGCGCAACACCAGTGATTCCGGCACCAACGTGGAACCTGCACAACACAATCAAAATACTTTGCCCCAACTTAACAGTGAGGTTGTCAATCTCACCGGCTTGCCGAAAACAAAGGATTAAACGTACGGTGTGGAGAATGATGTTTGCTTACGAAGAACAACAAAGAACAGATATTGCAGTTGATTGTATTTCAGATGTAAAAGAATGGACCGGGGTCCATAGTTCACTAGTGGTGTCTCTCCAATAAGATAAATAGCATGCTGGGTGAACAAATTACAGGTGGGCAATTGACAAATAAAGATTCATATACATATCATGATGATCACTATGAGATTTAATCAAGGCATTACGACAAAGAACATAGACCGCCATCCATCATGCATCTATGCCTAAAAAGTCCACCTTTAGGTTAGCATCTGCACCCCCTCCAGTATTAAGTTGCAAACAACAGACAATTGCATTAAGTATGGTGCGTAATGTAATCAACACAAATATCCTTAGACAAAGCATCGATGTTTTATCCCTAGTGGCAACAGCACATCCACAACCTTAGAAATTTCTATCACTATCCTAGATTCAATGGAGGCATGAACCCACTATCGAGCATAAATACTCCCTCTTGGAGTTACAAGTATCAACTTGGCCAGAGCCTCTACTAGCAACAGAGAGCATGCAAGAACATAAACAACACATATATGATAGATCAATAATCAACTTGACATAGTATTCCATATTCATCGGATCCCACCAAACACAACATGTAGCATTACAAATAGATGATCTTGATCATGTTAGGCAGCTCACAAGATCTAAACATGATAGCACAAGAGGAGAAGACAACCATCTAGCTACGCTATGGACCCATAGTCCAAGGATGAACTACTCACGCATCAGTCCGGAGGGGCATGGTGATGTAGAGCCCTCCGGTGATGATTCCCCTCTCCGGCAGGAGCCGAGGCGATCTCCTGAATCCCCGAGATGGGATTAGGCGGCGTCTCTGGAACTTTTCCGTATCGTGGCTCTCGGTACTAGGGTTTTCGCGACGGAGAGATTATATAGGCGAAAGGGCAGAGTCGGATCGAGGGTGCTCGAGGGGCCCACCCCATAGGGGGGCGCGCCCTGCCCCTTGGTCGCGTCGCCTTGTGGGTTGGGGCCCCCTTGGCCCCTCTTCGTCTCTCCTTCGGTGCTCTGGAACCTTCCACGGAAAATAAGACCGTGGGCTTTTGTTTCGTCCAATTCCAAGAATATTTCCTGTGTAGGATTTCTAAAACCAAAAACAGCAGAAAACAGGAACTGGCGCTTCGGCATCTTGTTAATAGGTTAGTGCCAGAAAATGCATCAAAACATCATAAAGTGTGAAGAAAACATGTAGGTATTGTCATAAAACTAGCATGGAACATAAGAAATTATAGATACGTTGGAGACGTATGTGTTCCAATGCTATAAAACCCTAAACCTTGCTCTCCTTTTTACCATCCAAGATAAAACAAAATAAAAAGAAATTAAATTAAAAAGAAAAGGCCTATGTAAGCCTATGGCTATTTTTGCAAATAATCAACTATGCCATGTTCTACCTTGTTGGATGGTTTGAAAAACCTCAACAAACCCAACCTATCATTTACCAACTAAATTTAAGGTGAAATAAAAAGAAAATAAAAATATACATAGAGGCATATGTGGGCCTATAGCCAAAATTGCAATTCTTGTCTCATTCCATCTTTACTTTTCCAAAATGATTGGAAACCATTAATAAACTTAACCTAACACTCAAGGAACCCAAAACTATGACCTTTGGTCAAAGAAAAATGAAATAAAATAAAAACATGAATTCACATATGAGGCTATGGCCATTTTTGTAAATCTTTAACCTAGGCCAAGTTAGCTGGTGCCATTTCTTGTAGAATGTTACTAAACACTTAAGAACACTTCTTGACTCAAAGAAACTCAAATCAAATCAAATTTGAAATCAAATTATGCTCACATAAGATAATGGTCAAATCTGCCCATTTTAACATGACACCTACTTTGAGCCTCTGTATTAAGAGATTTCTAAACTAAACCAACTCAACTCTTTGCACCTCATCCAAGATAACATCAAGGTGAACAACTTTGCTCAAAACCACCCCTGCAAATTCTTGCTAGATTTCAAATGATGATCAAGCAAAGTAGAAACTTTGAAACAAAAACAAGATTATGCCCATTTTGAATTCTTGCAAACCAACTCAATTTTGAGCACCACCACCACCATTGCGTGCCATTTAATATATGAATCAACTCCCCCAAATTTCATTCAAAAATTTAAAAATTTCTTTCTTGCGGCCATTGTGTCGAACACTTGGCGGGCAGGAATCAAATAAAACCAAATTCACTATTTTAATAGTGTTCAAGCCAGATTTTTGATTTGCTTTTGATCCTACATTGTCCCCTTGTCCCCTCCCACACATTGCACCTACTTGGCCATCCTAGACATGGCCAATGTGGCATGGACATGACCATGCCGGCCATGCGATGCATGTCACCATGCCAACCCTAGCCTCTCTCCATTCTAGCCGTGCCAACCTTGTCCCTCTGCTCCCCCTTGCTCTACTAAACACGCCTACGCAAGCCCTGGTCGGAGAGGAGCACCGCAACGCCCGGACCAGACCGAGCCCACGATGCCCAGGGTTGCCAAAGTGTGCACGGCCACGTCGACGCGTGCACGACGGAGCGCGCCAGAACGCCGTGTGGCGCCACTGCTCTCGCCCTCGCCTGGAACCCCGCGTCTGCCCTGAGCATCGCCACAGCACCACGGACACGCCAGACAACCCTTTGTCCCCGACCGTGGCCCGCCGTTGCCGGAGACGGAAACAAAATCCGCCACGGCCGCACCAGTCATCGCATGCGCCCGACCACGTTAGGCACCGCCCAGCTGCGCCATTGCCACCAGGAGAACTGCACGGACGTGCTGACCAGCGCCGTGCCCTCGCCTAGCTCGCTAGCGACCTGTAGCCGCGTCGCCATGGTCGACCCTCGCCGCAGCACCCTGCCTCGATCCGCCGCTAGAAAAGGGCACTCTCCCGCTCGTTTCTTCCACACCACTTCGCTCCCCTCACCTCACTCAATCTCCTCGACCACATCCCCTCCTCTATTGTCCACCGGCGCCCCTCCAATTTCATCACTGGAGCCGTGAAGCCGCCGTAGACGCCGCCGTTGATTGGAGCCTCCCCATGAAGCGCCACCGGTACCAGGAGATTCGCCGTCGTCGACAACGCCCCCGCGCACATCGCCGACCATCGCCGGAGCTCCGGTGAGCTCTCCGACCCCCTGCCTGCGCCGGCCGTAAGCCAGCCTCTCGCCGGAGATGGCGACGAGCCTCAGCCGCTCGATCGCGTTCTAATCCTACGGCCCTCGTTGAAACTTACCGGTTCGGCATTTATGTGACGCTGACCGGTGGAGCCCGCTGTCAGGCGGCCTGCTAGCGCTAGACGTAGAGTGGGCCGGCCCGTGTTATTTTTCTCTCTATGGCCCAGCTAGTTTCCCGCGCAAGCCCAAAAATTCAAATATGAATATTCCAATTTATTTCAAATTGCTTACTATTCCATTTTCAAATTTAAATAGAATCAAATCTACCAAACCAAATTTGATGAATTTTATATATTTGGAAAGCTTAGAAAGTTATCTAAATAACTACACTGGTCTCAACCCTAGTTTCATTGTAGAACTAATGTGATAAAAATAACAAGGCAGGGCCTTTTCAAACTTCAAACATTAATTAAAAATCAACCATAAATGATTTTGAGTTGATTCCAACTCTCAAAACTCACATTTCATATTGTCTATCTGAATATGTAAAAATATCACATAGTTGTTAGTATGATCATGGTCTAGATTAAATAATGGCTCTATGGCTACTTCTAGTCCATTTAAATTGTTCCAAATTATTTATTAAATAGTATGGGAGCTATTCTCTCATTGAAATCTTGTCTCGAGTAGCTCAATATGAGGTAGTGACTATGGTATAATTGATCTCATATTGAATTATTTGATGACATTAAATCACTACTATGTTAGTATTAAATTGCATTTAAATCATTTTCCCCAAATGATGATGATGAAGTGTTGACCTTGGTCAACATGGGTTCATACATTATTATTTGAGGAACTTAAATCTTAACAAGAGTCAATGAGAGGAAATTATTTCTAAAAAGAATTAAATAGAAACCCTAATCAATATTTGTAATGAGAGGAAATTATTTTTCTTAAAAAGAATACAAAGTCAACCAACATGTTAGTAGTATTGTGATGCTAGCATAACTTGTGTGAACCATTTGAGTGCTTAGTCTAGCTCTTAAGCATTGTTTGGTGATTGTGTATTCCATATCCGTTTTTAGACGCTAGTACCGAGGAGTACCAGGAGGAGGAGGAGGAGGAGGAGGAGGAGGAGGAGGAGGAGGTCTACTTCCAGGGAGAAGAAGACCACTTTGATCAGTACACCAACCAAGGCAAGCTAATATTCTTGCAAAGTGCAAAGCTCTACCAGAGCAAGGCACACTCACCTATTACTTTATGCTTCATGATCCAATCCCAAGTTTTATTCTTACAAGTTTTTACTTTGATTTATCAAAGCTTACTTTTATAGTTAACTTTGGTCTAAAGTATAGAGTACTACAAGAGTATCAAACTTAGCCTAAAGTAATACAAGCTAGTTAGCACCCTTCATGACTAGTTGCTAGTGCTAACAAATAAAATTGACTACTCTAGATGGGAGCATGTAAAATGAAATGATTTTGAAAGGTTTTGAAGGTGAATATGACTTGAATGACATGATGAATTTGATAAAAACTGATGGTTGGGTTCGGATGCGATACCATTCCAATTATTTAGTACCCCCACAATACCTAATTATGGGTAGGGCTTAACTAGAAGTTTATGTATCTTAGTGTGGGTTCCCTCTAAACAAGCGTCATAGGGGTTATGTCGAGGCTGCCTCCATTGAAAGTGAGATGATGTGAAATGACGTGAAATGAGGTGAATGTCCGGCCAAGCCCTGTGTTGGCTGACGGTTTGTCTTCACTGGGAGGCCAAGCTCATGGGGAGAGGTGCATATACTAGGGTATGTAAGTGAAAGGTTATGGTTGATGATCCGCGTACTGAGTTACGATTATTCGGGTTATCCCGACGGATGTAATCAAATGTTGTGGCATAAGAGTACAACCTCTGCAGAGTGTAAACCTATTCGAATAGCCGTGTCCACGGTTACGGACGATTGGAAAGGCCATACTGTTCCGTTGTCATATGTTTCTTAAAAAGGAATGATGAATTGAAATGGTGACTTGACTTGAATCACAAGTGAGTTGTGGGAATGACACTAATGTTCCCACTTGAGTTAGTTAGCAAATGAAGAGTCTTTTACTAAAATGCTTATGAACTAAAATTGGCTTTATGCAAATAAACCTAGAGCTTAGCTTTCCCTTAATAAAATTGATAGTACTTATACTAGTATTAGTTTGCGAGTACTTTAAAAGTACTCACGGCTGTGTCCCTGGCTATTCAAATGGCTAGACTATGAAGAGGGGCAGCAGTATGGAGATGACGGCCAGCAGGACATCTACAACAACTAGGAGTTCTTCTAACGTCAAGCGTTGGCATGTGGATTAGATAGTCCACTACTACTTCGCTTCCGCTATTTGTGATGTTCGTTGATCAATAGATCAACTATTTTTGTAATATTGGATCATGTGATCTACTTTTGTAAGACGACTATGGTTTGTAATGAATGATGACTTATGATATGAACTGTTATGTCTCGCTACAACAATCTTCCTGGGATTGCGATGTATGGCATAATAGGCATCTGGACTTAAAAATCCGGGTGTTGACACTCACTGCCTGATACGTCCATTTTGCATCACTATTTTATATCATAATTTACTGTTATTCATTGATATATTTCATATTTAGAGATGATACTTATGTTATTTCACCTATTTTGCATGTTTCATGATTATTGGAGAATTACTCACGGAGTCGAATTCTGCTGGAAAAAGCACCGTCAGATACAATATTTCAAGATCAACACTTGGCGGAAAATATACCGAAGCTCCTATTTGTCCAGATGACGGAGCCAGCCAAATGGGGAGGCCGAGGAAGGCCGCCATGGGCCTTCCCCATGGGCGCGGCCAACAAGGCCGACGCGCCGCCAGGTGGGGAGGGGGCCCACGACCCCCTCGGCCATCGCCCTTTCGCATAATTCATCTCCCGAAAACCCTAAGGTGCGGGAGGAGATCGAGGATAGTCAGCGCCGCCTCCTCGAGGCGGAAAACACCAGAGATAAAAGAGCTCTCCGGCAGGAAGAAATCTGCCGGGGAAATTCCCTCCCGGAGGGGGAAATCGTCGCCATCGTCACCGTCATCGAGCTGGACTTCATTGGGATCATCATCATCATCTCCACCACCGACATCGTCATCTCCACCGCTGCACCTCGTCTCCGCTGTAACATCTAGGGTTTAATCTTGAGTATTTCATAGGGGAAACTCTCCCGGTGTTGATTACTCCTTGTTATTAATTGATGCTATTGAGTGAAACCGTTGAATCAAGGTTTATGTTTAGATTGTTATCCATCATCATATCACCTCTGATCATGTTCCATATGATGTCTTGTGAGTAGTTCATTTAGTTCTTGAGGACATGGGTGAAGTCCAAATGTTAATAGTGAACTATGTTGAGTAATATTTAATGGTTTGATATTTAAGTTGTGGTGTTATTCTTCTAGTGGTGTCATGTGAACGTCGACTACATGGCACTTCACCTTTATGGGCCTAGGGAATGCATCTTGTATTCGTTTGCTAATTGTGGGGTTGCCGGAGTGACAGCAACCTGAACCCCCGTTGGTATATTGATGCATGAGGGATAGCAGGATCTCAGAGTTTAAGGCTGTGGTTAGATTTATCTTAATTACTTTCTTGTATTTGCGGATGCTAGCAAGGGGTTTAATCACAAGTATGTATTAGTCCTAGGAAGGGCGGTGCATTAGCATAGGTTCACCCACACAACACTTATCAAAACAATGAAGATTAATCAACTATATGAATCGAAAGCACTAGACTAAATTCCCGTGTGTCCTCAAGAACGTTTGGTCATCATAAGTAAACAAACCGGCTTGTCCTTTGTGCTAAAAACTTAATCTTCCTTTGTGTTGCTTCGAATCCTCTTACTTTGAATCTATTGCTTTATGAGTTAGCTCTTATGCAAGTCTTTTTGATACTTGTCTTGAAAGTAGTATTCATGAAAAGTTTTGCTATATGATTCAGTTGGTTAGTCATTATCTTTTTGTTAGAAAATCATTGCTTTGAGTCACTTCATTCATCTCATATTCTTTACAATATTGTTGATCAAGATTATGTTGGTAACATGTCACTTCAGAAATTATTGTTTTTATCGTTTACCTACTCGAGGGCGAGTAGGAACTAAGCTTGGGGATGCTTGATACGTCTCCAACGTATCTATAATTTCTGATGTTCCATGCTAGTTTTATGACAATACCTACATGTTTTGTTCACACTTTATATCATTTTTATGCATTTTCTGGAACTAACCTATTAACAAGATGCCGAAGTGCTAGTTCTTGTTTTTTGCTGTTTTTGGTTCCAAATCTTTACGAAATATTCTGAATTGGACGAAATAAAGCCAAACTTCCTATTTTCCTCGGAGGGTTCCAGAACATCGAAGGAGAGTCGGAGGCGGCCGGGGGACCCACACCATAGGGGCGCGAGCACCCCTGGCCGCACCGCCATGTGGTGTGGGCACCCCCGGCTCCTCCGAGGCCGCCCTTCCGCCTATATATTCTCTCCGTCGCGAAACCCTAAATCAGCCATACTCCACGAAGAGTTCCGTAGCCGCCGCCATCGCGAAGACAAGTTTCGGGGACAGATGTCTCTGTGGCACGCCGTCGGACGGAATTGCCCGGAGTCATCTCCATCGACACCACCGCCATCTTCACCGCCGTTGCTGTCTCCCATGATGAGGAGGAGTAGTTCTCCCCGAGGCTGAGGGCTCTACCGGTAGCTATGTGGTTCATCTCTCTCCCATGGTGTGATCTTTATGAATATGTAGATGTTACTCTTGTCTATTATGCACTCTAGAGGTTACTTTAAATATGAACTCCGGATTCACTCTCCACGGTGTAATGGTGACAGTGTGTGCATGTGTGTGTTTCCTTTATGACGTTGTGGAGCTTGTTTACTCCGGCTTGAGGGAGCTCTTGTAGCCCTACACAATGAATGGTGTTTGTTATCCAACAAGAGAGTGTTTGAGAGTAGCATTTATTTGTTCATCTATGTGATCATAGGCTTTACAATCTAGATGTCATATGCTATTCAAGTGTTTTATTATGTGAACTTTGGGGTTACTGTGACCTCGGCGGTGTGTGCGCCGTGTGTAACTCCCTTATGAATTGTGGTGTGTTAGTACCTCCTATGAATGCTCACACGGTGTGGGGTGTTCATTAGTACTTGGGAATACGCCTTTGAGGTGTGCTTTTGCACACTTGCCCAATGAATTTGAGTTTTTTATCCAACAGAAGAGAGTAGTATGATGAAGTGCTTATATTTATATTCAATTATGATTGCAATGTTGAGAGTGGCCACTAGTGAAAGTATGATCCCTATACCTTGTTTCCAAATACTGCAAACACCGCTTATTTTACTGCATCTTTACTTCCTGCAATATTTACTTCAGATCGCAATTACCGTTTACCACCATCTATATCACCTGCGTTTTACTATCTCTTCGCCGAACTAGTGCAGCTATACATCTGACAAGTGTATTTGGTGTGTTGGGGACACAAGAGACTTCTTGTATCTTAATTGCAGGGTTGCTTGAGAGGAATATCTTTGACCTCTACCCTGAGTTCGATAAACCTTGGGTGATTCACTTAAGGGAAACTTGTTGCTGTTCTACAAACCTCTTCTCTTGGAGGCCCAACACTCCACAGGAATAGAAGCGTGCGTAGACATCAAGCTATTTTCGCCTGCCGGGAGGTAAGGTAAAAGGTATTCACATCCTCCGACTACTAAGCTATTTCAGCATGTTGCGGTGTGTGAGTGCTAAGCTATCTCCTTTAGATTCTGTAATTTTATCTTTGTCTCTCTTTTGTTTTTATTTTCACTAGTTAGGCTTAATGGAAAACAACAACAAAATTAGAGATCTTTATAGTATTTATCTTGAGTTAGGACATGAGGTGTTTGAAGAGAAAATTAAAAAACCCATGGAACTTTGTTTGCACAATAGTTGTAGCAATGTTTTTAGCATGAACTCTTTGAACACTATTATTGCTAAGGCTATGGAAGAATTTAAGCTTGGGGAGGTCGGTTTTGATGAAAATGATCTCTTTAGTCCTCCGGGTATGGAAGAGAAAGTTTATGTTGATTATGATATGCCTCCTATATATGATGTTTGCAATGATGAATATGATATTTTCAGTCCATCTACTATTGAGGATAAAATTCATTATGATTATTCTATGCCTCCAATTTATGATGATTATAATGATGGATGTGATAGTTTTACTCCCACTATTACTAATAAAATTGATTATGCTTATGTGGAGAGTAATGATACTTTTATGCATGTGGATAAAAATGCTTTATGTGATAGTTATATTATTGAGTTTGTTCATGATGCTACTGGAAATTATTATGAGAGAGAGGAAAATATGGTTGTAGAAATTTTCATGATACTAAAACACCTCTCTACATGCTGAAAATTTTGAAGTTACTCGTGTTTTATCTTCCTATGCTTGTCACTTTGTTCTTTTTGAATTTATTTGTGTACAAGATTCATATGCATAGGAAGGGTTAGGCTTAAATGTGTTCTGAATTTTCTTCGTGATGCTCTCTTTTGCTTCAACTCTTATTTCTTGCGAGCATCATTAAAATTACCGAGCCCATCTTAATGGCTATAAAGAAAGCACTTCTTGGGAGATAACCCATGTTTTTATTTTGCTACTGTTTTGTTGTGTCTTGGAAGTTGTTACTACTGTAGCAACCTCTCCTTATCATGTTTATTTCGTTTTTGTGCCAAGTAAAGTCTCTAATAGAAAGTTGATGCTAGATTTGGATTTCTGCGCAGAAACAGATTTCTTATCTCTCACAAATTCACGTTTTTCTCTCTGCAGAAAAATTAAAAAAAATCTGCGAAAATTCATGCGTGATCCTCAGATATGTACGCAACTTTCATTAGTTTTGAGTTTTCTGATCTGAGTGTTAAGTCCCTCAAAAATTCGTCTTTACGGACTATTCTGTTTTTACAGATTCTGCCTTTTATTTTGCATTGCCTCTTTTACTGTGTTTGATTGGATTTGTTTGCTCCATTAAATTTCAGTAGCCTTGAGTAATGTCCAGAAGTGTTGGGAATGATTGTGTCCTTGCTGAACATGTGAATTTTTGATTACGCACTAACCCTCTAATGAGATTGCTTTGAGTTTGGTGTGGAGGAAGTTTTCAAGGATCAAGAGAGGAGGATGATATGGTGTGATCAAGAAGAGTGAAAAGTAAGCTTGGGATGCCCCGGTGGTTCATCCCTGCATATTTCAAGAAGACACAAGCATCTAAACTTGGGGATGCCCAAGGCATCCCCTTCTTCATCAACAACTTATCAGGTCACCTCTAGTGAAACTATATTTTTATTCCGTCACATCTTATGTACTTTACTTGGAGCGTCTGTGCTTTTATTTTCGTTGTTATTTTCATTCTCTGAATAAAATCGGATCCTAAACATCCTTGTGTGGGAGAGAGACACGCTCCGCTTTTTCATATGAACACTAGTGTTCTTCGTTTTTACTTTTAATGTTCAATGGTGAAAGTTGATCGCTTCACTTATTATTATTTGGTTGGAAACAGAAAATGCTTCATGTGGTAATTGGTATATTTTCTTGAATAATTTGATACTTGGCAATTGTTTTGAGCTCTCATAGATCATGTTTAGGCTCTTGCATCATGTAGTTTAAACCTATTAGTGGAGAACTACCGTAGAGTTTGTTGAATATCATGTGAGTTGCTATGCATGTTCGTCTTGTCTGAAGTAAGGGAGATTTCTCATGATTAAATGGTTTGAGTATGCATATTGTTAGAGAAGAACAGCCGCCAACCAAAGCCATGTATCATGGTGGAAGTTTATGCTTGGACATTAATCCTCAATCTCTTATGAGAATATTATCTGTTGTTGAATGCTTAAAGCATTAAAGAGGAGTCCATTATCTGTTTTCTATGTTGTCCCGGTATGGATGTCCTTAAGTTGAGATCTATCAAAATTGAGAAATCAAATGCGATCTATCTCCTTGGACCTTTGTACAGTGGCATAGAGGTACCCCTTTGCGACACTTGGTTGAAACATATGTAATGCAATGATAATCCATGGAAATCCGAGCTAATTAGGACAAGGTGCGGGCACTATTGGTATTCGATGCATGAGGCTTGCAACTTATAGGAAGTTTTATGCATAACACATATGAATTATTACTACCGTTGACACAATTGTTTCCATGTTTTCAAAATAAAAATCTCTAGCACATGAGTAATCCTTCCTTCTCGAAGGCCCTTTCTTTTACTTTATGTTGAGTCGGTTTACCTACTTCTTTCTATCTTAGAAGCAAACACTTGTGTCAACTGTATTCATTGATTCTTACATGTTTACTTATTGCACTTGTTTTATTACTTTGTGTTGACAATTATCCATGAGATATACATGTTACAAGTTGAAAGCAATTGCTGCAACTTAATCTTCCTTTGTGTTGCTTCGAAACCTCTTACTTTGAATCTATTGCTTTATGAGTTAGCTCTTATGCAAGTCTTTTGATACTTGTCTTGAAAGTACTATTCATGAAAAGTTTTTGCTATATGATTCAGTTGGTTAGTCATTATCTTTTTGTTAGCAAACCATTGCTTTGAGTCACTTCATTCATCTCATATGCTTTACAATATTGTTGATCAAGATCATGTTGTAACATGTCACTTAAATTATTGTTTTTATCGTTTACCTACTCGAGGGCTAGGAACTAAGCTTAGATGCTTGATACGTCTCCAACGTATCTATAATTTCTGATGTTCCATGCTAGTTTTATGACAATACCTACATGTTTTGTTCACACCTTATATCACTTTTATGCATTTTCTGAACTAACCTATTAACAAGATGCCGAAGTGCCAGTTTTCTCTTTTTGGTTCCAAATCTTACACAGAAATATTCTCGGAATTGGACGAAACAAAAGCCAAACTTCCTATTTTCGGAGGGTTCAAGAACATCGAAGGAGAGTCGGAGGCGGCCAAGGGGACCCACACCATAGGGGGCGCGAGCCCCCTGGCCGCACCGCCATGTGGTGTGGGCACCCTGGCCTCCAAGGCCGCCCTTCCGCCTATATTCTCTCCGTCGCGAAAACCCTAAATCAGCCAGTCATATTCCACGAAGAGTTCCATAGCCGCCGCCATCGCGAAGACAAGTTTCGGGGGACAAAAGTCTCTATTTCGGCACGCCGCCGGGATGGAGAATTGCCCCCGGAGTCATTTCCATCGACACCACCGCCATCTTCATCGCGTTTGTTCTCCCATGATGAGGAGGGAGTAGTTCTCCCCGAGGCTTAGGGCTCTACCGGTAGCTATGTGGTTCATCTCTCTCTCCCATGGTGTGATCTTTATGAATGTGTAGATGTGACTCTTGTGTATTATGCACTCTAGAGGTTACTTTAAATATGAACTCCGGATTCACTCTCCACGGTGTAATGGTGACAGTGTGTGCATCGTGTGTGTTTCCTTTATGACGTTGTGGAGCTTGTTTACTCCGGCTTGAGGGAGCTCTTGTAGCCCTACACAATGAAAGGTGTTTGTTATCCAACAAGAGAGTGTTTGAGAGTAGCATTTATTTGTTCATCTATGTGATCATAGGATTTACAATCTAGATGTCATATTCTATTCAAGTGTTTTATTATGTGAACTTTGGGGTTACTGTGACCTCGGCGTAATGCGCCGTGTGTAACTCCCTTATGAATTGTGGTGTGTTAGTACCTCCTATGAATGCTCATGGTGACAATGTGGGGTGTTCATTAGTACTTGGGAATACGCCTTTGAGGTGTGCTTTTGCACACTTGCCCAATGAATTTGAGTTCTTTATCCAACAGGAGAGTAGTATGATGAAGTGCTTATATTTATATTCAACTATGATTGAAATGTTGAGAGTGTCCACTAGTGAAAGTATGATCCCTAGGCCTTGTTTCCAAATAATGCAAACATCGCTTATTTATTGTTTTACTGCATCTTTACTTCCTGCAATATTTACTTTAGATCGCAATTACCGTTTACCACCATCTATACCACCTGCGTTTTACTATCTCTTCGCCGAACTAGTGCACCTATACATCTGACAAGTGTATTAGGTGTGTTGGGGACACAAGAGACTTCTTGTATCTTAATTGCAGGGTTGCTTGAGAGGAATATCTTTGACCCCTACCTCCCTGAGTTCGATAAACCTTGGGTGATCCACTTAAGGGAAACTTGCTGTTGTTCTACAAACCTCTGCTCTTGGAGGCCCAACACTGTCTACAGGAATAGTAGCGTGTGTAGACATCATTATTTAATTTATCTGCTATATCAAAACCTCCTGAAAACCTGTATGTGAGCATTTACAGTGAATCCTTCATCGAAACTGCTTGTCAACACCTTCTGCTCCTCGTTGGGTTCGACACTCTTATTTATCAAAAGTACTACGATACACCCCCTATACTTGTGGGTCATCACTGCCCCCCTGCCCCCGATCCTTTCTCATTTTCTCCTCTCTCTCACATTTCTACAAAAAAAATCACCTCTCACACTCCAACAAATCTTCATTTTTTCTCCACCATTTAAACAAGATTAACGACATCCATCTATCCAAGGGTTAGCAATATCAGCCTTTCTTCCGGCGTTCCTAATTTAGCTCATTTCTTTGCTAGTTTAACTCGTATTATTTTTCTAGTGCTAGCAAGGTGTTCGATGAAATGCCTAAGTTAGGGATTTTATTTTTTTATATGCAATTTGAGCTCAAATTAAAGTATGTTTTGTAGGTTTTAGTATCATCCCCGTCCTCACCGCCGTCGATCGCCAGCGTCGTCCCCTAGCCGGCACCGTACCACCTCGGTGAGCCTCTTCTTTTTTATAAAAAAACTTAGTTTTATGTGATGAACTTGAATATTAATTAAGTTGGTCACTCATATATCCACGATGTTGTGTAATTAATGATTTTTGATATACATATATAATGCAGATGAGTCGACAATGGATGTACGGTGACTACTGCCATCCCGACTTCATTAATGGCATGCATTATTTTCTCAACGTGGCTGAGGCAAACAGGCAGTCGAATGGTTTCATCTATTGTCCATGTAGTTCCTGTAAGAATATGAAGGATTACTCTACCTCAAAGACCATTCACGTCCACCTGCTGGAGAACGGTTTCATGCCCAGCTATAATTGTTGGACCAAGCACGGAGAAAGAGGGGTTATATTGGAAGACAACGAAGAAGAAGAGGATAGTGAAAACTATCCTATATTCACAGAAGACGGTGATAGTAGAATGGGGAAGACGAAGCTGAAGAAGAGCCCATTTTTGATGAGCCCATTTTTGATGACCCGGATGATGATTTGGGTCGGGCCATTCTTGATGCGAAGATAAACTGCGGAAGTAAAAAAGGAGAGGTTGAAGTTGGAGAAAATGTTAGGAAATCACAACAAACTGTTGTACCCAAATTGCGAAAATGGCCATAAAAAGTTGGAATTTCTGCAATGGAAGGCAGAGAATGGTACTTGTGACAAGGGATTTGAAAAGTTGCTAAAAATAATAAAGAAGATGCTTCCAGGGGAGAACGTATTGCCCTCTAGTACGTACGAAGCAAAGAAGGTTGGCTGCCCTCTAGGATTAGAGGTGCAGAAGATACATGCATGCATCAATGACTGCATCCTCTACCGCAAGGAGTACGAGAATTTGAATGCATGTCCGGTATGTAGTGCATTGAGGTATAAGATCAGGCAAGATGACCCTGGCGATGTTGAGGGCGAGTCTAACCCCAGGAAGAGGGTTCCTGCAAAGGTGATGTGGTATGCTCCTATAATACCACGGTTGAAATGTTTGTTCCAAAACAAAGAGCATGCCAAGTTGTTGCGATGGTACAAAGAGGACCGTAAGAAAGATGTGATGCTAAGACACCCCGCTGACGGGTCGCAGTGGAGAAAAATCGACAGAGAGTTCAAGTCATTTTCAGATGACGCAAGGAACTTAAGATTTGGTCTAAGTATAGATGGGTTTAATCCTTTCGGGGAGCAGAGCTCCAGTCATAGCACCTGCCAGTGGCTCTATGTATCTATAACCTTCCTCCTTGGTTGTGCATGAAGCGGAAGTTCATTATGCCAAGGCCCGAGGCAACCCGACAACGACATTGATGTGTACATGAGGCCATTGGTTGAAGAACTTTTGTAGTTGTGGCGTGAAGAAGGTGTACCTGTGTGGGATGAGCACGAACAAAAGGAATTTAACCTACGAGCATTGTTGTTTGTAACCATCAATGATTGGCCTGCTCTTAGTAACATTTCAGGGCAGTCAAACAAGGGATACAATGCATGCACACACTGTTTAGGTGAGACTGACAGTATATATTTGGGAAACAAGAATGTGTACCTGGGGCATCGTTGATTTCTTCCAAAACAACATCACGTAAGAAAAGAGGAAAGCATTTCGGAGGTGAGGCAGGTAACCGAACGAAGCCTAACCGCCCTGCTGGGGATGTTATATATGATATGGTCAAGGATTTAAAAGTGATCTTTGGAAAGGGTCATGGTTCAGGTTCATTAATTTCCTCCTCTTTTTCATCCAATGAGCTTTCAGGTTCATTAATTTCCTCCTCTTTTTCATCCAATGAGCTTTCAGGTTCATCAATTTCTTCTTCCACCGGTTCCTGCAAATTGTGAGTGCATTCTTGTGCATTAATGTGTCTCTCTTTATAATCAAGGATATACGGATTCCTACTGTAGCATTCTATACAAGAGTTAAGGATAGTAGAGACATAATCTTTAAGGTCCTTACAAATAGCACAGTTTCATAATTCTCAACCATGAAGGATTCTATCTCGGAGGCTCCCATAAATAAGACAAATTGTTCTACCTCTTCGAACCCATAATGAATATAGAAATTCCGATTATAGTTCTTAATTAAAAATTCCTCACTAAAGCCACATTGAAATTTAAGATGTTTAGTATCCTGTTGAGAGCAACAGTTTATATCATGGAATCTAAGCAAGATTCTAGCCATTGTATTCAATTTTTCTATCATAGCACTCATTGTTTTACCAGTTCTTGATTCTCTATAATTATTATAACATTCTATAAGCTCCAAGTAGTTTGTTGGTTCTCCCATAACAGCAGTTTTTAATTTTTAGGTTTTTCAAATTTTTATGGATTTTAGGGTATATAGGGAAAATAAAACAAGACAAAAATAAACTAGACAAAAGTAAACTAAGCACAAATAAACTAGACAGAAATAAACTAGCAAGACAAAATAAAATAAAAGCAGAGAGAGAGGTAGAGTGTACTCCCCAGGTGAACTTATGAGTAGAGCTACCTCCCCGGCGGCGAAAATAGTCTTGATAACCCACAAGTATAGGGATCGCAACAGTCTTCGAGGGAAGTAAAACCCAAATTTATTGATTCGACACAAGGGGAGGTAAAGAATACTTATAAGCCTTAACAACCGAGTTGTCAATTCAAAGCTGACTGAAAAGCACTAGTAACAGGGTGATGTCAAAGTAGCAGTAATATGAGCAGTAGTAACAGTAACACACAGCAGAATAGCAATATGAGAGCAATGGCACAAATAGTTGATACTACTTCCAATGACATGAACGAGTATATAATGATGCGAGATGGACCGGGGTTCCCAACTATCTACACTAGTGGTAACTCTCCAATAACAAGTGACAAGTGTTGGGTGAACAAACAGTTGGGCAATTGATAGGATTGATAAGGCATTAAGAAAGAACATCAATTTATTAATCATGTAGGCATGTTTTCCATATATAGTCGTACGTGCTCGCAATGAGAAACTTGCACAACATCTATTGTCCTACCAGCCGGTGGCAGCCGGGCCTCAAGGGAATCTACTGGATATTAAGGTACTCCTTTTAATAGAGCACCGGAGCAAAGCATTAACACTCCGTGAAAACATGTGTCCCTCACATCACCGCCATCCCCTCCGTCCCGATTCACTTCGGGGCCTTTGGTTCCACAGTGACATGTGCATACAACTTGTAGATACAATCTAAGCAATAATTATAGAGCTCAAATCTAAGATCATGCCACTCGGGCCCTAGTGACAAGCATTAAACATAACAAGATTGCAGCAACAATAACTTCACAAACTTTATAGATAGACTAATCATAATGTATCATCCATCGGATCCCAACAAACACAACACCGATTACATCGATGAATCTCAATCATGTAAGGCAGCTCATGACATCATTGTATTGAAGTACATGGGGAGAGTATACCAACTAGCTACAGCTAGAACCCGTAGTCCATGGGGAACTACTCACGGAGCATGATGGAGGCGGTGGCGTTGATGGAGATGGCTTCGGGAACTTCCGTCCCGGGCAGGTGCCGGGACAGAGACTTCGCCCCGAATTGAGTCGCGATGGCGGCGGCGCCCCGAGTCTTTTTGGAGTTTCGTCAAGTCGCACTGCGTTTTTAGGTCGAAAGGGCTTTAAATAAGAGGCGGCGCGGAGGGGCACCAGGGCACCCTCCCCATAGGCCGGCGCGGCCTGGCCCGCCCGCGCCCTATGGTGTGGGGGCCCCGTGCCTCCTCCGACTCCCCCTGTCCCTGGTCCGTCCGGTGAATTATGATGTTTGGTCTTCGTTTCGGAATTCCGAGAATATTGCCCGAACAGCCTTTCTGGAACCAAAAACAGCAGAAACAGAACTGGCACTGTGGCATCTTGTTAATAGGTTAGTTCCGGAAAATGCATAAAAACATTATAAAGTGTGAGCAAAACATGTAAGTATTGTTATAAAACAAGCATGGAACATCAGAAATTATAGGTACGTTGGAGACGTATCATG
Source organism: Lolium multiflorum (assembly GCA_030979885.1). Classification (NCBI taxonomy): domain Eukaryota; kingdom Viridiplantae; phylum Streptophyta; class Magnoliopsida; order Poales; family Poaceae; genus Lolium; species Lolium multiflorum. Next base: position 2,155,398 of record CM061751.1, on the reverse strand, counting down.
GACGTTGATACCGCACGCTTCTCACCTCCTCCTCTGTTAGGTACCGTCTATCATCATCTTGGGGCCGGTCGCATGGAACGGCCTCCTCTTTATCTTTGCCACGAGAGTGGTCTGCTTTGTCTTGCCACGGGCTGCTTTCTGCTTTATCTTTGCCATGGCGGCTCACCAGCCCTGCCATATTGACATCAAAAGAGAACCCTGGCTCCCTTATGGAATGGCTTAGGTCCACCATGTTGACGTCGGGAAACGGACGCATGTCTACCTTCATGGCAAACTGTCCGAAAGTTAATCGGCCTGATTCTATCGCCATCTGAATTTGTGGCGCAATACTTTGCAGCATTGGTGGTGTGCGTGAACGTATGATGCCATTTGCAGTATGGCCTTTTGTTCATCTCTTGTGCCGTGGGGATCTTGTGGCCTTCGGGTAGCTTCAACTGCTCTTTCAGAGCAGATCGAAAATCTGCTCAGCTTTGCTCACATCAAAGTCAAACCCTCTTGGAGGCCCTGGTGGATTCACCCATTTGCAGGACACATGTACTGCCGTCCGAGTCCATTCAGCTACGCGACTTCCTGATCTTCCAGAATCTTCATCCTCATCCGCATTGACCAGGGCTTATCGCGCTTGAACTTGTCTTGGTACAGTTCTGGATGGCGCTGTTCATATAAGTCAGTCTCTGACCATGTGCGCCAATAATTGTACTCCACTTGGAACGTCAGATCCTTAAATGACGCTGCAAGGCCTGCCACGCCTGATCGCTTTTCAGATAAATGAACCGAATAACATCGGTTCTTGACAGTCTCAAACGCTGAATGTACTCACATTGTCTCTCTCGCCTTTGCCGAACCTGTGTTCGGCAATGCCAGCTTCGTAGCTTCCGAATGATATTGTGTGTGAAATCTAGCTGCTTCCATGATCGCACTGAATTTGGCTGCAACGAGGTGTACCATCCAAAAGCTGGACCGGTGAGGGATTGCGAAAGAACCTCACCCGTAGCTGATCCGATGCGAAACCATGCCCAACTGGGCCAAGTATCGGCTCACGTGCTCGATTGAGCTAGATCCTTCTGACCCACTGAATTTGGTGAAGTCCGGGAGCCGGTACTTAGGTGGTAGTGGGATCAGGTCAAACTCATTGGGGTACGGCTTGAATAGCCGATTATCTTCTTCTTCGCAGATGCCGAACTGATCTCTCAAGACCGCACCGATCTGATCCGCGGTGGAGGCGTAGTAGCGAGCTTTCATGAATCGGTGCAGTGGCATACTTAGCTAGCCACGCCTGCTTTCAGCGTCGCTCCCAAACTCCCCCTGCTGCAGCCGTCCCTCCGCCGGAACAATTGCTCCCTCCGGCAATCCCTCCTATTGGAGCCTGGATCGCTGCATCCGCTTGTTGCAGTCCGTCACAAACGTGCACACATATCCGTGTGGGATCTCCTTGGGCGGCTCATATAAGAACTGATAGTCGCCCGGATCACCTCCAACCTTGTAGACAACGTATGCCGGTGAACCTTGTTGCTGTGGAGCTGCCATCGCGCACGGCGTGGTGGCTGGTGTGGAGTTGCACCTCTCCCTGGTGAGTCCCTAGAGCAGGTCCTGAAGGGGAGTACCGATGCTTCATGATCTCTTGCACCACCTAGAGCGCAACGCGCTCCAAAGTATTTATCAGGCTCTCATGCCGATGCAGTGAATGAGCCACCACGTAGTTGATTTCCTGTCGCAGGGCTCTGGTACGTTCCTCTAAAGGGAGAGACAGATCCAACCCCTCGAGGACGCCTTGTGGTGTAAATCCTATGAACCTGATGCCGTGTGAACGGGTCTTCTCAAAGGAGCCGATGAGTTCGGCTTCAACGATGGCCTTCAGCTCATCGTACTTCTTCTTATGTTCCGTAGGGAGATCCTCGTATGTGATCTGCTCCTCTGCCATCTCGGAGGTCGGTGTCGACGTGGATGTCGCAGAAGATTGTCCCACCGGGCGTGCCAGAATGTGTTACCTGCCAAAACCCACCGGCGGGCAATGGTTAAGCAACACGAAGAGCCGGGAGGCTCCCAAGGCCGCTTAGTGGATCCTGGCACCTCGCGTCGTCCCGCAAGTCTTCCACCCACGCCCGGCGGTTGCTAGGCGTGCCACCGACCTAGACCCGATCAGAAGGTGTTAGATTGCTTCGATTGTTCCTGCATGGTAGACATGTAAACATTAAATACGAGCCCTATCGGCTCTCAGGTTGCCTCGTGGATCGGCTCAAAGAGCCGATCGCCCCATGGTTCACGTTGGATTTGCAATGACATGGGGATCCTGCTTGATCAAAACAAAGCTAAACGATCTACGACAGTTTAGGGTTTTCACCGCATAACCGGAACGTCCTACGCGCGTCGGGCCTAGCAGATACGGAAGATGATGAAAACTACCCCTACAAGAGGCCTAAAAACCGACATTACGTCAATTCCCGGAACATCCCTTGTAGGAACGGTAAACAACACCTAATGCACTACCGGATCGTCCGACCCCAGCATAAGGCCTAACTATGCAGATATTAAACTAATCCTTGCGGAACAAGGAGCAACTATAACAGATCGGATCTACTAAGTAACGATCAAGCAAGATGCTGCCCTTACATCCAGATAGGTGTAAGGGCAGCTAGGTGTCGAGGGACGGCATTGCCACGATATGCACGAGAAAGCACCAATGCAAGCCCCTAAACACCTAATGATAAGTAGTGCTGCTCGCCATCAACAATGCTTCAGCACGCAGCACAAGGTAGACGAATAACGTATATCGCCCAGATCGCGAGATGCGATCTAGGCAGCATGATGCTTACCTTAAGAAACCCTCGAAGGAAGGGGTGGCGATGCGCTCGATTTGTGTTTGTTGTGAACGTGATTGTCCTCCTTTCTCGGTAACCCTAGATACATATTTATAGTCCAAGGGACTTTCTAAATGAGGCGTGCACCTAACCGTGCACGGGACTCTATCTTTTAATTCTAAACACGATGCGATCTACTATATTACAGATACATGGGCAATCTAGCCCAAACTCTAAGCACAAAGCCGCTTCAAAGACGCTCCACGTGTAATCTTCTAAGCCCATCTTCACTAACGGCCCATCTCCTGATTTGGCCAAAATCGGGTGATAACAAGGGGGGGTTTTCTACTAGTAACAAGGTCCTCTAAAAAAAATTAAGGAAAAACAATATTTTTTGAGAGAAAGGAAAAAACAGTATTGGTTTATACATAACCCTTGTGTTTGATTTTTTTCCCTGCCCTCCTGCTTTTGAAAAAAAATCGTAGCCCTTTGTTTGGAAAAGAGCCCCCCCCCCCCCAATGTTTGTATGCTATCTCCGCCATTGCAATTACTAGATTTAGATGTGCGCCTTGGCGCACGATCCCGTGAAATTCGCACCAATTTACAGTTTGTATAACGATGATAGAGCGTGCCGTTCCCTGGGTTTCACATTATCAAGCATTTTATAGAACGCCATAACTACATGGTGTACAACAATCATCAAAACTGCTGAAATACAAAAGGTAACAAACAACAGTACAAAAAACTATATGGGCTTGGTCATACAAGCATAACAGAAACGATCTATAAGGAAATATAGAGATAACACTGAAGGAACACAAGCACCATAAAACAAATATGAATAAAAGCATGTCCATAAACAAATAATTGCTTCAAACCCAAAATAGAGAACAATCTTTTTTTCTGAGGAAAGCCCGGTGGCAGTGGGAGACCATGGATAAAAGAACGTTAATGATAAGTAGATAGTGGGATCAAACCAGTGGATGCAGAATAGTTTTTACCTTGCGCAAGTCATGGTCTAGAGCGAACTGCACACTATTAACTATAAAGTAGCATTGTTTCAGGAATTTACAATAGTCATTTTTTCTGAGCAAGGCATTACATGATAGAACAAACTACATAGAAGCAGCTGATAGCAGGACGAACCAAAATCATGCGCACATGACTAGCATTAGGAGACGGTAGAACAAGCATACACACGAGGTGCACAGGGTAATCGCTGCACCAGGAACTTAGTTCATATTTACATGCCAATTACAAAGGGGAGGACTGCGACCATCGGATCTCACGGTAAGTAGATAACTGAAAGGAAACCACTACTGGCAATCTGTGTCACCGAAAGAAAGACCCCTAAAAGGCAACCATAAATCAACCAGTCATAAATCATAACTGAAACCTAATATACAGTAGAGAGCATAGAATTAACATGTACTTCCTATGAGAAACAGAAACCTATTTAAAACTGCAAGAGTATGCAAATCCAGACGCAAGAAAATTTATGGAACTCATTTTAGATATTATACCTGCTTTTTATTTAGGCATTCTTCTTCTTGGCCGCCACATCCGCCTGAGCTTTATGCGACAACTGCCTGCAAATGGTTTGCACAACACTTGAATCAGCATAGGACATGGAAATGAACCAGATAGGCTTACTATATGCAAGACTTCTTCACCAGTACATCAAAGACTGATAGAGCCCAATTATATTCATGAACAACTAGCTTGTCTTTCTACGGTTACCGCCCTCATCTCAGACCACATGGAAAATGGATCTGAACAGTGGTTTCATTTAACTTTTTAATTCCAACAAGACAAATATATTCCATCCGAGAAAGACAAGTTCAACAAAGGTAGATACCACTACACAGGAATCAAGATCCGAAGCACATATCAATTACCAATAGGTTCAATAGAACTGTTAGCTGTTGGTTCAGTTGGTTAGCCAATTAACTCAGCTTTGTTTCCTATCTTTCGTCAACCAAAATGGTTGAAGTAGCGCCACAGATGAAAAGCTAAGGTAGCGCCACAGATGAATGAGGCTCAATCCGAAGATTTCTATGCCACCCATGTTGGGAAAAAATATCCCTCGCCGTGTCCTCCAACCGTGTACAAACCTCCATAAAGAGGTCTCGATACTCCACACGCTGTAGAGGAGACCAAGAACGGAGCGTAGCCGTACACCGGTAGATAACCTGCAAAAGAGAAGCATTTTTATCATTAAAAACCTTGTCATTTCTACATAGCCAAAGCGACCATATCACGGCAATCGCTCCCACCCTAATAAGTATTTTAAACCTAGGATCAACACCATTAAGCCAATTGCCGAAAATGTTCGCAACGCTACGTGGTGGATATAAGGTAGAACCTATCTGGATGACTGACCATATAGACCTCACGAATTTACACTGGAAGAAAAGGTGTTTGATTGTCTCGTCTTGATGACAAAAGACACACGATTTACTTCCATGCCAATTTCGTTTTACAAGGTTATCTTTTCTTAAGATGACCCCGCGACGAAGATACCAAGCGAATACCTTCGTTTTAAGCGGGATCTTCATCTTCCAAATTTTTTTATTACTATCGACTTGAACCTCAGGATGGATTAAAGCCTTGTACATCGAATCTACCGAAAACTTTCCATTTTCGGTGAGATTCCATCGAAACACATCGGATCCCTGCGACAACTGGACCGAATCCAAACGTTGAAGCAAAGCATTCCAAGATGCTTGTCTAGGACCAACAATGCTCCTTCTGAACGTCACATTAGGTGGGGAAGATTCCATCACCTTGGCGAGAGTATCGCTTTTATGGCGCACAACATTGTACAAAGCCGGATATTGTTCACGGAGGGTGGTATTACCTAGCCACTTGTCCTCCCAGAATCTAATTTCCGATCCATTCCTAATAGAGAAGGAGCCATATGGAAAGAAGAATTTCTTCGTTGCCATAAGACCAGCCCAAAAATGTGAATCACCTGGTTTCCAATAAACCTGGGACATAGCATTTGAGCCAACATATTTTCTCTTGAGTAAGGTTTGCCACACCCCTTCTTCAGTAAGTATTAAAAAGCATTTGCCAAGGAGGGCCTTATTCTTGACCTCGAGGTCATGAATGCCAAGCCCTCCTTGATCTTTAGGTCGGCAAACTATACTCCATTTGGTCAATCGATATTTCTTTTTCTCACTATCCCCTTGCCAAAAGAATCTTGACCGGAAATAATCCAATCGTTTTAAGACTCCTTTGGGCAATTGGAAGAAAGAGATCATATACAGTACCATGTTACTTAGCACTGAATTAATAAGGACCAATCTTCCTCCCAAGAACAGTAATTTACCTTTCCAACTAGTTAATCTTAATTGCAATCTCTCCTCAACAAGCTTCCATTCAGCATTTGTAAGTCTCCGATAGTGAATCGGAATACCCAAATACTTAATAGGGAACTGACCTTGCCCACAGCCAAATAATTCAGCATACTGGGCGATGTCATCCTGAGCCTCGCCAAAACAAAACAACTCACTCTTATGGAAGTTAATCTTTAGACCTAATAGTTGCTCGAATGCTGAAAGTATTAACTTCAGATTCTTTGACATTTCGATGTCATGTTCCATAAAAAGAATTGTATCATCGGCATATTGAAGGATAGATAAACCTCCATCAACTAGATGAGGAACAACACCTTCAATTTGGCCACCAGCCTTGGCGCGTTCAATCATGACGGCGAGCATATCGGCCACTATATTAAATAGCATTGGCGATAGAGGATCACCTTGTCTAAGCCCCTTCTTGGTCTGAAAGTATTTGCCAATGTCATCGTTGACTTTAATGGCTACACTTCCTCCCGAGACGAAGCTTTGAATTAACGCACACCACTCGTGAGAGAAGCCTTTCATTCTTAAAGTTTGTTGAAGGAAAGACCACTTGACCTTATCGTAGGCCTTCTCAAAATCAATTTTTAAAATTACCCCATTCAACTTCTTACGGTGTAGTTCGTGTACCGTTTCATGAAGGATCACAACTCCGTCAAGGATGTTACGACCTTGCATAAAAGCAGTTTGAGAAGGACGAACCACATGATCAGCTACAGAATTCAGCCTAATGGTTGCAGCTTTGGTGAAAATTTTGAAACTAACATTAAGGAGACAGATAGGTCTATACTGTTGTATTCTTTCTGCCTCATTAACCTTAGGTAGCAAGACAATCTCACCAAAGTTCAGGCGAAACAATTCTAGCTGTCCACTATGAAGGAAGCTGAACAAATCTAAAAGATCCGCCTTAATCACGTCCCAAAAGTTCTGTTAAAACTCAGCTGGGAAGCCATCAGGACCCGGAGCTTTGTTGTGTTCCATTTGGAAAACCGCCTTCTTAACTTCCTCCTCAGAGTAAGGAGCAGTAAGAAGGTCATTTTCCTCATCGGAAACCTGGGGTATGTCGGCTGTTCTAGACTCATCCAAAGAGAAGCTACCTTCCTCTGGTGCGCCAAACAAGCTTTTGTAGTAATTAGTGATATATGACTTTAGTTGCTCATGGCCTTCAATCGTACCCTCATATGGTCTCTGTTAACCAAATATGGATCAACAACTGAAAATGTGGATATGTGGTAATCATAAGTAAGCCAAAGAGTTCACAATAGGAAATATAAGATGAAATAGGTGTCATCTAACCTTATATAATTTCATCTAATGTCTGCCCAAATCCAACATCCATCAGCTTATCCTGAAAATCAATATACAGGAGGTCAAGTGGTGAGGCAGAAATTGAACCATCGGGATACTACAGAAGTAGGCTAGCCTGAGATATGTAAAAAGAAACTAAGAACTCAATGACATTAAATCTGCATATATTTCACTCTCCTCAACCAATACTTGTAAAAAACTAACAAATGCACACTATTGCCCATTGACATTTACGCAAGCACGTTGTGTACACACCTGCAACCTCCTGTGTGCCGACGAACGAGGATGGTTTTTTTGGGACATCAGAACGTGAGCTACTAACTATAATTTTGAAGTAATTCTACTACCTAGGGGCAACTAATTGAGACAGAAATTAAAGCAGTCATCGGTGATATTCAGTTGACTGTGCATTACTCATGAAGGCAACAACTATAGGCTAAAAACTATCAAATTGATAGCAACCAATACTTTGCAGCTTGTGGTGCTAAACTACTGAAACACAATTACTGAGCACGTAGCTAGGTGGTTGGTACCACATAACAGATCGATTGAGCAGCCAGCCAGAAGTTGTCAAAAACAATTGCATGGAACATTGCCATCGGATATGCTATCTTGACTTCCTCTTCTTGGTAAATTGATCACCTAACAATGCAAGCATGATCATTAATACTACAGACAACAAATAGTAGTCTTAGCCACAGCCTGAAAACAGTTACTCCATAATCGAGGTAGGTCATTCTCTCATGTATAAGTATCAACACTTTCAAGTAAAGCTACTGCAGCTTGCCCTCCTAATTAATCTGACCCGATTGTGTTATATCATGTGAATAAATATTCATTAACATGAGAGTTGCAGCTTCTGGTAGGTATCTAAGTTGCAGCTTCTGGAAGGTATCTTGAAACATGTTCTTCGGTGCCTAATGTAACAAAAGTCCTAGCAGGTTCATTAGTCAACCTGCTTTGATATGCTAAAACAACTTCTTGTACAGCCAACGAAAGTATAACAAGCAATAAAGACTGCAGCTTGTACAATACTTTATAAGACCGTCTCTCAGTTTATTAGTAATGGTTTAGTTTCAGTGCTTTCTCAATTACTGTCATTAAGCTATATTAGTGAGAGCAATGATGTCATATTTAATTGTCCTTTCTATAGTCAAACTTTCTGCATACTATGGTCAGTACGCTATCTATTAACACAAGAACAAAATTGAGAAATATAACCTTTACGCAACACCTCTCACATCATCTCATATTCTCATGAATTAAAATTTGCTGAAACTGAGACCATCAACCATCAGCAAGAAAAGGCTGTGTGGTTTAGAATTCCATGGTTCCTATCAATAAAGTAGGTAGCATCTGGAATAACCATGAGTAAATAAGCAAGAAGATACGATGAAGTAAATAAAGTGCATTTTTCTGCCCAATAAAGTAAACATGAAGAAACATAATTCACTCAACATATTACATGGTAACTTTATGTTTAGAAACAGGCTTAAGGCCTCATTACAATGTAATAACCGAAAACAAATGAGAAGTGAAATCTAGGATTCGCTGTGCTCCATTTCTATAGTTGAATCTAGGATTCACTGGCACAAATTCCCAGAAACTACACACATGAAAATTTAGAGGGGGCATTGTTTAGTTACAGATAAATAATAAACACATGCTTTCCTCATAGGGCAGCTGAGCAGACGTAACAGCAGCCAAGAAAAAACATCCTCCCATACCTCCTATCATTTAATTTCCAATCAAAACAAATACAAGGATATAGGTTAAATGCACTTACCACCAAGAGAGGAAGGCTCTTTGCACGGAGAAAAAAACATAGACCGTGATCATATCATATTCACAAGTCATACTACCTCACATCCAAAATCACAGCAACCAGTAGAGTGTAATAATAAAACAATATAAGCACTAACCATCCCACTGACCATAAGAGGTAATAAAAGCCAGGAATGGACCAGTAATCATTAAACATCCCATTAACCATGTGCTTATATAGTATCACTGAGGTCGTTGTCTTTCATCTGACTCAACGTAGTCATATCCACCTGACTACATACTAAATACAGAGCAAAATAGTGTATTCAGAAATCCAGTAACCATCAGTTGTACTTCTTCCTGCAAAACCACATAGAACAATGTCAGACAACTGCAGAGACAATGTTAATTACAGAATGTAATACCAGAATGTTGATACCACGGGTAAAACCAAGGTACTTATTGTGCATATTCTTCTATCTGGTTAATAAATTGCTAGAGAGGTATCTGGCCACAACTGCACTCTTAAATTATATGAGATATCCATAAACAGAAGGTCCATGCTCTAAAACAGAATGCATACCTAAAGGTTGATTTTCTATTGTAATAAAAAAGTATTTACATAAAATGTACATAACCTAGGACTTAACCTTATGATATAAGCACAAAATCACTTATGATAAAAGCATTCCACAAGTTTGAGAAGGATTTGAGAGGAAGCTTGCTTCCATCACATGAAGGATCACTCGGAAAAATAGGAAGAAATCAAACAACAGCACATATCACCTGTAGGCATAGTAATGTACTGCTTCTTATAAGTTTCACGACACAAATATCACCTCGTAGCACCTTTGGTCTTGAGATTAGGCACTTCTCTTCATAAACACACAATAGTTGGCCATCTCAAAGCGAAGGAGGCTGAAGCACAAAATAGAAAAGTTATTTATTTTTTACCACATTATTATAGCAGCAAGCATTTGTACCCTGACCTAAAAGTACATAAACCAAATATATAGCTAAAATTATTTAACTTCAACCCCCGAATCAAGATCACTTCTGGTAATAATAAACCAAATTTTAACTTTGTCAAGTGCAAAGGATCTGATCTTTTTTGGTGTGTGGCTTGGCCTTCCGTCCAGCCCATTAGTCGCGGAAAAAACCGCGACCATGGGCCTTTAGTCGCTCGGTTGCCCAACCGCGCACCAGGCTCCGGCCCAGCGCCAAAGGACGGAGGGGGCGGCTGGCGTGCCAACCGCGACTAAATGTCCTCAGGCCTGGCCCAAAGGCCTTTAGTCGCGGTTGGCCTGGCCAACCGCGACTAAAGCCCCTATATATACCAGCCAGCCCACAGCACTTAGCCATTTCGTGCCCACTTCTCTTCACAAACTTCACAAGGGGGTGTAGGTTTGCTTTTGGCTCTTCTTATGCACACAAGGTGTTTGATGAAATGTCCCAAGAGCATGAAACAAACATGATATGAAGTGTCGGAGCCACACTTGATCGAGCTTCCTCATTTATTTTTTCCTCCTCGATCGCGGTTAGCAACAACACTTGAACCTTTTCATATGTATGTGTCATTGATAAAATATGCATATGTGTGTAGTTCATTGTTTAATTTCTATTTAATTAGTTTAACAAATGCATATGCGATGGTTAATTATATATTTTGTATTATAATAATGCAGATGAATCGGCAATGGATGTACGCTAGCCGACTCTCCGGCGAATTCACTACGGGTTTGCAAGATTTCCTCGTAGTGGCTAATGCGAACAAGGGGGGTTTTGTTATCTGTCCATGTGAATGTAAGAATCAGAAGGGTTACTCTTCCTCAAGGGAAGTTCACGTGCACCTGATTCGGCATGGTTTCATGCCAAGCTATAATTGTTGGACCAAGCATGGAGAAAGAGGGGTTATAATGGAAGAAGATGAAGAAGGAGATGACATCGATGAGAGCTATCTTGATCATTTCGGTGATACTTTCATGGATGATGCTGAAGGTGAAGGGGAAGGTGAAGGGAAGGTGAAGAAGAGGCACGTGATGATCCCGTTGATGATCTTGGTCGGACCATTGCTGATGCAAGTCACGAAACTGAAAAGAGAGGGAGAATTTGGATCGCATGTTAGAGGATCACAGAAGGCGCTGTACCGGATGATGATGGTCTGAAAGCGGGGCTGCACACCGATTTGCTGAAATGGAAGGCACAGTGTAGCTGACTCGGCATTTGAAGACTTGCTGAAAATGTTGAAGAATATGTTTCCAAAGAATAACGAGTTGCCCTCCATACGATGAAGCAAAGAAGGTTGTCTGCCCTCTAGGTTTAGAGGTTCGAAGATACATGCATGCATCAACGATTGCATCCTCTACCGCGGTGAATACGAGAATTTGAATGAATGCCCGGTATGCACCGCATTGCGTTATAAGATCAGAGGCGATGACCCGTGACGATGTCGAGGGCCGAAACCCAGGAAGAAGGTTCCGCCAAGGTGATGTGGTATGCTCCTATAATACCACGGTTGAAACGTCTGTTCAGAACAAAGAGCATGCCAAGTTGTTGAGATGGCACAAAGAGGACCGTAAGTCGGACGGGAGTTGAGACACCCCGCAGATGGAACGCAATGGAGAAAGATCGACAGAGAGTTTAAAGATTTTGCAGCTGACGCAAGGAACATAAGATTTGGTCTAAGTACAGATGGCATGAATCCTTTTGGCGAGCAGAGCTCCAGCCATAGCACCTGGCCCGTGACTCTATGCATCTACAACCTTCCTCCTTGGTTGTGCATGAAGCGGAAGTTCATTATGATGCAGTGCTCATCCAAGGTCCGAAGCAACCCGGCAACGACATCGATGTGTACCTAAGGCCATTAGTTGATGAACTTTTACAGTTGTGGGGCAGACCTGGTGTCCGTGTGTGGGATGAGCACAAAGAAGAGGAATTTGACCTACGAGCGTTGCTTTTCGTAACCATCAACGATTGGCCTGCTCTTAGTAACCTTTCGGGACACAAATAAGGGATACAATGCATGCACGCACTGCTTACATGAGACTGAAAGTGTACATTTGCCAAATTGTAAGAAGAACGTGTACATGGGGCATCGTCGATTTCTTCCCAAAAATCATAACGTAAGAAAGCGCGGCAAGCATTACAACGGCAAGGCAGATCACCGGCCGAAGCCTGCGGAACGCACTGGTGCTGAGGTATTTGATATGGTAAAGGATTTGAAAGTCATCTTTGGAAAGGGTCCTGGCGGACAATCAGTTCCGAAGGGAGCTGACGGGCACGTAGCCATGTGGAAGAAGAAATCTATATTCTGGGAGCTAGAATATTGGAAAGTCCTAGAAGTCCGCTCTGCAATCGACGTGATGCACGTTACGAAGAATATTTGCGTGAACATCCTAAGCTTCTTGGCGTGTATGGGAAGTCAAATGATACAAAGGAAGCACGGCAGACCAGCAAAGTTTGAAAGACCCCGATGACCAGTATCCGGAACGGCTTTGTCGGCGCCTACGCTCGACCAAAGAAGAGAAGGTCATCTTTTTGAATGCCTGAGTAGTAAGGTCCCGTCTGGATTCTCGTCCAATATAAAGGGAATAATAAACATGGCGGAGAAAAAGTTCCAAAACCTGAAGTCTCACGACTGCCACGTGATTATGACGCAATTGCTTCCGATTGCTTTGAGGGGGCTCCTGCCGGAAAATGTTCGAGTAGCCATTGTGAAGCTATGTGCATTCCTCAATGCAATCTCTCGGAAGGTAATCAATCCAGAAGTTCTACCACGGTTACAGAACGATGTGGTCCAATGTCTTGTCAGCTTCGAGTTGGTGTTCCCGCCATCCTTCTTCGATATTATGACGCACCTCCTGGTTCACCTAGTCGAAGAGATTTTCATTCTCGGTCCTGTATTTCTACACAATATGTTCCCCTTCGAGAGGTTCATGGGAGTATTAAAGAAATATGTTCGTAACCGTGCTAGGCCAGAAGGAAGCATCGCCAAGGGCTATGGAAATGAGGAGGTAATTGAGTTTTGTGTTGACTTTGTTCCTGACCTTAAGCCGATTGGTCTTCCTCGATCGCGGCACGAGGGGAGACTAAGTGGAAAAGGCACGATCGGAAGGAAATCAACGATATGTATGGACGGCCATTCTCTGACTGAAGCACACCACACAGTTCCCAATTCCAGCTTGGTGGCTCCGTACTTTGAGAAACACAAGAATATTTTACGCTCAGACAACCCGGGGAAGCCTGAATCCTGGATTAGGAAGGCCCACATGGAGACTTTCGGCGGTTGGTTGAGAAAACATTTCATGAGTGACAATGAGGTTGTAGATCAGCTGTACATGTTGGCCAAGACACCATCTTCGACTATAACGACTTTCCAAGGGTACGAGATAAATGGGAATACATTTTACACGATCGCCCAAGATAAAAAGAGCACCAACCAAAACAGTGGTGTCCGCTTTGATGCAGGAACCGAGAATGGGCAAAAGGTCACATATTATGGTTACATAGAGGAGATATGGGAACTTGACTATGGACCCTCCTTCAAGGTCCCTTTGTTCCGGTGCAAATGGTTCAAGCTAACAGAGGTGGGGTAAAGGTGGACCAGCAATACGGAATGACAATGGTGGATTTCAACAATCTTGGTTACCTTGACGAACCATTCGTCCTAGCGAAAGATGTCGCTCAGGTTTTCTATGTCAAGGACATGAGTAGCAAACCGAGGAAACGGAAAGATAAGAAAACGATCAGTACATCATGCGATGATCCAAAGCGCCACATTGTTCTTTCAGGGAAAAGAAACATCGTGGGAGTGGAGGACAAGACAGACATGTCAGAAGATTATAATATGTTTGGTGAAATTCGCCCTTCAAAGTGAACACCGATCCAAGCATTAAGTTAAATGATGAGGATGCTCCATGGATACGGCCCAATCGTAAGCAAGCAGGGACACAAGGGAAGAAATGATGTGTAATAATTTATTGTACCAAACTTTGTTGAATGGATCATGTGAATTATATTGCCCGTGATGTGTTTGGTGTCCATTTTCGAATGATTCGATTGATTCGAGAGATAGCACTGATGATACATGAAATTTGGAGTGATTTAGTCATACTCCTGCCTAGGCGTATAATATGCATACTCGTAGTCTTCATAGTCGCCGCCAGTACTGGTAGTCGCCGCTTTCTAAGTTACTGTTGTCGTCTGCTGCCGCCGCCGTTCGGGCGCTGTGGCTCGAATCGAGGGTAGCGAGCGGGGATATCACGGCCGTGATGTAGTCCATGACGCTGGAGTCCGGCCGTACCACCATAGCCGACGGCCGGCCTCGTGGAAGTTCCCGAGGACCGTCCTCCTCACCCGGCGAGCGCCTCTCACGCCGATTGATGAAGAAGCGTCCCAAGTATGCTGGTTATCGGATGCCGGCGGGGATTCATCCGCCGCTCCGGCGTGAGGTCGAGGTAGTAGTGGTTCGTGATGGCTGCCCGGCGCGCGTACCCTGAGGGAGGGGAGGGACGGCACGCCGCCGGCGCTTAGGCTCCAGCCGGCGGGGACGCGGTAGCCCGGTGGGCAAGGGTAGTTCGAGGCGCAAAGCTCCTCCACCGCTGGTAGGTTGGGTGCGGTGGAAGCCATGAGAGAGTGATGAGAGATTGGAGAGATGTGATAATGCCCAAGCCGGGCAACATATATGTAGTGAGAAATGGCGGGAAGAAAGAGGCGGGAAGAAAGAGGTGGCGGGAAGAAATTGGCGGGAAGAAAGAGGGGGAAGAAAGAGGCGGGAAGAAATTGGCGGGAAGAAAGAGGCGGGAAGACAGGAAGAAATGGCGGGAAGAAGAGAAATGCCCGTGATGTGTTTGAAATGAATTAGTTTTATTTTTATGAATTTTTTGATATATTATTTGTATTTTTAACATATTGAAATGAATTGGTTTTATTTTTCTGATTTTTTTTGATATATAATTTGTATTTTTAACATATTGAAATGAATTAGTTTTATTTTTCTGATTTTTTTGATATATAATTTGTATTTTTAAGATTTTGAATTGAATTAGTTTTATTTTTCTGAATTTTTTGATATATTATATGTATTTTTCACAATTAGAAATGAATTATTTTTATTTTTCACATTTAGAAAATGAAAGAATTTTGAAAAAGGCCTTTAGTCGCGGTTGGCCTGGCCAACCGCGACTAAAGGTCATTTCCGCGGGAACCAAAAAAGGGGCGAAAAAAGGCCTTTGGTCGCGGTTGGTGTGGCGACTAAAGGGGTTAGGCATTGACAAGTTAACCTTTGTCAGGGGGTCCCTATATAAAGCGGCGCTGAACCGCCGCGCCGAACACTTCGCCATCTTCGTCTCTACGCGCGCCTGAGGAGATCGATCTCGTCGCCAACGCCGCCTGGAGGATCGTCGCCACGCCGTACACACGCCGCCGGAGCGCGCCACGCCGCCGTTCGTCTCCGCGCCGCCCTTCTCCGCCCTGCGCCCCTCCTCCTTCTCCGCCCTGCGCTCGCCGCCTCGCTGCCGCCTCGCCTCCGCGCGCCGACTGCCACGCCATCGCAGCGCGCCGCCGCCTCCTTTCTCCGCTTTGCGCCGCCTCGCTCCCTCGCCGGCCGCGCTGCCCTGCGCCGCCGTTCCGCGCATGCCCTGCGCGCCGGCCGCGCGCGCGCCTGTCGAGATCTCCACGCCGCGCCGTTCGCCATGCATGGCCGGCGGCGGCGCCGCCCGCGCGCGTGTATCAGATGAGAGAGAGAGATCGAGAGGAACCGCCGGCCGGATTTTTCAGTTAGCCGCCGGCCATACGTACGCGCATGCAGTATACAGAGAGAGAGGAACCGCCGGATTTTTTTGTTTTGAGTTTTTTGTCTTTTTAATTTTAACTACTTAATTAACTTTGGAATGTTAGTAAGTAAAAATGAAAAATATAATACTTTGAAATGTTAACTGAAAAATTTGACTTAATAAAAAATCTCTTTTTTTACTTAACAAAAAATTAACTTAACTAAAATTTTGACTTAATAAAATTAAAACTTAACATATTATTATGACTTAATAAAATTTTGACTTAATATAACTTAAATTTTGACTTAATATGACTTAAAATTTTGACTTAATAAAATTAAAACTTAACATATTATTATGACTTAATAAAATTTTGACTTAATATGACTTAAATTTTGACTTAATATGACTTAAATTTTTGACTTAATAAAATTAAAACTTAACATATTATTATGACTTAATAAAATTTTGACTTAATATGACTTAAATTTTGACTTAATATGACTTAAATTTTTGACTTAATAAAATTAAAACTTAACATATTATTATGACTTAATAAAATTTTGACTTAATATGACTTAAATTTTGACTTAATATGACTTAAAATTTTGACTTAATAAAATTAAAACTTAACATATTATTATGACTTAATAAAATTAACTTAACTAAAATTTTGACTTAATATGACTTAAATTTTACAAGAACTCAAAATAACTTAACATATTATATTTGTATTTTTTCACTTTTAAAAGAACTCTAAACTTGACTTAGAAATTTTGTCTTAAATTTTTTGACTTAACGAAAATTTGACTTAACCACCGCGCGCGCGTATACAGAGGGGGCGGCGAGGGTTATGTGTCGTCGGCACCGCCACCGCCCTTTCGCCACCGCTTCGCCACCGCCACCGGTCTCTCGGTCACGCGGTCACTGCGAGGTCGATCGTCCGCATATACACATCTAATACACGCCCTCTCGCCCCCTCGTCGCTCTCTCTTTATATGTAGAAGAGATGTGATAATAATGCTGGCATATACACAATTACTTAGTTTTTACTACATGTTTTCAGGACTGACATATGGCGGACGATAGAGCTGACCCGATTATGGAGAACTATGATCCAGAAATTGAAGAACAGCTATTTGGCATCATAAAAGGCGATATTCCTTATGTGCCGAGCGAACAAGATGAAGAGGATATTTCTTCTTATCTGAATCTTGACGGTCAAGATGAAGGCCGTCAGCAAGATGATGGGGAAGAAACGTCGATCAACGACGATCTTCAATTGCAAGTAGCAACTAGCTCCGGCGCCGAGGTATATATATATACATTTTTCCTCTGGTGATACAAACTTACTGATTTGAATAAATATGTGTATTAACACGTGCGACTCTCTTTCTTATTTTAGCCCTCGGCCGGATCGTCGAAAAAATCGAGTACGTCGTCGTCAAAGCGTGGCGCAACCAAGACGCTCAAACCAGGAGAAACATATACCATCGAGGTTGTCAGTGCAACCGGCAGGGCTGGAGCCCCCGAAGTACGCCACCAAGTTTATCAACCAATGCGGAGCCGTTGTTAGAGACAACATCTCGATCACCCTCCAGGAGTGGAATGAGCCAAAGAAGGCACGTCTTGGTTTCACTTTTGTTGACAAGAGAACTAAAAAGGATTGCTTTCAAAAGCTTATGGAGCATTTCATCCTACCTCCGGAATACCACAAATTCGATGAGGCGGGTAACAAGATTCAGGAAAACAAGGAGAGGAGGAGGCTACTCAAACACTTCGCTCTTGGTAAGATGGCCGATACATTCCGGAAATTCAAGCAGAATCTAGCCCGTGACTATGTCAACCAGAACAAGACTCCGGAATTCAAAGGACAGTATGAGAGACTTGAACATGATTGGCCAGAATTTGTGAAGCAGAAGAAATCGGAGCATTTCATTGAAATATCGAAAAAAATAAGGAAAATGCGGCTAAGAAGGAGTACAATCATGTTATGGGGCCAGGAGGGTATCGCTTTTGGGAGCCTAAGTGGGAGAAGATGGAGAACGAGCTGAGGAGGCGAGGAATCCGTACGGAGGGATGGGACCGAAGGGCCAAAAGCTGGTGGTACGGGCATGGGGGAACGCTAGACCCGGAGACAGGGGCGTGTGTTTACGGGAACAAAATGTTTAAACCCACCCAAGCCCTTATTGACGCAATGAGGGATGCTCAAGAGGGGAAGATCAAGTTCAACAGAGAGAACGACGCGCTGACAAGAGCCCTCGGGAATCCTGAACACGGAGGACGTGTACGAGGCATGCCCGGGAACATTACGTGGAAAGAAGGGTTCTCCAGGACGATGACCCGTACGGTTACTGAAGCCGTAAGAGAAAGTCGGATCGGGATGACGATGTTGTGGCGCGGTTGGCATCGGATCTCGATGAGATGAAGAAAACCCTGTCTATACTAGTACAGGAGAGAT
This sequence comes from Lolium multiflorum, assembly GCA_030979885.1. NCBI lineage: Eukaryota > Viridiplantae > Streptophyta > Magnoliopsida > Poales > Poaceae > Lolium > Lolium multiflorum. Next base: position 2,136,929 of record CM061751.1, on the reverse strand, counting down.
CGGCAGTGGGACGCATGAAGATCATCCCGGATCTCGGAAGCCAGCGGAGAAGCAGCGTGGCTTCCACGGAGGTCCAGCCGGCTACTGATGCACCGGAGATCCAAATTACTGCACCGGAGCCTCCTCGCTACCCCGTGGACGATGTAAAGGAGATGAAACAATGTCATCTGCATTATCCTACTGGGAACATGTCCACGAAGGTAGCCATCGGCAGTGCTTTGCCATGTGAGCCTGGAGCACTCCACCACAACAATCCCATTGCAGATGGCTATGCTCGTGTCACGGTGGAGGAAATAGTCCCAGGGTTTGAGGACTGGAGATTGACATTGCTACACCCGAAGGGGAGAGAAGACTTGGAGGTGTCAAGTTTATTCTCTGGAAAAGAAGTTTATCAAGTTTCCGGACGAGGCGCCAAGGCGAACAAGTCCACCCTCCGGTGGTGGTGGCGGAGGCGGCGGCGGCGATGGTGGTGGTTCACCTACACCTCCTTCACGTCAGCCGACGCCGCCCCCAATTCACCTCCGGCGTGCGCACGCCGCCTCCACCCACGAAGAAGCAGCCGCCCCCGGCAAAGAAGAGGAAGCAGTCCTGGACTATTAACCCGGACCCTTATGTACCTAGGACCACAAAGATACCGGAGCCATCACTGAAGCCTCTCACCCCGAGACCTTATGACCTTAGTGTGGAGGAAAATGCAGCGGTCGTGGCTGCTCAGCATGAGAAATGGCAGGCGGACTGCAAGAAGAAAAGAGAGCCCGAGCCCAAGCCGTATATTCGACAAGCAAAAGAAGTGGGCTAAGTCATTTTTGACCGAACCGTCCCAAGTCGCGAAGAATCTGCCGACTACTATTCACATGAACTTCGTAGGCAAGCATTCATCTTGAAGGAGAAGCAAGAGTTGGCGGAGAAGCAGGAGAAGAAAGCCTCTCATAGTGAAAGTAAAAAGAGGGGAAACAAGTTGCCCAGCTCGGGCACAGAGTAAACAATCCATCGCCCCTCTCATAGTGAAAGCCGCCGGTCCGGATGACCCCGAAATCATAGCAGCTGCGGCAAGACAGGGATTGACTGTAGCGAGTGCCATAGAACAAGCGGCCAACTTAGGTCTGACTCTTCGTGCAGTGTTAGGCCTTGATGAGGCAACAATGAAGGACGTAGTAATTACATATGTGTCGAATGGGCCTCTCGTCGAGCCTGCGCAGGAAAAGGATCTACCTCCGCAAATGACAGGTCTGCTAAATTGGTACAAGGCTTACATAAAATTAAAAAACGCCAAAGACTATATTTATGCGGAAGTTAGACCTGAGCATCACTTCAAACATTACTATGTACAAATTCATCGGAGTGAATTGTTCCAGCTTTTCAATCTGCGCGAGCTCGACAAATCTATCATCAGTTGCTACGTTAAGTGATTTATTTCTACCCCATCTCGTTCATTGCCTGCACTATATATATATATATATATATATATATATATATATATATATATTGTCCTAATTAACTATCTTGTTGTGTATGCAGAATGAAGAAGCGGGAATGCATGATAAGGAACATCCATGATGTTGGGTTCATTGACCCACATATCGTTAATTCATATGTGTTACAACATTTTCCCGCCGACATGGAGGCCGACCTGTGGATGTTTTTATCAAGTCAGGAACTCAAAAGTGATATTCTATTTCCTTACCATTTTGGGTGAGTGTTTCTGTCTTGAGCACATTCTCTTTTGTTTACTATAATCGATGAGTTAATTATGCATGATGTGCATGTATCGTGTCCGCAGGTTCCACTGGATTCTGCTAGTAATTCAATTTGACGACTCCACAGTTCTCATCCACGACTCTCTGAATCTGAATGCAAAGCTTTGGGCCGACTTGAGAAAAATGATGCAGAAGTAATTATATATTTTCATTCACTTGCGCTCTATATCGATCGGCCTATTTTGTTCATTTCCTAATATCAAGTAACTAATAACTCTCTTGTTCATTTAATTTTCTTTGCCTCGTAGGGTTTGGACACGGTTCGTAGACACAAAGGTCGGTGAATTCAAAAAAGAGCTACAGTGGAAAAGGGTAGTGTCTGCGACCCAAGATATTCAGCCAAAGGGGACCAATCTATGTGGATACTATGTTTGTGAGATGATCCGGAGATACACCTCTGAGCGGATTTCGTGTCCGAACAACGTTAGCAGGAATAACCTTCGGAAGACGCTTAGTCTAGAAGCTCGCTTCCGACCACTTCAAGAGGAACTAGCTGGATGGATCACGAAGCAAGTCATCGATCCTAGTGGAGAACACTATGTAGAGGATGTAGAACTTCATATGCAGTAAATCATATGTATGGAAACTAGTTCAAAATTGTATATGGTCATCGATATTGAATATATATTGTCAATTCCTCTTGAATTCTTTTTGGTTCTAATTTCAAATTTGTTTGAAATTGTACGTTCATATGCATGTATATGTAGTACCGTAGAATATGTGAAACTCCTTCAAAATTAAAATAAAACAGAAAAGAAAATAAAACAATACAAACTAAAAAGAAATCAGGTTGGGGGGCTAAAACCCTAAACCTGCGGCGGCCTTTAGTCGCGGTTGGCCAGAGGACCGCGACTAAAGGTCCTCCGCCCGAAGGAGGCTGGCGGCCACGTGGAGGCGCCTTCAAACCGCGACTAAAGTGTCGCTTTTGGTAATAATTGCGCAACCGCGACCAATGGCAGTTGCGAACCGCGACCGAAGCCCTTTTTTCCACCAGTGTGGCTTGGTACATGATTATATTAGTGCAAGGATAGATCACATCAAACCATGTTATCTATAGAGGCAAGACTGGTAGGCACAGAAGTAAGTCCAAGATACATGAAGACCAAAAGGTGAAGAACCAAAACAAATTTTCCATGGCATAAAGGTAAATAAAGATGGAGATCTGATTAAGCATCATGTTTCACGTACACAAGATCGGGTAGTTGATAGGAATGAAACATAATTAATGTAATTGTTCATGTGCGTGAGTGCAATTTCATTTTGTTTTCTAACAAAGCTATCACTACTACTGCCAAACAACGTAGGTGCAAATACACCTGCAGGTTCACGGTTCTCACCTAAATTTTGACAATAGCTATGACACTCTTCCTTATATGAGAACCACAGCTGAACCTGCACTTCACCGATGTATATGAAACTAATCCAATCAATCGATTTGCTGAATAGACAAAAAAACTAAGTCAGCATGTACCTCATACAATTTTAGCAAGTAAGAAAATTAGCTAAAAATGACTCCTACCAAACAGTCGTGAATATGGAGCCTACTGGATAACATTTCTAAAATTTGGTTGATATTCAAGGCATCATTTCAGCATATAATTGTTCTGGATAGATGTAAATTGAGTGTAACAAGCTACTGAGTGTTCTGCATATGAGTAGTATAATTGGTAAACAAAAAAGCTTCTGGCTTGGTGTGTTGACACTTCTTTTTCATCAAAATTATTCAGCTCAAGCCATATCATGACTCACTACTTAGTGCTTAGTACTCTGAAGAGATAATCAAAGACTATACTACTCCAAACAAAAGTGTGTCCTGAGAACAATTTTTAATTAACCAACATGCAGTACTACTCCAAATAGAATAGTTTTACTCCACGCGCATGAAGTATGTGCAGGGGAGTACATGAACAAGAAGTACAGGCGTGTATTCAGACCTGTAGAATCAGGCGCCATGGGCAGATCACCGCGAAGTTCCTGATTTTCTCGGCCACCCCTGCCAGCGTCTCGTCCATCTGCAAGCAAGCCTCGTCCCAGTCGTGGCTGAAGCGGATCATGACGAGCCACTCGTCCTCGGCGACGATGGCCCGGTCCACCGTCCATCCGGAGTGCAGGTGCGCATCCCCTGGACGAGGTACCTCCGCGGCGACCGTATCGCCGCCACCGGATCTCGGATCTCCGCCACAAGATCTCGCATCGTCTCCACCGGATCCGCGAAAAAGGTCAAGAACTGAGGGGAACGACATGGGTGACGGCCCTGCTCCATCTCGAGCTCGTCGACGATGGCCAGCAGAGCACGACGAAAGATTGAGCTCCATGGAGGAGGCTGGCCGGCTAGGTGAGGAGTCGAGGCCTGGGAGGAGGAGAAGGGAGGGTGGCGGCCAGGGAGGCGGAGCGGCGCCGCCGAGCGCGGCAGGACAAGGGCAGAATGCTGATTGGGGGAGGAGGACGCGAGGGGATTGGTAGGAGGAGGCGCGGGGCGATTGGGCAGGCAGCGGAGGATTGGGGGCAGGCGCGAGCGTGAGGGACTGAGGGGCCAGGGTTTTTTACAGTCTCGTTTTACTCCAGCAGTGAAAAAATGGACGGACAAGATTACCAGACGGGAAAATCCAACGGCTACGAGCTGCTAATCTCTGTGAGGCCCCCTATGGGGGGCATCATATATACCTTCAGATTCAATGATGCAAGTAAACAAAAAGGCGGAAGCACCATCTTCGCTCTAAACCTTTTTCACGGGCAACAAATCTTCTTGTGCCAACTTCAAGAGAATACATAAAGGTTATGCACACGATTAACTACCTAAGTGCATATACATTGGTTGCGAAGGCAGTAGTCCATGCCATCTAGAGACGATAATTTAATATATGTGATACAATTCATTATCTCTTGTTTTCTTCCCTAGTAATAGATGAGAATTAATTAATTTTTAGTAGAAAATCTTGCTAAGGGAAGATAAGTCTGTTGGAGATATGCCCAAGAGGCAATAATAAAAGTGGTTATTATATATCTTTATGTTTATGATAAATGTTTATATACCATGTTATAATTGTATCAACTGAAACATTGATACATGTGTGATATGTAAACAACAAAGAGTCCCTAGTAAGCCTCTTAACTAGCTTGTTGATTAATAGATGATTAGTTTCATAATCATGAACATTGGATGTTATTAATAACAAGATTATATCATTATATGAATGATATAATGGACACACCCAATTAAGCGTAGCATGAGATCACGTCATTAAGTTATTTGCTATAAGCTTTCGATACATAGTTACCTAGTCCTTATGACCATGAGATCATGTAAATCACTTATACCGAAAGGTACTTAGATTACATCAAACGCCACTGCGTAAATGGGTGGTTATAAAGGTGGGATTAAGTATCCGGAAAGTATGAGTTGAGGCATATGGATCAACAGTGGGATTTGTCCATCCCGATGACGGATAGATATACCTGGCCCTCTGGTGGAATGTCGTCTAATGTCTTGCAAGCATATGAATAAGTTCATAAGAGACCACATACCACGGTACGAGTAAAGAGTACTTGTCAAGAGACGAGGTTGAACAAGGTATAGAGTGATACCGATGATCAAACCTCGGACAAGTAAAATATCGCGTGACAAAGGGAATTGGTATCGTATGTAAATGGTTCATTCGATCACTAAGTCATCGTTGAATATGTGGGAGCCATTATGGATCTCCAGATCCCGCTATTGGTTATTGGTCTGAGAGAGTTCTCAACCATGTCTATATAGTTCGCGAACCGTAGGGTGACACACTTAAGGTTTGATGTTGTAATAGTAGAACTTGGATATGGAATGGAGTTCGAGCTTTTGTTCAAGTCTCGATGGGATCCCGGACATCACGAGGAGTCCGGAATGGTCCGAGAATAAGATTCATATATAGAAAGTCATTTTATATGTTTGAAAATGATCCGGTGCATTTATAGAAGGTTCTAGAAGGTTCTAGAAAATTCCGGAAGAAATCATTTTGGAAGGAGGAGTCCCGGAGGGACTCCACCACCCATGGCCGGCCAACCCTAGAGGGGAAAGTCCAAGGTGGACTCCCCCAAGGTGGCCGGCCACCCCTCATGGAAAGGTGGGAGTCCCACTTGAGGTGGGAATCCCACCTTGGGTAGGTTTCCTACACATGGAAGGTTTTGGGTTGGGGTCTTATTCGAAGACTTGTACACCAACTCTTGGGTGTTCCACCTATATAATGAGGGCCAAGGGGAGGGGGCCGGCCACACCAAAGCCATAGCTTGGCCGCACCCCATAGTGGCCGGCCACCCCTCTCCCCAAACCCTAGCCGCCCCACTCCTCCACCTCTCCCGCAACGCTTAGCGAAGCTCCGCCGGAGATCTCCATCGACACCGCCACCACGCCGTCGTGTGCTGCCGGATTCAAGGAGGAGCTACTACTTCCGCTGCCCGCTGGAACGGGGAGAAGGACGTCGTCTTCATCAACACCGAACGTGTGACCAGTACGGAGGTGCGCCCGATTGTGGCACCGTGATCAAGATCTTCTACGCGCTTGCAAGCGGCAAGTGATCGTCTACCGCAGCAATAAGAGCCTACTCTTATAGGCTTTGTAAATCTTCAAGGGTGAGTCTCGATCATCCCCTCATTGCTCCCGTCTTCTAGATTGCATCTTGGCTTGGATTGCGTTCGCGGTAGGAAATTTTTGTTTTCTATGCAACAATCCCTACAGTGGTATCAGAGCCGTGTCTATGCATAGATGGTTGCATGAGTAGAACACAATGGTTTTGTGGGCGTTGATGTTTATGTTGTCTTTAGTTTGAGTACTTTGCATCTTTGTGGCATAGTGGGATGAAGCGGCTCGGGCTAACTTTACATGACCGCGTTCATGAGATTTGCTCCACGCTCGACATGCAACTTGTATTGCATAAGTGTCTTTGCGGGTGTCTGTCTCTCCTACTATAGTGAAGATTCAATTTACTCTTCTATTGACAACACTAGTATCACCGTTGTGGTTCATGTTCGTAGGTAGATAAGATCTCACTAAAACTCTAAACCATAAAATATGCAAACCAAATTAGAGAACGTCTAACTTGTTTTTGCAGGGTTTGGTGATGTGATATGGCCATAATGTGATGATGAATATGTATGAGATGATCATTATTGTATTGTGGCAACCGCAGGAGCCTTATGGTTGTCTTTAAATTTTATGTTGAGTAGTATTTCAAAGAAGTTGTAATAGTTGCTACGTGGGAGAACAATCATGAAGACGGCGCCATTGACCTTGATGCTAAGCCGACGATGATGGAGATCATGCCCGTTGATGATGGAGATCATGTCCGTGCTTTGGAGATGAAGATCAAAGGCGCAAAGACAAAAGGGCCATATCATATCACATATGAACTGCATGTGATGTTAATCCTTTTTATGCATCTTATTTTGCTTAGATCGTTACGGTAGCATTATAAGATGATCCCTCTCACTAAAATATCAACATAATAAAGTGTTCATCCTTAGTAGCACCGTTGCCAAGACTTGTCTCGAAGCATCTCGTGATGATCGGTGTGATAGAATCAACAAGTGCATACAACGGGTGCAAGTAAGTTTTGCACATGCGGATACTAAGGTGGCCTTGACAAGCCTAGCATGTACAGACATGGTCTCGGAACACGTGATACCGAAAGGTAGAGCATGAATCATATGATTGATATGATGAACACTTTGAGTGTTCGCCATTGAAATTACATCTTGTCTCGTGATGATCGGACTTAGATGTGATGGATTTGGTTCGTGTGATCACTAAGACAATGCGAGGGATATTGTTTTGAGTGGGAGTTCACCTAGTTTTTAATTTTGTTAAATTAAAATTTGAACTCAATTTGTCATAAACTTAGTCTAAACTATTGCAAATATATGTTGTAGATATGGCGGCCCCAATCAATCTTAACCAGTTCCTAGAGAAAGAAAAGCTTAAGAGCAACAGTAGCAACTTCACCGACTGGTTCCGTCATGTGAGGATCTTCCTCAATGGCGGAAACCTGCAATATGTGCTTGATGCACCGCTAGGTGACCCTCCTGCAGAAACTGAAACCGATGAAGTAAAGAATGTTTACGCGACTCGGAAAACTCGGTACTCTCAAGTTCAGTGTGCCATCCTGTGCAGTCTGAAGCCGATCTTCAAAAACGTTTTGAGCACCACGATCCACATGAGTTAATCAATGAGTTGAAAACTATCTTTGAAACTCATGCGGCCGTGGAATGCTATGAAGCATCGAAACACTTCTTCAGTTGCATGATGGAAGAAGGCAGCTCCGTTAGTGAGCACATGCTCGCCATGACCTGCGAAGAAACTCTGGACTTGGGAATAGTGATTCCTAACAGCTGGGATTAATCGTGTCCTTCAATCACTGCCACCTAGTTACAAGAACTTTGTGATGAATTACAATATGCAGAACATGAACAAAGAGTTACCTGAACTCTTTGCCATGCTAAAATCTGCTGAGATTGAGATTAAGAAAGAGCACCAAGTGTTGATGGTCAACAAGACCACCAGTTCAAGAAACAGGGCAAATCTAAAGGTAGAAACAAGAAGGATGGCAAGAAAGCTGCCCTCCTCCTGTGAAACCTAAAGCTGGCCCTAAACCTGATGCTGAGTGCTATTACTGCAAGGAGAAGGGACACTGGAAGTAATTGCTCCAAGTATTTGGCGGATCTGAAGAGCGGCCTTGTCAAGAAGAAGAAAGAAGGTATATCTGATATACATGTTATAGATGTTTATCTCATTGGTTCTCGTACTAGTACCTGGTATTTGATACTGGTTCGGTTGCTCATATTTGTAACTCGAAACAGGAACTAAAGAATAAACGAAGACTATGAAGGATGAAGTGACGATGCGCGTTGAAATGGATCCAAAGTCGATGTGATCGCTGTCCGCACACTTCCTCTACATCTACCTTCGGGATTAGTTTTAAGCCTAAATAATTGCTATTTTGTACCCGCGTTGAGCATGAACATTATATCCGGATCTTGTTTAATGCAAGACGGTTATTCATTCAAGTCTGAGAATAATGGTTGTTCTAGTTTTATGAATAATATCTTTTATGGTCGCACCTGAAAATTATTTCTCGTTAGATCTCGATAGTAGTGATACACATATACATAACATTGATGCTAAGCGAATTAAATTGAATGATAATTCTACTTATATGTGGCACTGTCGTCTTGGTCATATTGGAGTGAAACGCATGAAGAAACTCCATATCGATGGATTACTTGAATCACTTGACTTTGAGTCACTTGATAGATGCGAAGCATGTCTGATGGGAAAAATGACTAAGACTCCATTCTCATGATGGAGCGAGCTACTGACTTATTGGAAATCATACATACAGATGTGTGCGGACCAATGAGTGTAGCATCGCGCGGTGGTTATCGTTATGTTCTAACCTTCACAGATGATTTGAGTAGATATGGGTATATCTATTTAATGAAACATAAATCTGAAACTTTCGAGAAGTTTAAGGAATTCCAAAGTGAAGTAGAAAATCAACGTAACAAGAAGATTAAATTTCTACGATCTGATCGCGGAGGTGAATATATGAGTTATGAGTTTGGCATGCATTTAAAGAAATGCGGAATACTTTCACAATTGACACCGGGAACACCACAAAGAAAATGATGTGTCCGAACATCGTAATCGAACTCTCTTAGATATGGTTCGTTCTATGATGTCTCTTACTGATTTGCCGTTATCATTTTGGAGTTATGCATTAGAGACAGCCGCATTCACTTTAAATAGAGCACCATCAAAATCCGTTGAAACGACACCGTATGAATTATGGTTTAATAAGAAACCTAAGCTGTCGTTCCTAAAAGTTTGGGGTTGCGAAGCCTATGTAAAAAGTTACAACCGGACAAGCAAGAACCCAAAGCGGAGAAATGCGTCATAGGATACCCTAAGGAAACTATAGGGTACACTTTCTATCACAGATCCGAAGGCAAGATCTTTGTTGCTAAGAACGGAACCTTTCTTAAGAAAGAATTTCTCACTAAAGAAGTGACTGGAAGAAAAGTAGAACTCGATGAGATTGAAGAATCTTTGCTCGTTGATCAAAGTAGCGCAGTACCGGAAGATGTTCCCACCGCCTACACCGGCAACAGAGGAAGCTAATGATAATGATCATGAAACTTTAAACGAGATAGCTACTGAACCTCGCAGATCGATAACGTGCCACTCCTGATTGGTATGATCCTTGTCTAAATGTCATGATTGTGGACAACAATGATGAAGACCCCGCGACGTATGAAGAAGCGATGATGAGCCCAGATTCCAACAAATGGCAAGAAGCCATGAAATCCGAAATGGGATCCATGTATGATAACAAAGTATGGACTTTGGTAGACTTACCTGATAGCCAAAGTCCGAGAATAAATGGATCTTCAAGAGAAAAAGATGCTGATGGTAATATTACTGTCTATAAGCTCACTTGTCGCAAAGGGTTTTCGACAAATTCAAGGTGTTGACTACGATGAGACTTTCTCACCTGTAGCGAAGCAAAATGTGAGGATTTTGTTAGCAATAGCTGCATTTTTTGATTATGAGATTTGATGGATGTCAAAACGGCTTTCCTTAATGGAGACATTGAGGAAGAGTTGTATATGGTACAACCCAAATGTTTTGTCGATCCTAAAAATGCTGACAAAGTATGCAAACTTCAGCGTTCAATCTATGGACCTGAAGCAAGCATCGAGAAGTTGGAACCGACGCTTGATAAGGTGATCAAAGACTTCGGTTTATACAGTGTCATGGAGAGGCATGTATTTACAAGAAAGTGAGTGGGAGCTCTGTAGCATTCCTGATATTATATGTAGATGACATATTATTGATTGGGAATGATATAGAACTATTAAGAAGTGTAAAAGGTTATTTGAATAATAGTTTTTCAATGAAAGACCTTGGTGAAGCATCGTATATATTAGGCATCAAGATTTATAGAGATAGATCAAGACGCCTAATAGGGCTATCACAGAGTACATCTGACAAGATTCTAAAGAAGTTTAGAATGGACGAAAGTAAGAAAGGATTCTTACCTATGTTACAGGCAAGTTCTTGAGTAAGACTCAAGGTCCGCTACGGCAGAAGAAAGAGAAAGGATGAGTCAGATCCCCTATGCCTCGGCAGTAGGCTCTATCATGTATGCCATGCTATGTACTAGACCGAATGTAGCACATGATGTTAGTTTGACTAGCAGATATCAAAGTGATCCAGGAATGGAACACTGGATAGCGGTCAAGAATATCCTGAAGTACTTGAAAAGAACTAAGGATATGTTTCTTTGCTATGGAGGTGACCAAGAGCTCGTTGTAACAAGTTACACCGATGCAAGTTGGAACACCGATCCCGATGACTCTAAATCACAGTCTGGGTACGTGTTTATATTGAATGATGCTGCAGTAGCTGGGCAAGCTCAAGCAGTGCATGGCGAAGTCTTCAATAGAATCGGAGTACATAGCTTCAGAGGCTTCATCGTGGGTATGTATGAAGAGGTTCATTGTAGAGCTCGGTGTGGTTCCTAGTGCATTAGACCCACTAGTCATATACCGTGACAACATGGGTGCCATCGCCAATGCACATGAACCAAGGTCACACAAGAGGTCATATCAAGCTGTTATCATTCGATTCGCGAGTACATCGAAGATGGAGAAGTAAAGATTTGCAAAGTACACACTGATCTGAATGTAGCAGATCCATTGACTAAAGCTCTCCCTAGGGCAAAGCATGACCAACAAGAATGCCATGGGTGTTAGGTACCTTACAATGTAATCTAGATTATTGACTCTAGTGCAAGTGGGAGACTGTTGGAGATATGCCCAAGAGGCAATAATAGAAGTGGTTATTATATATCTTTATGTTTATGATAAATGTTTATATACCATGCTATAATTGTATCAACTGAAACATTGATACATGTGTGATATGTAAACAACAAAGAATCCCTGGTAAGCCTCTTAACTAGCTTGTTGATTAATAGATGATTAGTTTCATAATCATGAACATTGGATGTTATTAATAACAAGATTATATCATTATATGAATGATGTAATGGACACACCCAATTAAGCGTAGCATGAGATCACGTCATTAAGTTATTTGCTATAAGCTTTCGATACATAGTTACCTAGTCCTTATGACCATGAGATCATGTAAATCACTTATACCTAAAGGTACTTTGATTACATCAAACGCCACCGCGTAAATGGGTGGTTATAAAGGTGGGATTAAGTATCCAAAGTATGAGTTGAGGCATATGGATCAACGGTGGGATTTGTCCATCCTGACGGATAGATATACTCTGGGCCCTCTCGGTGGAATGTCGTCTAATGTCTTACAAGCATATGAATAAGTTCATAAGAGACCACATACCACGGTACGAGTAAAGAGTACTTGTCAGGAGACGAGGTTGAACAAGGTATAGAGGATACCGATGATCAAACCTCGACAAGTAAAATATCGTGACAAAGGGAATTGGTATCGTATGTAAATGGTCCATTCGATCACTAAGTCATCGTTGAATATGTGGGAGCCATTATGGATCTCCAGATCCCGCTATTGGTTATTGGTCTGAGAGAGTTCTCAACCATGTCTATATAGTTCGCGAACCGTAGGGTGACACACTTAAGGTTTGATGTTGTAATAGTAGAACTTGGATATGGAATGGAGTTCGAGCTTTTGTTCGAAGTCTCGGATGGGATCCCGGACATCACGAGGAGTCCCGAATGGTCCGGAGAATTAGATCATATATAGGAAGTCATTTTATATGTTCGAAAATGATCCGGTGCATTTATGAAAGGTTCTAGAAGGTTCTAGAAAATTCCGAAGAAATCATTTTGGAAGGAGGAGTCCCGAGGGACTCCACCACCCATGGCCGGCCAACCCTAGAGGGGAAAGTCCAAGGTGGACTCCCCCAAGGGCCCCCCCCCCCCCCCCATGGAAAGGTGGGAATCCCACCTTCGGTAGGTTTCCCTACACATGGAAGGTTTTGGGTTGGGGTCTTATTCGAAGACTTGTACACTAACTCTTGGGTGTTCCACCTATATAATGAGGGCCAAGGGGGAGGGGGCCGGCCACACCAAAGCCATAGCTTGGCCGCACCCCATAGTGGCCACCCCTCCCCAAACCCAGCCGCCCCACTCCTCCCACCTCCGCAACGCTAGCGAAGCTCCGCCGGAGTTCTCCATCGGCACCGCCACCACGCCGTCGTGCTGCCGGATTCAAGAGGAGCTACTACTTCCGCTGCCCGCTGGAACGGGGAGAAGGACGTCGTCTTCATCAACACCGAACGTGTAACCGAGTACGGAGGTGCTGCCCGATTGTGGCACCGTGATCAAGATCTTCTACGTGCTTTTGCAAGCGGCAAGTGATCGTCTACCGCAGCAATAAGAGCCTACTCTTATAGGCTTTGGAAATCTTCAAGGGTGAGTCTCGATCATCCCCTCGTTGTTCCGTCTTCTAGATTGCATCTTGGCTTGGATTGCTTCTCGCGGTAGAAATTTTTTGTTTTCTATGCAACGAATCCCTACAAAGTCGTACAAGGGGAAAACCTTCTCTTATTTCATAAGAGTTTTTTTACGAGACATAAGAGATTATACCTTAGCAAAGAGAAGGTTGCATTCTCTTTCTTCATTTCCTCTTCTCCAAACAAAACAAAAATGTAACGTGGCAAATGTTTATCCTATGTGATACTTCTAAGATATCAATATTGTACATGCCCCCTTACCGTTCTCATCTACCTCAAAATTATTTAGGAAAGGAAAAAATGCTCTTTCAAGCATGATATAGGCCTATAGCCATCTGCTGAATCAACCCTAAAACAGCTAGCGTACTATAGCCCGTGAATCTTCGTGGCGCCCATGAGTAACTGTGGATCGACTTCCTTTTTTCCTGACCCACAACAGAGCAAGGTGACATATGGAAAAAACTATGTCTTCAGGCAAGACGTCATACGAACAGGGCCGTACCTGAGAATACGGAGGCCCTGAGCAAAACAAGAAATAGAGGCCCTTAACATGATCATTGGCAACTAAGATGACTTTATATATACTACTCACTTCATTCCAATAAACAATGCGCCCTTGTTTTCGTATTTTATCTTTGAAAAAATATTAATCTATATCTCTTTATTTAAAAAGGATGTTTCAATTTTATCTAGATATACATGTATTTAGATGAGATTAGTTTGTAGATGCATGCAAGTTTTGATGAAGTTGAAACATATTTTTCAGGATGAAGTATATAAAAAATATGTGATATAAAACTGGTTTCATTAGAAAGTATTTTCCAACACGATTCTAACAATGTTGCTTATGTATTATATGATCGTGATATTGTTGTCCTATTTATTTGGTCAAGGTTCACACTGAAATGTGTGTGCGTCTTATTTATAGGAATGGAGGTAGTATGTGGTAAAATAAATTAAAAGAAGTGCATTATGTGAAATAGCAATCTAAGAATTCAAAAGTGCTAATTTTTAGTAGAAACGTGTCATCTTTCGAAAATGAGTCTTCAATTAGTTATTCATAAAAATCCTTGAGACAAAATCTCAATATTCATTGGAAGACTAACTGAATTAGCTGCACTCGTGATGGAAGAGAAAGAAAAGATACGGGTAAAGAGGTGTGGGTGGCTTGGGGGCCTTGGAGTTAATGCAGTTGCAAATTTTCTAAGCACTAGTACTGCTTTAGGCTGGCCATAGTGCTAAATATCATGTAGTAGTATCATGCATATGATACTTGTGTATGATACTATCTCTATAGTGGGAGGTATCATGGAGTACTATCATAGCTATGCTATATTTATTATTTTTTAGAATCTCAATGTAAATTTGTGTACAAGATTTGTTAGGCATTAACTTTTCTCGTAATTTGCCCTATGATACAGTATCCACCTATGTTACTCTAATCTCTACTCTCCTCCTTAATTAGCTGCCACATACGTATTTTTGTGGGACCAATATGTATGATACTAGCTAAGATACTAGCACTACGGCTACCCTTAATGGAGTATAGTACTCCGTACGTAGCATCTCTCATCGAATTGATTGAGGTCCAATTAAATAAAATCGGTCATTAAAGTACTAGTTTAACATATTAATTTGGAAACCCTCTAAATCGGGAGGCTCTGTGCGATCGAACATGTTGCACATGACTGCAGTACGGCCCATACAGATAAACAGATTGGAGTCACGCGACACTGAGAACGTGAGGGGAGTACCTATGTACTGTAGTTTAATTTTCCCTTGCAATCTTCCGTACACACTGATCTAGACTCGGGACGACGTGGTCACACACGGCGGCCACTCGGCCACTAGCTAGCTGGTGAGAAGTCCCTACGAAATCTGCCCAATAGAATAAGGATACGGAGACATGCATCCATCCATCTAGCTGGAAATGGTCTCACCCCAACACCCTACGAAATGAGCCATCACCTACAAACACTAGGGGAAAATAAGACATTGCCGTGCAATTATTTATACGGCAAAGGGCTCTATATGCACTGCAAAGGCTCTATATGCACTCTGGGAATCGAACCTACGACACATACTAGGAAAAGCGTGCAACCTTGCCACTGAGCTAAGTGTTCGTTTGTTGATAACTATACCACGCCACACCTTTTGAGATGAGAAAAAATCCAGTTTTTACATCTTTATCGTGCGCTTACACTAGGCAAATGCTTCTTTGCCGTGCGTTTGTTAAAAACACTAGGCAAAGACTGCTTTGCCGTGCAACCACGCACGGAAAAGGTTGAGGCACGGCAATGCCCAACGCCTTTGCCGTGCACCGAATCTTTGCCGTGCGGTGTGTTGGGTCAGTGCCGTGCACCTTTCTTTGCGGTGCGGCATCTTCCATCGTTGCCGTGAATCGTATCTTTACCGTGCGCTCGTGTCTATATTTTCCGTGGTCAAGGTCTTTGCCGTGCGTTTTTATCTGTGATTTTCCGTGCGGGGGCACGGCAAAGAACGGCCGCACGGCGACACCTATTTTTCCCGTAGTGAAATATCTATGTATTTTAGGTCAAACGAGCTAGGTTTTTGGCTAACATGCATGTATAGTTTAGCGGAACGAGGTCATACCGCGCACATGCGTGTGCCCTGGGACGGGAATCAACACCGTGTGCGGCGTTTCACCATCGTGGCAACGGAAAACCCGTTTTTCATTTTTGGAGTGCCGAAATGGGATTTTTTTTAAGAAGGTAAATGGGGCGCGAAGTAGGGTTGAGAAAAAAGCCGGCGCACAACGATAGAAGGACACCTACGCAACGCGTTCCACACACCCGCACCTCGCACTAGCTCTAGGGGAAGCCGTAGGATCCCACGCCATCTCCCGCAGATGCCGCTAGAATCTGGCCGGATTTGAACTAGGCGTCCACATTTCCTTGCACCTGATTTTCTGGAAAAAAATTTTTTAGCTCTGAACCGTGTCATTTATGTGCCTATCTCTCCCGGTTCCGCGTGTCTACCAATAGGAACACCACCACGCTCGACGCGGCGAAACAAGACATCTGATGCGTCCCATTTTGAGCACAACTAATATATAAAAAAATCAGAAAAATGTGAGACTTTCGCGAGGCGTCATTTTATGTGACCCTGTTGCGAGGAAAAAAATCAAACTTGGAGTACAACAGTTATTCCAAAAAAGCATTCACGAAATGTGCTATCACCTATAGAGTTCTATGGCTTTAGCGCGTCTATGGCTATCACCTACGCGTCCACTTTTGCCCGCACCTAATTTTCTGGAAAAATAATTTTAAGCTCCGTAACGTGTCATTTTATGTGTCCATCTCTCCTGGTTTCGCGCGTCTACCTATAGAACCACCGCCACGCTCAACGCGGCGAAACATGACATATTTACCTAGTACCTGATGTAATACAAGGCAAACAGGGTCTTTGCCGCGTACATTCTAGAATATACATGGCAAAGAACTTTTTACTGTGTGTTGTCCGTAATACACACGGCAAAGAAAAGGGTAAGTGGACGGGAAGAATCGGGCCTTTGTAGAAATTTGGCTTTGCCTTGTGACCATTCTTGTACGTGGTAGAATGGCCATTCACACAGGTCATGATGGCCACCACTGGCTTTGCCTTGTGACCATTCTTGTACGTGGTAGAATGGCCATTCACACAGGTCATGATGGCCACCACTGGCTTTGCCTACTGTCAAGGGCTACTGGCTTTGCCTACTGTCAAGGGCTAGTGGCCGAGTGGTATAGGATGGCCGCCCTGTGTGAACGGCTACTGATATGGTGTATGCATGTATCAGTAGTTCAGTACGCTCTGAACGATTCATACAAGATAGCATTTATCTGTAGCTGTTGGCCACCGGCTGCGAAATAGCAGGCGAAATTTCCTTGTTTTGTTCTACGAAATTCCAGTTCAAGTTAGGACCAAGTTGTTGCTCGATCTTGGCCGCTTAGGGAGTCTAGTCTTCCGTCTCCACTAGGAGCTACTTGTGATATATAGACAAACAGTGATTGCAAAATTTAACTAATTCATTTGTGAAGTGTAGCACGCTCATGATGCGACACAAACCGCATTTTTTTTCCCACTAGAGCAGTCCACAGTCCATGCTTGACAGCGCGTATCGAGCGCTGCCGGAGACGCGGAACAAGCGCTGCGCGTACTGCTTGCGGAATTAGACAGAGGCTGGGGCCAACGGAGAGGAGCATGTCTGTACGTCGAAGCATCGGCAATGCGTATCCATTTTACACGAAAATGTGATTGCTGGAAAAAAATAACGATCGAGATACCATGATAATCGTAATTTTATTTATGTCAGAAAAGAGACGGTACATTGCAAATTGCATCCTAGTTTTTTTCTTGTCTTCTTGTACACTGCCATATGTAAATATGTAATACAGTTTTCAGATATATATTGTTACATCTACCTTTTAGATTAACGTGTACTTCCTTGGTTCCTGATTACTTATCGTTGATTTAGATGTATCTAGGTTTCGAGACACATTTTCTTTTTTACGTACATCCAAATCTACACATTAATATGGAACTGAGAGGGTACTAGCTGGCAGCATAAAATACTGATTCAACTTGCCAAATTCTATTGCATATAGCTACCGGATGATTAAATCATCGACAGGGTGTCATGCCGCTGAACATCGTACCATCTCTCAGCCAAGCACTTTTATAGGACATAAGAAATTCTGTTAACTACCTCTTATATATTTTTCCCCAAAATTGAGGGGGAATTTTAGTTCCCAAGGCTCTGCACCAACTAAGGATGTAAACAACCTTTCATGGAGGAGGCCCATTATTTTTTTTAATCTTGGTTATGCATAAGCCTTATACCCAATGTCAAATTTTACGTGTTCTGGACGAGCCTAGTCCTCAATAATAATAATAATAATAATAATAATAATAATAAAATCTAAATTTGCGTCCATGAGGTTTTGAATCAAGATGTTGAGCTTTTACGTATACAAGTAAACTATATGAATAACGAACTCAATTTAGACGAAGACAGAAAAAAAATAGTATAAAATATTGTCAGATTAATAATGTAATTACAATTAAATGGTAATGAATTTTAGTATGATGAAGAAAATAAGGGAGTATATTAAGTATTATTAGTAATTGAAATAATACTAGATTAAATTTTCTTATGTGAACCATCATAGTATAATAGCTTCCCTGGAAAACAACGCTCATATGGTTTTGCTACAAACCTTATTCATTCCATCCCTGCCCAAGATTATTCTACAAGGTCATGACCATTCTTATATTCATTAATTTGGATGGAGAAGACTATATGTCACCCTGAGGCCAGACTTGTACGTGTGCTCAAGTTGATCGATATTGCAGATCCATTTCATAAAAAGATAAGTAGTGGGAACAGATTTAGAATTTGAAAATTAATGATCGACATATCCATGAGGGTTGATATATGCATGTTTCACTTAGTGCATATGTGCTAGGGTCTGATGCTAGATCAGCTGACTACAGGGTGTCGGTGATACGGTGCGGAACAAAGGCTCGCTCCTGATTTTGGCCGGAGCTGGCAACAAAGTCTGCGGGCGTCGCTTCCTCTTGAGGCGTTGTCATGGCATTGAGTGCTCGTCCCCCTTCCGGTTTTTTTTTTTGCTTTGTGGGAAACCTTATATATGGTCCCGGAAAAGACAAGGATGGCATCTAGGACATGACCCTATTAGGGTCATCGTTTTTTTGGAGTCCGATGCGGCTGGAGGATCCCGTGGTACGTTGGTGGCGATGGTGGAGCGTGTTCATCCTGCCTATTTCTTATAGTTGCTACACATGACATATCTTCCGGACACTTCGTTGCGTCTGTTGGTGAGACTCGGCAACATGGTGTCGACGGGTCTCGACGGGGACCCTATGTGCGTAGGTGATCGCGTGCAGGACAGTGGTGTTGTTTGAGACCATGGTGGTCTCGGTGACTAGCGTGGCGATGACCTTCACTTTGTTCTAGATGCTGGAAGATGGGTTGGGGAAGATGGTGGATGTGACTTCCAGAACATGCACATGAGGCGCTCTCTAGTTTTGGCCAGTGAGCCAATGATGGTTGTGACAATGGAATTAGACCCTATTTGTCCCATATCATTGTGTTACGTGGGGTTCCGTTGCAGCCACGTTTGCTGTCTTTGGTTTGTATTTTCTTTATAAAACCTTTGCCAATGTTTGTTAAATAAATGAAATAAATGCCGTATGCATCATTTTGATGTAGAGGTTGGGTACATCCTCTTTGCGAGAAAAATGTGACTGCCCAAAGCATGATGTAAATCTTCTTCCCAGTCGGCTAAGTGTATGTTGGGGTGAAAGGAGCACATGAATTCGCAAGGTTTGAGTTTTGATATTTATGGGCTGTTTTACGGCCAGTGGCCGGCCACGAGTAGACAGACGAATAGCTACATTTGGTACGTTGACCCGGAGTGATCAGTTTTTCAAAACAAAGTTGATCTAGAACGGTAGATCTAGAACGGACATGTTGTTTCTGCTCCCGGGAGCACATGCTCCTGGTTTTTTTTTAAATCAACGTATTATATAATGTATTATATAATGTCAAAAAATTCTGACAAAAAATTGCACGGATGCATCTTGATGTTCTATGTGTTTGCAAAGTTGTTTCACAAAAAATCGATACTTTTTGTGTCATGTGTAAAAAAGTTAAAATTTGGTGCTAAAAATAAGCTCTTCACAAGGCATTTGCTTGTCATTTTTTACACAGGACACAAATGTGAGTTTCACGTGAAACTTGGCATACAGACATACATTGTTGACATATACGCGTGACATTCTTTTCGTAATTTTTGTGATATTTCAAATTGTTTTTCTCGATGGCAGGAGCATATGTACCTGAGATCAAAATTGCATTTCCAATCTAGAACCAGTCAGAAAGACGACCGACTTGCATTGTCCTAGTCGCGGCAATTACTGAGTAGGTGTGGCCAGTTGTGGCCAAAGGCGTACGAGTACGCCTGTTCACATGAACTCAACTTGCGCTGGAGAACCCATTATGTAAGAGACCCTCCTCTCTTCGTATTGTCTCGGTTTTCGACCCCGCCGATTCAAGCAAGCAGTAGTCAGAAACAGGCCAGTGTTCATCCTCGATCAAGCTCTCTTCTTCTTCCCTTTTGGTCTCACCTCATGCCTCAATCTTACTGAGTTGAATATGTTCATATATGCAGTGTACCTGCTGATTACTACCTTTCGGCGGCGACCAGCCAGTCGTCCTACCGCCGTGCAGCACATACAGCGAGCGAGGTACGTGTGTATCTCTCTGTGTCACTCAATCGTCCTCTCCGATGTTAATCATCCATGAGTTCTGCTTTCTGACCGAAAATTTTGCTAGCTTGGTCGCCAAAAGATGGTCGACCCACTGAGCTTGGTGACCGCGATCCTGACGGTCGTGCATCTGATCGGAAGCGCGGCGTTGACGGCGCGCCAGAACAAGGATAAGTGCATGGAGCTAGCCCGACGCACGCGGAATCTGGGCTACGGCCTGCCGGACTACGCAAAGGCGGCTGGAAACAACATGGCGACGGTGCACGGGCTGGAGAGGCTCAGAGATGCCCTCGACGAAGCCTTCACGGTCATCAAGTCCTGCCAGGAAAGCTGTATCCTGTCAGGTATTTGCAGCAGCAGGAGGGCCGACAACTTAGATAACGTTGATAGGAAGATCACCAACTGCCTATCAGACCTCAACTTCTTCAGCCTAGCTCCTAATCAGACCATGATCGCACATAACATAACAGCGGCTGGCTCAGTCCCAGGCCCAGCTCAAACCTATGACTACGCCTCCTACTATCAAGCACAAGGAGCTCCCTACAGTACTGCCTGTGTTGGCTTCCCTCCACCGCAGTACGCAACCATGAATATGCAGTGGATTCCAGCTCCTGCTCCCTACACTCCTGCTCCAGCGCCTTCTGGTTCTAATTTATCTACTTTTTACACACTTCCAACTGTCAACAAGATCTTTGACCGTATGTTCCGCTAGTGTTCGTGGCATCTGGCGTCATCTTCTCAAAACGAGAGCTTTGTATCCATTTTATGCACTTTCTGGTGACTATGAATGAAAAACCATTTGCAGTAATTATGTCTATGTGGTCGCACACGAACACGTCACCGTGTACCCTCGACGCCGAGCGCGATGCGCGGCAGCACGCGCCGAGGGAGGCTCGCCGGAAGCGCGATACGCAAGACAGTCCCGGGCTCTTTTGTAGACCCAAACCCCGCTCGCCCGGGAGGGACCCCGTCAGGGCTTGCGGCGGCTATGGGCTGCCCTAGGTCGGCCTGACGCCCCTAGGACCTCGTGGATTCGCAGCCTCCAATCCTGAAGAACAACGAAGAACGAGAAGAAAGATACAAGGAGAGAGAGAAAGTAGATGAACACGAAAAAGTAGTAGATGTGTTTGTTCGATTGGTGTTGTTTCAATCGGCCGTCACCCCTCATGTATATAAAGGGCGGCTGGACTTCCCGTGCAAGATGGAGGGTTGGATTCACGTCCAAAACCCTAGTTTGAATCCAATTCGGATGGCTTGGACCGAACTTTCCAAAACTGTTCGGTTTAAAACTGGCAGTACCTTGCGTGGCAACTTTGAGGCAGTAAATAACCTCAAATCAAAATATTGTAAACAACAAAGTTGTTCGTCTCGAAAAAACGAAGAACTTTCATGTTGACCACTTTTCCATCCGAGTTTATCTTGATCGCTCAATCGAGGTAGCAAGAAAAACGATCAATCCCGACGTTTTCGTCTTTGCCCCTACTTCGCTCGCGCCCTACCTTAGAGACCTCTATGGTCGGGCGTCCCACCTCGGGTAATTCGAGTTTCAGCAGTATTTTAGCTCCACAAATTGCATACTAACTCGGATCACGATGACTCAAAAACCAAAATTGCTTGTTTCGACGAGACGCACAACTTTCGTTTATATCACTTCTTCATTTGAGGTCATCTTAAAGGAGCTTTAGTGGAAGCCTTCATATATCGATCCTCGAGATCACCTCTGACTGCTAGCATAATCGGCTATCAAGCCGGTCATGGCACAACTTGGAATGGTGGACATGGTGTCTCCTAAATGAGCAATACATCTATCACGCCGAACGCCGAATTATGTTCTTGATTAGCCATCGGCCCAAAACGAGTATCAACACATGCCCCCCTGTTTTCTGGCAGAGCTTGCATGCCAGAAAATAACTTTCTTCACCTTTTGCCCAGGACGATGTCAACACTCCATCGGCCATTGGTTCTCAGGACGATAATTCTATATCGGCCATTTATGTTCAGGTTGGTTGTCACCTTGGTAGAACTTCTTCAAATAATCACCTTTGAGAACAACCACTTCATCTTGACGATTGATGGATGTCCCAAATACGTTCATGTACATATCCCATAGCGGCCCTTGCTTGATCTTCATCCAAGCACTTCAAAAGAATACTGTCAACTATTCGGTGATAAAACTCAACGTCCATTAATGCATACTTAAAAGCCATCTGCCGAACAGCTATGTCCGTCCTCTTGCTAGGATCCTACAAATATTCAACAATAGGTCTTTCCAATCTTCTTGTTCACCTGCACTAGATCCTTCATTAGTGACCGAATCAATGGGATTTAATTCGGTCTTACCTATGATAGCGAGAGCAAACATCGGCTTATGAGATATATGAAAAACGCCACGATTAACATGGTAGCCAGATGCTTGTTGTGTTAACACATTTGCATTTCAAATGTCTTGCCTAGATATATGAGCAATGCTAAAGTAATCTAAGATAGAAAATATATCTAGAGATTTATCAGGATACATATTAAGTGATTCGTCGAAACATTGGCAAACCTTGGACTTTTGTTATACTACTACCAATGAATCACTAGAAGCCTCAATATGTGTATCACCTTGTCTCGTGTTTTAATAGGACTAGGGATGATGTTAACACGCCACATCGTCCATGATTAGATAATTCTCTCAGGGCGATAGGATAAGTATCGACCATGTGTTGTTTGCCTCAAAGGCCTGTATAATTCATCCACCAAAGTATGTATAGCCGAAATAAACAAAATAAAACAACTCTGATTATGAACTCTAAACATTTCGGCCTCTCAGATTAGCAACAAAATTGCAACTAACCAAACGAATAACGTTTTGGTAATACCCTTTGATGATGTAAAGAATTATAATGCATCCACGGATTAAAATAAAACCATGGAGGGTAACTGATCATACCTGAGGATATGCTACATGGCATAGGCATAGATGGCATGGCTGAATAATATGTATGATGTGCTGACCGAAACCTCTTAGTATATGATAGAAAATTATTTCTTGATCGTTTGCTAGCCTCGGTCTTTTCTTCCTTCATCCTTATCGCTATTCTTGCAATAGGAACTTGCACATCCTCCTTACTTTGAGGTCCTTCCTTAGGGACCCATGCCATGTTCTTTGTCTTCAGCTTTGTAGCACTAAACCGTTTCAGCTTTCTCTCTTGCCAGCTTGTTAAGCCGAGTGGGCATCCCGGCTGTGATTTAGTTTTGCACATTAGCGTTTCTTCCTTAGCCTCTGGCACTTTCAACTTTACTTGTTCAGATTTGGCACTTCGAGCTCCAGCATTTACTTGCTTCATCTCTTTGTCTTCTGTAGCCAAGGTCAACTTGACCGGCTCTTTTTTATTTGAGATCGAATCTGAAACATCACACTTACGGTTATCCTTTTTCACTTGATAAACTTGCTTGACCGTCTCCTTCTTGTTCGTTGAGCTCCTAACCGATTCTTTTTTATTGAAACGGTCTTTGACATGTGATTGTTGTTCAGATTTTGACCTTCTTGGAGCTGCATAATTTGGGTTAGATGATCTATAGTAAGACGGATAACGTGCCCTTGGGTCATACCTGTGATCCCATGATGGATATGGATAACAATCACCATAGGAAGGTATCCATGACATTGGCATTGGTGGCCTAAAGGGAGGATACGAAGCTGCTGCATTGAACTTCTCCCATTGCCAATCCCGGTCTTTAGACTTTCGCCTTGGGGGTGATCTCGATGACTTTTCAATACTTGGCCGATAAGAACTCCTTGCTTCACTCTCCTTCTTATATTTCTCCAATAACTCTGCGAAAGTGACTTTAGTTTTCTTACCCTTGAGCTTATAACGGCCTTTGTCCTGTTTCGTTTTGCATCCATCGATCTTTGAATTTTGTTGTTGCCCCCCAGTGCTTGATATCCTTGGTGTAGCTTCAATGGAACACCCAGCTTCAAGAATGTCTTCAACATGCTCTTCAATAATTTCTTTACTTGAAAGCTTGATCCCATTATCTTCTGTATGTACCTTCTCATCATCATATGAATCGGCTATAGGTAACCGATCCAATAACTTTTGATCGTTCATACCAATCGAAATAGATTGGCTATATGTTTGTGTTTCAACAAATTGCAATCGTCCTTTATTAATGGCCGATTGTACTATTTGATGGAACATGATGCAATTCTGAGTACTGTGCTCAAACGAATCAGGCAATTTGCAGTAGATTCGTCCTTGTACTAATGGCTCAACATTGTGATCAAGAATTCTAATATAATCACTCTTCAGCAATACATCAAAGATATGATCACACATGCTCAAACTAAAGGTACACATTTTATTTTCCAGCCGATCTTGCTGCGAGAACGGCTTTGAAATTATGCTACCGAATGGTTTACATTTTACATCACCCCATTCAGCTATGTGTTGATTTTTACACTCTTTTTCCGATGTGTTCGAATAATTTGTTATAGTATCATCGGCTTTATCACAAGACACTAACCTTGGCTTTGAATTTCTAAAACCAAAATAGTTATAATACACATGTCTCACTTGAGACCAAATGTAAGCCAAGTATGAAGTAAGCAAAGCTACCCATGTAGATATAAAATTCAAATGAAACAATGTGGAAAGCCTTGGCTGTAATAATTTTTCAGTATCGGTCTTTCTAAATGGTACAACATGTTGACCGATGTGTTGTGTAGCAGTTATATTTCTAACAAATAAATTACTTCTCCTCATTGGTCTTTCAAAGTTTCTTATGAAAATCTTGCTAATAGATGCATCAACAATACGGTTTTGACCAAATCGAAAAATAAGTAAATTATTTGTTGGATATACCTCTTTGAAGACGTTGGGCGAGTATGATGGTTGCGTAACCTGAACATTATATTTCCCCGC
The DNA here is from genome assembly GCA_030979885.1 of Lolium multiflorum. Classification (NCBI taxonomy): domain Eukaryota; kingdom Viridiplantae; phylum Streptophyta; class Magnoliopsida; order Poales; family Poaceae; genus Lolium; species Lolium multiflorum. The sequence continues at coordinate 2,111,474 of CM061751.1, read as the reverse complement.
ATTTGGATGATTCTCCAACGCCATGTATTCTTGTTGTTCTGAATTCTGTACCTCTTCACTTTGAGGTTCTTCATAAACTGAACATTGTTCGGCTATATTTTGTTGCTCCTTATGATCATCGGTTTGTTTGGCACAAAATTCATAGGGCAGCATGTAAGCTCCCTTACATTCAGAAAAATCAAGCATGGTTGTTTCACATTTACCATGCTCTCGCTCAACGAAACTTGCATCTTTTGATTCAATGGATTCAACACATGTACTTTTTGATTCGGCTTTTCCAATAACCGAATTAACCATACTAGCAGAACCATCTTTATCTTCTTCATTGATATTATTACTATGCAAAGCTTCTTCTTCTTGCTTCGATGTTTCAGAGTGTTCAACTTGATTGCTGCATGGAGGAGAGGATTTGGTTTCTTCAACCAGGGTAACATTATCGTGAGGATCCTTCTTAATCTTTGTATGGAACACCTGCAGATCTTCCTCTTCAAGTTTTTTCTTATATGCTTCATGCTCCTCCTTAAGCTTCTTTTCAAGTGCATCAAACTCCTCCTTGCGCTTATTTTTTAGTACTTCATAGCATTGGCGTTGTTCCTCCGATAAATCATCAAACGTAATGACCTTATCGGCGTTAACCTCAGCTAGACATTGTTGCGCTCTGATGCTTGTTTTCTCTTTCGGCAATGAAGCGTTGCCGAATCTTTGTAGTTGTGAAGGACAAAATCTGACATTGCATGCTTGACGCTCTTCTTCACGCTTCTTCTTGTATGATTCATAATCATGTATTGCTGCAAGATCACATGGATTTTCTTCTTGTTTCCGGCGAAGAGCATTAAGCTTCTTGAACTCAGCTGCAAGTTTTTCCCTACAATCATTATTACCATACGCTGCAGCACTAGAAGAAGGCACCTGAGCTTCTATTGAATTTCCACTTATTCGGCTATAACCATTGTGGAGGTGTGGAGCCGAATTATGGATATCTCCAGTTGCACATGGTGCTGAAAAGTTAGTAACATAAGGTGCAACATATGATGGTTCAGGGTAATTGGCCAAATAGCTAGTAGTAGCATGTCCAATTTCCCTATCCATCGGCATGTATGCAGGTGAAACAATATATTCTGAACTATCTACCGATGAATAAAACGATGAAACACTATCTTGCAAGCTACTGAAAATTTTAACATTGGGTGTTTCATATTGATTAACTGAAGTCATCATGTTGTTCATCGGCATATGAACTTCTAGGGATGCCGATGCATGAGAACTCGAATTTACATGTTGCAAGTTGCTAAGAGTATGGATATTATTTCGCATCGGCTTTTGCACGTAGTAATATCTAGGGTTAGCCGATACAGTATATATGTCAGAGGATCTAGCAACATCAATATAAGAGCTGTTTGCATCTACATAAGGAGATTGGGGATTCATGATACCGTTGTAGATTGCAGCCTCTTGATGACGATCTCTTCGTAGCAAGAACGGGCTGGAGACCGTTCCAAGCTTCGTCCCCAGCGGAGTCGCCAAAAGTGTGGTCGCACACGAACACGTCACCGTGTACCCTCGACGCCGAGCGCGATGCGCGGCAGCACGCGCCGAGGGAGGCTCGCCGGAAGCGCGATACGCAAGACAGTCCAGCGGGCTCTTTTGTAGACCCGAAACCCCGCTCGCCCGGGAGGGACCCCGTCAGGGCTTGCGGCGGCTATGGGCTGCCCTAGGTCGGCCTGACCGCCCCTAGGACCTCGTGGATTCGCAGCCTCCAATCCTGAAGAACAACGAAGAACGAGAAGAAAGATACAAGGGGAGAGAGATAAAAGTAGATGAACACGAAAAAGTAGTAGATGTGTTTGTTCGATTGGTGTTGTTTCAATCGGCCGTCACCCCTCATGTATATAAAGGGCGGCTGGACTTCCCGTGCAAGATGGAGGGTTGGATTCACGTCCAAAACCCTAGTTTGAGTCCAATTCGGATGGCTTGGACCGAACTTTCCAAAACTGTTCGGTTTAAAACTGGCAGTACCTTGCGTGGCAACTTTGAGGCAGTAAATAACCTCAAATCAAAATATTGTAAACAACAAAGTTGTTCGTCTCGAAAAAACGAAGAACTTTCATGTTGACCACTTTTCCATCCGAGTTTATCTTGATCGCTCAATCGAGGTAGCAAGAAAAACGATCAATCCCGACATTTTCGTCTTTGCCCCTACTTCGCTCGCGCCCTACCTTAGAGACCTCTATGGTCGGGCGTCCCACCTCGGGTAATTCGAGTTTCAGCAGTATTTTAGCTCCACAAATTGCATACTAACTCGGATCACGATGACTCAAAAACCAAAGTTGCTTGTTTCGACGAGACGCACAACTTTCGTTTATATCACTTCTTCATTTGAGGTCATCTTAAAGGAGCTTTAGTGGAAGCCTTCATATATCGATCCTCGAGATCACCTCTGACTGCTAGCATAATCGGCTATCAAGCCGGTCATGGCACAACTTGGAATGGTGGACATGGTGTCTCCTAAATGAGCAATACATCTATCACGCCGAACGCCGAATTATGTTCTTGATTAGCCATCGGCCCAAAACGAGTATCAACACTATGTACAAGTGTACAACGTACGATTGATGCGGAGGGGATATCCCCTTTAGGAATAAATCTTTCCTTTCATTTTGCTACAAAGTTAGACTGTGTTTGATAACAAAGTATGTTTGAAGGACCTTGCTGAATGTGTTGCCATGGGCAATCAAGTTTTTTCCTTCACTGCTATTCTGCTTCGTAGTAACCTATTCCCACCATGACAACATGTCGCCATTGATGCTCGATCCCTGGTGTTTTATTCAACTAGCAAATTGACTAAGGTGATTGAGTGTTGACTTAAATCAATGTAAGCTACTTCTGGTTTGCCCCATTATATAATGCAGTAAACAACCGGGCTTCGATTCCTGTTGTGGCCTTGAGTCCCTCTTTTTATGGAACTTGCGTAGTAAGTCAAGTCGGGAGATTTTGGCTGCGCCGTTTCCTCCTTTCCGCAAACCTACCTCGGCCTCCCTTTGTCCACACATAAGCTTCGTATCGCTGACTTCGCTCCGATTATGACCAAAAGCGACATGCGGCTTTCTGGATGGATGGATGGGGAGGTGCCTCCCTATCGGCGGAAGACTGTTACTTGTTAACTTTGTCCTCACTGCTATGCTCTCCCATGCCATGGGGGCTGGCCTCCTCCCTGCTGGGGTGGTCGAAGCCATTGACAAAAGGCGTCGAGCTTTTCTCTGGACCGGGGAGGAAACTTGCAACGGTGGTCACTGCAAAGTGGCTTGGTCTGAGGTCTGCACCCCTAAACACCTCGGTGGGCTTGGGGTTCTCTCTCTCACTGCTCAAAACTCTGCCCTTCTCGCAAAATTCCTGACCAAGCTTCATTCCAACTCTACTGCTCCTTGGGCCTGCTGGTTCCGCCGTTGGTACGGGTGGGGGGCCTCCCGCGACTTGGGAGACCACCACTACCTAGACACCCCCGTCTGGAAGGACATCATCTCTGGTATTACAAACTTTCGCGCCGTCTCCTCTGTCACTGTCGGCACAGGGGATGCCACTGCCTTCTGGCTCGACTCCTGGCTTGGCCGCCACTCTCTCCGCGAGCGTTTTCCCAACCTGTTCTCCCACTCCTTGCGCCCGAACCTCAATTTTGCTACCGCTCTTTCCGCTGGCATCAACCTTTTTCTCGTTCATCGCCTCTCGCATGCTGCTGAGGCGGAGTTTCGTGTCCTTGCCAACAACGTGAACTTGGTGGTCCTGCGCCCGGATGTCCCGGATCTTCGTGTATGTCGCCTCACTAACAAAAAGCTTTCGAACAAAAGTTTCTACACCTTTTCTTTCAGCAATCTGCAGATCGATGAGATAGCGACTATGGTTTGGAGGAGCGCTGCTCCCTTGAAGTGCAAGATTTTCTGCTGGCTCGCCAGGAAGAAGCGTCTGCCCACTAATGAGCGGCGGTTCCGACACCATCTCAGCTCTTTTGCAACCTGCCTGTCCTGCCCCCAAGATGAAGATACGGACCACCTTCTACTCTCGTGCCCTCGAGCCCGAGAGGTTTGGAGCTACTTCCATCGCGAGTTTGATACCGACGACACTCTTCGCCTCTCCGACTTCTGGCTATCGCGATGCTGCACATATGAGGAGGCCACTATTAACACGGCGATCGCTTGGAGTATCTGGAAGCGGAGGAACGCTCTCACCTTCAATGGGGTGGCCGAGCCCCTCCCCATGGTTGTTAGGCGCTGCATTGAGGATGTTAGGCTTTGGGCCTACCGTTGTAATACCCCCTCCTCTTCCTCCCTTCTAAATTCTTGGTGTAACGGCTATGACCCGCCTTGTGATATGTAACTCTTTTCCCCTCTCGTTCCCCTCTCTGTCGTCAAAAATAAATTTGTAATGCCCCTTGTAAAACTCTTTTGAGTGTGGTTATATGAGTTCAGGCTGGCGTAAGCCCGCCGTAGTCCAGGTCAAAAAAAAGTCAAGTCGGGAGAAATTCCTTCACCAGGGAAATTTCATTAGCTTTAGGTAAATATATCAACAACAGTTTCAATATTCCTGGAATTTCCAGCTTCGATGTCAATCCTAAACCGCTTAAATTTATAATCCATACGACTCACTTGTAAAACATAGTTTTAACATCAGATTATAAGTGCTACAACCGTTGTAATCTCAAAGGATAGAGAAAGCTCAAACCCCTTGTAATAAATGATTTGAAGGTAAAACAGTACAAAACCTAGTAACAGAGCACGCACGACTTCAATAGTTATAACACGAACTATACAATAATTAGAACAATATATAACCCAAATTTTAGGTATTACATATTATCTTAAAAATCATATTGTGTTTGAAAACATTAAAATACCAATTTTTCAATTTTTTCAATAAAGGGAATATATTTTTGCGAGAATATAAAAGGGAATATATTAATAGCATACAGTCTTTGCAACAACGCAATACCCTAATGGCATCACTAATGCACACAACCAAAAGAAAATGAAGCTAAAAAATGAGGAAAAATCCGGCTACAGTGTTGCAGTCCTCGGAGCAGCAGCACAACCATCACCAAGACAACACCTGAAGTCCAAGTTTTTCAAAATCGACGCCTCCAACACGAAAATAGTGCACAAGGGCCGTTAGCACCCGATCGTAGATCTTGGGATTTCACCCTGAGATAGGCTTCACTCTCAAAATAATACCTCCAATAAGGTCATTGCTAGGCACAACCAATTAAGATCATGCTTTGAATTTTTACCCTGAAAGGTAAGATTTTGAACATGGTATGTTTTGTCATTCCCACTTACATGCCACTGCTATAAATACCAAAACTCCAAGAAAGTTCATCATCGATGCAAAGGCTCAAATCACCATTACTAGTCCTCCAATCTTGACTTCCATGAAAGTCTTCACTTCTGACTTCACCATAGATCCAAACATACCTCATGTGTTAAGATATAGATTAGCTAGATCAGGTTTAGTACAACCATGACTAGTACGTAGCCAGTTGTGTAAATACGAGTTGTTGTAACAATACTCAGGTAAGACTCTTTGTAATCTTTCTGTTATGCCCGCCATGGATTAGGCTATATAAAGAGAGCGCATAATGATCATTATCATCACGGCAAAACCCTAAGCACTAGCTTTTAGATGGTATCAGAGGGTTTTTGTTGAATTTCATCCTAAGTTTTTTTGTATCAAGGATCGAGCGTCAACGACAAGTCTATCCCTCTCTATCCCTCGCAAGGGACTGCCTGATGATGCTCACGCCACCGGCGCTCTCCTACCTCCCTTCGCAGCTTCCATCTTGCGTGCAGAATTGTGGACTTCGACGAGGCTGAGCGTGCTCCCCGATCTGTAGGGGATTTGGCGTTCGTGATCTAGGCAACCCGGTAGATGAGATCTTAAAGTTTCTCCCACCGCCTCTTCCAAACCGTATCGGGGCGGGACTCTCTCCCGATCCTCCTTCCCTTCACGTCTCGTAACGCGTAGCAACTCTCTCGCCGCTTTACGGCAAACCGATGGACTCCCATAGGCCAGCGGTGGCTGCGGCAGGGCAAGATCGCCCCGATCGCCCTCGTGGCCCATGCTCCGACTTTTTCGTAGACATAGGCAGTTGTTGCAATGCGATGGTGGTGGTTTTTAAGAAAATAAGTTAGAGCGCGCCCTTTGTTTTGTCAAACAGATGGACTAATGGACCAACGAATGCTTAGCGGTATCTTTAAAGCCATCGCTGTTCCAAAAACTACATTTCATGATTGCAAGTGGAAATAACCCAGGATTCATAAGATCCACTAGGAATTGCAAGTGGGAATAAAGTTTCCTATGCTAGAGTTATAGATCTCGGTCTTCTTTCCCAAATCTAGAAGATCAATGATTTTGGGTTGATAGGGAGAGAGATCTTGGGAGTTTTAACTTGGGTATTAATGGATGAGAAAGAGAGAGGGGGAATAAGAGGTGAGATTTCTTGGGGAACAAAACACTCTAAAAATAGGGGAACTCGATATCCAAGCCGTATGTTCAGTTTTATCATAGCCACTACTAAGTTTAGGCAAGTGGTAATACTGTCGCACACGCAAAATAAAGTGAAGCTCCAAGGGCGGTACTACCATTATCACTAGTTATTCTACCCTAGGGATTTCCTACCGGTCCAATGCCACGGTCGTACCCTTAGCAGCAGGTACCCCCGACGGTTGTGGTCTGGTTTCCTAGCAAAGGTACTATTGCAAGATGTTATCCGACATGAAAATACCAAGGGGTGGGCACCCATAGTGGCTCCCTTCGGATTGAGCGGTTCTACCGTTGGCCACCTTAGTATTTCTAGGCCTGAAGCAAAGCTATGAGCATATTAGAAGCAGGGTGATACTCGACCATTTTTAGGAGGGCATCGTGCATTTATGTTTTTGTACGTGAATATGATTCCACACATGTCTTCCATACCAGAACCCTCTTGATAATACAATTATTCAATGATGCAACAAAAGAAAAGGCGGAAGCACCATCTTCGCTCTAAACCTTTTTCAGGGGCAACAAATCTTCTTGTGCCAGCTTCTAGAGAATCTATAAAGGTTATGCGTATGATTAGCCACCTAAGCGAATGTACATTGGTAGGGAAGACATGTCTTATCTTAGTAGTCCGTTTCATCTAGAGAAGATAATTTAATATAAGTGATACAATCTATTATCTCTTGTTATCTTCCCTAGCAATAAATAAGAATCAATTACTTTTTAATTGGAAATCTTGCTAAGGGAAGATAATTGGTAGAATGGGGAAAGTAGGATCTTCTCTTATTTTATAAGAGATTTGTTTATGGAACATAAGAGATTATCCCTTAGCTAAGAGAAGGCTGCCTTCTCTTTCTTCATTCCCTCTTCTCCAAACTAAAAAAAAAATCTAACGTGACAAACGTTTATCCTATGTGACATTGCTAAAATATCAACATTGCACATGCCACTAGTAGAAAAAGGGGCAACCGTTTAAGACTTTAATACCGGTTTCCTTACGAACCGGTATTAAAGGAGTCATTTGTACCGGTTCGGGCGCTCAAGCGGGCGAGGAGCATTCGTACCGGTTCGTTAGGGGCTTTTGTACCGGTTCGCGTTAGGAACCGGTACGAAAGGTCTTCGGCCAGAATTTCAGGTGAGGGTGGGGCCAGGGTTGGACCTTTGGTACCGGTTCATCTAAAGAACCGGTACTAAAGGGTGCCTCATATGCTCACTGTAACACCCCAAATTTCTAAAACAAAGAAACATTCATTTTCCTATTTTCCAAATTTTAGAACCAACAAAAACTTTTATTAAATTAAGTTTAGTGCATAGTGATCGTGCATATATGTGTGCATTTGCCATGATGTTGTTGAAGCTTCTTCCTGTGACGGTGACAGCACATGTCCGTTGGGAACCCCAAGAGGAAGGTATGATGAGCACAGCCGTAAGTTTTCCCTCAAGAAACCAAGGTTTATCGAACCAGGGAGATGAAGGCCACGTGAAGGTTGTTGGTGGAGGAGTGTAGTGCGGCGCAACACCAGTGATTCCGGCGCCAACGTGGAACCTGCACAACACAATCAAAATACTTTGCTCCAACTTAACAGTGAAGTTGTCAATCTCACCGGCTTGCTGAAAACAAATGATTAAACGTATGGTGTGGAGAATGATGTTTGCTTGCGAAGAACAACAAAGAGATTGCAGTAGATTGTATTTCAGATGTAAAAGAATGGACCGGGTCCTTTTTTATCTAGTGGCGTCTCTCCAATAAGACAAATAACATGCTGGGTGAACAAATTACAGGTGGGCAATTGACAAATAAAAATTCATATACATATCATGATGATCACTATGAGATCTAATCAGGGCATTACGACAAAGAACATAGACCGCCATCCAAAGCATGCATCTATGCCTAGAAAGTCCACCTTTGGTTAGCATCCGCACCCTCCAAAGTATTATGTTGCAAACAACAGACAATTGCATTAAGTATGGTGCGTAATGTAATCAACACAAATATCCTTAGACAAAGCATCGATGTTTTATCCCTAGTGGCAACAGACATCCACAACCTTAGAACTTTCCTCACTGTCCAGATTCAATGGAGGCATGAACCCACTATCGAGCATAAATACTCCTCTTGGAGTTACAAGTATCAACTTGGCGAGCCTCTACTAGCAACGGAGAGGATGCAAGAACATAAACAACACATATATGATAGATCAGTAATCAACTTGACATACTATTCCATATTCATCGGATCCCACCAAACACAACATGTAGCATTACAAATAGATGATCTTGATCATGTTAGGCAGCTCACAAGATCTAAACATGATAGCACAAGAGGAGAAGACAACCATCTAGCTACTGCTATGGACCCATAGTCCAAGGATGAACTACTCACGCATCAGTCCGACGCGGGCATGGTGATGTAGAGCCCCGGTGATGATTCCCCTCCTGGGTGCCGGAGGCGATCTCCCGAATCCCCCGAGATGGGATTGCGGTGGCGCTCTGGAACTTTTTCCGTATCGTGGCTCTCGGTACTAGGGTTCGCGACGGAGAGACTATATAGGCGAAAGGGCAGAGTCGGAGGGCTCGAGGGGCCCACCCCATAGGGGGCGCCCTGCCCCTTAGCCGCGCCCGCTTGTGGGGTGGGGCCCCGTCTCTCCTTCGGTGCTCTGGAACCTTCCGCGGAAAATAAGACCGTTGGCTTTTGTTTCGTCCAATTTCAAGAATATTTCCTGTGTAGGATTTATGAAACCAAAAACAGCAGAAAAACGGGAACTGGCGCTTCGGCATCTTGTTAATAGGTTAGTACCTGAAAATGCATCAAAACATCATAAAGTGTGAACAAAACATGTAGGTATTGTCATAAAACTAGCATGGAACATAAGAAATTATAGATACGTTGGAGACGTATCAAGCATCCCAAGCTTAGTTCCTACTCCCTCGAGTAGGTAAACGATAAAAACAATAATTTCTAAGTGACATGCTACCATCATAATCTTGATCAACATTATTGTAAAGCATATGAGATGAATGAAGTGATTCGAAGCAATAGATTGCTAACAAAGAGATAATGACTAAACAACTGAATCATATAGCAAAAACTTTTCACGAATAGTACTTTCAAGACAAGTATAAAAAAGACTTGCATAAGAGCTAACTCATAAAGCAATAGATTCAAACTAGAAGGTTTCGAAGCAACACATAGGATGATTAAGTTTCAGCAATTGCTTTCAACTTGTAACATGTATATCTCATGGATAATTGTCAACATAAAGTAATATAACAAGTGCAATAAGTAAACATGTAAGAATCAATGCACACAGTTGACACAAGTGTTTGCTTCTAAGATAGAAAGAAGTAGGTAAACTGACTCAACATAAAGTAAAAGAAAGGCCCTTCGCAGAGGGAAGCATGGATTACTCATGTGCTAGAGCTTTTTATTTTAAAAACATAGAAAATTTTTGTCAACGGTAGTAATAATTCATATGTGTTATGCATAAGACATCCTATAAGTTGCAAGCCTCATGCATAGAATACCAATAGTGCTCGCACCTTGTCCTAATTAGCTCGGATTTTCATGGATTATCATTGCATTACATATGTTTCGACCAAGTGTCAGAAAGGGTACCTCTATGCCGCCTGTAGAAAGGTCCAAGGAGATAGATCGCATTTGATTTCTCAATTTTGATAGATCTCAACTTGAGGACATCCATACCGGGACACCATAGAAAACAGATAATGGACTCCTCTTTAATGCTTAAGCATTCAACAAAGATAATATTCTCATAAGAGTTTGAGGATTAATGTCCAAACTGAAAACTTCCACCATGATACATGGCTTTGGTTGGCGGCCCAATGTTCTTCTCTAACAATATGCATACTCAAACCATTTAATCATGAGAAATCACCCTTAATTCAGACAAGACGAACATGCATAGGAACTCACATGATATTCAACAAAGGTGTAAAAAGTTGATGGCGTCCCCAGAAACATGGTTACCGCTCAACAAGCAACTTATAAGAACTAAGATACATAGCAAAATATTCATCACCACAATAGTTTTTAAGGCTATTTTCCCATGAGCTATGTATTGTAAAGACAAAGGAATGAAATTTTAAAGGTAGCACTCAAGTAATTTACTTTGGAATGGAAAAATACCACATATAGGTAGTTATGGTGGACACAAATGGCATGAGTTTTGGCTCAAGGTGTGGATGCACGAAGCATTTCCTCTCAGTACAAGGCTTTGGCTAGCAAGGTTGTTTGAAGCAAACACAAGTATGAACAGGTACAGAAAAACTTACACAAGAACATATTGCAAGCATTATGAGACTCTACACTGTCTTCCTTGTTGTTCAAACATTTTTACCAGAAAATATCTAGACCTTAGAGAGATCAATCATGCAAACCAAATTTCAACAAGCTCTACAGTAGTTCTCCACTAATAGATTTAAACTACATGATGCAAGAGCTTAAACATGATCTATGAGAGCTCAAAACAATTGCCAAGTATCAAATTATTCAAGACCATATGAAGCATTTTCTGATTCCAACCAAATAGCAATTAACGAAGCAGTTTTCAGCCTTCGCCATGAACATTAAAGTAAAGCTAAGAACACCAGTGTTCAAATGAAAAAGCGGAGCGTGTCTATCTCCAATACAAGGATTGCTGGGATCCAAATTTATTCAAACCAAAACAAAAATAAAAGCAAACAGACGCTCCAAGTAAAAAACATAGGATGTGACGGAATAAAATATAGTTTCACTAGAAGTGACATGATAAGTTGTCGATGAAGAAGGGGATGCCTTGGGCATCCCCAAGCTTAGATGCTTGAGTCTTCTTGAAATATGCAGGGATGAACCACGGGGCATCCCCAAGCTTAGACTTTTCACTCTTCTTGATCATATATATCCTCTTCTCTTGACCCTTGAAACCTTCCTCCACACCAAACTTAAAGCAAACTCATTAGAGGGTTAGTGCATAATAAAAATTCACATGTTCAGAGAGGAAACAATCATTCTTAACACTTCGGACATTACCCAAGGCTACTGAAAGTTAATGGAACAAAGAAATCCACTCAACACAGTAAAAGAGGCAATGCGAAATAAAAAGGCAGAATATGTCAAAACAGAACAGTCCGTAAAGACGAATTTTTCTGAGGCCCTTAACTTGCTTAGATGGAAAAACTCAAAACTAATGAAAGTTGTGTACATATCTGAGGATCACGCATGTAAATTGCGATTTTTTGATTCTTCTACGAGAGGTCTACTCAAATTGTATGTAGAAATCTGCTTCGCGTAGTAATCCAAATCTAGTATCAACTTTACTATCAAAGACTTTACTTGGCACAACAATGCAATAAAGTAAAGATAGGAGAGGTTGCTACAGTAGTAACAACTTCCAAGACTCAACAAAACAGAGTAAAAATAAAACCATGGGTTATCTCCCAAGAAGTGCTTTTTTTAACGCCTTTCAAGCAGAAAGTGCAAATCAAGTATTATCAAGAGAAGAAGCATCAACATCATAATTTGTTCTAATAATAGAATCAAAAGGCAACTTCATTCTCTTTCTAGGGAAGTGTTCCATACCTTTCTTGAGAGGGAATTGATACTTAATATTTCCTTCTTTCATATCAATCCAACAGTTCGAAGAAAGGGTCTTCCCAAGACAATAGGACAAGATGCATTGCATTCAATATCCAAGACAACAAAATCAACGGGGACAAGGTTATTGTTAACCGTAATGTGAACATTATCAATCCTCCCCAAAGGTTTCTTTATAGAATTATCAGCAAGATTAACATCCAAATAATAATTTTTCAATGGTGGCAAGTCAAGCATATCATAAATTTTCTTAGGCATAACAGAAATACTTGCACCAAGATCACATAAAGCATTACAATCAAAATCATTGACTTTCATCTTAATGATGGGCTCCCAACCATCTTCCAACTTCCTAGGAATAGAAGCTTCGAGTTTTAATTTCTCTTCCCTAGCTTTAATGAGAGCATTTGTAATATGTTTTGTAAAGGCTAAATTTATAGCACTAGAATTAGGACTTCTAGCAAGCTTTTGTAAGAACTTAATAACTTCAGAAATATGACAACTACCAAAATCTAAACCATTATGATCTACAACATTCTGAAAAATTTCAGCACTTTATCACAAACAGTTTCAGTTTCAGCAATTTGCACGCTTTGTACTAGGTAGAAACATTGCCAACACAAATTATTTTACTATTGATAGTAGGAGGTTTAGCAACATGTGAAGCATAAACATTACTAGTGGTGGCAATAGTCCAAACTTAAGCTACATTATTCTCTTTAGCAAGTTTTTCTTTTTCTTCTCTTTCCCACCTAGCATGCAATTCAACCAACATTCTAATATTATCATTAATTCGAACTTGGGTAGCATTTGTTTTAGCAAACTTAGTATATTTAACTTCATCAGGCATAACTTTCAATTCAAAAGATCAACATCAAGAGCAAGACTATCAACCTTAGAAGCAAGAACATCAATTTTACCAAGCTTTTCCTCAACAGTTTTATTAAAAGCAGTTTGTGTACTAATAAATTCTTAAGCATGACTTCAAGACCAGAGGGTACACTCTTATTATTGTTGTAAGCATTACCATAGGAATTACCATAACCACTACCATTATTAGAAGGATATGGCCTATAGTTGTTGTTACCATAATTATTCCTATAAGCATTGTTGTTGAAATTATTCTTAATGAAATTCACATCAACATGCTCTTCTTGAGCAACCAATGAAGCTAAAGGAACATTATTAGGATCAACATGAGTCCTACCATTAACAAGCATAGACATAATAACATCAATCTTATCACTCAAAGAATAGGTTTCTTCAACAGAATTCACCTTCTTACCTTGAGGAGTTCTTTCAGTATGCCATTCAGAGTAATTGATCATCATATCATCAAGAAGCTTTGTAGCACCCAAAGTGATGGACATAAAAGTACCTCAGCAGCTGAATCCAATAGGTTCCTCAAGAAAAATTCAATCCTGCATAAAAGGATTGGATGATCATCCAAGTAGTTAGTCCATGGGTAGGGAAATTGTTTACCAAAAATTTCATTCTCTCCCATGCTTGAGCAAAATGTTTATTATCCAATTGTTTAAAATTCATAATGCTACTTCTCAAAGATATAATCTTAGCAGGAGGATAATATTTACCAATAAAAACATCTTTACATTTAGTCCATGAATCAATACTATTTTTAGGCAAAGACAGCAACCAATCTTTAGCTCTTCCTCTTAAAGAGAAAGGAAACAATTTTATAATATCACCATCTATATCCTTATACTTTTGCATTTCACAAAGTTCAACAAAATTATTAAGATGGGCAGCAGCATCATCATTACTAACACCAGAAAATTGTTGTCTCATAATAAGATTCAGTAAAGCAGGTTTAATTTCATAAAATTCTATTGTAGTAGCAGGTGGAGCAATAGGAGTACTTATAAAATCATTATTATTTGTGCTAGTGAAATCACACAACTTAGTATTTTCAGGAGTATTCATTTTAGCAGTAGTAAAATTAAACTAAGCAAACAGAATAAAATAAAGTAAAAACAAGTAACTAAATTTTTTTGTGTTTTTGATATAAAGCAAATAAGAGAAAATAAAATAAAGTAAAGCAAGACAATAAATAAAGTAAAGAGATTGGATGTGAGAGACTCCTTGATGTCTTGATCTCCCAACGGCGCCAGAAAAGTAGCTGCTAGCGTGTAGAAGCTTCCTTGTGACGGTACAACACACGTCTGTTGGGAACCCCAAGAGGAAGGTATGATGAGCAGCAGTAAGTTTTCCCTTAGTAAGAAACCAAGGTTTATCGAACCAGTAGGAGATGAAGGACCCGTGAAGGTTGTTGGTGGAGGAGTGTAGTGGCGCAACACCATGATTCCTGCGCCAACGTGGAACCTGCACAACACAATCAAAATACTTTGCCCCAACTTAACGGAGGTTGTCAATCTCACCGGCTTGCCAAAACAAAGGATTAAACGTACGGTGTGGAGAATGATGTTTGCTTACGAAGAACAACAAAGAACAGATATTGCAGTTGATTGTATTTCAGATGTAAAAGAATGGACCGGGGTCCATAGTTCACTAGTGGTGTCTCTCCAATAAGATAAATAGCATGCTGGGTGAACAAATTACAGGTGGGCAATTGACAAATAAAGATTCATATACATATCATGATGATCACTATGAGATTTAATCAAGGCATTACGACAAAGAACATAGACCGCCATCCATCATGCATCTATGCCTAAAAAGTCCACCTTTAGGTTAGCATCTGCACCCTCCAGTATTAAGTTGCAAACAACAGACAATTGCATTAAGTATGGTGCGTAATGTAATCAACACAAATATCCTTAGACAAAGCATCGATGTTTTATCCCTAGTGGCAACAGACATCCACAACCTTAGAACTTTCTATCACTATCCTAGATTCAATGGAGGCATGAACCCACTATCGAGCATAAATACTCCCTCTTGGAGTTACAAGTATCAACTTGGCCAGAGCCTCTACTAGCAACAGTTAGCATGCAAGAACATAAACAACACATATATGATAGATCAATAATCAACTTGACATAGTATTCCATATTCATCGGATCCCACCAAACACAACATGTAGCATTACAAATAGATGATCTTGATCATGTTAGGCAGCTCACAAGATCTAAACATGATAGCACAAGAGGAGAAGACAACCATCTAGCTACTGCTATGGACCCATAGTCCAAGGATGAACTACTCACGCATCAATCCGGAGGCGGGCATGGTGATGAGCCCTCCGGTGATGATTCCCTCTCTGCAGTGGGAGCCGGAGGCGATCTCCGAATCCCGAGATGGGATTGGCGGTGGCGGCGTCTCTGGAACTTTTTCCGTATCGTGGCTCTCGGTACTAGGTTTTCGCGACGGAGAGATATATAGGCGAAAGGCAGCGGATCGAGGGTGCTCACCCCACAGGGGGCGCCCCTTGGTCGCGCGCTTGCCTTGGGGGCCCCTTGGCCCTCTTCGTCTCTCCTTCGGTGCTCTGGAACCTTCCACGGAAAATAAGACCGTGGGCTTTTGTTTCGTCCAATTCCAAGAATATTTCTGTGTAGGATTTCTAAAACCAAAAACAGCAGAAAACAGAAGCGCTTCGGCATCTTGTTAATAGGTTAGTGCCAGAAAATGCATCAAAACATCATAAAGTGTGAAGAAAACATGTAGGTATTGTCATAAAACTAGCATGGAACATAAGAAATTATAGATACGTTGGAGACGTATCAGTGTTCACCAATGCTATAAAACCCTAAACCTTGCTTTCCTTTTTACCATCCAAGATAAAACAAAATAAAAAAAGAAATTAAATTAAAAAGAAGAGGGCCTATGTAAGCCTATGGCTATTTTTGCAAATAATCCACTAGGACATGTTCTACCTTGTTGGATGGTTTGAAAAACCTCAACAAACCCAACCTATCATTTACCAACTAAATTTAAGGTGAAATAAAAAGAGAATAAAAATATACATAGAGGCATATGTGGGCCTATAGCCAAAATTGCAATTCTTGTCTCATTCCATCTTTACTTTTCCAAAATGATTGGAAACCATTAATAAACTTAACCTAACACTCAAGGAACCCAAAACTATGACCTTTGGTCAAAGAAAAATGAAATAAAATAAAAACATGAATTCACATATGAGGCTATGGCCATTTTTGTAAATCTTTAACCTAGGCCAAGTTAGCTGGTGCCATTTCTTGTAGAATGTTACTAAACACTTAAGAACACTTCTTGACTCAAAGAAACTCAAATCAAATCAAATTTGAAATCAAATTATGCTCACATAAGATAATGGTCAAATCTGCCCATTTTAACATGACACCTACTTTGAGCCTCTGTATTAAGAGATTTCTAAACTAAACCAACTCAACTCTTTGCACCTCATCCAAGATAACATCAAGGTGAACAACTTTGCTCAAAACCACCCCTGCAAATTCTTGCTAGATTTCAAATGATGATCAAGCAAAGTAGAAACTTTGAAACAAAAACAAGATTATGCCCATTTTGAATTCTTGCAAACCAACTCAATTTTGAGCACCACCACCACCATTGCGTGCCATTTAATATATGAATCAACTCCCCCAAATTTCATTCAAAAATTTAAAAATTTCTTTCTTGCGGCCATTGTGTCGAACACTTGGCGGGCAGGAATCAAATAAAACCAAATTCACTATTTTAATAGTGTTCAAGCCAGATTTTTGATTTGCTTTTGATCCTACATTGTCCCCTTGTCCCCTCCCACACATTGCACCTACTTGGCCATCCTAGACATGGCCAATGTGGCATGGACATGACCATGCCGGCCATGCGATGCATGTCACCATGCCAACCCTAGCCTCTCTCCATTCTAGCCGTGCCAACCTTGTCCCTCTGCTCCCCCTTGCTCTACTAAACACGCCTACGCAAGCCCTGGTCGGAGAGGAGCACCGCAACGCCCGGACCAGACCGAGCCCACGACGCCCAGGGTTGCCAAAGTGTGCACGGCCACGTCGACGCGTGCACGACGGAGCGCGCCAGAACGCCGTGTGGCGCCACTGCTCTCGCCCTCGCCTGGAACCCCGCGTCTGCCCTGAGCATCGCCACAGCACCACGGACACGCCAGACAACCCTTTGTCCCCGACCGTGGCCCGCCGTTGCCGGAGACGGAAACAAAATCCGCCACGGCCGCACCAGTCATCGCATGCGCCCGACCACGTTAGGCACCGCCCAGCTGCGCCATTGCCACCAGGAGAACTGCACGGACGTGCTGACCAGCGCCGTGCCCTCGCCTAGCTCGCTAGCGACCTGTAGCCGCGTCGCCATGGTCGACCCTCGCCGCAGCACCCTGCCTCGATCCGCCGCTAGAAAAGGGCACTCTCCCGCTCGTTTCTTCCACACCACTTCGCTCCCCTCACCTCACTCAATCTCCTCGACCACATCCCCTCCTCTATTGTCCACCGGCGCCCCTCCAATTTCATCACTGGAGCCGTGAAGCCGCCGTAGACGCCGCCGTTGATTGGAGCCTCCCCATGAAGCGCCACCGGTACCAGGAGATTCGCCGTCGTCGACAACGCCCCCGCGCACATCGCCGACCATCGCCGGAGCTCCGGTGAGCTCTCCGACCCCCTGCCTGCGCCGGCCGTAAGCCAGCCTCTCGCCGGAGATGGCGACGAGCCTCAGCCGCTCGATCGCGTTCTAATCCTACGGCCCTCGTTGAAACTTACCGGTTCGGCATTTATGTGACGCTGACCGGTGGAGCCCGCTGTCAGGCGGCCTGCTAGCGCTAGACGTAGAGTGGGCCGGCCCGTGTTATTTTTCTCTCTATGGCCCAGCTAGTTTCCCGCGCAAGCCCAAAAATTCAAATATGAATATTCCAATTTATTTCAAATTGCTTACTATTCCATTTTCAAATTTAAATAGAATCAAATCTACCAAACCAAATTTGATGAATTTTATATATTTGGAAAGCTTAGAAAGTTATCTAAATAACTACACTGGTCTCAACCCTAGTTTCATTGTAGAACTAATGTGATAAAAATAACAAGGCAGGGCCTTTTCAAACTTCAAACATTAATTAAAAATCAACCATAAATGATTTTGAGTTGATTCCAACTCTCAAAACTCACATTTCATATTGTCTATCTGAATATGTAAAAATATCACATAGTTGTTAGTATGATCATGGTCTAGATTAAATAATGGCTCTATGGCTACTTCTAGTCCATTTAAATTGTTCCAAATTATTTATTAAATAGTATGGGAGCTATTCTCTCATTGAAATCTTGTCTCGAGTAGCTCAATATGAGGTAGTGACTATGGTATAATTGATCTCATATTGAATTATTTGATGACATTAAATCACTACTATGTTAGTATTAAATTGCATTTAAATCATTTTCCCCAAATGATGATGATGAAGTGTTGACCTTGGTCAACATGGGTTCATACATTATTATTTGAGGAACTTAAATCTTAACAAGAGTCAATGAGAGGAAATTATTTCTAAAAAGAATTAAATAGAAACCCTAATCAATATTTGTAATGAGAGGAAATTATTTTTCTTAAAAAGAATACAAAGTCAACCAACATGTTAGTAGTATTGTGATGCTAGCATAACTTGTGTGAACCATTTGAGTGCTTAGTCTAGCTCTTAAGCATTGTTTGGTGATTGTGTATTCCATATCCGTTTTTAGACGCTAGTACCGAGGAGTACCAGGAGGAGGAGGAGGAGGAGGAGGAGGAGGAGGAGGAGGTCTACTTCCAGGGAGAAGAAGACCACTTTGATCAGTACACCAACCAAGGCAAGCTAATATTCTTGCAAAGTGCAAAGCTCTACCAGAGCACTCACCTATTACTTTATGCTTCATGATCCAATCCCAAGTTTTATTCTTACAAGTTTTTACTTTGATTTATCAAAGCTTACTTTTATAGTTAACTTTGGTCTAAAGTATAGAGTACTACAAGAGTATCAAACTTAGCCTAAAGTAATACAAGCTAGTTAGCACCCTTCATGACTAGTTGCTAGTGCTAACAAATAAAATTGACTACTCTAGATGGGAGCATGTAAAATGAAATGATTTTGAAAGGTTTTGAAGGTGAATATGACTTGAATGACATGATGAATTTGATAAAAGATGGTTGGGTTCGGATGCGATACCATTCCAATTCTTTAGTACCCCCACAATACCTAATTATGGGTAGGGCTTAACTAGAAGTTTATGTATCTTAGTGTGGGTTCCCTCTAAACAAGCGTCATAGGGGTTATGTCGAGGCTGCCTCCATTGAAAGTGAGATGATGTGAAATGACGTGAAATGAGGTGAATGTCCGGCCAAGCCCTCTGCAGTTCCCAGGCTGACGGTTTGTCTTCACTGGGAGGCCAAGCTCATGGGGAGAGGTGCATATACTAGGGTATGTAAGTGAAAGGTTATGGTTGATGATCCGCGTACTGAGTTACGATTATTCAGGGTTATCCCTGACGGATGTAATCAAATGTTGTGGCATAAGAGTACAACCTCTGCAGAGTGTAAACCTATTCGAATAGCCGTGTCCACGGTTACGGACGATTGGAAAGGCCATACTGTTCCGTTGTCATATGTTTCTTAAAAAGGAATGATGAATTGAAATGGTGACTTGACTTGAATCACAAGTGAGTTGTGGGAATGACACTAATGTTCCCACTTGAGTTAGTTAGCAAATGAAGAGTCTTTTACTAAAATGCTTATGAACTAAAATTGGCTTTATGCAAATAAACCTAGAGCTTAGCCCCCTTAATAAAATTGATAGTACTTATACTAGTATTAGTTTGCGAGTACTTTAAAGTACTCACGGCTTTGTCCCTGGCTATTCAAATGGCTAGACTATGAAGAGGGGCAGCAGATGAGATGACGGCCAGCAGGACATCTACAACAACTAGGAGTTCTTCTAACGTCAAGCGTTGGCTGTGGATTAGATAGTCCACTACTACTCGCTCCGCTATTTGTGATGTTCGTTGATCAATAGATCAACTATTTTTGTAATATTGGATCATGTGATCTACTTTTGTAAGACGACTATGGTTTGTAATGAATGATGACTTATGATATGAACTGTTATGTCTCGCTACAACAATCTTCCTGGGATTGCGATGTATGGCATAATAGGCATCTGGACTTAAAAATCCGGGTGTTGGGGGAGTTGATACGTCCATTTTGCATCACTATTTTATA
Source organism: Lolium multiflorum (assembly GCA_030979885.1). Classification (NCBI taxonomy): domain Eukaryota; kingdom Viridiplantae; phylum Streptophyta; class Magnoliopsida; order Poales; family Poaceae; genus Lolium; species Lolium multiflorum. The sequence goes on along the minus strand of CM061751.1, from coordinate 2,091,196 downwards.
TCATAATTTACCGTTATTCATTGATATATTTCATATTTAGAGATGATACTTATGTTATTTCACCTATTTTGCATGTTTCATGATTATTGGAGAATTACTCACCGGAGTCAGAATTCTGCTGGAAAAAGCACCGTCAGGATACAATATTTCTGAAGATCAACACTTGGCGGAAAATATACCGAAGCTCCTATTTGTCCAGATGACGGAGCCAGCCAAATGGGGAGGTCGAGGAAGGCCGCCATGGGCCTTCCCCATGGGCTGGCGCGGCCAACAAGGCCGACGCGCCGCCAGGTGGGGAGGGGGCCCACGACCCCCTCGGCCATCGCCCTTTCGCATAATTCATCTCCCGAAAACCCTAAGGTGCGGGAGGAGATCGAGGATAGTCAGCGCCGCCTCCTCGAGGCGGAAAACACCAGAGATAAAGAGCTCTCCGGCAGGAAGAAATCTGCCGGGGAAATTCCCTCCCGGAAGGGGGAAATCGTCGCCATCGTCACCGTCATCGAGCTGGACTTCATTGGGATCATCATCATCATCTCCACCTGAAGGAGATATGCCCTAGAGGCAATAATAAAGTGGTTATTATTTATATCTTTATGTTTATGATAAATGTTTATATATCATGCTAGAATTGTATTAACCGAAACATTAGTACATGTGTGATATGTAGACAAACAAGAAGTCCCTAGTATGCCTCTTAAACTAGCTTGTTGATTAATAGATGATTAGTTTCATAATCATGAACATTGGATGTTATTAATAACAAGGTTATGTCATTGTGTGAATGATATAATGGACACACCCAATTAAGCGTAGCATAAGATCACGTCATTAAGTTATTTGCTATAAGCTTTCAATACATAGTTACCTAGTCCTTATGACCATGAGATCATGTAAATCACTTATACCGGAAAGGTACTTTGATTACATCAAACGCCACTGCGTAAATGGGTGGTTATAAAGGTGGGATTAAGTATCCGGAAAGTATGAGTTGAGGCATATGGATCAACAGTGGGATTTGTCCATCCCGATGACGGATAGATATACTGGGCCCTCTCGGTGGAATGTCGTCTAATGTCTTGCAAGCATATGAATAAGTTCATAAGAGACCACATACCACGGTACGAGTAAAGAGTACTTGTCGAGACGAGGTTGAACAAGGTATAGTGTGATACCGATGATCAAACCTCGGACAAGTAAAATATCGCGTGACAAAGGGAATTGGTATCGTATGTGAATGGTTCATTCGATCACTAAAGTCATCGTTGAATATGTGGGAGCCATTATGGATCTCCAGATCCCGCTATTGGTTATTGGTCGGAGTGAGTACTCAACCATGTCCGCATAGTTCGCGAACCGTAGGGTGACACACTTAAAGTTGGATGTTGAAATGGTAGAACTTGAATATGGAATGGAGTTCGAATATTTGTTCGGAGTCCCGGATGTGATCCCGGACATCACGAGGAGTTCCGGAATGGTCCGGAGAATAAGATTCATATATAGGATGTCATTTTATGTGAATAAAATGATGCGGAAGGTTCTATGGAAGGTTCTAGAAGGTTCTAGAAAAGTCCGGAAGAAACCACCAAGGAAGGTGGAGTCCACATGGGACTCCACCTCCATGGCCGGCCAACCCTAGTGGGGAGGAGTCCCAAGTGGACTCCCCCTAGGGGGCCGGCCACCCCCCCTATGGAAGGTGGAATTCCCACCTCTAGTGGGAATCCTAGCTTGGGAAGGTTTCCCACCATATGGAAGGTTTTGGGTTCGGGTCTTATTCGAAGACTTGTAGTCCAACACTTGGGGCTTCCACCTATATATAGAGGGCCAAGGGGAGGGGGCCGGCCACACAAAGCCACAAGCTTGGCCGCCCCCATAGTGGCCGGCCACCCTCTCCCCAAACCCTAGCGCCCTCCTCCACCATATCCCGCACGCTTAGCGAAGCTCCGCGGATTTCTCCACCGCCACCGACACCACGCCGTCGTGTCGTCGGGATTCCGAGGAGCTACTACTTCCGCTGCCCGCCGGAACGGGGAGGTGGACGTCGTCTCAACAACAATCAACGGTGACCGAGCACGAGGAAGCCGCTCTGCCCATTTGAACCGATCGTGTTCAAGATCTTCTACGCGTTTGCTGCAAGCTATTGTGGTACAGTGGGATGAAGCGCCTTTATCTTTGTAGGGATGAAAGTTCATGGCTCCACGCTTGACATGCAACTTGTATTGCATAAGTGGCTTTGCGGGTGTCTGTCTCTCCTACTATAGTGAAGATTCAATTTACTCCTCTATTGAAAACACTAGTATCACCGTTGTGGTTCATGTTCGTAGGTAGATTGGATCTTACTCGAAACCCTAAACCACGTAAAATATGCAAACCAAATTAGAGAACGTCTAACTTGTTTTTGCAGGTTTGGTGATGTGATATGGCCATGATATGATGATGAATATGTATGAGATGATCATTATTGTATTGTGGCAACCGGCAGAGCCTTATGGTTGTCTTTAATTTTCATGTTGAGTAGTATTTCAAAGTAGTTGTAATAGTTGCTACATGAGGTGAACAACCATGAAGACGGCGCCATGGACCTTGACGCTACGCCGACGATGATGGAGATCATGCCCGAAGATGATGGAGATCATGTCTGTGCTTTGGAGATGAAGATCAAAGGCGCAAAGACAAAAAGGGCCATATCATATCACATATGAACTGCATGTGATGTTAATCCTTTTATGCATCTTATTTTGCTTAGATCGCGACGGTAGCATTATAAGATGATCCCTCACATTAATATCAAGATAATAAAGTGTTCTCCTCGTATGCACCGTTGCTACAGTTCGTCGTTTTCAAGCATCTCGTGATGATCGGATGTGATAGATTCAACGATTCACATACAACGGTGTAAGCCATGTTGCACACGCGGAATACTTGGGTTTGCTTGACGAGCCTAGCATGTACAGACATGGCCTCGGGACACAGAAACCAGGTTGAACACGAGTCATATGGATGATATGATCAACATGTTGATGTTCACCATTGAAGCTACATCATCTCACGTGATGATCGGTTTTTTGGTGTAGTGTGTACCACTTAAAACTATGAGGGATGTTGTATTAAGTGGGAGTTCATTAGTAATTAGATTAAAACATGAACTAATTATCATAAACATAGTCTGAGTAGTATTTTGAATTAATTTTGTAGTATTGGCATCCGTTTACTACTATGCGCTAGTCTTGTTATTGAGATAGAAATACTGTTAAAATCTGACAAGAAACTTTACGGATTGGTACCGTATTGTTAAAGAATCAAGAATTGATTAAGTCCTATTGCAAACTTTTAGTAAACATTGTTGATTCAAAGAGCTATGGTTTCAATTAGTACCTAAAGTTATCTTGTCTCCATGAAACTTGAAAGTTCAAATATGTTTGAAAAATAAGGAGCTGAAAATTTAGTTTTCAGAAATAATCAAGGTATGAGATATATGTGATATCTAAGACCTTATTGCAAGATGATAGAATATAATTTGGTGAGACTACATAAACTCATAAGTTTTATGGGAATGTATGAAGGTTGAAGACGCAAGACGTCACAATCCTCCAGCTATTGGGGCACTAAGAATATTCGCATATCCATGAAGTGACCATCCTTAATATGCACCGTTGCTAAGACTCGTAGTTTCGAAGCATCACGTGATGATCGGGTGTGATAGATTCTACGTGTGCATACAACGGTGCAAGCTAGATTTGCACATGCAAATACCAAGGTTAAAACTTTACGAGCCTAGCATGTACATGGTCTCGAAAGTTGTCATGAATTGATGGATAAAATTATGAGTGAAATTGTTCATCATATTACAAAGTTACTAATAGTGAAAACTGAAACACTTGTCATATGATGATCGACTTAAAAGTAAGAACCTCAAGGTTATTGGTATTTGACCAACAAACCTAGAAGTTATTAATGTTGAAGTGTTTTTACGAATAATGAGGAAAGCTAAAAGAGAAACTACAAAAGATATTTTAGAGAGAAAGAAAAGACTAGAAAGTCTAGCTCGGTGTATATAAATGATATACATGTTATGGTTGTATTCCTAGTTAGGTCACAATATGAAATTCTTGGGTATTAGTACTATATTGGTTGGTATGAAGTGTCATACAAAACAACGCAATACAAGAATACAATGGCCTAAGTGACTAACAAGGAATATGATAGGAATGCACGTCTGGAACAAAATAAAGTGTTATTATGTTCGTCGTTAGCATTCTATCTAGCCTTTAGAATTTATAATAAAGAACTTAATAATTGTTATTTTGCTCGTCAAATGAAAACAATGAGTTGTTCAAATTATGACATTACTCCATATACGATGGATAAGTTATTATAAATCTTAATGGTGAAACACACATACATAACACTGACGCTAAAATGCCATAAGGCAAATGATTTGAATTCCACTTATTTGTGGAACCGCCATTTAGGTCATGTTAGAAAGGAACACATGAAGGAACTCCATGCAAATGGATTTTGAGTCATTTGATTTTTGAATCATTTGGCGCTTGCAAATCTTTTCTAAAGAGAATGATTAAAATACCGTTCATAGGCCAAAAGTTGAACGGGCAACTAACTTAGTGGAAAAATACATGATGATGTATGTGGTTCACTGGGCATAGTTGTGTGTGGGAGATTCTTCTACTTCATGAAAACTTTCAAACAATGAATTGAGTATATATGTGGATATATTCAATAAGGAAAAGTTTGAAATATTTGAATGGATTCAAATAAATTTCAGCATGAAGTGGAAATCATCGTAATAGAAAAGTCAAATATCTATGATTGGATCATGGTGGAAATATTTGAGTTACGAGTTTTAGCGAACATCTAAGAGAGTTATGAAATTGTTCTACAACTCACGTTTCTTGGAGTATCATAGTGATGATGAAGTATCCAAGAGATATATCCAAACTTTGTTGGATCAATGATGAGATAAAATATTGATGCCATTATATTTTTGTGGATTATGCTTTAGTGACTACCGCTTTTACACTAAATAGAGCATCATCATGATCCGTTGAAATGACACCATACGAGTTATGGCATGGGTATAAACCTTAATAGTCCTTTCTTTAAATTTTGGTCTAAGAGTTTACAACCAAAATCGGATGAATGTCTTTGTTGGTTATCCCTGGATTGGGAATTCTTCCTACAAGACAAAGACAAAAGTGTTTGTCAATGTTTCTTATTTCCGAGAAATTGTTTCTAATGAAGTATTTGAGTGGGAGGACAATATAATTTGATAAGGTTTATGAACCTGAGCATAATGATGAGTAGCGATCGGAATTGGTTTCGGAACACGACGATCATGGCTCCCATGACTACAAAGTGTTTTAGCCATGGAGATCGATATATTGAACCTTGTAGGTATGGTTTACTTTGTGATCAAATAAATGATTTGTGGACAAAGGATTGATTATGAACAATGATAAACTAACTACAAACAAAGAAGTTATGATGGGCCCTGACTCCGTTAAAATGGCTATACGCCATGAAATCCAAGATAGATGAATACTTTTGAAAGTAAATAGATCTATAAAATTGATGGACTTGGATGAAATATCCTTGAAGAAGCTTGTCGAAAAGTTGTTTACGACAAAGTTCAAAGAGTTGACTACGACAAGATTAGATCTTCCGTAGCAATGCTTAAAGTCTATATGGATTATTCTAGTAATCACTACATATTTCCTTTATGAGATATGTTAGTAGGATGGCAAAATACATTACTTATCAGAAGTGTGTATTAAAGGTGTATACAAGATACAACCAAGAGTTTTGCTGGTCCGTGGAATACTAGATAGGTATACAAACTTCAATTTGATGAAGTAAGTATAGCGGAGTTTGAATCTTCACAAGATGAAATAGTCAAAGAGTTTTTGATTTCATCAGAAACGATGAAGAGGCTTGCATTTGCAAGAAATTAAGTGGGAGCGCTAAGACACATTTATAATACTTTATGTAGGTGACATATAGTTGGTTATAAATGATGTAATTATATACTTGATTAAAAGGTTTCATTGAGAATTAACTTCAATGAAAGGATATGGACTAAAACAAATTTAGTGTCAAGATCTATGAAGATAGATTGAAACACATAAATAAGTTTAAGTCAAAGTACATATGATGGATATTGAAGTAGTTCAATATAGAAATATTAAGAAAATGTTCTTGTCATGTGAAGTTTTAACAAGACTTGAGTGTATATGACACTCGATGAGTAAAAACATGAGTGATTTTAGATCACGAATAATATGTACACAATCAGATATCATGTGCTATAAAGTGTTATGAGCATATACCAGAATGATTCATGAGATGATCATTGAAAAACAGTAAGAATATTCTTGAAGTACTTAAGAAGAACCAAGAATATATATATAGTTTTGTATGGAGAAATAACAAACAAAGCTGTAAGATGTTGCACCGATATTGTTTTTGTCACATATAAAATATAATTTCAATCTCAAATTAGACTAAGTGTTGTTTAAATGGTAGCACAATGAGCTAGAAGTTGTCTATGCTAGATTTAGAAGAGTTCTAAATATTGTGACGGAATCTACAAAAGAAGGCAGAGTATGTCATTGTTTTGACAATGACATAGGATGTTAAGTCAAGAGGTTCTTTGAGAACTTGGTGTAGAAGAGTCAGAACTTTGAAGCTATATTGTGTGTGACAATATTAGTGACATATTTCAGACCCGGAATTAAGGTTCCACAGAAGACCAAACATATTTAATGCCGACTCATTTGAAATGAGTGATGCGTTAAGACGCAAAATGAATTACAAAATACATACGGTTCGAGCATGTCAGATCCGTTGACTAAAACCTCTCTCGTGAGCAATACATGATAAAACACCAGAAGGCCAAGGTGTTATATCTTTACAAATGTAAACTAGATTATTGACTCTAGTGCAAGTGGGAGACTTAAGGAGATATGCCCTAGAGGCAATAATAAAGTGGTTATTATTTATATCTTTATGTTTATGATAAATGTTTATATATCATGCTAGAATTGTATTAACCAAACATTAGTACATGTGTGATATGTAGACAAACAAGAAGTCCCTAGTATGCCTCTTAAAAGCTTGTTGATTAATAGATGATTAGTTTCATAATCATGAACATTGGATGTTATTAATAACAAGGTTATGTCATTGTGTGAATGATATAATGGACACACCCAATTAAGCGTAGCATAAGATCACGTCATTAAGTTATTTGCTATAAGCTTTCAATACATAGTTACCTAGTCCTTATGACCATGAGATCATGTAAATCACTTATACCGGAAAGGTACTTTGATTACATCAAACGCTACTGCGTAAATGGGTGGTTATAAAGGTGGGATTAAGTATCCGGAAAGTATGAGTTGAGGCATATGGATCAACAAATGGGATTTGTCCATCCCGATGACGGATAGATATACTCTGGGCCTCTCGGTGGAATGTCGTCTAATGTCTTGCAAGCATATGAATAAGTTCATAAGAGACCACATACCACGGTACGAGTAAAGAGTACTTGTCGGAGAGACGAGGTTGAACAAGGTATAGTGTGATACCGATGATCAAACCTCGGACAAGTAAAATATCGCGTGACAAAGGGAATTGGTATCGTATGTGAATGGTTCATTCGATCACTAAAGTCATCGTTGAATATGTGGGAGCCATTATGGATCTCCAGATCCCGCTATTGGTTATTGGTCGGAGAGTACTCAACCATGTCCGCATAGTTCGCGAACCGTAGGGTGACACACTTAAAGTTGGATGTTGAAATGGTAGAACTTGAATATGGAATGGAGTTCGAATATTTGTTCGGAGTCCCGGATGTGATCCCGACATCACGAGGAGTTCCGGAATGGTCCGGAGAATAAGATTCATATATAGGATGTCATTTTATGTGAATAAAATGATGCGGAAGGTTCTATGGAAGGTTCTAGAAGGTTCTGAAAAGTCCGGAAGAAACCACCAAGGAAGGTGGAGTCCACATGGGACTCCACCTCCATGGCCGGCCAACCCTAGTGGGGGAGGAGTCCCAAGTGGACTCCCCGGGGCCGGCCACCCCCCTATGGAAGGTGGAATTCCCACCTCTAGTGGGAATCCTAGCTTGGGAAGGTTTCCCACCATATGGAAGGTTTTGGGTTCGGGTCTTATTCGAAGACTTGTAGTCCAACACTTGGGGCTTCCACCTATATAGAGGGCCAAGGGGAGGGGGCCGCCACACCAAAGCCACAAGCTTGGCCGCCCCATAGTGGCCGGCCACCCCTCTCCCCAAACCCTAGCGCCCCGCTCCTCCACCATATCCCGCACGCTTAGCGAAGCTCCGCCGGATTTCTCCACCGCCACCGACACCACGCCGTCGTGCTGTCGGATTCAAGAGGAGCTACTACTTCCGCTGCCCGCCGGAACGGGGAGGTGGACGTCGTCTTCATCAACAACCGAACGTGTGACCGAGCACGGAGGTGCTGCCCGTTCGTGGCGCCGGAACCGATCGTGATCAAGATCTTCTACGCGCTTGCAAGCGGCAAGTGATCGTCTACCGCAGCAACAAGAGCCTCCTCTTGTAGGCTTTGGAATCTCTTCAAGGGTGAGACTCGATACCCCTCGTTGCTACCGTCTTCTAGATTGCATCTTGGCTTGGATTGCGTGTTCGCGGTAGGAAAATTTTTGTTTTCTATGCAACGTTATCCTACACCACCACCGACATCGTCATCTCCACCGCTGCACCTCGTCTCCGCTGTAACATCTAGGGTTTAATCTTGAGTATTTCATAGGGGAAACTCTCCCGGTGTTGATTACTCCTTGTTATTAATTGATGCTATTGAGTGAAACCGTTGAATCAAGGTTTATGTTTAGATTGTTATCCATCATCATATCACCTCTGATCATGTTCCATATGATGTCTTGTGAGTAGTTCATTTAGTTCTTGAGGACATGGGTGAAGTCCAAATGTTAATAGTGAACTATGTTGAGTAATATTTAATGGTTTGATATTTAAGTTGTGGTGTTATTCTTCTAGTGGTGTCATGTGAACGTCGACTACATGGCACTTCACCTTTATGGGCCTAGGGAATGCATCTTGTATTCGTTTGCTAATTGTGGGGTTGCCGGAGTGACAGCAACCTGAACCCCCGTTGGTATATTGATGCATGAGGATCTCAGAGTTTAAGGCTGTGGTTAGATTTATCTTAATTACTTTCTTGTATTTACGGATGCTAGCAAGGGGTTTAATCACAAGTATGTATTAGTCCTAGGAAGTGTGCATTAGCATAGGTTCACCCACACAACACTTATCAAAACAATGAAGATTAATCAACTATATGAATCGAAAGCACTAGACTAAATTCCCGTGTGTCCTCAAGAACGTTTGGTCATCATAAGTAAACAAACCGGCTTGTCCTTTGTGCTAAAAACTTAATCTTCCTTTGTGTTGCTTCGAATCCTCTTACTTTGAATCTATTGCTTTATGAGTTAGCTCTTATGCAAGTCTTTTTGATACTTGTCTTGAAAGTAGTATTCATGAAAAGTTTTTGCTATATGATTCAGTTGGTTAGTCATTATCTTTTTGTTAGAAAATCATTGCTTTGAGTCACTTCATTCATCTCATATTCTTTACAATATTGTTGATCAAGATTATGTTGGTAACATGTCACTTCAGAAATTATTGTTTTTATCGTTTACCTACTCGAGTAGTAGAAGCTTGGGGATGCTTGATACGTCTCCAACGTATCTATAATTTCTGATGTTCCATGCTAGTTTTATGACAATACCTACATGTTTTGTTCACACTTTATATCATTTTTATGCATTTTCTGAACTAACCTATTAACAAGATGATGCTAGTTCTTGTTTTTTGGTTTTTGGTTCCGAAATCTACGAAATATTCTCAATTGGACGAAATAAAAGCCAAACTTCCTATTTTCCTGGAGGGTTCCAGAACATCGAAGGAGAGTCGGAGGCGGCCAGCAGGGGACCCACACCATAGGGGGCGCGAGCCACCCCGCCGCACCGCCATGTGGTGTGGGCACCCCCTGGCTCCTCCGAGGCCGCCCTTCCGCCTATATATTCTCTCCGTCGCGAAAACCCTAAATCAGCCAGTCATACTCCACGAAGAGTTCCGTAGCCGCCGCCATCGCGAAGACAAGTTTCGGGGGACAGATGTCTCTGTTCCGGCACGCCGTCGGGACGGGGAATTGCCCCCGGAGTCATCTCCATCGACACCACCGCCATCTTCACCGCCTTGTGCTCCCATGATGAGGAGGGAGTAGTTCTCCCCTATGAGGGCTCTACCGGTAGCTATGTGGTTCATCTCTCCCATGGTGTGATCTTTATGAATATGTAGATGTTACTCTTGTCTATTATGCACTCTAGAGGTTACTTTAAATATGAACTCCGGATTCACTCTCCACGGTGTAATGGTGACAGTGTGTGCATCGTGTGTGTTTCCTTTATGACGTTGTGGAGCTTGTTTACCTGCTTGAGGGAGCTCTTGTAGCCCTACACAATGAATGGTGTTTGTTATCCAACAAGAGAGTGTTTGAGAGTAGCATTTATTTGTTCATCTATGTGATCATAGGCTTTACAATCTAGATGTCATATGCTATTCAAGTGTTTTATTATGTGAACTTTGGGGTTACTGTGACCTCGGCGTAATGCGCCGTGTGTAACACCCTTATGAATTGTGGTGTGTTAGTACCTCCTATGAATGCTCACGGTGACAGTGTGGGGTGTTCATTAGTACTTGGGAATACGCCTTTGAGGTGTGCTTTTGCACACTTGCCCAATGAATTTGAGTTCTTTATCCAACAAGAGAGTAGTATGATGAAGTGCTTATATTTATATTCAATTATGATTGCAATGTTGAGAGTGTCCACTAGTGAAAGTATGATCCCTAGGCCTTGTTTCCAAATACTGCAAACATCGCTTATTTACTGTTTTACTGCATCTTTACTTCCTGCAATATTTACTTCAGATCGCAATTACCGTTTACCACCATCTATATCACCTGCGTTTTACTATCTCTTCGCCGAACTAGTGCAGCTATACATCTGACAAGTGTATTAGGTGTGTTGGGGACACAAGAGACTTCTTGTATCTTAATTGCAGGGTTGCTTGAGAGGAATATCTTTGACCTCTACCTCCCAGAGTTCGATAAACCTTGGGTGATTCACTTAAGGGAAACTTGATGCTGTTCTACAAACCTCTTCTCTTGGAGGCCCAACACTGTCTAGGAATAGAAGCGTGCGTAGACATCAAGCTATTTTCTGGCGCCGTTGCCGGGGAGGGTAAAAGGTATTCACATCCTCCGACTACTAAGCTATTTCCTAGCATTGCCGGTGTGTGAGTGCTCAAGCTATCTCCTTTAGATTCTGTAATTTTATCTTTTTGTCTCTTGTTTTTATTTTCACTAGTTAGGCTTAATGGAAAACAACAACAAAATTAGAGATCTTTATAGTATTTATCTTGAGTTAGGACATGAGGTGTTTGAAGAGAAAATTAAAAAAACCCATGGAACTTTGTTTGCAAAATAGTTGTAGCAATGTTTTTAGCATGAACTCTTTGAACACTATTATTGCTAAGGCTATGGAAGAATTTAAGCTTGGGGAGGTCGGTTTTGATGAAAATGATCTCTTTAGTCCTCCGGGTATGGAAGAGAAAGTTTATGTTGATTATGATATGCCTCCTATATATGATGTTTGCAATGATGAATATGATATTTTCAGTCCATCTACTATTGAGGATAAAATTCATTATGATTATTCTATGCCTCCAATTTATGATGATTATAATGATGGATGTGATAGTTTTACTCCCACTATTACTAATAAAATTGATTTATGAGTAATGATACTTTTATGCATGTGGATAAAAATGCTTTATGTGATAGTTATATTATTGAGTTTGTTCATGATGCTACTGGAAATTATTATGAGAGAGGAAAATATGGTTGTAGAAATTTTCATGATACTAAAACACCTCTACATGCTGAAAATTTTGAAGTTACTCGTGTTTTATCTTCCTATGCTTGTCACTTTGCTCTTTTTGAATTTATTTGTGTACAAGATTCATATGCATAGGAAGCGGGTTAGGCTTAAATGTGTTTTGAATTTTCTTCGTGATGCTCTCTTTTGCTTCAACTCTTATTTCTTGCGAGAGCATCATTAAAATTACTGAGCCCATCTTAATGGCTATAAAGAAAGCACTTCTTGGGAGATAACCCATGTTTTTATTTTGCTACTGTTTTGTTGTGTCTTGGAAGTTGTTACTACTGTAGCAACCTCTCCTTATCATGTTTATTTCGTTTTTGTGCCAAGTAAAGTCTCTAATAGAAAGTTGATGCTAGATTTGGATTTCAGAAACAGATTTCTTATCTCTCACAAATTCACGTTTTTCTCTCTGCAGAAAAATTAAAAAAAATCTGCGAAAATTCATGTGTGATCCTCAGATATGTACGCAACTTTCATTAGTTTTGAGTTTTCTGATCTGAGCAAGTTAAGTCCCTCAAAAAAATTCGTCTTTACGGACTATTCTGTTTTTACAGATTCTGCCTTTTATTTTGCATTGCCTCTTTTACTGTGTTTGATTGGATTTGTTTGCTCCATTAAATTTCAGTAGCCTTGAGTAATGTCCAGAAGTGTTGGGAATGATTGTGTCCTTCTGAACATGTGAATTTTTGATTACGCACTAACCCTCTAATGAGATTGCTTTGAGTTTGGTGTGGAGGAAGTTTTCAAGGATCAAGAGAGGAGGATGATATGGTGTGATCAAGAAGAGTGAAAAGTCTAAGCTTGGGATGCCCCGGTGGTTCATCCCTGCATATTTCAAGAAGACACAAGCATCTAAGCTTGGGGATGCCCAAGGCATCCCCTTCTTCATCAACAACTTATCAGGTCACCTCTAGTGAAACTATATTTTTATTCCGTCACATCTTATGTACTTTACTTGGAGCGTCTATGTGCTTTTATTTTCGTTTGTTATTTTCATTCTCTGAATAAAATCGGATCCTAAACATCCTTGTGTGGGAGAGACACACGCTTTTTTCATATGAACACTAGTGTTCTTCGTTTTTACTTTTAATGTTCAATGGTGAAAGTTGATCGCTTCACTTATTATTATTTGGTTGGAAACAGAAAATGCTTCATGTGGTAATTGGTATATTTCTTGAATAATTTGATACTTGGCAATTGTTTTGAGCTCTCATAGATCATGTTTAGGCTCTTGCATCATGTAGTTTAAACCTATTAGTGGAGAACTACCGTAGAGTTTGTTGAATATCATGTGAGTTGCTATGCATGTTCGTCTTGTCTAAGTAAGGGAGATTTCTCATGATTAAATGGTTTGAGTATGCATATTGTTAGAGAAGAACATTGGGCGCCAACCAAAGCCATGTATCATGGTGGAAGTTTATGCTTGGACATTAATCCTCAATCTCTTATGAGAATATTATTTTGTTGAATGCTTAAAGCATTAAAGAGGAGTCCATTATCTGTTTTCTATGTTGTCCCGGTATGGATGTCCTTAAGTTGAGATCTATCAAAATTGAGAAATCAAATGCGATCTATCTCCTTGGACCTTTGTACAGGTGGCATAGAGGTACCCCTTTGTGACACTTGGTTGAAACATATGTAATGCAATGATAATCCATGGAAATCCGAGCTAATTAGGACAAGGTGCGGGCACTATTGGTATTCGATGCATGAGGCTTGCAACTTATAGGAAGTTTTATGCATAACACATATGAATTATTACTACCGTTGACACAATTGTTTCCATGTTTTCAAAATAAAAATCTCTAGCACATGAGTAATCCCTGCTTCCCTCTGCGAAGGCCCTTTCTTTTACTTTATGTTGAGTCAGTTTACCTACTTCTTTCTATCTTAGAAGCAAACACTTGTGTCAACTGTATTCATTGATTCTTACATGTTTACTTATTGCACTTGTTTTATTACTTTGTGTTGACAATTATCCATGAGATATACATGTTACAAGTTGAAAGCAATTGCTGCAACTTAATCTTCCTTTGTGTTGCTTCGAAACCTCTTACTTTGAATCTATTGCTTTATGAGTTAGCTCTTATGCAAGTCTTTTGATACTTGTCTTGAAAGTACTATTCATGAAAAGTTTTTGCTATATGATTCAGTTGGTTAGTCATTATCTTTTTGTTAGCAAACCATTGCTTTGAGTCACTTCATTCATCTCATATGCTTTACAATATTGTTGATCAAGATCATGTTGGTAACATGTCACTTCAGAAATTATTGTTTTTATCGTTTACCTACTCGAGGGCGAGTAGGAACTAAGCTTGGGGATGCTTGATACGTCTCCAACGTATCTATAATTTCTGATGTTCCATGCTAGTTTTATGACAATACCTACATGTTTTGTTCATACTTTATATCATTTTTATGCTTTTTCCGGAACTAACCTATTAACAAGATGCCGAAGTGCCGGTTCTGCTGGTTTTGGTTCCGAAATCTTACAGAAATATTCTCGGAATTGGACGAAACAAAGCCAAACTTCCTATTTTCCTCGGAGGGTTCAAGAACATCGAAGGAGAGTCGGAGGCGGCAGGGGGACCCACACCATAGGGGCGCGAGCCACCCCTGGCCGCACCGCCATGTGGTGTGGGCACCCCTGGCCCCTCCAAGGCCGCCTATATATTCTCTCCGTCGCGAAAACCCTAAATCAGCCAGTCATATTCCACGAAGAGTTCCATAGCCGCCGCCATCGCGAAGACAAGTTTCGGGGGACAAAAGTCTCTATTTCGGCACGCCGCCGGGATGGAGAATTGCCCCCGGAGTCATTTCCATCGACACCACCGCCATCTTCATCGCCGTTGCTGTCTCCCATGATGAGGAGGGAGTAGTTCTCCCGAGGAGGGCTCTACCTAGCTATGTGGTTCATCTCTCCCATGGTGTGATCTTTATGAATGTGTAGATGTGACTCTTGTGTATTATGCACTCTAGAGGTTACTTTAAATATGAACTCCGGATTCACTCTCCACGGTAGTGTGTGCATCGTGTGTGTTTCCTTTATGACGTTGTGGAGCTTGTTTACTCCGGCTTGAGGGAGCTCTTGTAGCCCTACACAATGAAAGGTGTTTGTTATCCAACAAGAGAGTGTTTGAGAGTAGCATTTATTTGTTCATCTATGTGATCATAGGATTTACAATCTAGATGTCATATTCTATTCAAGTGTTTTATTATGTGAACTTTGGGGTTACTGTGACCTCGGCGTAATGCGCCGTGTGTAACTCCCTTATGAATTGTGGTGTGTTAGTACCTCCTATGAATGCTCATGGTGACAATGTGGGGTGTTCATTAGTACTTGGGAATACGCCTTTGAGGTGTGCTTTTGCACACTTGCCCAATGAATTTGAGTTCTTTATCCAACAGGAGAGTAGTATGATGAAGTGCTTATATTTATATTCAACTATGATTGAAATGTTGAGAGTGTTCACTAGTGAAAGTATGATCCCTAGGCCTTGTTTCCAAATAATGCAAACATCGCTTATTTATTGTTTTACTTCTTTACTTCTGCAATATTTACTTTAGATCGCAATTACCGTTTACCACCATCTATACCACCTGCTTTACTATCTCTTCGCGAACTAGTGCACCACATCGACAAGTGTATTAGTGTTGGGGACACAAGAGACTTCTTGTATCTTAATTGCAGGGTTGCTTGAGAGGAATATCTTTGACCCTACCTCCCTGAGTTCGATAAACCTTGGGTGATCCACTTAAGGGAAACTTGTTGTTGTTCTACAAACCTCTGCTCTTGGAGGCCCAACACCTGTCTACAGGAATAGTAGCGTGTGTAGACATCATTATTTAATTTATCTGCTATCAAAAAACCCGAAAACTCGTATGTGAGCATTTGGTGAATCCTTCAAAATCGCTTGTCAACACCTTCTCGCTGGGTTCGACACTCTTATTTATCAAAAGTACTACGATACACCCCTATACTTGTGGGTCATCACGCCCCCCCCCCCGATCCTTTCTCATTTTCTCCTCTCTCTCACATTTCTACAAAAAAAATCACCTCTCACACTCCAACAAATCTTCATTTTTTCTCCACCATTTAAACAAGATTAACGACATCCATCTATCCAAGGGTTAGCAATATCAGCCTTTCTTCCGGCGTTCCTAATTTAGCTCATTTCTTTGCTAGTTTAACTCGTATTATTTTTCTAGTGCTAGCAAGGTGTTCGATGAAATGCCTAAGTTAGGGATTTTTTTTTATGCAATTTGAGCTCAAATTAAAGTATGTTTTGTAGGTTTTAGTATCATCCCGCCTCACCGCCCGATCATTGCCCCTAGCCAGCACTGTACTACCTCGGTGAGCCTCTTCTTTTATAAAAAACTTAGTTTTATGTGATGAACTTGAATATTAATTAAGTTGGTCACTCATATATCCACGATGTTGTGTAATTAATGATTTTTGATATACATATATAATGCAGATGAGTCGACAATGGATGTACGGTGACCGGTGCCATCCCGACTTCATTAATGGCATGCATTATTTTCTCAACGTGGCTGAGGCAAACAGGCATCGAATGGTTTCATCTATTGTCCATGTAGTTCCTGTAAGAATATGAAGGATTACTCTACCTCAAAGACCATTCACGTCCACCTGTGGAGAACGGTTTCATGCCCAGCTATAATTGTTGGACCAAGCACGGAGAAAGAGGGTTATATTGGAAGACAACGAAGAAGAAGAGGATAGTGAAAACTATCCTATATTCACAGAAGACGGTGATAGTAGAATGGGGGAAGACGAAGCTGAAGAAGAGCCCATTTTTGATGAGCCCATTTTGATGACCCGGATGATGATTTGGGTCGGGCCATTCTTGATGCGAAGATAAACTGCGGAAGTAAAAAAGGAGAGGTTGAAGTTGGAGAAAATGTTAGGAAATCACAACAAACTGTTGTACCCAAATTGCGAAAATGGCCATAAAAAGTTGGAATTTCTGCAATGGAAGGCAGAGAATGGTACTTGTGACAAGGGATTTGAAAAGTTGCTAAAAATAATAAAGAAGATGCTTCCAGGAGAACGTTGCCCTCTAGTACGAAGCAAAGAAGGTTGGCTGCCCTCTAGGATTAGAGGTGCAGAAGATACATGCATGCATCAATGACTGCATCCTCTACCGCAAGGAGTACGAGAATTTGAATGCATGTCCCGGTATGTAGTGCATTGAGGTATAAGATCAGCAAGATGACCCTGCGATGTTGAGGGCGAGTCTAACCCCAGGAAGAGGGTTCCTGCAAAGGTGATGTGGTATGCTCCTATAATACACGGTTGAAATGTTTGTTCCAAAACAAAGAGCATGCCAAGTTGTTGCGATGGTACAAAGAGGACCGTAAGAAAGATGTGATGCTAAGACACCCCGCTGACGGGTCGCAGTGGAGAAAAATCGACAGAGAGTTCAAGTCATTTTCAGATGACGCAAGGAACTTAAGATTTGGTCTAAGTATATGGGATAATCCTTTCGGGGAGCAGAGCTCCAGTCATAGCACCTGGCCAGTGGCTCTATGTATCTATAACCTTCCTCCTTGGTTGTGCATGAAGCGGAAGTTCATTATGCCAAGGCCCGAGGCAACCCGACAACGACATTGATGTGTACATGAGGCCATTGGTTGAAGAACTTTTGTAGTTGTGGCGTGAAGAAGGTGTACCTGTGTGGGAAGAGCACGAACAAAAGGAATTTAACCTACGAGCATTGTTGTTTGTAACCATCAATGATTGGCCTGCTCTTAGTAACATTTCAGGGCTGTCAAACAAGGGATACAATGCATGCACACACTGTTTAGGTGAGACTGACAGTATATATTTGGGAAACAAGAATGTGTACCTGGGGCATCGTTGATTTCTTCCAAAACAACATCACGTAAGAAACAGAGGAAAGCATTTCGGAGGTGAGGCAGGTAACCGAACGAAGCCTAACCGCCCTGCTGGGGATGTTATATATGATATGGTCAAGGATTTAAAAGTGATCTTTGGAAAGGGTCATGGCGGACAATCTGTTCCACATGATGTTGACGGACACGTACCCATGTGGAAGAAGAAGTCTATATTTTGGGAGCTACCCTACTGGAAATTCCTAGAGGTTCACTCTACAATCGACGTGATGCACGTGACGAAAAATCTTTGCGTGAACCTGCTAAACTTCTTGGGCGTGTATGGAAAGACAAAAGATACACCGGATGCACGGCAGGACTAAACAAAGTATCCACGAAGGAAACAACCGAATCCAGAGAAGTATCAAGGTCCCCAGCTATGCTCTTACCAAACAAGAGAAGGAGATCTTTTTGAAGTCCTGAGTAGCATCAAGGTCCCGTCTGGCTTCTCTTCGAATATAAAGGGAATAATAAACATGTCGAGAAAAGTTTCAAAACCTAAAGTCTCATGACTGCCACGTGATTATGACACAATTACTTCCGGTTCATTGAGGGGGAAAATGTTCGAGTACCCATTGTGAAGCTATGTGCGTTCCTCAATGCAATTTCTTAGAAGGTGATCAATCCACTAACTCTACAAAATTTACAGAAGGATGTGGTGCAATGTCTAGTCAGCTTCGAGTTAGTGTTCCCACCATCCTTCTTCAATATTATGACACATCTCCTAGTTCACCTGGTTGAAGAGATTGGCGTTCTCGGTCTTGTATTTCTACACAACATGTTCCCCTTTGAGAGATTCATGGGAGTCTTAAAGAAGTACGTTCATAACCGTGCTAGGCCAGAAGGAAGCATCTCCGAGGGCTATGGAACAGAGGAGGTCATTGAGTTTTGTGTTGACTTTATTCCTGACCTTAAGCCGATCAGTGTTCTTGAATCGCGCTATGAGGGGATACTGTGTGGAAAAGGCACGCTAGGAAAGAAAGCAACAACGTGTATGGATGAAAATTCTTTCACTCAAGCACACTACACAGTTCTACATAATTCCATCTTGGTGGCTCCGTACAAAGAGGAACACAAAGATATCTTACGCTCTAAATACCCGAAGCAACGTGAAGATTGGATTGATGGAGAACACATGAAGACTTTCGACGGTTGGTTGCAAACATGTCTCATGAATGTCACTGATGACGAGCAGCTATACTTGTTGGCCAAGCAACCATCTTCGACTATATCGACTTTTCAAGGGTACGAGATTAATGGGAATACATTTTACACGTTCCCCCAAGATAAAAAGAGCACCAACCAAAACAGCGGTGTCCTCTTTGATGCAACATATGACAATGGGAAGAAGTTCACATATTATGGGTACATAGAGGAGATATGGGAACTTGACTATGGACCTAATTTCAAGGTCCCTTTGTTCCGGTGCAAATGGTTCAACCTAAAAGACGGGGTACAGGTAGACCCGCAGCACGGAATGACTACAGTGGATCTCAAGAATCTAGGGTACGACACCGAACCATTCGTCCTAGCCAGTTAAGTGGCTCAGGTTTTTTATGTGAAGGACATGTCTAGCAAACCGAAAAAAAAGACAAGAGGACACATCATACGATGAGCCAAAGCGACACATAGTTCTTTCAGGAAAAAGAAACATCATGGGAGTAGAGGACAAGACAAACATGTCAGATGATTATAATAAGTTTGATGATATTTCACCCTTCAAGGTAAAAACTGACCCAAGCATCATCTTAAATAATGAATATTGTCCATGGTTGTGTCGCAATCAGAAGAAAGGGAAACACACGAAGAAAACTCAGAAGACTAGCTAGATAGGGATCATAACTTGTGTATCTCAATATGGAAATCACTTTTGTGTAATGATGTCACTGTATGTAAGATATTAACAATGGAGATGGAGTCTTTCACGGGCTTGCAGGGAAATTTGTCTGAGGCACGGCTTCTGAAGATGCCGTAGGGCGTGTGCACCAATGACATCTTCGAGAAGCTGCGGCACGGGAGATTTCCCAACCCTTTCTCCATTACTGTTAGAGTAGATGGAGTCTTTCACGGCTTGGGAAATTTTTCCGAGCGAAGATGCCGTAGGCGTGCTCAACGACATCTTCGAGAAGTGCGCCACGGGAGATTTCCCAACCCTTTCCCCATTACTGTTAGAGTAGATGGAGTCTTTCATGGGCTTGCAGGGAAATTTTCCGAGGCGCAGCTTTCGAAGATGTCGTAGGGTGTGTGCACCAACGACATCTTCGAGAAGCTGCGCCACGGGAGATTTCCCAACCCTTTCCTCCATCCATGGGGATGAAACTCTCCCTACCTGCTTGTTGATCTGCTTTCCAAGGCGTATCGGTGTTCCTTTTATAGGCACGGCGCGCTCGCTTTGTCTTGTTCCTCCGACAGGTGTCGTGCGCTACATGATTTATCTCATCGAGCAGTGCATCCACCCACGCGTCCTTATCCTGTCGACAGCTTTAGTACTGGTTGCACCCACCAGCTGGTACTAAAGGTTATCCACGCGTCATTATCCCACCGACAGTTTTGTTGCATGACAGGAAAACCACCTTTAGTACCGGTTGCACCCACCAGCCGGTACGAAAGGTTACCCACGCGTCCTTATCCCACCGATAGTTTTGTTTACATGGAAAAACCTTTAGTACCGGTTGCACCCACCACGGTACTAAAGGTTAGGTTAGGGTTAGGGTTTTTCGCGCCATTGCGTTCCTGCCTATTTTCTTCCCGCGTTTTCCACGGTTTTTCCGCTCTCTTCCCGCCTGCGTCATCCCACCATTTTTCACTATATATATATATATCTACGTATGGTGCCCGGGCACCTAGGAGCACCAGTTAATTTACCTATATATATATATATGTAGGCTTGGCCTCCATTTACATATCACATCTAGACTCATATCTGCAAAAAACCTCATCATTCTCTCCCATGGCTTCCATCGTATCTCTAACCTCCGGGAGGCGAGCGCTGTGCCTCGAACGCCCCCGCCCGCCGGGCTACCGCGTCGAACCGCTGGTTGTCGAGCATCGGAGGCGTACCGGTCCCTCCTGTCCCTCTACGTGTGGCACGCCAGATGGCCATCACGAACCACTACTACTTCGAGCTCACGCTAGAGCAGCGGAGGAATCCCCAGTGGCATCCCGACTACAGCCCGACTTGGGACAGCTTCTTCATCAATCGGCGTGAGAGTGCGCTTGCCAGGCACGAGGAGGATGGCCCGCCTCCTTCGAACTTCAACGAGGCCGGCCGTCGGCTGGCGGCCGGACTCTCCAGAGCGTCATGGCCTACTGTGGCCCCCGCCTGCGCTACCCTCAGTCCCAGCCCACGCGTGCTCACCCGCCGAGGTTCGACTACCGTGACCCCGATGCCAGCGATGATGACATCGGTGACTATGACGACTAAAGTGGCGACATTTATAGGGCTAGGCACGACTATGACTGAATGACTCCAACATTCGAATATGGTCATGTATCTTAATTTTCAGTTAAGCTATGTACTTTTAATTCGAGTTTAATCGTAATAAAATTTTATTCCCGCCCTTTCTTTCCCGCCTTTTTTATCCCGCGCGATGTTGTACGTGGCGGGAAACTTTCCCGCGCGGACGGCGGGAGTAAAGAAAACATATAGAAAAGATATAGAAAATAAATAGAAAAGAAATAGAAAAGAAAAGGAACATAAAATAAAAAGAAATAGAAATAGAAAATCAGAAATAGAAAAGAAAAGAAAAGAAAAAAATAGAAATAGAAAAGAAATAGAAAATAAGAAAAGAAAAGAAAAGAAAAGAAACATACAAGAAAAGAAAAAGAAACAGAAAAGAAAAAAGAAATAGAATAGAAACAACAAAAGAAAAGAAAACAGCAAAAGAAAAACAAAACCAAAAAAAAAACCTTTGGTACCAGTTGGTACCACCAACCTACAAAGGTATTTTTACTTGGTGGTACCAACCGGTACCAAAGGTCCCTCGCCTCGTTCCCTTAGCCGCGTGAGGCCAAAAACACGCATCAAACACACAGCCGAAGCCGCGCGTGCTCCCTCCACCGTCACCAGGACCCTCTCCGTTGACAGGACCACGCCGTCGCAGCCGTGTCCGCCGTCGTCGCCATGCGCTCCACGCCCTCGCCGTCGCCACGAGGACCACGCTGAATGCACAAGGACGTCGCCTAGAGGGGGGGTGAATAGGCGGTGTATAAAAACTTCTACTTGAGAGCTGAACTAGGCGGAATAAAACTACTAAGTGTTTACTAGTTTAGCTCAAAGCCTATCACCTAGGGGTTTGCCTAAGTGCACCAACAACCTATGCTAGCATGATGAGCAACAAGGTGATAACAAGCTAGGTATAGCACATCAAGCAAGATAAATAGCACAATGTAAAGCGCATAGGTAAAGGAGCTCGGGTTGAGAAGTAACTGGTGCACGAGGAGACGACAATCTATCCCGAAGTTCACACCCAAGGGTGCTACGTCTCCGTTGGAGCGGTGTGGAGGCACGAGGCACTCCAATGAGCCACTAGGGCCATCGTATTCTCCTCGAGCCTTTCCACCAAGGGGAAAGCCTCGATCCACTAAGGAACCCTTGAGGGTGGTCACCGAACCCGTACAAGCTTGGGCAAACTCCCAAGTATCAAGCTTGAGGCAACTCCACAACACGGAGGCTCTCAAGTACAAGGCCACAAGAGGCTACAACACGCCACACCGGCGACAAGGCCACAAAGACACCAACGCGCCACAACCGGCTCCAAAACCACAAAGGCTACCACACTCCACAAAGGCAACAACGCCACAAAGGCTACCACGCCACAAAGACGACAAGGCCACAAAGGCTACAAGGCCACAAAGGCTACAACACCACAAAGGTAACAAGGCCACGAAGGCAACAACACCACTAAGGTCAACACGCCCTCTACGAGACCGAAACCCCGGAGAGAACTCAAACCGATGCACCTAATGCATTGTCTAAGAACACCACTAAGATGCCCAAGTTCTTCTCTCCCAAATTCCTATAAAGCTACAAAGGCTATTGGGGGAATAAGGGAGGAAGAACAAAATAGAGGAGGAACACCAAATTACTCCAAGATCTAGATCTAGCAAGATCCCCTCACTTGGAGAGGGATTCAATTGGTGAAGCTCTAGATCTAGATCTCCTCTCTCCTTTCCCCCAAAAATATGCAAGAAATAGTGGAGGGATCAAGAGGAGGAAGAAACTCTTCAAGGTCAACAATGGAGGAGAGAGAATGGAGGGGAAGAACTAGTTGGGTCGGAGGTGGAAGAGAGGTATAAATAGGGGGCCCAAAATATAGCTGTTGGAGGCAGAAAAACGGTCAGATTCGCGCAAAAGCGGTACTACCGCTTGTTAAAGCGGTACTACAGTTTGTGGTAAAACTGGCCGAAAAGCAGACAGAAAATCGGCCCAAAACCGGTAGTAACGCTCTGCTTCAGCAGCAGGGCATGCATGCAGGTGGGGCCAGCTGAGGCAGCGCGCTGCAGCGGCAAGGCAGGGCGCGCGCGCAAGCAGTAGGCAGCGTGGGGCCAGCGCAGCGTGCGAGCATCTCCAGCGCGGGAGACCTCGTCCGTACGGGCATGGGCGGTCAACGCGACGGGAGCAGCAGCTCTCCCGCACGGGAGCTGCTCTACACCGACCTGGTCGGCATGTACGGGGCACCGCACACCCGAGCGACTAGGTCGGTGGTTTGGGCCGCAGTCCCATTAACAATAGATATGTATTTTTTTTATTTTTTTGCAATTTCGTATCTATTATATATTTTTTTCAATATCTAACTTTAAAAAAAAAATTGGAGAACAAAATTTCAAAATCTGTTCAGATTTGAAATTTTCGAAATTTTAAAAATGTTCAGTGTTTGATTTAAATTTTTTTCCAAATTTGAACATTTTCGGATATGGACATAATTTAAATTTGAACATTTTTAAAAATTTGTCAAATTTATTTTTCCCAAAAATTAACATTTTTAATTATGAACATTTTTCGAATTTGAACATTTTTCCAAATTTGAATGCTTTATATATTTGAACGGATTTCAAATTTGAACGCTTTATATATTTGAACGGATTTCAAATGTGAACTCTTTTATAATTTGAACGGATTTCAAATTTGAACGCTTTTATAATTTGAACATTTTTGTATTTGAATGTTTTTCCAATTTGAACGTTTTTAAATTTTGAACATTTTTTGAATTTTGAACAATTTTGATTTTTTTTTCAATCTAAATTTTGAACGTTTTTAAAAGAAAAAGAAACAAAAAATAAACAGAAAATAAAAATAAAAAGGAAAGAAAAAATAAAAAAGAAAAAGAAACCGAAAACCGAAAACCGAAAAAATAGGCAAACTGGGCCGACCAGGCCGGCCCATACCGTGCGCGGGGGTGTGCGGCGCGCGGTAGCGGCCGACCTGGTCGGTGTATAGGATTTGCCCACCCGCGCGAGCCTCGGGCGAAGCGAGCGGCGTCGAGCGCGTGGCACACGTGCGAGGGCGGCGGCCTGGTGAGGGCGTGCGTGGGCAAGGCGAGTTGGGCCAGGCGGCCCAATGCGGGAAATTGGAGGCCGGCCTAGCTGGGCCGGAGGCATGCGGCGGCCCAGATGCGAAAGAAGAAGTAGCAGGGAAGAAAAAAAACAGGGCCGGTAGTACCGGCCTGGTACCGGGCCGGTACAGTAAATGGGCTACGGTACTATCGGGTCGGTACCGGCCTGGTACCGCTTGCGATCCAGTATACAAAACTGGGCGTGCGGTACTTGGCCCGGTAGTACCGCCCGGCCCAATAAAGTTTATTTTCGTTTTTTTTCTCTGCAACACGGAAAATGCAATAACTCCAGCTAGGAAACTCCGATTGAGGTGAAACCAATTTTGTTGGAAAGAGGGCGACAAGAGCTACCTTCTCACATGCTTAAATCATGGAAAAGAGTGGATGATGATTTTCTCATGGTCATAGAGGTGTAATCTCTCAGTATGGTATATCGGGAAAATCATCCCCTCGCACATGCGATGCAATGAATCCGTTTCCGATGAGCTAGAGCTTGTCATGAGAATGAACACAAGCTCTAACTCATCTCATGGATAAGCACCAAGAACAACCAAGAAACACGATGCAATTCATGCAAGGTTTGAGCTCTCTCCGATGATGCGACTCACTATCCTATCGAGCACAAACCTTATCCTTGCGCGTACCTCTCGAGTCGGCAAGCTCCGTCTTCACCCTCTTCTTCATTGTACATGCCACCGTCTTCCTCCAACATACACGCCACCGTCTTCATCCATCTTCTACGCACGCCACCGTCTTCATCTCTTCCGTCTTTGTCTCTCTTCATCTTCTATGCCGTCTTCATCTCTCTTCGACACCGTCTTCATTCGTCTTCTTCACTGTACTCGGTCTTCTCCATCTTGCAACCTTGAGACCAACACATGACTATGGACACGACCTAAGATAGATTCTCAATGCAACCGTTAGTCCATAGGGATTGTCATCAATTACCAAAACCACATGGGGGCTCCATGTTCTTTCCACGCCGTCGTCACCGCCGCTCCCCGCCGGCAACCAGGTTAGGGTTCGAATCCCGCGCCTTCTCCCCTCCATAGGATGGCAGCGCCTCCCGCAGCCATCCACCTCGCCTCCCTGCTCCAACCGCCGCCTACGCCGCGGCCATCAACCTCGCCTCCCTGCGGGTAGTGGCGCGTGCCGCGGCACCCTTGATACGTCTCCAACGTATCGATAATTTCTTATGTTCCATGCTACTTTATTGATGATACCTACATGTTTTATGCACATTATATGTCGTATTTACGCATTTTCTGGAACTAACCTATTAACAAGATGCCCATGCAGTTCCTGTTTTCTTTGGTTTCAAATCCTACGAAATATTATTCTTGGACGAAATCAAATCCGTGTTCCTATTTTGCCCTGAAGCATCCAGAACACCGAGAGGGGGCCTGTGGGCCCGGATGACATGGTGGCGCGGACAGGAGCTGGGCGCGCCACCCTATGGTGTGGTCGCCTCTTGACCCTCCCTCCGCCTCTTCGCCTATTTAAAGCCCCTGCATCGAAAACCTTACGGAGAAAGCACGATACGCGAAACCTTCCCGCCGCCATCACGAAGCCAAGATCCGGGGACAGAGTCTCTGTTCCGGCACCCTGCCGGAGCGGGAAGTGCCCGGAAGGCTTCTCCATCGACACCGCTGCCATCTCCACCGCCATCTTCATCACCGCTGCTCCCATGAGGAGGGAGTAGTTCTCCATCGAGGCTCGGGCTGACCGGTAGCTATGTGGTTAATCTCTCTCCTATGTATTTCAATACAATGATCTCATGAGCTGCTTTACATGATTGAGATCCATATGATGAGCTTTGTATCGCTACTAGTTGTGTGCTACTCATGTGATGTTATTAAAGTAGTCTATTCCTCCTGCATGGTGTAAAGGTGCTTGTGTGCACCGTGTGGTTCTTGTCGTAGGCTATGATCATGATCTCTTGTAGATCGTGGAGTTAATTGTCATTATGATAGTATTGATGTGATCTATTCCTCCTTCATAGTGTAATGTGGACAGTGCGTGCGCTATGTTAGTTCTTGGTTTACTTTGCAATGATCTATTATGCTCTAAGGTTACTTAAATATGGACATGGAATTGTGGAGCTTGTTAACTCCGGCATTGAGGGTTCGTGTAATCTACGCAATGTGTTCATTATCAAACAAGAGTGTATGTAGCACATATGAGAAAGAGTTATTTATTATGCGATCAATGTTGAGAGTGTCCACTAGTGAAAGTATGATCCCTAGGCCTTGTTCCTAAATACTGCTATCTTGTTATCGTTTTATTTACCGCTACTACTGCATGTTTACTTCCCAATATTACTCCCATCAACTACACGCCAGCAAGCACTTTCTGGCGCCGTACTACTGCTCATACTTATTCATACCACCTGTATTTCACTATCTCTTCGCCGAACTAGTGCACCTATTAGGTGTGTTGGGGACACAAGAGACTTCTTGCTTTGTGGTTGCAGGGTTGCATGAGAGATATCTTTGAGCTCTTCCTCCCTGAGTTCGATAAACCTTGGGTGATCCACTTAAGGGAAACTGCTGTTCTACAAACCTCTGCTCTTGGAGGCCCAACACTGTCTACAAGAATAGAAGCACCCGTAGACATCAAGCACTTTTCCGGCGCCGTTGCGGGGAGGAAAGGTAAAGGCACTCATACTCCGGTTCCTGTAGCATTTTCCGGCGCCATTGTGTGTGTCAAATTTCTTTCCACAATTGCGACATTTGGTTTCTTGTTTACACTAGTTAGGCATAATGGACAACAATGACCTTTTTATTCTATTTCTGATTTAAGACATGGATGGTTTGATGCGAAAATTAAAAAACCCATGGAACATATTAATATGAATACTTTGAACACTATTGTTGTTAATGATATGGAAAATTCTAAGCTTGGGGAAGCTGGTTTTGATGAGCATGATATTTTTAGTCCCCAAGCATTGAGGAGAAAATTTACTTTGATGATACTTTGCCTCCCATTTATGATGATTATAATGATAGTAGTCTTTGTTACCACCTGTTATGGAGGATAAATTTGATTATGATTACAATATACCTCCTATATTTGATAGCTACTTTGTTGAATTTGCTCCCACTACAATTAATAAGAATGACTATGCTTATGTTGGGAGTAGTAATTATTTTATGCATGAGACTCATGATAAGAATGCTTTATGTGATAGTTATATTGTTGAGTTTGCTCATGTTGCTGCTGAAAGTTATTATGAGAGAGGAAAATATGGTTGTAGAAATTTTCATGTTACTAAAATGCTCTCTATGTGCTGAAATTTTTGAAGCTACACTTGTTTTATCTTCCTATGCTTGTTACTTTGCTCTTCATGAACTTGTTTATTTACAAGATTCTTATGCATAGGAAGCATGTTAGACTTAAATGTGTTTTGAATTTGCCTCTTGATGCTCTCTTTTGCTTCAACTCTTATTTCTTACGAGTGCATCATTAAAACTGAGCCCATCTTAATGGCTATAAAGAAAGAACTTCTTGGGAGATAACCCATGTGTTATTTTGCTACAGTACTTTGTTTTATATTTGTGTCTTGGAAGTTGTTTACTACTGTAGCAACCTCTCCTTATCTTAGTTTTGTGTTTTTTTGTGCCAAGTAAAGTTTCTATGTTAAAGTTGATGTTATATTTGGGATCGCTTGAAACAGCATTGCTGTCTGTCACGAATCTGGGCACAGTTCTCTGTAGAAAATTCAAAAATCTGCCAATTTACGAGCGTGATCCTCAGATATGTACGCAACTTTCATTAGTTTGAGTTTTTCCATTTGAGCAAGTCTGGTGCCAGCTTTAAATTCGTCTTTACGGACTGTTCTGTTTGACAGATTCTGCCTTTTATTTCGCATTGCCTCTTTTGCTATGTTGGATTCATTTCTTTGATCCATTAATGTCCAGTAGCATTATGCAATGTCCAGTGTAAAGAATGATTGTGTCACCTCTGAACATGTGAATTTTTGATTATGCACTAACCCTCTAATGAGTTTGCTTGAAGTTTGGTGTGAAGGAAGTTTTCAAGGGTCAATAGAAGAGGGTGATATAATGTGATCGAGAAGAAAGGTCTAAGCTTGGGGATGCCCCGTGGTTCATCCCTGCATATTTTAAGAAGACTCAAGCATCTAAGCTTGGGATGCCCAAGGCATCCCCTTCTTCATCGACAACTTATCGTGTTTCTTCTAGTGAAACTATATTTTTATTCACATCTTATGTTCTTTTTACAGGAGCGTCTGTGTGCTTTTATTTTTGTTTTTGTTTTGTTATCTTAGTTCTCTGAATAAGTTCATCCTTGTGTGGGAGAGAGACACGCTCCGCTGGTTCGTATGAACACATGTGTTCTTAGCTAATATTATGGCGAAGTTTCCTCTTCGTTAAATTGTTATATGGTTGGAATTGAAAAATGCTACATGTAGTAATTGGTAAAATGTCTTGGATAATGTGATACTTGGCAATTGTTGTGCTCATGTTTAAGCTCTTGCATCATATGCTTTGCACCCATTAATGAAGAAATACATAGAGCTTGCTAAAATCAGATTTGCATATTTGGTCTCTCTAAGGTCTAGATAATTTCTAGTATTGAGTTTTGAACAACAAGGAAGACGGTGTAGAGTCTTATAATGTTTACAATATTTCTTTTATGTGAGTTTTGCTGCACCGGTTCATCCTTGTGTTTGTTTCAAATAAACCTTGCTAGCCTAAACCTTGTATCGAGAGGGAATACTTCTCATGCATCCAAAATCCTTGAGCCAACCACTATGCCATTTGTGTCCACCATACCTACCTACTACATGGTATTTTTCCGTCATTCCAAAGTAAATTGCTTGAGTGCTACCTTTAAACAATTCAAAAGTTATTACCTCTTATTTGTGTCAATGTTTTATAGCTCATGAGGAAGTATGTGGTGTTTTATCTTTCGATCTTGTCATTTAATTTTGACAGACTTTCACAATGGACTAGTGGCTTCATCCGCTTATCCAATAATTTTGCAAAAAGAGCTGGCAATGAGGTTCCCAGCCTCAATTAATTATCTGGCATTAATAATTCTCTTCACATGTTTTGCTCTGATTCATCAGTTAACTTAATTTTGCAAATAGACACTCCTCCATGGTATGTGAATGTTGGAAGGCACCCGAGGATCGGTTAGCTTGTGTAAGCAAAAGGTTGGGAGGAGTGTCATCCATAAATAAAGAAAAACTAAACTAAAGTACATGTGTAAACAAAAGAGAAGAGGGATGATCTACCTTGCTGGTAGAGATAACGTCCTTCATGGGAGCCGCTCTTGAAAGTCTGGTTGATGAGGTAGTTAGAGTGCCCACTACCATTCGTTGACAACAACAAACACCTCTCAAAACTTTATTTTTATGCTCTCTTTATGTTTTCAAAATAAAAGCTCTAGCACAAATATAGCAATCGATGCTTTCCTCTTTGAAGGACCATTCTTTTACTTTTATTGTTGAGTCACATATCTCCTTCCACCTAAGAAGAAACACTTGTGTGAACTGTGCATTGATTCCTACATACTTGCATATTGCACTTGTTATATTACTTTGCATCGACAACTATCCATGAGATATACATGTTACAAGTTGAAAGCAACCGCTGAAACTTAATCTTCCATTGTGTTGCTTCAATGCCTTTACTTTAAATTATTGCTTTATGAGTTAACTCTTATGCAAGACTTATTGATGCTTGTCTTGAAGTACTATTCATGAAAAGTCTTTGCTTTATGATTCATTTGTTTACTCATGTCATTACCATTGTTTTGATCGCTGCATTCATTACATATGTTTACAAATAGTATGATCAAGTTTATGATGGCATGTCACTTAAGAAATTATCTTTGTTATCGTTTTGCTCGGGACGAGCAGAACTAAGCTTGGGGATGTTGATACGTCTCCAACGTATCGATAATTTCTTATGTTCCATGCTACTTTATTGATGATACCTACATGTTTTATGCACATTATATGTCGTATTTACGCATTTTCTGGAACTAACCTATTAACAAGATGCAAGTGCCGTTCCTGTTTTCTGCTGTTTGGTTTAAATCCTAGTAACGAAATATTCTCTAATTGGACGAAATCAACGCCTGTGTTCCTATTTTGCCGGAAGCATCCAACACCCAGAGAGCGGGGGCCTCTGGGCCCCAGATGACATGGCGCGGCCAGGGGCCCGCGCCACCCTATGGTGTGGTCGCCCTTTGACCCTCCTGCGCCACCTCTTCGCCTATTTAAAGCCCGCATCGAAAACCCTTACGGAGAAAGCCACACGCAAACCTTCCGAGCCGCCCATCGCGAAGCCAAGATCCGGGGGAGAGTCTCTGCTCCCCCCCGGAGCGGGGAAGTGCCCCGGAAGGCTTCTCCATCGACACCGCTGCCATCTCCACCGCCATCTTCATCACCTGCTCCCATGAGGGAGGAGTAGTTCTCCATCGGGGCTGTACGGTAGCTATGTGGTTAATCTCTCTCCTATGTACTTCAATACAATGATCTCATGAGCTGCTTTACATGATTGAGATCCATATGATGAGCTTTGTATCGCTACTAGTTGTGTGCTACTCATGTGATGTTATTAAAGTAGTCTATTCCTCCTGCATGGTGTAAAGGTGCTAGTGTGTGCACCGTGTGGTTCTTGTCGTAGGCTATGATCATGATCTCTTGTAGATCGTGGAGTTAATTGTCATTATGATAGTATTGATGTGATCTATTCCTCCTTCATAGTGTAATGTGGACAGTGTGCGCTATGTTAGTTCTTGGTTTACTTTGCAATGATCTATTATGCTCTAAGGTTACTTAAATATGGACATGGAATTGTGGAGCTTGTTAACTCCGGCATTGAGGGTTCGTGTAATCCTACGCAATGTGTTCATTATCAAACAAGAGTGTATGTAGCACATATGAGAAAGAGTTATTTATTATGCGATCAATGTTGAGAGTGTCCACTAGTGAAAGTATGATCCCTAGGCCTTGTTCCTAAATACTGCTATCGCGCTTGTTTTCTTTTTACTGCATGCGTTACTCTGCATGTTTACTTCCCGCAATATTACTCCCATCAACTACACGCCAGAAGCACTTTCTGGCGCCGTACTACTGCTCATACTTATTCATACCACCTGTATTTCACTATCTCTTCGCGAACTAGTGCACCTATTAGGTGTGTTGGGGACACAAGAGACTTCTTGCTTTGTGGTTGCAGGGTTGCATGAGAGGGATATCTTTGACCTCTTCCTCCCGAGTTCGATAAACCTTGGGTGATCCACTTAAGGGAAACTTGCTGCTGTTCTACAAACCTCTGCTCTTGGAGGCCCAACACTGTCTACAAGAATAGAAGCACCCGTAGA
Organism: Lolium multiflorum; assembly: GCA_030979885.1. Taxonomy (NCBI): domain Eukaryota; kingdom Viridiplantae; phylum Streptophyta; class Magnoliopsida; order Poales; family Poaceae; genus Lolium; species Lolium multiflorum. The sequence goes on along the minus strand of CM061751.1, from coordinate 2,059,341 downwards.
CATCAACCCTCAACCTCGTCCGCCGCCCACCACGTGTTCGACGAAATGTCGGCGAGGAGCACGACCCCGGTTGCGTCTTGTCGCAGCTGTAGGAGACGAAGAATCGGCCGTTCTTGGCGAAGTCCGGGCGGCACGGTGGCCAGGAACACCTTGCCGGCCAGGGTACTAAGGAATCGGCGAGGAGCGCTCCAGGCACATGCCGTTCACGGGCGGCACGACGCGGGTCGTGTTGAACGCCGCGGCCTCGGCGTCGAAGCAGATGGGCTCGCCGCCCAGCGTGCCGCAGAAGTCACCCTCCGACTGCCACACCTCGCGCTGAGCTTCGTCGCCGTCGTGCCGCCCTTGGGAGGCTGGAACGGCGACCCCGGTATGGACGTACACGTCCTTGCAGGTGTCCCACACATCCGCGCAGTACCCTGTAGCCGCGGCCACGCCGCTCACCCGGCTCGCCACGCCCGTGGAGTTGCACAGCAACGGCACCGTCCGGGGGGGTCTTCTCGACGGTTAACAGCTGGGAGCGAGCAAGAGACCATACCGCACAGAGGATGGACTTGACGAGGTCGCCGCACGGTATGCCGGATATGTTCACAGGGTTAGGGTCGAGAAAACGAGAGAAGAGCGAGAGGAGGAGGGGGAACGCCGAGTCCGTGGCGGTGCCGAGTCCGTGGCCGTGACCGAGTCCGTAGCGCCGAGTCTCTGGCGGTGCCGCCGCGACATAGAGAGAAGAGCGAGAAGAGGAGCACCGAGTGTTAGGGTTAGGGTCGAGAAAAAGTGAGAAGAGCGAGAGGAGGAGGGGAACACCGAGACCGTGGCCGTGGCCGAGTCCGTGGCGGTGCCGAGTCCGTGGCCGTGACCGAGTCCGTAGTGCCGAGTCCGTGGCGGTGCCGCCGCGACATAGAGAGAAGAGCGAGAGGAGGAGCGCCGAGTGTTAGGGTTAGGGTTATTGGTTTCTTCATTTCAATTGTTATCCATCTAGCAATATGTTATATGATCATGACATGATGAATGAAATAATTGCTTTCTTAATTTTTAGTGACATTGAGCTATGGACGACGGCACCTTCGTCCGAGATGAGGATCAAGAAGAAGCGGTGCAGAAATTGATATATGAGAGTGCCCGTGGTACGGAATCCGATGGAGATGAAAATGAGTTCGCACAATTTCTGAACGATTTCAGCGAGGGACTTGAGTCTGAACAAATTATAAGAGACAATGAAGTGTCCATAACAAACTCTGACGAGGTGTATATTTATGTATCAAGTCTATGTTCATCACTAGATGCATTCATTTATTTGTATTGCACTTATTAACGAAATTTTTTTCTTTTAGCCTTCTGGATCATCGAGCAAGTCTGTTATAAAAAAACGAGGCCCGACGCAACTACTAAAGGGCGAGGGTAGGTTAGCCCTCGCGGCATTTAAGGATAATGGTGAACCGGAGCATCCCAAAGAGCACTGCCGCAAATTTACAAATCAAGCCGGAGTTCTTGTTAGGGACATGTACGATGATTCAAGATTCAAGAGTCGTGGAGACTGAAGCTAGAAAAAAACGACGCTGAAAAATTTATTGGGAGCCAAGACACGACATCACCTACCGAAGACATAAAGTCGAATAATTTCAAGGAATACTCCTCAATGGCAACCTGGAAGAAAAATTTATGGGACAAATATAAGAATGAAGATCCAGTATTCAATAATAATCTAGAGAAAATAAAATATCACTGGCCCGCATTTAAGAGGTATAAGAAATCGTCTACTTTTGTGTCTCGATCGGTCACAAATACGAAAAATGCTTCAAAGAAGAAACTTTGGCATCATTTGGAGTCAGGTGGCTACAAGACTGCCATTCCGAAGTGGACAGCGTTTGAAAATGAACTGATGAATGCAGTGAATCACTCCACAGACATGGACCGGCCCGACTGTCCAAGTTCTGGTTGTTCGCGCATGGGGCAGGGTTGGACCCAAAGACAGGGTTGATCGTTGCGCAGGGAAAATGGAAGGAAAAAATTGAAGCAATCACGGCGCAGCTTGTAGATGGAATTGAATAGGTTAGAAAGGGAGAGTACATTCCCGATAGAGAGAATGACGAGCTGACACTCGCTCTGGGGAATCCTGAACACGTTGGACGGGTACGAGCTCGCCCAGGTCTCACCATGAAGGAAGCGTGGCCGGACAGCGCTGACACTTATAGAAGCCGTTCGTGAAAGAAGAAGAAGGAGTCTGACAGGTTAACGGAATTGTTAAATAGGGTGGATGCGCTTGAGAAAAATCAGAGGGCACCTGATCAGCCACTGTTTATACAGGATCCTCAAGCCGATGCTGCCCCATCTCAGCGAAGAAGCAGTGTGGGTTCCTCGCATCTTGACGGATGTGGAGGAAGCTACCCTGTGGATTATGTCACGGAGAAGACAGATTGCGAGCTACATATGTTATTCAGGACCGCGTCCGTTAAGGTGGTGGTCGGCTATGTTTACCCAAGTGAAGATGGAGCAACGCACCATCATATGCCCATTCCACCTGGCTATGTTCGTGTCGGGGTGGATGAAGTTGTTCCGGGTTTTGAAACAGTGGAGCTTGATTTTCCTAGAGGTGACGATGAGAAGACACTGGCCGATGCCAAGCACGGTTTCACCCTATGGCCCAAGAAATACATCGTCCTTTTGCAAAGGCCACCGACTCCTCGTAACCGTCCACATGAGCAGCAAAGGCCACCGACTCCTCTTGGTAGCGGTCCACATGAGCAGCAAATGCCATCGACTCCTCCTGGTAGCAGTCCACATGAGCAGCCAAGTCCACACCTACCTGAGAGGGACCCCAGCGTGAGTCCACCATCTCGAGATCCTCCACGTAAGACAACGCCCATTAAGCGAAACGGTACGCCGTCTAGGAAGAGATCTAGAAAGGAGAAACCACTGCCGCCTATTGAGAAGTTACCTTGGGAAAAAAGTATCTAGGAAAACAAGGAAACCTGTGAGTCCGAGCTGACAGCCTTTTTTGCACCGAAAGTGCCAGAGATACCTTTTAAGAAGACACTAGATCCGGTGAAAGTTGTGCGTACCGTTGAGAATCTATATCACCCTGTACCACCGCCGCCATTTGACTATAGGCGTTCTATTGAAAGGTCGTATGACAAGATGATCGAGGCGAAAAAACTCGATTAATCAGGTGTCACGGCGACAAAAAGGAAACAACAAGTCTACCAGCTCGGACAACAGCCCGTTTAATCAGCCCCCCTCTCAAGGTGTTTGACGAGAAGGCCGTTCAATGTTCTCGACAAAGCACAACCGATTACGCCATCGCTGAAGTAGCATATAAATTTGTTCAAGGGAAAGATTTGGTCGAGAATCTCAGGAAGCTACCAACATGTATGCGTAACTTGCATTCGTGGTACCTTAATGCCTCAAAGGGAGGGATCGAGACTATCATGGTGCGAGTTAAGGAAGAGCACTACTTTCAGGAATACTCTGTGAACGTTGACTTCTACGAGCTTTTCCAGTTATACAATCTCCGGGCCATCGACAAATCTATCATCAGTTGCTATTGTCTGTAAGTGATTTATTTAATTTGAGAAGTCTTTAGCTCAGCTTGTTCATTGTCTGCAAATTATAATCTTTTGTGCGCTATATTATGCAGATCGAAGATGCTCGAATGCAAAAGGTGTGAAATCACGAACATTGGGTTCATTGACCCGGACACAATGCATGTTAGAACCATAGAAGAACCCGTCTATAACAGGGATACACCGGAGACTTTGCTAAGGTTTTTGAAACGACAACGTGACAAAAGGCTAATACTTTGGCCTTACAACTTCCAGTGAGTCTTACTGTCTTATAACACATTCTATTTTGCTCACCGTATGTTAAAATTTAAACTGATGACTTATATATATGACACTACATATTTAAACGTGCGTAGGTTTCACTTTGTTCTTCTCGTCATCAAAATGTACGATGGAGAAGTTGAAGTCTTTGACTCACTAACCAAAGAGCCTATACTATACAAGTCTTGTTTTCTTATGCTCGGAAGGTAATTTTAATTCTTATCGGTTTGTTTCGCTAATTTCCTGATATCAACTAATTGATAACTCTTTTATGCATTTTCTTTTGTCGGGCAGCGTATGGGAAACTTTCATCAAGGAAGATAAGTCCCATGTATGGCCCCCGAAGCTGACATGGCGTGCGAAAGTAAGTAGTACTACCTAGGTCCACACACCTTTATCATACTTGACTATTGTTTGATTGAATTATATTCTTGTAAAGAAATGCCCGCAACAACCAGAAGGGACTGATCTCTGTGGATACTATGTTTGCGAGTACATGCACAGAATTGTCAGCGAGAGAACGAATAATGAAAGAAATAAAGAGGTACGAAAACAATATTCACAAATTTATTTTGTTATCATAAGTTGTGCTGAGTTTCAGTAATAATTGTTTGATTGTGATTAGATATATATATATATATATATATATATATATATACACACACACACACATAGCTCATGTATTCATTTGTATCTTATTCTTTTATAGTTGGCAAGAAAGAGGAACAAGCTCTCAATCGAGGACCGCTTCAAAGCAATAGGCGAGGAATTGGCAGGATTTTTCCTTCGGAACGTCTTACCACCATTCGCAGAGTACCACTATGAATGAAGATGTACATCTTACATATAGTTTGACTCAGAGAGTACCACTATGCTACATGTAATAGATATATATATAGAGTACGCCTCGGAGAGTACCACTATATATGCATGAAGATCGTTCTTCTTGCATGTACTACTTAATTTCGATCTTATGCAATTACATGTGTTATATTATATGCACCAAGTTGATATGCATCACCTTGATCTTCATGTACTACCTAAACCCAAACGCGTTTATGGAGCATCGACGCGATATGAAACGGTCTGATACCCCTAAACTCCTCCTAAAACCCTAAACCCTGAATTCTTTGCCGCGGCAGAGATTTATGCATTTCCCTGCCGCGGTAACCAATCTTTGGTACCGAAATTCGTATTACAAACCGGTACCAAAGCTCCCTCGTCATGCGCTCTCCCGGACGTCCATGTAGAGGCTCCTTTAATACCGGTTCCTAAGAAACCGGTACGAAAGGGGAGAGCCTTTTGTACCGAACCTTTTGTACCGGTTGCCTAACCGGTACAAAATGCCCTCTGAAACCGGTTTTGATGAGCGTTTTTTCACTAGTGTGCCCTTACCGTTATCATCTACCTCAAAATTATTTAGGAAAGGAAATGCTCTTTCAAGCATGCTATAGGCCTATAGACACTTGCCGAATCGACCCTAAAACAGCGTGCTATAGCCCGCGAATATTCGCGATGCCCATGAATAATTATAGATCGACGTCCCTGTTTTCTGACTCGCAACAGGGCAAGGTGGCACGGTGGCACATAGAAATAATTCAGTGTTCAGGCAAGACGAGATAAGCAGATTGCACGACAATGAGAACGGGAGGGGAGCGAAGTACTATAGTTTTAGTTTCCCGGGGAATCTTCCCTACACACACTGATCGAGACTCGGGACGTCGGCCGGCTCTGGGTTACACACGGCGGCTACTCGGCCACTAGCTACCAGCCCTTGACTGACCGGCTGGTGAGAAGTGAGCATGCATGCATGGAATCCCGTGTGCGCGTATACTCCTGTGCCCTCTTCAGAGCTAGAGAAAATGCTTCAACTAGGGAAACCAAGTGGGCATGGCAGTGGCCATGGAGGTCGACTCATGCCTATAAGTATGGACATTGGGCGAGCACCAACAGGGTACATACAAACACACAACTCAAAGCATTCGTCCGGTGAGTTCTCTAGTCACATCATACCATGGCCAGAGCTGCCCGTCTCATGGTGCTCGCGTTGGTGCTTCTCTGCGTGGTGATCACGTGCTGCCACGGAGCCGGCGGCGACGTCAGCGGTAAGCTTTGTTACTGTACTCGTATAACAAGCTGGTTCTCTGTCGAATTCCATCAGCTCCGCCTAACCATGCATGCTTGCGTTTCCTCTCCAGGTCGTCGAGGGTTGGCGGGGATCCCCGGATTCCACATCCCTGGAAGGCCCAAAATCCCCAAACTACCCGATCTGCCGCCGCGCAAACGTGCACCTATACCCAAACGCCGCGGCCATTACGCCCCGCCCCCTCCCTCAGCCACTTGAGGAATCCATGGATGGACGGCCTTGATACATGCAAGCTAAAGGGTCAGCTGTCCTCCCTCTCCCTCAACTATGGGGGACAGATAGCCGCGTGCCATGTGTACCGGCAAGCTAGATAATATCTATGACTAGATGAACAGGCGAGCTTCTCCTTGCCGCCTGCATGGCATCCTGACACAATGTGACCGACGTGGTAGATGTGTAAGGCATAATACGTTTATGTTCTCCAAGTTTTTACATTATGCAGAGTTAAGGATCCCATTTGACATGTGCGTGTATCGAGAGAATGACATGGCTATAAGCAGGAGCAGAAAATATGAATTAATGAGTGCAAGGAACTGCAGTAGGCCATATGCAAAAAAAAGATGTATTTGTGCTCACGAATAGAAGGTCTATGCATAATTTGGAGGCATAAATAGCTGAACACCAGAAAGTTACATTTTCTTTATTTTGAATACGTAGCAAGCAGCGATCAGCCATCTACAAATATCAGATTATATTTAATAATAATAATACGAATTGGAGATTGTTCAATGTTTCCTATTGCGTAATTAGGGGAAAAGATTTTTAATATTCAAGGACCAAAAGTGGGCACATACAGATTTATATTAATATCAAAGAGATACCCGACGCACAATTTTTTTTCTCCATTAAGCTATTACGGATGAACGCCGGTGTTCACATGGGTAGGTGAGCACGCGCTTGCTATGCGACGCGTGTCTAACACCGTTTATTCTACCGTTAGCCTGTAAATCTGTGACGAGGTGGGAATGGGAGCGTATGGCCTTAATTAAGTGATTCACTTCTTATCCCCTTTCTTACCCGCACAGCTACTACTACCTTTTATTCTACAGAATGTTGCAAAAATAGTGCTGCCACTTGACACAGCGGAGGAAATACGGATCGAAGACATTTATCCAAAACTTCATAGTACTGTACAAATGAACGAGATCTAAGAACTCAGATTCATGAACATAGCAGCTTCAAACAATTAAGCAATGAACCAAAATTGCATCTAGAAAACCGAACAAATAAACCAAAACAGAAAAGAAAAAAAATACAACAAACAGAGGCGGCCAGATCCACTGCTGCTCGCCCAGATTTGTTGTTGTCTTCATCCTCTTCAACCACGCGGGGCTCCAGCTCGAGGCCAACCGCCAATCGTCCGCGACGGAGCAGGTTGAGTAGGTGGGCGTCGCTGGACTCGATCAACATGCATGTCTACTTTGGTCGTAGAAGGATTTCCCTTGCAGGCGACTGGTATGACTTCCGCTCGGGCGAACAGGCTTCACCACGCGGACGCGGCCGACAACCATATCGAACCTGCATATCTCTCGAACAGCTAGCAGGGAAAAAAATCCCAAATCGAAACCGCCCTTCGTCAGAAGCCTCCCCTTCCAATCGAGGACGCGCAACGACAGTCGGCAGAAGCGCACACGGTCCTACCTCCCCAACTGCAGACGAGTTCGACGACGCAAGACCTTCCTCCTCAACCATGCGGGGCTCGAGCTCGAGGCCCTCCTCGCCAACGGAGGAATTCCTGATCCTGCCGTTTGCTGCATCTGGCCGCTCCGCCCGCGCTCGTCCCCCTGCAGAGCCACGGCCAACTCATCCCCGTCGTTTTGCCTGGGCCGGCCTGGGGGACGGCGGCGACGTAGGCCACGATGGGGATGGGGAGGAGCACGGACGCCCTGCTGCGGTGGCGGCGCCGGGAGCAGGCGCACCGCGCGAGGAGGCCGAGAAGCGCAGCGCTTGGAGCGGCGGGGCGTGTGGGAGCTTGTGTGGCCGAGGCGAGGGGAATAAGAGGATAAGGTACTCACGCCGTATGGAGGCCGTGAGCCAGAAAATGAATCTCAGCGTTGATCCAACGGCAGCTAGGGCGTGCGCACGTACCCATCTGAACACCAAATTCACTCTCTAAGCTATTATCTTCAAAAAGCTTTACAAACAAAACTGAGCACATTTGATCTTTCAAATAGCTTAACAGGAAATGTTGTCTTGTGTGCAGTGAAACATCGAAACACAATAGTTTATACCGGCCTGGATCTTCAAACTAAGTGACAAAACTAATTGTCCATCATATATTTAGGTTATAGCTACGTAATGACTTACTGGATGTCCATGGATTGGGAGAGAAAACTCGAGCTCAAACCAATGAAACCAATGAAGTTCAAAACACACCATAACTATAATAGACATTTTTGTACCTTTGCACCTTGTTTTGATGGAAACTCAGTATGAGATGTAAAACTCAACATCAGAAATGATAAACTCACTTGCATATATCAAAATTAAGACTCGACCCTAGGAATATATTTTGCTTTTATTTTCAGCGATCAATAGCACCAGCAAAAAAACTCACTAATATACTCAAGCTAAAACTTGGAGACTGTGCAAAAAAATGAGTATAAACAAAGAATCATGGCCCCTCTAACCAAATTAAGAATCAGTTAGATAGATTGTAGATAGATTAGGACAGCCTCGAGTGAGCATTTATAAAGGAAACAAACAAAAATCAAAGGAAGGTCGGAACAAAACACTTGGTGTCAAGCATCGGGAAAAAGCCATGCAATGACAGATTGTGCAATTAATAAAAGGAACATTGTGTCAGCGTGCTCTGAGAAACAAGAAAACTGAGTTGTTTTGACAAAGAAGAAATCACACCCAAGTGCTTACCCATGCAACTAAAACAGTGAAAGTAACGGAATGAAATTATATGTATAATAGCACCAAGATACTGAAAGATATAGTTTCATCATGAGTAAGCTCTTCACCAGTCCACGTTTGCGAGCCTAAGAACATAGTGAGAAAAGCCAGTTCCATGAGTGCCCGTATCTTGACTAAGGACAACATCGATGATTGCTGAAGTCCCTAGTACTTCAGATTTCATAGTAAATTGAAAAGAAAAACAATCGGATGCACCTTCATTGATAATAGAGTACCTAGACAACATGTTTTATTTGTCAATTGCGAAAGGAAAGAGTGCCAAGTTATAAAGGTACAGGTCCAATGTAACAGAAGTCTATTTGTCTTCTAACGATTGCTCTAATATAGCACTTTAAAATGAGCAGCTATTTCCTGGTTTCTCAAACAACATGAATAATATATTTTACTATGAAGAAAATTCTTATACCACACTGTATAGTTGCACATGTCAGTAAGAATTGAGCGACGACATTATGATAGTCATAAACTCGGAAGCAAATATACACCTATAAGAGGTAAATTACCACAATTTTATAGCCACGGGTCTATGTGCAAGGAAAGTAAAACTTAGCTAAATAAATAAAAAAATAGGCAGCATGCTAACTTTAGATTCATCCAAACCGGTTCTTATGTAGTAAAGCAAAACAAAATGTAAATGACTCAAGTTATAATATTTTTCAAACTGGTATGGGTTCTGTTATAATCCTTAACAAATATAGTAAATTATTTATTTTGCAAAGATGGTAAATAATGCATCCTCCATCTCTCTTTCACTACATAGAATTAAATACATAAGTAGTAAAATTATTGTCTTATGTTAGGGAAAAACCGAATTCTCTCTTGTCTCAATTCATTACAACCTTTCTTGGTTAAACACGCACCAGGTAGAGTATATCTTCACTATTCCAAGTATATGTATTACAAAATAAAACTAAGGCATATGCACACCATCCACAAAAGCTTGTTGAGAATCAGCACTACCAAAACCCAGGTTCAAACCACAGATCCTCAGAGCCATGCCACGTATCTACACTTACACCACAACACATATATACATGTACAGAAAAAAATTGGTCGCTTCTTATGATGCATTCCTACAAGCACATGATAAGCATGAGAAAGTCAGAGTCAAGAACAAACAAAATTCAGATTAGTTTCTCACCTATAGGGATCCATCCGAACAAAGAAAGATGCAGGCAGCGGCAGATAAGTCCCGTGACTTCACTGCTGGGCTTCTCTGAGTGGAGGCAGCGGCAGGAGAGCAGGCATCTTGGCTGACGGCAAGGAACTCCTGGCCTTCTTAGAGCAGGTCTAACAGCCCCGTATAACCCGCCCACCCCGTAAAATTCCGGCGACATACGGGGCAGGCGCGGTTTGGGCCGTCTAGCAGGCCCCGTATTCGGCCGCCCTTTGCGGAATACGGGGCCCAGGAAATCGGCCCCGCCCCGTACATAGCGGTGCGAGTGAGGGGTTAACCCCTCACTCGCAACCCTAGCTCCGCCGCGCGCCGCCCTCCTCCTCCCGCTCCGGCGAGCAATTAGCCGCTCCCCGCGCCGCATTCCACCCCAAGCTAGGATGGACTCCCGCCGCCGCGGCCTCGCCGGCGAGCGGATCGAGGCGATCCCGCCGCCGGACACCGAGAGGAAGCGTGGGCGCCGCAAGTATTCCGCCGCCGGAGCCGCCGCGCCGTACGCCGCGCTGTACGTGCCGGAGCCGCTCGGAGTACGCCGCGGGTGGGCGATGGTACAGCGGACCCGCCGCAAGCCGATGAGCGGCGTTCGAGAAATGGCGCGCGCAGCGCGACCGCGTGGCGTTGGCGGCATGGAGGGCGACCATCGGCAGCGGCGCGAGGAAGCGAGGCGGCGAGGAGGAAGAGGAGGCGGCGGAAGAGGAGGCGGCTACCGCCGCGGTCGCCTTATCCGAGGCGATGCCGCCGAAAGCTCGCGAGGCGAGGAGGCGGCGCCATCGCTCAGTCGAGAGTTCGAGGCGGCGCGGCGGGCGCGGAGGCGGCGCGGATCGCCATCCCCACGTCATCCTTGACGACTAGACGTAGGTTTGCTTAGTTTAGATGTAGTATGATCCGTAGTATGATCAATATGTATGTATGATCCCTAGTATGATCAATGAAGATGAACTTCCCGGTGTTTTTATTTTTGAAAATACGGGGCGAAATACGGGGTCTGCTAGACGAAATGGCTCGAAATGTTGCAGTTTTTTGATACGGGGCGAAAAAAGAGACTTATACGGGGCAGCGCAATACGGGGCCTGTTAGACATGCTCTTAGTGGAACAACTACACGGGTGGCCTTGGGCAGGGGACCTCGTCCTCCTGTTGCTCCAGGGAGTGGGCGATTTCGCCGTGCTTCCGCGCGAGACATCGGCCGCTCTCCCACCCATCCTTCTTCATAGCTGCATGGGGGATTTTGGGGATCTTGGAACAACTGAATAGAATGGCGTCCTCCGTGCCACCGCTCGAGCTTCCGGTTTGAGCGAAGGGGAGGGCAACCGGCCTAGTTCCGCCGCCCCGCCTGCTGATTTCATCTTGGTTGGGTGAATGTAAGGCGCCACCGCGGCTGGGGCGAGGTCGAAGGTGCGCTGATTGGGAAGGATTGTAGAGACAGCGACCGGGTCAACGACTCTACGCCTACGGGCGTCACCTGCAACTTTTTTCCAGCCGTCGCTGTGTGGTGGACCCAAGTCAGGGTGGCTTCACATGAGAGACATTACGGGCGGTAAGAAAAAACCATGTAAACCAGCCCGAACGAACGGTCCAGATGGATTATATCCGAAATCCAACGGCTGTTAACAGCCGCGACGGGAGTGCTCTCAGCAGGCTGGGTATGCAACCGGCTTAAATATTTAAACTAGGAGGCAGTGGCGCGGCGGCACGCCGCGCCTGTGTAGTTGAAACATAGTACTCCTGGTAGATATAATTAGCTTATAATACTAATATTTTAATATTGAAGAAACTCGGTCGCTCACCGATTTAGTAAAATGGAGCGACGTCCGCGTTAGAATTAGAGGAGAGGGCCATCCAACACGATTGTGGAGACCCATAGACCAAATTGAGGTGGTTGGACGATCGTTGATTCGTCTAGTCATTGGCGCTTAGTTGTGCCACCATCTAGGAGTTGCTCCTGAGGTATGAGTACAGGCTTTGGTCGAGCTGTCTAGAGAACGTTGACGTATTTCGGCACTTGGCTGTGGGGCGCCGACGGCTCTGAGATACAGGGGAAGGCGGTGACATCATCCAAGGAGAACATATCGATTGCTTGGGATTTTTCTTTACTTTTTTCATATGAGATTGCACGATTATGATATGCAAATGCGTGGAACTTCTTTTCCCCCGGAGTGTGTTCCGCTTAGTAATTTGCTAAGCACACAATTAACGCTAGATTAGATCTATCATGACAATTATATTTCGTTGACCGGAGCCGATCAGATGGTGTAGGCTGTGTTATGTGCATACATAAAAAATAAATTGTTTACTTATTTAATAGAAAAAGAATATTTGCTTGTTTATCTTGGTCACGTTTGACTCTGTTCATTGCAACGGAGTAGCAAAGATTATTGAAATGGGACACTGGATTATTTTTGTCCTGAGTCCGGCTCTGTTGTCAGTTGCCAGGTGGAAGATAACTGCGGGCGGTGGCTTACACGCGGAGCTTCTTTTTCTATCGTTAGTTAATGGTAAGTTGTGATATGTGGAGCTCTGGTTCTCTATTTCTACGTTGAATGCCACATGGAGAGAGAGAGCGGCGAGGCATAGCAATGGGTGTCGCCGTGTCGGAGGGGCTCCGATGCGTGTGGGGAGAATCTGCGTCTGGACGGCGCGGTCGCCCAGGAGGAGGGGCAACAAAGAGATGGGGGTAGTGGTAAATTGGAGCGAAGCGGGGCAATGGGGAGGCCGGAGGTTGATTCAAGGGGCTGTGCAGGATGGCACATCTACTTTTCGCTGCCGGCGCCGCTACTCCGTTGCTACATCTCCTGATGTCCTCTAATGGTACTCCTCCTACACGCATGCATCTGGTTGTCTGTCCTCTAATAGTACTGCTCTTTCTGCTTCAGCGGCACATGATGTGGGAGAGGATTCTTTCACTGTGTGAGCGGCAGATGGAGAAAGGGGATGAGATGTGGGAGCTAGGAGGTGTGCTCGAGTGAAACGACAGAAAATTTTAGGGAGGAGGTCTCAGCATGGAGAGCAGTACGCCAGTACATAGAAGCACTCGATAGGACTTGAGCAAGTGCGGATTGAGCTGACAGTTCCTGGTATGTTCCTCCCTGTGTGGTTAATGTGACATAATATATGTTGGAATTCATACGAACTGTATTCTTGTACACTGTTAATAGCCGTTTAGTTGTTCTGTGCAGATTTGAGTCAAAATTAAAGAACTTCCACTGTAAAGTAACCCCCCTGGAACAATAAAAAAAGCCTTATAAAAACAGAAAATAGGAAGATCAGACTTTGATATATTTTATTTATGGACTGCTTCAGACTATATGGCTTTTCCATCTAAATCGAGTACGGAGTACATAAAATAGAGCAGTGCAACGGCAATTAGATAAGCAAACACAGATAGAACAGTACAATACTTCAGAGCAAGGCACGTAAACTTTCTGGGCATGAAAAACTTGAGCATAAAACGGACCAACAAACTTAATTCTTTCAACAGAGTGTGGATCCTGGATAAAAAGAGCAATTAAAGAAAAAATTAATCAACTGAACAAAAAGTGTACATGTATCAAATAATGCAAGAGTTCCAGAGAACAAATACTCACACAAAGAAACGCCATTTCCCAAGCACCAGGGTTTATCATCTTTATCAGTCTTTTTTCAGTGCTCCTTCCAGATTGCATGCCCAAAACGTAGGGCATGCTTTGTTGGGAGCTCCCACTCATGCATAAGCTTCATCAGTATATGGAAAATTTAGAATTTTGATACTTGTTAACATGGTATAAAGAATTCATATTTTCTGAAGATATGGTCCATGCAATTAACAAACCTTAGTGGATTCAGAAGACACATCCTTGCACTTTACCTTACTTCCTGACCATAGCTTCCCTAGTTTCCTCCATTATCCGCTAGTACCTGACTCCTTTCCATACACAAAAGTGGTACATATTATTTAAGTGAAGCACTAACAGTAGCCCTTCGACTGATCAAATCGCAAGTGTTGTAAGAAATAGACAGAGCATCAATATACAGAGAAGATGATTAATTAAGAAAGCCATAGATTCCACACAGAATCAGAACATACATACTTCTAGTGCCAAGAAAAAACATTCGCATTGGAACAAACAGTACACTAATGGTAATCGCCTCAGCTGGTCGAAGTGCAAGTGTTTTAGGAAAAAACAATTTATTAGAACAGAGAGAAGGCAAATAATTAAAAGTAACATATGTGTATCTTACACTTGAGGTCATAGAATGTACATGTACCTGAAGTAGAAAAACAGGATGTTCATGTTGTCACAAACAGAAACCTATCTCTTGATATACTATGTTTCTAATTTCAGATATTTCCTCATTTTTTTCATCTTTTGTACGCCGCATGGTGCTGGTCACACTTGTTGAGGCAAAAGGTAAATACGACAATATAATAAGTAAAATTCTTCTTTATAGCATTGCAACTTTGCCAAAAGAGCCTGCAAAAAAATGTAGCAGCAACGTATCATCTTTCGCCATGCAAAATTTATTCTTTGCAAAGAATCTGAACTGCTGTAAATGGAATAACTTACAATTCATACAGGAAAAGAACACTTGCTGCATCATCTTTAGCCTAGATAGTCAAAAGAGCAGCCGGAAGCTTCTTGGTCAAACTCCCCACAAGATCTTGCATGTTGCCATCTCTTATCTCTAATTCTTGAGTGAGCTTAAGGTGATTCGCTATCTGAGTAAGCACCAAAAGTGAACAAAAAGAGTATATTATGTACCAAAATTCAAGCTTGACTCTTGTTGTATAGCCAAAAAAAGTTGGAAACTAAAAATTCAAGAAATAACATGACCTCATGCCTTCGGTGTATTGGGAATATATATCTAACAACCAATCTAGGAGGGGAACATATGAAACAAAAGACATACAAAGGAGTACCATGTCTATATTACTTTGAATTTGTTATGCAATAAACTTTCATAAGAACACATCGCTACCGATACAGTAATCAAAATTCATGGCTTGAAGATGAAAGCTACAAATAAGAATCAATCACTTCAAAATGTCAGAACCATATACTCAACTGGAAAATCATCTGAAAAGAGCTTGAAACAGTAACATAAATAAAATTAACACTCAAAGAAGCCATGAAGTTTGTAACTGTTATACCTGCATCATGATTGAGAGAAATGTCGCCACTCTGCCACGCCCAGAAACCAGTAGATGGCGCAATGCTCCCAGCAGGAGCGAGCGATGCCGCTCTCAGCGCAAGGGGGTGCCAAAACCACAGCCAATGGCAAGCAGCTACTATTACCTGCCGAAAGCACAATGTCTGATTAACGTACTCAGAAAGAACTTTCTCTAAGGAAGCTTAGAGACATATTGTCTGTATTAGAAGACATAAACATATCAAAAACAACTTCTTTGTGTATCTCTATCCATACAAAGGTGAACCATCCAGCACACTTTCCTTGCTCTAGAATAGTGTACACTTGAAGTAGATCTGCACCATTATAAATAGCGATTTTATCTGAAAAGCAGAGGGCAACTTCCTGGTTATTAATTTAATCAACTGCTAACTTCTTAATTACCAACTCCAAACTGAAAAGCATATCCAAAAAAGGATGAAGAACACATATGCTTATTCAGCCTTATCCAACAAAAAAAGTATACTTATTGAGGAACAAAGAAGTAGTTGTATATGTGATACAGATGAGCATTCTAATAAGCTAGTGTCAGGAACTCTAATACCAATCTTACCTGGGATTGGTATTATTAGTATAGTGTATAATGTTTCGAACGCACAATGCATGTAAAATCAGATGGATCGTCCATTGCCCTTGTTTCTTGATCAATATATTCAAGTGCACCGTATGGAGATAATGCTTGCCCCACAACAGCATTCGTCTACATCTGTAGCGGTAAAATTTTCAGAGTGAACCCAAGAGCTCTGACTTTGCAGCTGTGGAGGATTATTACCCATCAAAGGCCAACCAACAGATGAACCCTGCCCATCAATTAAAGAGAAAGGTCCAGGAACAATTGAACAGTTCACATGCAAGCCTGAAAGAAATACAAAAGATGAAAAGAATCGAAACAAATCAGGAGACCACAAAAAGTAGAAAAAAAAAGAAACATCTCTTTTTTTTCGAAAAAATAAGAAGCATCTCATACTACTTAACTTATTTGTCTTATCCATGTACATTTCTGAAAGATATTTATGCTCCTGGAATAGATGAAAAGAGATATGATGTGTAGTATTTAGTATTTACTTTAATCATATCATTCTCCAAAATAAACTGCTCGAACACAAATTTCCTTGCAGGTATCTAAAAACTATTAGTAAAAGAAAGTCGCAACTATTTTGCAAGCATTTCATTAAAAAAACTGTACCACAAAAACCGCGGTGAATACCTTGAGAACACCATCTCAGCTCGTGTTCTCGTTGGACGATCACACCACATCTGTGCTGATTGGAATTTGCACCACCAGCACCCTCCTTCTGATTTTTGTTCGCAGACAATCACCCTCCGAGAAAAGGGGATCAGAGAGGGAAGAGCTCGAGCAGGGCAGCGACAATCAGGGAGAGAAGAATGCCGGCCTTGGAATGGGGAGGAATCTAGCGCAGTGACGTGCAGCCGCCGTAGTGCCGCTCATGGAGCTCATCCACTGATCGAACTAACTCTCGACCAGTTCGTCACCCGCCAAGATAGAGAGAAAGAGAGCTCACCAGAGACGGGGCATCAAGGGGTAGATGGCTAGGTCAGCTCCTCCCATTAACGTGTCACCTTGAGAGAGGGAGGAGGATCCTAGGCCTCCTCCGCTCCGCCAGCCACCTCGGAAGGAGAGAACGGCGTTGAGCTCCTCCACCTGTGCCGTCAGCCGCGTTGGTGCTTGCCCCGGTAGGCACCACTGGCCAAGGAGAGAGAGCTAGGGTGTCGGGCTGAGGGGACGGAGGGTGGTGGGGCGCTGGGATAGCCCCTCGTCTGCTTGTGTCTGCTGCGCCGGCGAGAAATAGGGAAGCCGGAGCACAGAGCGCCACCCGTGCTCGTCCGCTGCAGCAGTTTGGAAAGGATGATATGCACGGATTTGGGAATTAGAGGATGGAGTCTCCAGAAATTTCCATATGGATGTGGAAGGAGGGTCCAACCCCAAACGTGTGACAGCACCAAACAACCCACCGCTCAAAACGGCAGGGATCGTAATCACCGGAAGCCATCTTATAGAGAAAAAGCGCAGGAACCGGTTACCGGTAACCCCTCCAGTGAAAAAAAAACATAATAGATCTGATTGACCGAAGCAGTGAGCCGAAAGATAAAAAAAAACCACGCGTCACATAACGGTTGGAGTAGCGATAGGATAAATAGCCTACCTACAGTACCAGAATCAATCAGGACACGCTAAACAGTTTAGCTTTTATATAGTGTATAATAATGTGTAAACTGGCGTAGAATAAAATTTAGTTCCTATGTCTAGGGCTGCCCTCGTATGGGGGCTCGTGTATTTACTTCGGTTCAGAGTTATCTAGTATTACAGAAACGCATGGGTTGTGTGTGCTGTGCTAAGATAGCCTTGCTACGTCACTGACGACGGCGCACTTATCAAATTCAAAATCCTTCATCTTTTTGTTGGCCACAATACTGTTCAATGTGTTCAGTAGTCCCCCTTAAGATGGGTGGTTGATATTTATCAATTCTATCTTGTAATATGCCCAAGTTAAAGTTTTTTTGTTCTTAATCCATCTATCAAACAATCTGCAATCTCCCGCCCAGAGCTAACATGAGTAAGGTTGATGATCCCAGCATCAAGTTTCTCCTTAATAAAGAAGCGATTAGTTTCTCCACGGTCTCAGATGCATCGCTGCATTGATTCTCCCCTTCACATGTGCCTAATATCTAGTGATGAAGCACTTCCTTGTTTCTCCCTTGCATCAGTAGTTCAGCGGCTACCAATCCTAAACAGGAACAAAAAGAACCTAGAAAGTACCAATCTGAATTGTACCCTCTGTCAGCTAGACCTGAACCTGAACATCATCATTAGTATGAGTGACTATAAAATCACCCTTTGTACCCTGAGTATATGACACAACCTTCTCCCTCTAATGACCATCTTGCACACAGTGAATTCGGTCAAGCTCCTTAAACAACATATTCAGATAAGTTGGACCCTCTATCCCTAAGGGTACCCAATTATGGACCCTCTGGTGGGGAAAAAGCGGGACAGAAAACAAATCCCCCGTCCTCCTCCCGTGTCGCCCCCTAATTAGGACAGCTTCAGTCTTCTAGTGATTTTTTATTAGATGAGAAGTAGTTTTTTTAAGAATATTGCATATTTTGAGATCACTACTTGATAAACATTTTTGGGTTCATTTTTTCTGCAGGTTTTTCCTGCTTCTTACGATGTCAAGCATTTTAGACTTGCTACAGTATATGATGTCAAGCATTTTAGACTTGCTACAGTATATGTGCATGAAAATTTTCCTCTGGGGTGTTCTCTAGACAAGCATTATGTATATTTATCTATAGTAGTGAATCCTCTCCTCATATATGATAGTAGCTCTTATTTTCTAGTGGTCCCTTTTACATTGCATTTTCTAAAGGATTACATCTGACAATGAGGTAAAAGACCTGCAATAACTGAGTTGGTGATATGTTTGACTTTGGCAGGAGTTTGCAACCATGCCTTCCACTAATAATGCATCAGCTCTTGGTTCAAGATCAGTTAGGTCTGTGGCGCTGTCAACCCCCATGGTATCATGGTTACTTGCTGCTACTTGTTTACTCCTATTATTTTGGCGTTCCAATTTGCGTTGCGTACACCGACGAGTGGGAGTTTCAGAAGTATGGTAACTAAGACCTTTTTTTTTTGCAAAATGGTAACTGAGACGGCCATATGACCGGGGGAAGTTACTTCATGGTTTTCGTACTTATTGCTAGCTGTGTGTGCGAGAGAGAATCCAATTGTAATTGATGCCATTGTAATTGTGATGGCATTGCTGTCATAGTTGGTTGATTGATCATTGTGTTGTCATTGTGGTGAGGAATACATTGTAATATTACTTCCTGTAATATTTGTACCTGAATAATTTCTTGCATACGTTATTTACATTTGAGGCACCTTTGAGTTCCTCCAAAGGTTTACATTTGTGGCACTATCAAAAGTGTCTTAAAAGCATTCCGTTTGAGGCACTGTGAAAATTGCATTTGGGGCGAGCGGGGCACTTTACAAAAGCGCCTCAAATGAAAATAGAGGCACGCATATGCCAAACAGAAATAAACGGCATTGTAGAAAAGTGCCTCAAAATGAAAAATAGATGTAGTTTTTAAAGTGCCAACATGTACATTTCCTGGTACTATCGCAAAAGTCCCTCAAAATACATTCCTGTCACGACTAAATGCAGCACTTTCTGTTATGCCTCTATGTAGATGCCGACACTTTTTGGAGGGTTCGCGGCAGTATGGAGTGCCTGCAATCAAGGAACCCGATAGAGTGATCAGCAGCTCCATATATCCTGAACGTTCTCGCTAGGCTGCGCGAACCCCTCCATGAGGAGCGACAGCGCCATGGCCCTGTAGGCCTTCTGCGTGAGATGGATGCCATCCCAGCTCACGTGTTGAGCCGGGTCTGTGCACGTGCTGGATCCCAGACCGCCGCACATCAGGTCCATGTTGAAGTTGTACTCCCCACCCGACCCGCAACATGCTTTGAGCAGCGATCCCTCGTTAAACCCTGCCATGGAAGACAATGGCACGCGCCAAGATAGGAGCTTTGAGATTCGGGCTCATACGTCATGGTTAACTCTGCGTTAGATAATGCTTACCCAGGACTGATGCATGGTCGAGGAGGTGCAGGAAGGCGCCGTAGTAGTCGGCGTAGACGATGGAGATGTCGGCGTTGGCTTTCCGGAGGTTGTCAATGGCTACCTTGAGCTGCTCGTTGTGGTACGCCGCAAAGGAGTTGTAGCTAGTGAGGCAGCCCCTCTCGTCATGGTCCGCTGAGCCGGCGACAGAGAAGAGGGACAAATAGCTCGGCGAGCACCCGATGGGGAAGTTCCCAGGGATGATGATCTGCGTCGCTCCTAGCTCGATCACCTCCTGATTAATTAGTCATGGAATGTAAATCAAATGCCCATACCGTGCGGGTTAGATCTATTAATATTTTCTTAGGGGGTTGGGTCTGCTCACCAACTCTCATAAAAATCTTTACTCAGATTAAGCTACTTATCATATATGTCACA
Source organism: Lolium multiflorum (assembly GCA_030979885.1). Taxonomy (NCBI): domain Eukaryota; kingdom Viridiplantae; phylum Streptophyta; class Magnoliopsida; order Poales; family Poaceae; genus Lolium; species Lolium multiflorum. The sequence continues at coordinate 2,039,086 of CM061751.1, read as the reverse complement.
CATTTTTGGTGACGTGATCAGCTAGTAATGAGGGTTGACTAACATACTTACTACTTCGTATGATCCAAATAAGTGTCGCGGCTCAAATTTAAACTAAAGCCAAGACTAGGCACGCAGCTACAGTAATTGCTTGGGGTCACTTGACCCTGATGGATTTGGCTCAAACACCTATGCAAATAGTTCAGTACACAAAAATGACACCAATGATAAAACGATTTTGACCCAGCGCACGGCCTGTCAGCTTATTCACAAGTGCAAATGTGAAATCTTTTGAGCCACTGCTTTGTCTAGGCCACAAAATGCAACGTAATTAGCCAAAAAAAACAGCTCCATCGCTGTCGTTGTCACTTGCCACTCTCTATCTACAAAATCTTACTTGATGAATCTGTCTGCAGCATCTAAATCCGATCTATTCATCTAATTGATCCAAATAAGAGATTTAATATTCAAATTTTAAAATTCTCCTATTTTTGAAGAGCCAACGGTGGAGGGAAAACCTCCACCTGAAGTGAAAATTTATTAACGGGGGCCGAGTCTAGCTCGGGAGGTACATGTGGGTTTAGCCGGAGCAAAACGAAAGAGGCCAATACAGTGTAACCAAGATCACAGGAGGCTAGCTCTACGATCCGACAGCCACAAGTCTATCGGCTGGCGGCTAAGACGGCGAGGCAGCCTGTGCAACCAAAGCTCGCAGTGTTCTACAAGGAGCAAGAACATTTGCGGAGGTCGCAGGAGTTGGGCGTCAAAAACCATACGGTTCCTGCTCTTCCAGGTGATCCACAGTACGAGGAGCACCAGTGTGTGCCGCACAGGAGGCGCAAGGGCGACGAGTGGCGCAGCGAGGGCAAGGCAGCCATCTTCCAGGTTGGTCACAGAGGCGGCAGCTGGGGCCCCAACGTGAGCAAACCATGGCGCCAGGCGGCGGCACCTGAAGAAGAGATGAAGGAGATCCTCGTCTTCGTTGCAGAAGGGGCAGCGGGCGGACGGCAGCACACCATGTCGATGGAGGAGAGCACGCGTCCTGGTATTCCCATGCCGCGCAATCCAGAAGAAGACCCGGACCTTGAGCGGCGCGAAGTTTGCCCAGTTGCAGTCGGCGAGCGGGAGGACGACCCCGGACGAGACCATCGTGCGGTAGGCTTGGGCCGTGGTGAAGGAGGCTCCCCCAGGCAGCAGGCGGGTGTCAGGTTCATCGGCGAGGGCAGCGTGCTGAAGCGAGGCCGCCAACGCGTCGAGCTGGGCCTGTGCGATCACTGAAACGCGCGAGTGCAACGGAAGCGCAAGCCGGTGATTCGCGAGGGCCGCGGCCACCGTGATGGATGTGTCGGTACAGTGAGACAACAGCTCGGGGACGCGGGCGAACAGCGGGCCGGCGGCGTGCCAATTGTCGAACCAGAACGAGGTCGTCGCGCCGTTGCCAACCTTGACGTTTGTGAGCCCACGGTAGACGGAGAAGATGCGTTTGAAGGACCGCCAGGCAGGCGTGTCTAAGGACGACGGGGGCTCGGCAATCCCATTAGCGCCATACCAACGGCGAACCCACCGAGTCCAGGGCGTGTCGTCGCCCCGCAACAGCTTGTGGACGAACTTGAGGAGGAGGCAAGTGTTTTGGCGCCTGAGATCATGAACGCCGAGGCCACCCTCGGCTCGTGAGCGGCAGACATCCTGCCAGGCCACCTGGCAGTCACCACCCGAGCATGCAGCCTTCCCTTTCCAGAGCATGCCGCGGCGGGGCCTGTTCATGCGGTCGATGGTGGTCACCGGGAGCGGGATCACACTCATGGCGAAAGATGGCAGGGCGGAGAGGACAGCGTCAGTCAAGGTCAGCCGTGAGCCCAAGTTCAGCAGCGAGCTTTTCCATCCCGGCGCACGTTTCTCCACTTTCACCACGAGATGTTGCAGGTCTTGCACACGGAGCTTGCGGGCTGTCAGCGGGAGCCCGAGGTAGGTCTGGGGGAATTCCGCGGGCGCGCAACCCACGAGCGCAGCAAGCTCATCCGCGCGCCCTTCCGGGACGCAGATCGGTACAAAGGCTGACTTCTGGAAGTTGATTTCCAGGCCGGTGGCGCGAGAGAAGGTGTCGAGGAGGGTCTTGGCGCGCAGGAGCTGGTCCGGGGTGGCCCGAAGGAGAAGCAACGTATCGTCGGCGTACTGAATAACGGGGCACGGAAGGTCATCAACGAGGGGGTGGCGCAGCCGGTTGGGCTCAACGTCACCGGTGATGAGCTGCTGCAAGACATCAGCCACAATGATGAACAAGTACGGGGCGAGAGGGTCCCCCTGACGCAGCCCCTGTTTGCAATCAAACCAACGGCCTGGCACGCCATTGAGGAGAACCGCTGTCCTGCCTGTCTCGAGGATAGCTCTGATCCAGCTGCACCACTTGTCACCGAAACCACGAGCACGGAGGATACAATCCAAGGCAGACCAATTCACAGAATCAAAAGCCTTTCGGAAGTCCAGCTTGAGAACAAACGTCGGGACGCGGCGTTTGTAGCAGCACTGAACTAGCTCAGCAGCGTACGCGAAATTGTCGGTGATGTTACGTCCTCTGATGAAGCCAGACTGATCAATTGACACCAGAGCCGGGATGTGTGGCTGGATCCGGCGCGTCAAGACCTTGCAAAGAATTTTGAGAGTTGTGCCTTGGAGCGAGATCGGCCTGAACCCGTCTGCAGTGACCACATCGTCTCGTTTAGGGAGGAGGGCCATGTACGCTTGATTTATGGGCTGGAGTTTTGTGGTGCCTGAGTGGAATGCTGCCATCAAATCAGATAGATCGCCTTTCACGAGAGGCCAGAAAGTCTTGAAGAACCCCGGGCTGAATCCATCTGGCCCCGGCGAGGCATCGGTGCGCATTGTGAGTAGAGCTGACCGGATCTCCTCCTCAGCGAACGGGCGCTCAAGGTCGGCCAAGGCAGGCAACGGCCTGTACATGGCACGCACGTCAAAGTCGAATGTGGTGGTTCTTGAGGAGCCCATCAGGGAGGAGTAATAGTCTGTCAGTATGCGCTCCTTCACCTGGTGTGAGTATGCAGGCACACCATTCTCATGTAGCACGCGGATGGAGTTCTTTCGCATGCGGGCGGACGCACAAGCATGGAAGAAGCGTGTATTCTCGTCTCCAAGACGACAGTATCGAATGGAATAACGCTGGCGCCAGTACAAGGATTTGATTTTGAGTTGGCGCGCAAGATGCTCTTTAACAAGTCGACGGAGGATGGACTCAGCGGCGGATAACCACCTGATCTCTTCCAGCATATCGAGCAGTTGGATTATGGCTCGACAGGAGACGATCACCGCATCAGGTTTTCGCTTGGACCGCGCCCATTTTTTCGACTCGGCTCTTACCCATTTTAGCTTACGGGCCAGGCGTGCGGCGGGGTCCTGGAGCTGGTTACAACGGCGCTGCCAGACGTGCTCAACAAGCGAACGAAAGCCAGTGTCCAGAGCCCACCCCTTCTCGTATCGGAAAACGCTGGAAACAGGGACTCTCGAGGAAGCGGAGACGATCAGCGGCACGTGATCTGAAGTTACTCTGGTCGCCGAAGCTAGAGTTGTGTTGCAGAGGACGGAGGCCCAGGCCAGGTTGATGAATGCCCTGTCCAGGCGTACCATCGTTGGCTGATCACGCATGTTCGACCAGGTGAAGCGACGGTCCAGCAGGGGCAGCTCCTGGAGGAGCAGCTCGTCGACGACGGTGTTGAATGACGCAGCGAGGTTCGCATCAAACACACCGCCGCTGCGGTCGTCCGGCCAGCGAGCGACATTGAAGTCCCCGGCGATAAGCCACGGGCCGTGACAAAGAGCGCCGAGCCCTCGCAGCTCGTCGAAGAACTCCTCCCGAGAGGCAGCGTCGCAGGGCCCGTAGACGTTTGTAATGTAGAAGTGCAAATCGTCCACGCAAGAGCGGAGCTCGGTGGTGAGGCAGAACTGGCCGGCATGCCGCGAGACAAGGAGCCAGCGCGACGGGTCCCAGGCTGTAAGGATGCCGCCAGACGCACCGACAGCATCGATCCGCTCGTTCGCGGAGAGGGAGCGAGGGAGGAACGACCCCAGCTTGAAGCTAGTGGGGGCGCGCAGCTTCGTTTCCTGAAGGCACAACACAGCGGGAGCCATGTCTACCACCGCGGAGTTAACTACAGAGCATTTATCATCGTCCCCTAGACCTCTTACATTCCAGATCCCCACCACTAAATCTCTCATACGAGGTGTACTCATGGGGGATACAAACACACACCTAAAATACAAGCCAAACTCTTACAAGCACCAGGACCTACAGCACTACAGGGGGGCGCAGTGTGCACAGCCGAACACGCTGGGGTGGCACGATGCCCGGCGCGCCAAGACCAAAAACGTCGGCCCAGAGGCCGAGCTGGTGCTCCGGGCTGGTAGAGCGGCCGGAGGGGCCGCATTAGTCCACGTCGGCGATCACCGGGGAAGCCGCGGCTAGGCGGCTGAGGGCATCGTCGGGGAGATCGCAGCTCCGCGCGAGGGAACGCAGAAGCTCCATTGGCAGGTACGGTGTGGACGCGTCAGTAGACGAGCGCGGCAGTGGAGCACCCTCCAGCTTGTGGGCCTTGAGAGTTGTTGCCCTGGTGGTGGCGTCCTGGTATCCTCCGCCGGACGCGCCCCAAATCCTCTTGCTGCGGCGCGGACCTGGCTCGTCGTCCTCGCCACCGCCCGGTGCCTGGAGCAGGTTGAAGCGGGCGACCGAGGCGCGGCGGCCACGGCGCAAAGGGACGCCGACCGGAGCGCGGGGCGTGGGAGGCAGAGGGGGGCGAGGGCTGGAGGGGGGCTGGACAGTATTGGGGTGCAGGGCGACGGGAAAGACGGCGCCATTGGCGATACGGTGGGGGGGCATGATGGCTGAAGGCGAGGTGGGAGAGGCACCATGGGCGGGGGACGGTGAGGAGGAGGGTGAGTGGGTGGGCAGAGGCACCCTAGGCATGGCGTTGGGGCAGCGATCCCGCCGGAGGCCGGAGCGGTGGCCAGAACCACCACAAACTAGGCAGCAGACGGGGTCACGGCATTCACGGACGGGGTGCTTTGGCGAGAGACAACGGAAGCAGAGCTTCCTGCGCTTCATAACGGAGAGGGACGACGGGCTCGAGGGAACAGGGGTCGGCGATGTGAGCCTCGAAGCCGGTGGACAGCGGTTACCGGCGCCTGGATCTGGCGAGACGGACGCCGCAAAATCATGCTCCCCAAACTGTCTGGAGCTAGGAGCCGAGCGGTCGAGATCGGACGGCGGCCGCGAGAGCGGTGAGAGGCGCTGGGGGCAACGTGGAATGCTGACCGATGCATGTGGCGACACGCAGGGAGCAGGGGCCGCGGCTTGGGTGGAGGATGTGGGAACGCCCAGGCGGACGACGTCAGCGAATGAGGGCAGGTGACGGTTGGGCGAGTTGGACTCGGTGGGCGTGGACTTTGAGGCGTTGACATCTGCGCGTTTTTGAAATCGGAGATGCCGCCGAGCGTGGTCAACGGAGGGATGGCAGAGCAGGGCCAGGCCGGCGTAGTCGAAGCGACCCCGGCGGAGCACGGCAGCGGCGACGCTGGTCGAGGCAACCGAGGTGGAGAAGACGCCGGGCTCTGGCTCGCACAGCGAAAAACGGTCCGCGCGAGAGGAGAAGTGGAAGTTGAGGGCGTTGAGGACGGTGAAGAACGGTGGCCGGCCACGACCAGTGAGGGAGGTGATCCAGAGAGAGCAGCGGCTGGCCAGGGGAGAGAAGGAGGAGATGGGGGAGCAAACGCCGGAGTGGAGCGAGGCGAGGCAGAACTGGAGGAAGGCGTCGCCGGGGCGGCAAACAGGGAACCGCGGACAGGGGACGCCCGCGGGCGGAGCGGCAGCAGCGAGATCGGCGGACAGCGCCGGCGAGGGCCGAGCGGGGCGGGCGAGGGCTAAAGGCGGCTGGGTTATAGGCGGCAGGGCGGGGGTGGGGAGGAGCGGTGGTTGCTGGGACAGGGGCGGCGGGAGGCGCCGGGCGGGCGCCCATCGCCGGGGAGCGCGGCTCTCAACTCTCATCTGGCCTTCTCCTTTACCAAAAAATTCTCCTATTATTGTAGGGTTTATGGATGTGTTGATTTTTTCATAACTTATAATGTATCTGAAGGAGTACTAGATGTTGTTGGTTAGTGCACGACCATTTTGAACTTGCCTTTGTGAAATCCATAATGCTCTTCACCACCTGTGGCACGTACGCCTTCACGGCCTCGATGGACCTCTTCTGAAAGAACGCGTAGTTGTAGTCGTTCCCGCCGATCTCCCCAACCAAGAACAGTGCTCCGCCTAGCTTCTTGGCACAATCTGTAGTTTTAAAAGGAAGGTTATTGCTGAACACTGCTATTCCATCCTTCAGCTGCATCGATTGCCTTTTTACTCATTCTGTTCTGGCCTGTTCAGTTACCTTCTTGCGAAGGGCAGGTGGCGTTGAGATGCGACTTGAACCAGTCGAGCTGGGAGCTGAGCGGCATGATCCCCGGCGGCATTATGATGGCGTTCTGCAGGAGGTACGTCCGGTCGAGCGCCGTCGCGCCCGCCACCGCAAAGTTGACGCCGCTGCTGAAGTCAGCGGTTTTATCCAGGTACGGGTTGATCAAAGGCAGCTTGAGTGCCATCGCTGCTCGCGCCGGTGCCACATAAGTCATAACACAGAGCGCACAAATCAATGGCTTGTTTGATCCACAGAATAGGAGAAGTGGAGGAATAGGAAAAATAGAGAATTTCTATAACATGGCCCCTTGAATCCTATGGTAAAAACCTATGAGAGTTGATACGACTAGTTGTTTAATGATAGGATAGGAAAGGCATAGAAAAATTCTATAGAAATTGAGTGCATAGCATAGTTGTCATAGACACATAGAATTTTTTCCAAGAACTCTAACCTCTTGTTAAAAATCTTATAGAATTGCACTATGAGAAAACAATCCATAGGAATCTTGGAGGTTCAATCCTTTGAATCAAACAATCTTTATAGCAAAAATTTCTATGAGTAAAAATCCTACAAAATTACTTTAGAAAATTCTTTAAATAAAAAATAACCCTAAGGCATGTTGTTTCATGGCAAGAAGCTGGCTTACCCAAGTAGTCGATGATGAGGAGGCCGTCGGAGCAGCGACCAGTGGGCTTCTCGTAGGTCTGGCCGTAGGGGAAGCTGCCGATGGAGGAGAAGAAGCCAACGGGTCCTTCTCGGAGCAGGTTGCCGGTGTCAGCAATGGAGTCGCCGAAGCTGTAGATGGCGTCGACGGAGCAGGCCGGCGCGGCGGAGTCCATGAGAGCCTGCAGTAGCACCAAGGTGAGGAGGAGCTTGGCATTCGAAGAAGCAGCTGCCATGCTCGACTACTGCAGCTTCTCTCTATCGGATGTGTCAGGATGTGTTGTCAGAATCGGGAGATGGGGACTGAGATTGCTTGTCTGTATTTGAAGCAGCATGCTTTGCTTCTTGTGGTAACTAAGCTTCAGTTGCATCAGGTTCCGGTGGACTGCTTGTCTACTTGGTTGGACGGCTGAGGTCATGCCTGAGCTTGTTGGTGAGCATTTGGTCAACCTAACAAACTAACAATGGAGGCTGTAGGGTATGACATTTTGGCATGCCACGCTGTAAGACACATTATATTCCTCTACTCAAAATAATGGCAAACTGCCATGAGGGTTAGTTTTGATGAAACGTGTGACTAGATAGATGTTGCATTATCTTTTCACTCTTGTTCATGAGATATATTTTTTTGTTTTGTGGGTAGTTCATGCGGTAGTTGGCTGCTCGTTTCCTAATGCGTTGGGCTTGTACGCAAATATTTTGTGATCCTGCTGGGCTGCATCCAGTGGCGGGTCCAGTGGTGGACAGGTTAGTCTATGATTTCCTTGTTGTCTATACTAGATGAATATCCCGAGCATTGCGGCGGGAAATTTAAACATGATTCTGCATACGGGTCCATATAAACAATAAATAGATTCAAAAGTATCACTGTATTACGTACAAACGTATGACATTGTTTTTTTTCCTTGAACTATTACATGCATAGTCATAGAAACAACAATAGTGTATGAGATATCAATTGGGTGCATATAAAGTCGTTGGATGAAAATATAATTCAGTAAGATTTGGTATGCGTTATGTACTAAGAAATTGACTAAGCGGAAGGTAAGGGCAGACCTATCAACAAAGTAGAAAGCAGAAAGTGTAGCACAGTGACAAACACAAAATTTCGTAAACAAATGCTGCTATATATTCAAGAAATGTTTAAAACAAATTATATATTCAAGAAATGCTGCTATATTTCTTCAGCAAAGCCTTTTGGGGAACGTCAGATTATATCGTTTTCTCAAAATAAGAAAATATGGCTATGCTACTTTTATAGATTGTCACGAGAGAGAAACTGCCCCAAATTCAAGCAGTCAATCACTCAAACTGAGCATGTCACGCACAGCCTCTGCTCGGACCTCCTCAAAGATCATGGCCTCGATGCTCACCCCTACGGGCGCTGCCTCTCCAAGCACCAGCCGTAGCCATTCCGGCGATGACCCGGTGGAGCTCTGCCAGCATGGGGGCTCTCGCAATCCTCTCCCACCAAGAAATGATCCTCTGCACCTCTTCGCTTCTCGCTGTTGTAGCCACGCAGGTCCTGACATCGTCAGCATGTGAGGTGAAAGATTGAGATGTGGCGGCACCGGTGAGTGGGTCGGGGGAAGGCGAGCTCCCTTGTGTCGACGGTGGCATGTCGTCGTCCTCCTCCTCTTCCCCTGTATCAATAAGCAGACTATGAATGGAAGGTGGACACGAGAGAATTCATGGAGCGGCGAAGAAGAAGCAGAGCAAGCGGTGCTTACAGCTGCTATGTGTGGGGGACGACGATTCCTCGTCGGAGTAGTGCCGCAGCACGTCTAGGACGGACACGGGGCTGAGCCGCCTACCACCGTCATCAAATTTCGCGACGGCAGCGTCGTCGGAGCAGCCGCCACCAGTGTCGCCAGGGCACGGCAGCCGCTGGAAGAAGCTCCCGTGAGCTCCGCAAGAGAAGCAGCCGACGACGCGCACCGCCCTCCTGATAATGCCCCTGCCAAACGCAGACCTCCTCCGTGCGGCACTGTCTTTCTTAGAGGAGCTGTAGACGGAGCAGCGCGGCGGGCCAGCCTCCTTGGCGCCATGGTTGAGGACGAGGAACGGCTCCTGCTGCTGCCCGAGGAGCTCACAGAGCCTCCTGCCGCCGCACCAGCTGCCGGACATAAACGATGATTCCGCAAACTGCCAAGAAAACGAAGCAGAGAGAGTGTGCAGTGTGCTAGCTATTCTGTTGTGATCTTGCAGCGGCTGAGGCTCTAGTTGAAGCTCTCATGGGGACAATTGGTCGAAAATGGCATGCTCAGGATGGCGATTGATCCTTATGTAAAGTTCAGGACTGTCTCTTCTCCTTCTTCACTTTCTAGACAACACACGTAAAGCAAAATGGTTTTGGCCTGACAAAAGTGTGTTCTAGAGAAACAGAGAGAGGGTCTTTTTGTCTAAAATGTGGTCACTAAAACAAGGTCCCTATTAGGGAACTGTGCTGCAAAGGTGGGTACAAGTTGCTGAATAGTAGAAAGATAAAGGAAAACTTAAAACAAAAAAAAAGGTTTCGATCTGATGTTGATGTTGTTTGCTGATGAGCAGCTTATATTAATGATCCATCTGTGCAGATATGCAAACAAAGGCCAAGATGGATTCAGGCACTTGCTAGCTTTGTTTGGGACAGTCAACCTTCTGGGAAGGAGATGAACTGCACATAGACCTATAAATGATTCATGTGGAGGCAGAAGTGGTGTTCAAATAAACAAATGGAAACACAATGCTCTATGTAAAGTGTATGAAATCAAAATGCCCACAAACACACACGGGTTCAGAAATTCTTCAGTGTATGTAAACGAATGGCGTCACTAGTAGAAGAAACCTGACTGGATATTTTGTTGCACATCAGTATCAACAGGGACCGTCATTCTGTAGTTATCCACAATCTTCTAGTTATCCACAATCTTCAAGCGAGGGGGAATACGCTGCAGCAAAAGGCTGCCTGCCAGCAAATGGGCTCCATGGCACCTCCTCCGTTTAGATTGCACGCGAAAAAAATCTCCTGCTGATATGAGAGATAAGAGGCCCATGCGTCATTGTTTAGAAAATCGACATCAGGACCATGTAAATAAACATGCATCCATCGAGCAGCCTCACCGCGAAATCGTGAACGAGTGACAAGAGGTTTTCTGGGAGTGGTAAAAGACCACGTGTGAGTCCTTGCATCGCATGTTCCTGCACTGGTTGCCTTTCTGTTGTGCAGTCAGTGGTTGCCATCAGCAACAGCTTGCCATAGGCAAGCAAGGTACCCATGGATTCATGACCACAGACACACACAGGTGCAGTAGGTTTAGCAAATCGATCCAAGTGTCTGTAACAGAGTATTAGCAATGCAGGTAGGCTTCTTGCAGATTTGGAACAGAGTACTAGCAGGCAATGCAACTGCAGGTTTGTGAAATCAAAACCATGTCATATTGCCATGCATATAAGTGCCACTCACCCACATCATTAACTCATTCATCAGCCGGGGACGTTCTGTTTGTATGTATGTAGGGAGCATGCACTCCCTGCCAGCAGATGGGGCTCCATGGCACCTCCCTTTGGCTTGCATTACAACGCAGACTCATGGACCTTTTTCCCCTGCTAAGATTAAAAATCAGAGATGCATGAAGCAAAAAATCATATATGCATCAAGCAGCCTCACAGTAGATGACAGAGGTCTATATCAGTAGTAAAAGGCCAAGTGTGTGTCCTTGCATGTCCCTCCACTGGGTGTGAGCTGTGCAGTCAGCAGCTGCTGCCCGGACTTTCAAGGACAGAGTCACATGAAGCAGAGAATGGTAGATGTTCGTCTTTGCATATCTGCATTTTTTTAACATGTTGGTGTTTGCAGTTTCGAAATTCACTACTTCGTCATTTATCTCTTGCAATATATCAAGAATCATTTGCTACTAGTACTTGAAACTGTACTTTCTTACATACAAACGAGGTTTCATGAACATGACAATTAAAGACTAAAACTAGAATCGCCCTATGACTCCACGGAACTGGTTCTCAACCTGTCAGCACACTAACATCTGTGACAAATGTTTTTATTTTCTCACAGAAAATCTATCTTTCTAACCCAGTTGTTTTAGAAGTAATATAGACCAGGTCTCATAAAAGTAGCACACAACAGAATTGGAGGTACTAATGGGACGCGGACCAGCCCATCCTTCATTATGTGGCCCAATTTTGTCCCTGGCCATGAAGTTTGCTGGAATCTTCATGGTAGATATTTAAGAGCAATTCTCAATGTCACAAAATAAAAGAACCATACGAGATAATTGTAAAACCGAGAAAGTGTCTTAAGATGTACCTGAGGTAGGTATTCTACTGAAACACAGATGGGCACGATCCTGATCTGCACTTGCACAAGACTCCTTAAAGCATAGCCTCCAAGAGGCATTTCACTGAAAACCACCACCTGTGCAGCCATCCAGGGCAGTTTAACACAACTTCAAGTCGCACTGATAACTTCAAATCGCACTGACAACTTCAAGTCCTCAACTGACAAATGTTTGTTCAGCAGTACAAGCTTGGGAAAGACAAAGGGCTACAAAATTAATACAGATGGAGCCATGCCATGATTAGCAGCCAGACATGCAGATGCCAGGGAAACATCATGTGTGGGGACACTATGTGCTCCTGCACTGATAAAATCAAGAGATCAACTCAGTACATCTTCACATCGTCTCAAGGGACCTTCTTCATGTTCCATACCACCGTCAGTTGTGCAAATATCACCAAGCAACCAAGTACCATCCCACAATCCAATGGAGCCCGACCACAAAAGGCCTTCAGGTTCAACAGAGTACCAGCTGAAGAAGTATCTTCTTCTGCTAGCCACTCTGGTAGCAACGGTGACATATGCGGCAGGGCTCAACCCGCCAGGGGGAGTCTGGCAGGACACACAGGATGGACACCTTGCCGGCGACCTCATCCTTCGTGATACCCACTACCACTGTTACCTTGCGTTCTACTACTGCAATGCGACTGCATTCGCCGCGTCACTTGTGGTATGCCTCCTCCTCCTTGTCCTGGGCAGCAAGACCAAGGCCTGGGCAGCTGCGCTGTGGGTGGTCATGGTTCTCGATTTACTTGGCCTCATGGGGGCTTATGCTGCTGGCAGCTGCCGTGATGTATTCACAACCATCTACTCCTCAGTGATAATGTCAGCCATCTTCACCTACATCGTGATTGCTTTCTTCGTCTATGTCTACTCCGAGAAGCAAGACGAGGATACTGCCAAACACAAGCGTCATGATCAGCACGAGGTCTTGATGCTACTCGCAACCTTTGTCGCTACCATCACATATGTGGCTGGGCTGAACCCACCAGGTGGCTTCTGGAGCAACGCTTAGTATGGTCACCATGTCAGTGACCCAATTCTGCAGGACCACAACTCCAGCCGCTATCAGGCGTTCTTTGTCTGCAACACCACCTCATTTGTTTCATCCCTTCTTATTATCATGTTGCTCCTTGACAAGAACTTGATAATCTCTTTACCTGCAAAGAAGCTCAAGTCTGTACGGTTTGTTGCATTGTATGGGTTTATCGTCGTCGCACTATTTGGCCTTGTTGGTGCCTATGCTGCTGGGAGCTGCAGGGAGCTTGACACCACCACCTATGTTGTTTGTCTGATTGGCGCAGTTCTTGCATACATCTTCCTTCAAGTAGCTATTACGAGAGCCATTACTGACAATGCTCCAGCATGGCTGCAAAAAATAAGGAAATTATTCGTTGAGCCAAAAAGGTATGTAAGCACTAGTTATCTCCACCTTTGTATCCTCCAACATGACTATGTTTAAATCTGTACTGTGAAATTACCAGGGACAACGAAGCCAAGGCCGCAGCACAAAAGAAACCCAGGGCCAACGACGCACTGGAAAAAGCACGCAATCTTGTAATATTGCTTGGTACTCTCGTCGCGAGCATCACTTACCAAGCTGGGCTAGATCCACCAGGCGGCCTCTGGCCAGATGACCAGGATGGGCATAAGGCTGGTGACCCAGTACTGCTCACAACGCACCCGACGCGGTACAAGGTTTTTTTCTACAGCAACTCAGCAGCTTTTGTGGCATCATTAATTGTCATCACAATGGTCCGGAGTAGTTCCCTTCTTAAGCAGCATACACTGGAGGCAGCCATGTTATTGGATTTATTCGGTCTTATAGGTGCTTATGCCGCTGGGAGTTGCAGGGACGTAAGCGCCTCTATATATGTTGTCACCTTGGCTGGAGCTGTCTTTGTCTATGTGGTGATTCATATAGTTTTCTTCACATTAGACTACAACGACAAAAAGAAAGATGCTAATCTTTTGGATAGTAGGCGTGAGGTGTTGCTGCTCTTGGCAATCTTGGTTGCTACACTCACTTATCAAGCTGGTTTGACTCCACCTGGTGGCTTCTGGTCAGCAGACGACAACTTGGGACACCAAGCAGGATTCCCGGTCCTCCTAGATAACTGCCCTCAGCATTACAGGGCATTCTTCTACTGCAATGCTATTAGCTTCATGTCATCCGTAGCTCTAATTGTCTTCCTTGTGAACCCAAATCTATACAGGCCAGCCATACGGTGCTATGCACTCTACGTATGTATGGTGGCGGGCATGTTTGGGCTCATGGGTGCCTATGCTGCTGGAAGCTCCCGCCAACTACGAACTTCCATCTATGTATTAACATTGGTTGCAGCAGTGTTTGCCGTTGTAATCTTGCAAGTGGTCATCTTCTGAATTCGCAACTCGAAATTAAGACCCCTGGACAAGTTGGCAGCAGCAGCAATGTGTCCCATGATCCAGCAAATGGGCCCTATGAGCAAGGAGTCGGCAGTTTTGAGTCTTCTGAAATAAGATCCCACAACACAGATATTGAATCTGCTGAACACCTCAAAGAGAAAATGGAGAAGGAACTCCAAGACGAAGAGGAAAAACGTGAAGTAAAAAAGAAAAAAAGACATGCGGGAGTACTTGATGCTGCTAGGAGTCTTGACCGCGAGTGTGACATATCAAACTGGTCTTAAACCACCAGGCGGTCTCTGGCAAGAGAACAACAATGGCACTCTTCTTCCGGCAACTCAGTACTGCACGACATCAACAAACGCCGGTACCACGCTTTCTTCTATAGCAACTCCACTTCGTTTATGGCCTCTATCGTCATCGTTGTCTTGCTTCTTCCAAGGACCCTGCACAACCACAAGTTGCTACTCTGGCCAATGCACACAGCAATTTTGCTAAACATGCTCGGTCTCCTGGGTGCATACGCAGCAGGCAGCACAAGGGACTTGGCGACATCCAGGAATGTCATCTGTCTAGTCGTCCCTGTGCTGGTGTATATTGCAGCCTATGAAGCCTGGTCATTCTATCAAAGAAACACCAAGGTCACAAAGGACATTCTGCATCAACCAATTAGTGATGAGCAAAGTTAAGGCATCAATTTATTTTTTGTCTGCCTTTTATTTTATTAAAATGCACGAGCTGTATGTTTTTTTAGTATATTAAGTTCCTAGTTCACATGTATTTTGCATATGTACTCTACAAAATTTTATAGTTACTTTGTTGTATTTTTGCATAATTGCGGGAAAACTAGCTTCTAGTTTCAGAATTGCTATTGTGTAAGACTAAGAGCATATAAGTTTTACTGATGCAAAGTTGTGAGTTCGAGAGTCTTAATTGGTTTCCCTCTGTGAAAGGCACTTTACGGAATTTTTCAGTTATAAAGACGCCAAAAGGTCATATAGTTGTACAAGGTCAAGGTGGGAGAGAAAAAGAAACATGTTGTGAGAGTTAGAAATGTGTAGCCCTCGCCGAAGCAGAGCAGCCGAATCTTCCATACTTTACGGCCTTATATAGAAATTGGATGCATTCTGCTCCCTTGCAGCATTATTAGTTCCAAGGTATGTTGTATACCTGGCTGCGTGTATAACTGCGTACTAGGCTCATGCCTGTGGAATTGTATGTACAGTAAGAAGGAAGGGAAATTTATATGTACGCACCCCCCCCCCCACACACACGCGATAATCAGACCGGGAGGCATTATCACCCAAGCGCGCAAGACGGCACCCGCAGGCACTCGCCACTAAAGACTGTTGCACACATCTTCCAGATCCACCAAACAGAGAGCATGACCAGAGAAGACATGCCCGTGTTCTGCGGTGTTGTAACAGATTTCATGGTTTCTTACCGCCGCTCGATTAAGTCATCCCAAATAGCCGAACGTTGTCCTCACCCAGGTAACACCTCATACATACTATCGCTAGCTAGAGAAGGCACTCCAGGAGCAGCGGCACGATAGCAAGATAAGCGAAGAGTGGCACGATAGCCCTTATCGAGCGAGCAAGAGCAGCAAGGTTGTTGGAATATCTATGGGACAATTTTAGTTTCTTTGCGTTTCTGTAGCAGCCAAGGGTTATTTGAAGTTTATGTTCAGCTCAAACTGCACATGCTCAAGCAATCTCATTAAGACAAGGCAAGAAGCAATTGAAGCCAATACCTAAGGAGCATACCTGGACTCGGAGTCTGGTAGCGGTGAGTATCACTGTCACTTGCCAGGCATCACAACGGAGCACAACCCTTGTATGACCTTGCCGTTGTCAAGTCAGTCCCAAAAAATTCCATCCCGAATTCTTCAACCTCCATTACGTGGCGGAAATGGCGGCGCACACCAGACATGCGGTCCCGACCGGGCATTTCGCTGAGCACCTGCCGGACATTTCGCCGGGCAGAGCAGCCAGCTGTGCTAGCCTCATGAGTGCAGGTTCGTGCCACTTTGGAGTCAATGATTCGAGAGCCTCCGGCCTCGTGGGAAGCAGTTACGCGATCAATCGGGTCCGGTGGACTGCGGGAATGTGGTGGGTGCAGAGATTCAGTGCAGCAATTCGGAGAAAATGCAGGCAGGGGAATATACATCGGCTGGTTCAGGGAGGAATCAGGCCCGTGTCCAGATTTTTTTAATGATCCATGTGTAGGCAAGCAAAGGCCAAGATGGACTCAGGCACTTGCTCGCTCTGTTTGGGACAGTCAACCTTGTGGGAAGGAGATGAACTGCACGGAGACCTATAAATGATTCATGTGGAAGCAGAAGTCATGTTCAAATAAACAAATGGAATCACAATGCTCTAGCTAAAGTGTATGAAATGAAAATGCCCACAAACACACACAGGTTCAGAAAATCTTCAGTGTATATAAACGAATGACTACTAGCAGAAGAAACCTGAGTGGATATTTTCTTGCGCATCAGTACTACTAGGGTTACTCATTCATTCATCAACAGGGACCGTCACTCTGTAGTTATCCACAATCTTCAAGCGAGGGGGAATACGCTGCAGCAAAAGGCTGCCTGCCAGCAAATGGGCTCCATGGCACCTGTCAGGGACTAGTAGTGCTATGGAGTAGTAGTATGTTGGTAGGTAAGGGCATATTAGGTATTGCACCTAAGTAGGTATCTAGTAGTTGGTTTGGTCTATATAAGCTACCATTGTATCCTGTGATCCAATCAAGAAATATGAACCCTAATTTTATCTTACTTTTCTGCAATTTACCTCTTATTTAGTTCCAGCAATTTATCCCTTTTTATCCTCAATTACCCTCAAATTCTTGTTCTTGATGATCCTCTTTTAGTCAGATCCATCGGGATCCTGACAAAGTACAAAGTGGTATCAGAGCAGTTCGGTTCGATCGACCTGCTCCCACCCTTCCCTCCCGTTCGTCTCTGCGATTGGATTTGCGATTCCACCCTCTCTTCTTCTTCAAATCAGCCACTGTCTGCTCTGATTCGCGTCCATGGCGACCGCGCCAATTCCCTTCTTCCCCACCACCGTGGTTCCCCCGCCCCCGTGCGGCTGCGGAGCACCTGCGTACGCCCCCTGCAGCTTTTCCCCCGTCGTCGCCTACCCAAATCATCCTTTCTCCGGCGGCTACCATCCCTCCCCTTTCCCCTTCTACAGCAACCCACCCGCCTCCCCCTACGTCGCCACCTACCCCTATACCGCCGCCTGCCCAGCTCCAGCGTACGGCCCATCCAGTTTTGGCCCCGCAACCTCCTCCTCTCCAGCCGCACAACCAGCTCCAAATCAAGAGCACTTCCGGCCATCTTGGTGCTCGCCGTCCCACCCGATTCCACTCACCCCGACCGCTCCAAATCAAGAGCACCAGCCACCACATCCCCCAATCACCATCCCCACCCCAGGGTACTACTTCACCTTCCCCTATGATTCATCTGGCCAGATGCGGGAGGCATCCCAAATCCCCACCCACGTTGACCCAAATGGGTCACCAGCTGCTCCCAACCCAGTCCATGGCGACCTCCACCACCACCAACAACGCTCCCCGCCCACCCACGACCATCTCCCAGTCCAAGAGGCTCCACAGTCCAACGCCGCCCCGACAACTCCTAGTCGAGAGAGCCTCCCGGCCCAGAGCCGCCACACGCCGGACAGCCGGCCACCTCGGTCCAAGACCTCCCGCGCGCTGGGCACAGGGGAGAAGGGCGCTAGCAAGAGCGGTAGCGTCCTCCAACCTGCAACTCCAGACTGCCAAGGCGGCAGCCTCACCAAGAGCAACAGCGCCGATGGCGTGTCCGTCGCTGACGAGAAGTTCGTCTGCGAGCACTCGGCCCCTGGGGTTTTCTCCATGCCCAACACTGGTCTTGACCACCGCTTGGACACGCACCAAGGCCAATTTCAGTCTAGCTTGGAATCACTCCTCGGTGAACTATCAAAACTCTCAACTTTAGTAGCGAACGACTGAAGCACCGATTACTGAATCATTTGGATGCACAGGGTTCTCGTCTGCTCCCTCCATGTTCTCTGCAGCTCCTGCTTCTGTTGCCCCCCAGGTGCTTGATGAAATGCCGACACCACAATCTGGGTATGAGAACTGCTATGGGTATCCAAATCAGAGTTCAGTACATGGTGGAAGCACCAATTTCAGTGGGCAGAATCTGGATGGAAGGCCACAACCATATGGTTTCCATAATCTTAATAGCCAAAGCGTATTCCTAGCAGATGGAACTGAGCGCAGCTACTTTACTCTGCCGGCAGATTATCCCTTAGAGCGAGCTGTTCCTGAGCCGGTGTTCGCTATCTCTGATGATGAGTCAGATGGCTGCTCAATTGGGTCCGTTCAGGTGTTCGCTGTCTCCGATGAAGAGTCAGATGGCTGCTCCAATAAGTCTGTTCATGTGTTCAGTGACACTCCTGAACAGCAGATATATGAAGAAGATAAAAGTGAAAACTTTCAGCCTCTCAAGTGTTTCAGCAAGACAACATTTAATGCTGAAAACCCCACTGTTGGTACTGCTGGTATATTCAGTTTGAAAAATGATGCAAGGGCATGCAATTGCATAGTACTAAAGGCCTCAAATTCAGTTGCCACAATATCTAAGCAACTCAGTATTGAGCATTGTAAGAGAGAATTGAGACTCTTATGGGATCCAGGAGCATCACTACCTCTTCTCGCATGCAAGACCCAGCATCCTGGTCAAGATTTACAACCTGCAACACATGCAACTACACTTGCCAGTTCAAATGGTACATGTTTCAGTGGGTGTCGGTGTCTACCATTGTGCATTCAGAAGATCTATGTGTACTGGGAATCAGAAATTGGTATGACAAAATACTTTTCTTGGGATCCCGGTGTTCTGAGTATCCTAGTTACGATACTAGATAAATATACAGTGCCCAAGAAAGTTCAGTACATCCAGCAGACAGCAGAACTCTTAATTCTTACCTTGACAGACTGCTTACAATATATGGCGCCCAACAACATTAATTCTATACTCCAGGATACTTCCTTCATCCTGCAAAGGGCTGCATATTTAACCCAGGATAACTACCTCTGTTTCTTGTACTGCAACAGTGTGCTGGAAACAGAATATCACATGATGAGGTATGTGTGGGCGTTCTCACTTGAGAAAGGAAGACAAGTGCAATGGGATCCAGGCATCCGACAAATCATAGTGAATGTTCCTGCAGTTGTTAAATGGTCTTCCTCAGAAGGTTTGACACATGCAGAATATTTTTCACCAAATGTTTATGCTGCAAATATTCTGGTTAGTTTGCCTCTGTACATGCTATGGGATCCAGGGCTGTTTACAACTGATGCTGATGCTACCAAATTGTTGTGCACATATGTCTACTCTCCCGAGCTGAATATGAGTGATTTCAGCGATGGACAAGCACCTTACATGCCTCGGAGTCGGACGATCAATTCTACTAAATTCTTAAGGCATATGTTCACTGTTTTGTCTCGCTGGTTATCTTCATTGGAAAACAGCGTAAAACTGCAGTGGGACCCTGGAATTGCTTTTGTCTATCAGCAAGGTGTTCAGAAGAATTGCAATGCAAAGAATATGCTACCTTCAGAGAACTATCTTCAGATATGGGAAATAGATATTATTTTCATTACCTTTCTACCTCCTTGATATGGTGAATGCATTCTGAAGGATTATTGATCATTGATGAAAAGTTTCTGTAGAAACTTGTCCATTGCTGAGCAATGGTCTCAAGGGGGGAGTAATGTCAGGGACTAGTAGTGCTATGGAGTAGTAGTATGTTGGTAGGTAAGGGCATATTAGGTATTGCACCTAAGTAGGTATCTAGTAGTTGGTTTGGTCTATATAAGCTACCATTGTATCCTGTGATCCAATCAAGAAATATGAACCCTAATTTTATCTTACTTTTCTGCAATTTACCTCTTATTTAGTTCCAGCAATTTATCCCTTTTTATCCTCAATTACCCTCAAATTCTTGTTCTTGATGATCCTCTTTTAGTCAGATCCATCGGGATCCTGACAGCACCTCCTCCATTTAGCTTGCACGCGAAAAAAAAATCTCCTGCTGATATGAGAGATAAGAGGCCCATGTGTCATTGTTCAGAAAATAGACATCAGGACCATGTGTCAACCTTCACGAGATGGACTGCACAGAAACATATGACAATACAGGGACAAGCACAAGGCTCTAGGCTGAAGTTAATGAGATGAAAATGCCCACAGACACACACAGGTGCAGCAGGTTCAAGCAAATCGATCCAAGTGTCTGTAACAGAGTATTAGCAGTGCAGGTAGGCTTCTCGCAGATTTGGAACAGAGTGCTAGCAGGCAATGCAACTGCAGGTTGTGAAATCAAAACCATGTCATATTGCCCATGCATATAAGTGCTACACACTCACATCACCCACTCATTCATCAGCTGGGGACGTTCTGTCTATATGTATACTAGATGGGTAAGCGTGCTTATAATCCTTTTGTGCATTGTATGGTAGGAATGATGGATTTGCATTTCCTTTTTTCGTGCGACCGTAGGTTGTAACACATTGAGTGTCACACGTAAATCTTGTGGTATATGGAGACGAGGGGTATCTACAAAATGGCCGGGTGCAGGCTACATCACTTATTCCTGCCGAGAGAAGTAATAAATAATAATTAGGTATGCATGAAAATCCAACCTTGACACTACCAGAATCAATCCATGGACTGAAATCCAGTGCCTGGCTTAAGGCAAGGTAGGCAGCGCCTTGAGGCCCAATATCCACCATTCACCTCCATCCTATGACCAGAAACCGTCAATGTCAAAGTATTTGGCCTTCCTCACGCGGGCAACGCAAATCATCGGCGCGGGAAGGAAAACTTGTGTGGGTGGCTGTTCCCGGTCCGCCGGCGCCGTCGTGGGAACGGGAGCCAAGCGAGCTCATGTTTTTCTTGCTGAACTGAATGCGTGAAGAAATTTGTATTGTGAATCGTTGCTTGCTCATGGGTCATAGCTACAAGCTGCATGGATGATGGATGTATTGATGAGTCGGAAGAGGCCGTCGAAAGCGGCCGGTGTCACAAAGGCCGTCAGTGGGGGCGGAGCGACTTGCCGGAGGAGAGGCTGGAGGCGGGCGAACGGAGCCGTCGTGGCCTTGCAGTGCACGGCGCCGGAGCTCTACATGGAGGTGCAGTTGGCGCAGCTCTCCTCCCTTTCCCGCAACGTCGGGACCGTCAGAGCTCCAACCTGGAACAGCCGCGTACCCTGGTAGTGCAGGGACAAGTCCGAGTTGCTTGGCTTGGATCAGCTGCTGGCCGTGGGATGGATATGGATGGTGGATGTTAGGCCTCAAGGTGTTGTTGTGTCTTTCCTTGAGCGAGGCATTGGATCTTTCCCAATGTCCCACATCAAGGGTGATGCAATCTTCTCAGTGTTCAGTGTTGCCAAGGCGGCAACACATCAAAAGAAATATGTCATTGTTCATGCATGCATTGGTATGCAGAGCATAAACTTGGACACTTGATAGGTAAGCTAAGATTGAATTCCAATGTAAGAATTTTATTGAATAAGAGGTGACGGTAGCATTGTCAAGAAGGGTCCTATCGAGAACATTGGAACACACAAAAATCAAACATTATAATTCAAATTCAACCAACACCACACAGTATATACTACAAATAGATGGAGCAAATAAGCACCCCCTATTTAAGATGCTCTAGTTGTTAAGTGAGTACTCGTCATAAATCCGTGCTGCGATAAAGGCAAGAAGGGCACTAGGCTGGAAATCCAGGTCAATGCGATCACCAATCAAAATATTTATATAGATCGATTTATGTGTTAAAATTTAAACCATAAAATATGAGGTATTATATTTTCACATAAAAATAAAGTTTACAAAGCAGCATGTACGGATGAAACATCAATTAAGTAATTGTGAGAAATCCATAATTCTTGAAACAAAACAGATTATCATTACATCTGAGGCTTTGAACTATAGTCCTTTCGTCCCCTTTCCCAAATAGAGATGACATGAAAACCTCAACTTTTCCTAAATTATATGAAAGGAATTTGTTATAAACATGTAAACAAAATAGTAATAAGCATGTATGAGGGTTTTAATATTAGGTAGAGGTCTTTCTACATGATCGAGTAGCCAAACAGATCCTTCGGTCCCACTCATGTAGGAACCTATGTTTTTATTTCTAACATGTATAGATCTTTAGGTCGGCCACTGTTCACTAAAGAGTAATTATTGATCCGTAAACCTTAGATATACACACCAACAAGTTTTGTTTTTTAGGTGGTAGAGAACGTTATGCAAAAAATAAATATGATATTTTAAAGTGCCGTCATCAATCCCGGGAGCTCAAAAAGCAGTCAACGGCCCCTATGAATCACGGAAACATGGACCCTGCAGGTCATGTGTTCTAAACTGATAACATATGTATTTCATGTTTTTGTAATACAGATTATGATAGATTATTGAACTTGGTGTTGCACAATGATTACATAGATGCGGTCAGATAGACTAAACCTTTAATTTGAGACATGTGGTGGCCAACTCTTATTTAGTTACCCTCCTCAATGGATTTCATTTGGCCAAGTCATAGGTAGTTATGTGTGAGTGGACTGGGTTAGCCGAGTCACTTGTTGAGGTTGTTGGTTACATGTGTGCTTGTGCTAATCCAGCCATTTGTGAGTGGTCTGGGCTACTACATGCGTGTATATGTCTATTTAAGGAATTGTAACATCGTTTGTAGGCAAGGCCGGAAGAGCTGAGAGGAAGAACAAGAAGACGAGCTGAGTAGCAGCTTGAACATTTGATCGATCTATTCCATCGGCGCCTCGATCGTCGCAAGGAGAGTAAACTACTGCGCCGTTTATAGCCAACGACTGTGGATCCACCTTTTTTGCATAGGTACTCCATGCTCTGAAGTACATATATTTCCAACGGTACATCGTGATTTTCTTGATAGATCAACTCGAGGTTAGAACTATCTTTTCATATATTGAAATCTAAAAGTTATATTCTGTAGCTGTTTGACAAATTCTTATACGGAAATTGTGCTACGATTTTTTCCTTTTTTGCCACACCAGGATCATGGAATATATTAGATGCAGGCAAATAGCGCAATCACTGGTACAATTGTTTCCGAAACTAATTATATACACTTCTTTTACATGAACAGATATGGATGTCGACGATGTCTTCAATTTACCAAATGGCGCAACCCCGCGTATTCTTGTGTAGATAAAATATTTATACATGATTACATTACATTATTGAGTGTCCACTATTTTTTTTAATGTAATA
Organism: Lolium multiflorum; assembly: GCA_030979885.1. Classification (NCBI taxonomy): domain Eukaryota; kingdom Viridiplantae; phylum Streptophyta; class Magnoliopsida; order Poales; family Poaceae; genus Lolium; species Lolium multiflorum. The sequence continues at coordinate 2,015,941 of CM061751.1, read as the reverse complement.
ACATATTGTATCAATTATAGATATAGCAGGCGTTATCATGTATGTTAGCCCACTAGACCACGAGACATATTTCCCGGTAGGAATGAGGGAGATAGCAGTGGTGGACTCCAGTGATCACATTGTGTTCTTCCGCATTTTCGATGAACTTGATGAGCGCCATAGAGAACAACTATTGATTGGTGAAAGGCAAAATTCATTAGTCATGGCAACCTTTTATGGAAGTTGACCAAGCCTCAAGTAAGTATAAACCTTTATGAAAGGCATGGATATAGGGTTGCCATGACGAATGAATTATGCCTTTCACCAATCAATAGTTGTTCTCTATGGCGCCCAACAAGTTCATAAAAAATGCGGAAGAACACAATGTGATTACTGGACTCCACCAATGCTATCTCCCTCATTCCTACTAGGAAATATGTCTCGTGGTCCAGTGGGCTAACATAGATGATAATGCTCGCGATATCTATAATTGATACAATATGTTACTATTACATAAAGAAATTAGTCGACACCCAGTCGATGTAATGTAGTCATGTATAAATATTTTATCTACACAAGAATACCCGTGGTTGCGTCATTTGGTAAATTGAAGACATCGCCGACATCCATATATGTTCATGTAAAATAAGTGTATATAATTAGTTTCGGAAACCATTGTACTAGTGATTGCGCCATTTGCGTGCATCTACTATAGTCCATGATCCTGGTGTGGCAGAAAAGGAAAAACCGTAGCACCATGTAATGGTGGCATGAGGACCATTGTTATATATAGATATAAGAATTTGTCTAACAACTAAAAAATATGATTTTCAGATTTTAATATATGAAAAGATAGTTCCAACCTCGAGTTGATCTATCAAGAAAATCACGATGTGCCATTGGAAATATATGTGCTTCAGAGCATGGCGTATCTATGCAAAAACGGTGGATCTGCAGTCCTTGGCTATAAACGGCACAGTCCTTGGCTATAAACGGCACAGTAGTTTACTCTCCTTGCGGCGACAACTGAGGCGGCGATGGAATATATTGATCAAATGTCGAGCTGCTACTCAGCTCGTCTTCTTGTTCTTTCTCTCATCTCTTCCTACCTTGGCTACAAATGATGTTACAATCCCTTAAGTAGACGTACACACATGTACCAGCAGCCAATACACGCATGCAGTAGCTCAGTCCACTCATAGATTGCTCGATTAGCATAAGCACACATGCAACCAACAACCTCAACAAGTGAGGCTAACCCAGTCCGCTCACACATAACTACCTATGACTTGGCCAAATGAAATCTGTGGACGAACGTAACTAAATAAGAGTTGGCCACCACATGTCTCAAATTAAAGGTTTAGTCTGTTTGACCGCATCTATGTAATCATTGTGCAACACCAAGTTCAATAATCTATCATAATCTGTATTACGAAAACATGGAATACATATGTTATCAGTTTAGAACACATGACCTGGGCCCATGTTTTCGTCATTCATATAGACCCTTGACTACTTTTTGAGCTCCCGTGATTGACAGCTGCGCTTTAAATGTCATATTTATTTTTGCATACCGCTCTCTACCACCTAAAAAACAAAACTTGCTGGTGTACATATCTAAGGTTTACGGATCAATAACTACTCTTCAACGAACAGTGGCCGACCTAAAGGTCTATACATGTTAGAAAGAAAAACATAGGTTCCTAGGCTACTCAAACAAGTAGAACATGGCCAGCTAGCCCCATTTAGGGTTGGCCAGGTGGGCCCCTTAAGGCCCACGCCCCCCCCCCCCCCTAAAACCCTAGGGGGTGGCCGGCCACTTAGTGGGATGCACCTTTTTATTAATAATAATTAAATATTTATTTAATAATAATTCATTTAATTAATATATAATACATATTATTTAACTCCTGACGATCCGAGACACCTCTCGTATCACTCCGAACATCTTCGGATTCTCCCAGAACCCTTTCCGATTCTCTCTTCTCTATTCTCCATTGTTTCCGATGAATTCAAAACCATCTTAAGTTTTGTTGAACCCTTAAGTGCATTTCCCCTACGGTTAGAGAATGATGCAGACATGATCGAGACACTCTCCAATCAATGATCACCAGGGTGTTCTATGAAGATGTGATCGTCGTTTGAATCACTACATCGTATCCCATTCCCTTTGTTACTTTGATACTGGTACTCGTCCGAGACTTGATCATCGGTATCACCATACCTAGTTCAATCTCGTTATCGACAAGGCTATTCAGCTCGTTCACGTGCGATTCTATCCTCATGACCTAGTCATGTGTTGCAACCTGAATGTAATCTCACCGAGTGGGCCCTTCTGTCACGCGAATGAACAAATCCCACTCTTGATATATATGCCTCAACTCATCCCACTGAAATACCTAACTACACCTTTATGACCACCGCTACAGTGTGGCGGTTGATGCAACCAAAGCAACCGCCGGTGACGGTGATTAGATATGATCTCACAGTCTAAGGATTAGATTACGTGAACTTCGTGACTTGATCATGTTACAATACTTATATTTGGGAATGTCCATCATATCATTCACCCAATGATATGACCCCATTGTGAATGACGTGTATGTCCATGATCGGGAAACCTCGATCATCGAATCACAACGAGCTAGCTAGCATATATGCTCACTAGGGACAATGGTTTGTTTACAATACCACACATGTATCAATATTTCTGATTGATACAGTTATAGCATGGCACAAAACTATTATGAACTATTGATATATAATAATAAACACTATTTATTATTTGCCTCTAGGGCACTATATCCAACATAATAATAATATATTATCGTAAAAGCGTGTTGGAAAATAAAAGAAGATACACTACTATTAAGTTTCTTATTACTCTAATCAAAGAGATAAAGAAAGTGAGTCAGAATTGCAAATTAAATACTAAATGTAGTTATATAAGATAGTCAGACAAACATTTAAAGTGATCACATTGCAGCACTAATTAGAGATGCCTAGTAGTTTGCCACATAACATGATAAGACTGTTTTCAAAACTAAAAGCTCGTTGATTTGAATCTCCGAAAATAAACAATCATATATAAGTAAACAACAGAAAAAAGAGCAACAATAGGCACCCCCTTACTGAAGTAAAACTTTCTGCAACAATATCTTTTATCTAACCGGATGCTAATCTTGTTTTTATGCATGATCAATCATAAATGGTTTTTGCTAAGAAAGAAATAGAAATTCTTGGTATGGAGAAAAAAAGGTAGTTAGTACTTCATGGCTAACATATATGCATTTCTTCGGTCTACACATAATTAGCAATTTAGCATGACAAAAGAGGTAATAACTTCCACAAGAGTTGCACAATTCAGTAATCTAAGTAATGCCTCCTAATGAAAACATACAACTCTATTGCATTAGACGAAATTTCACGAATGTTGCGAGCACCATAGAACCACCAAACACAAAAGATATCAGCTCACCTGACTAATTTCTAATCTGACGCAGAAGGATAAAAAACCACATGCCTTACCCGTAAGGGATTCAATGATTGTAGGATCAGTACCTAATTAATCTACAACGGATTTTTCCATCTCCAAACCAAAAACTATTTTCTCTTAATAAATAATTGTTTGTTGTAGACTAATTTCAGCTTCTAGGCTAAAGTACCATCCTGTCTATGCATCTAACAACAATATAGTATTGGTTACGAACCGTATTAGAGTGTGAAAAAGGCAAATAAATGTATCAAGAACTATCAACACATTGTCAAGTAGAGTCTAGAGTGGGGAGTTTAAACTGGAACTTGCACTGATTAGCCCTCACAGGTATTTTTACCAAGTGTGTATCACAACTTCACAAACTATCTCAAAATGATGTTTCGATCAATGAATTAATATACAAATAAAAAAGTGCCGGAGTGTATCAGCTTTTTAGAATCAAATTCACACAGCACAAAGGACGGACTGGGAAATGGACAGGGTATTAATTACCTCAGGTCATTAAACACTGAAGCAGATGTCCGAACTTTCAGGTGTCGCCGGCGTGGAGGTGAACGATCGGTATAGGCGATGGAAGGCAGGAGACGGGCGGGGGTTGTCCGAACTCGTCCCGTCCAAATCGAGGAGAATCGCCACCTATACCGATCGAGCTCGTCCAGTCCAATTGAGAAGAATCGCCACCTATACCGATCGAGCTCGTCCTGTCCAAATCGAGGAGAATCGTCGTCCTTCTAGAGCTATATAGGGAGCATGAACTCCTGCCAGCACATGGACCTCCATATCACCTCCCTTTGGCTCCACGGACCTTTTCCCCTGTTAAGATCAAAAATCAGAGATGCATGAAGCAAAAAAGCATGCATGCACCAAGCAGCCCACAGTAAATTACGGAGGTCTATATCAGTAGTAAAAGGCCAAGTGTGAGTTCTTGAAAAAAATAAGGAAATTATTTGTTGGGCCAACAAGGTGTGTAAGCACTAGTTCTCTCCACCTTTGTATCCTCCAACTTAGTGATGAGCAAAGTTAAGGCATCAGTTCATGTTTTGTCTGCTTTTTATTTTATAAAAGTGCACGAGCTGTATGTGCATTTAGTATATTAAGTTCCTAGTTCACATGTATTTTGCATATGGTACTCTACAGAACCTTATAGTTACTTCATGTTTTTGCATAATTGGGGGAAAACTACCTTCTAGTTTCAGAACTGCTATTGTGCAAGACTAAGAGCATATAAGTTTTACTGATGCAAAGTTGTGAGTTCGAGAGTCTTCAGTGATTCCCCTCTGCTAAAGGCGCTTCACGGCTTTCTATAGCAATAGGATGCATTCTGCTCCCTTGCAGCATTATTAGTTCCAAGGTATGTTGTGTACTGGGCTGTTTGTCTAACTGTGTACTAGGCTCATGTTTGTGGAATTGTATGTACAGTAAGAAGGAGGGGAAATTTATATGTAGGCACCCCCTCCCACCATGTGACAATCAGATCGCAGACATTATCACCCAAGCACGCAAGACGGCACCCACATGTAGTCGCAACTAAAGACTGTTGCGCACTTCTTTGAGATCCACCAAACAGACAGCATGAGGCATGCTCTTGTTATGCGGTTTTGTAGCAGATTTCATGGTTTCTGACCGCCACTCGACCAAGAGATCCACCGAAGATCACCACCGCCAGCCCGAGATCCCCGCACCCCTGCTGCGCCGCGGGTAGAGGCACCCCCGCCACCGCCGGCACCGCACAGGCAAGGCCCGGCGGCTCGGGCCGACGGCGGCGGCAGGGGAGAGCCGGAGAGAGAGCTCGAGGTGGCCGGAGAGAGGGCGCGCCCCGGCCGCCACGGGGGGCGGCGCGGGTCGCGAGAGGAAAGGGGAAAGGGGCGCGGGTCGCGTCTGTCCAATTCTTGTTTTTCTTAGTTTCGTGTTCAGCTAAAACTGCACATGCCCAATCAATCTCATTGATTAACACAAGGCAAGAAGCAATTGAAGCCGATACCTAAGGAACATACCTGGACTCGGAGGTATCACTGTCACTTGCCAGGCATCACATCGGAGCGCAGTCCCCGAAATTCCATCCCAGATTCTTCAACCTCCGTTACGTGGCCCGTGAGAGGAAATTCCGGCGCCCACCGGAGATGCAGTCCCGGCCGGGCATTTCGCCGAGCACCAGCCGGGCAGAGCAGACAGCGGTGCTAGGCTACAGAGCCGTGCACTGTGCACTGGCCTCATCGCAGAGTGCAGGTTCGTGCCACTTTGTAGTCCATGATTTCGAGCGCCTCCGGTCTCGTGGGGAGCAGTTACGCGATCGATAGAACGAGTCCGGCGGACTCCGGGAATGTGGGGCGTGGGTGCAGACTGCAGAGATATAGCGCAGCAATTTGGAGAAAGCGCAGGCAGGGGAATGCACCGGCTGGTTGTTTTGAGAGAAGTTCGCCCGTGTCCGGGGAGCAGAGAAGAGCGGGCGGCGGCTGCCAGGCCACCGGAAAAATCGATACTTTTTTGCGGTCTATGTAAAAACAAAATCTTGTGAAAAACCTTATTGTTAGCACCGATTTTTTATATTTTTTACACACACCGTACGGGAAACCCATTTTTCATGAAACGACTTTGTGTGGTGGGTAGCACCTGAAGAAGATGTATGTACGAATTGTTTGTTCCAAAAAAATTGACATTTACAATGCATTTCAAAATAAAGGAAGCACATGCTCACATGAGCAAAAACATCGCTCTCCTGCGTCACAACCCTACATGAGCTGATGGGTTGCGTAACACCTCTATATGGTTAGCCCGCCCGATCCATCAGGTGGCCGGAGTCATAGGCTGCTGTGCGTGGAGAGCTTCCGGTGCCTGTGGTCGCGCATGGCTGTAGGAACCCGATCTGGGCTTCTGCGGGGCTATGCGGGCCGCGGCTTCCGGGCTCATTGGCGGCGCGTGGAGCTCCGGCTACGGCGTGCTGCATGGATGAGGCAGTCGTGGTGGTCAGTCGGCATGCATGGAGGGCCTCCTCCCCCGAGCCCATGCCGGTGGTCTGCAACTCAGAGCTGTTGTGGTGGCGGCAGTGCAATCCGACATGGGACAGGTGCTGCTCCAAGGCCTGGTGGGAAGGGACGGCGTTCGAGGCACTTCGGATGAAAAACCCGCTGTGTCTTCGGTCGGAGCCGGTGATGGCGGCGCTTGAGGGCGTCGTTACCCTCCTTGGAGGCGTCACCGAGAAGTGTTGACAACTCCCTCTCCCACGCAGGTTGGTGTCCCCAGGTGAAAAATCAGATCGGCTTGTCCGGTCGGCGATGGCGGTGTCTACGATGTCATTTCTTTCTTGGAAGCATCGTTTTGGTGGCACGAACTTGGTGAGCACTTTGTTTCCAGCCCGGTGTTGCTCTGGTGTTGCCGCTGCTCAAGGTTGAGCTTCCAGGGCGCAATATACGCCGTCGCCAGCAACTTCAAGGCGGTGCCTTTCTCAGGGCTGGCCAAGTCCTGCCATCCACCTGCCCACTCTTAGGCGCTCAAGGGTTGTTGGTACGTTGACGAGGAGAGGTCCGAGGAGGTTTGTTCTTTGTAGGTGCACTTGTCTTTCGTCGCGACACGGCTTGCAGTTCTTCTGATTACTAGTGTGTTGTAGCCATTGTTGGCGGTGTGTATCGGCCCCGTCGGCCTCTTCTTCTATGTGATTGATATATCTTTCAACACATATCCCTCGAAAAAAGTATCTTAAGAACATGGTTTGGAAGAAAATCGAGAATGGATGAAACAAATATTGTGAAAGATTGTTATTAAATTCATGGCACAGTCACTGCTCGCTTTATCTATGTCTTGCTATAAACTACCACGTGGGCTATGCGAGCATATTAATTCTCTGATAAGAAAATTTTAGTGGGTTGTAAAGAAGGAAGCGAAAAGCCAGCATGGGTGTCATGGGATGTAATTATCCAACCAAAGTATATGGGAGGTATTGGTTTTAGAGGCTTGGAACTTTTAAATGTTGCTATGTCATCTCGCCACGCGTGGAGGATTCTTCATGTTCCATTGTCTTTGAGTGCAAGATTATTGAAGACTATTTATTGCCCTAATGGTAATCTTCGAAAAGCGCAACTTGGAACTTCTCATGACTGGAAAGCTATCCATGAAGGGGGTTGGGTGCCAAAATATGGTATTGTTAAGAGGATACTACGTGACAGGAGGACCATAAATATTTGGGGGGGAAATAGGATTTCACCCAATAATTCATGAGACCGATTGCTACAAGAGGAGATAAAGAACAAGAGTTGGTATCAGAATTGATCAACATTACAAAAGCATGTTGGAAGGAAAATGCCCTGAACTTTGTCTTGTTGCCAATGGATCCAGTGGTGTCAAAGTTGATAGTGTCTTTAAATTGCTTGGAGGTTATCAATCTGATGAAGGAGACAAACTTTTTCTCTTATACTGCTATCGATATTGATATTAGACGACGAAACTTTTTCTCTTATAGGTTTGTTGGTACATTTAGAAAAGATCGGTGGGCTATCCATCGATATCACACCACTGCTAGGTGAAAGTGGTGATGTTGTTTCTTTCTGACCTGGACACATCATATGTTACATCTGTAGCAATGCATGCATATATGTGTTAGCAACCTTGTAAATATTATTGTAAACATCATTTTTTTTTCTTGAGGGACTTGTAAACATCTTTTCTCTTTGCCAGGCATTGGTATTATCGTTCATCAGGTGTAAAATCTGGAATGGCAGAAATGCCCTCTCATATGTGACGAAATTACCTCAAGCTGCCACCACCGTGTGCCCAGCTGAGCTGAGCCCAGTAGTAGTAGTACAAACCCAAGCCCAAATCGACAACACTGTCTCGGCCCTCTCTCCCCTGCCACAAGCGGCTAGGGTTTCAACTCCCGCCGCCGCCGCCTCCCACCCGCCGCCGCAGCAACCTTCTACCGAGCTCCTTCACCAGTAGATCTACGCCGCCTGACCCTTCTACCCCGTCTCGCCGCTGCCCAGGTCAGACCTCGTTCTCCAGCTTCCCACCGGCTAGCATCTTGGCTTAATTTCCGTTCTATCTCGCGTTGCGAGATGCTACCATTTTACCTAGGGGCGCGTTTGTATGTCGAAGAAATACTCTAGGTCACCTGGCTGTACGCTGTTGCTCACAGTCACAGCGTGTTTGGCAACTTTGGGGGATAGGGAATGGACGGGAATTTGGAGCGGGAGTCCCTTGAGGGGTTTGATTATTAGTCCTAATATAATCCAATGTTTGGTGTGTCGCGGGAATTACTGCTGAGAATTCGACAGCAAGGTTCATGCATTTTAGCTGTTCTGATGCCCTTGGTCGCCTCCACCCGGAACTGACCTGGGGCGTAGACGGGCACGACCATGGAAAGAGCAGCGTCCTCAACTTTGCTCTGACCTCTGAGGAGCAGGCGGAGATCCACTTCTCCTGAACTACAACCAAGAGCAACCTCGGGAAAGTGTGCTACACCACCGCATCATTCTCGATCAAGGAGAATCTGCCGTACGCCCGTCTCCTAAGCGGTCACTTGTGCATATTGCCGAAACTTGCCGGTGTCGTCGACACTTCTCGTTCAGGCGGCGAGCTTCCGTGTGCGGCAGGCTGTGAAACCATGACAATTTTTTTTTCAATTCTCCATCCCCAATCGAATTACCTGCTCCTACCAGGGAAAAGATCGAGGAGAGTTGAGGTCCTTAACTCCCCTTCCCTTTCCCTCCTCAACTCCCATTACCATGAACCAATCAACGGATTTTTAGTCCCAGCTCCCTCAAACTCACATTTCCTACTTCTAACTCTACCCAACCAAACACGCTGTCAAGTTAAATTTGTGGTAGATCAGTTCAGTTGCTTCTGCGTGAGACGGAGCTTGTTCTTCCTTATTGGTTGTTTATTGTTTCTATGCATGATTTTAGTGGTTCTTGTAACATTTCAGATATTTTTGTTTGTTGTTGCAGCGCAAGATGCCTCGCTACGATGAGCGTGACCGCTACAGCGGTAGCACTAGGCTCTACGTGGGCCGCCTTTCCTCGCGGACACGGACTCGGGACCTCGAGGACCTCTTCGCCAGATATGGAAGGTGAGCAGCAAGTTGGGCGCCTTAATGTACCTGTGTTCTTTGAGCAGGATTCTTTCAGTCAAAGCTGTTTTTTTTTTGTTTTGCCTTTGGAGGGATAAAGCCCTCCACATATATAATAGTACAGTACAGTTTCTTGTACCGTGGTTGGATGGATCTTGATGGGTTGCATATGGCACTGTTGTGAATTCTGTGTGCCTAACTGTAGTCAAATATGCATGTCCTTTGCTTCTTCTATTCTAAAAGCATGTAGTAGAACAGAAATTACGAGGCACCTGTTCAATTTTTGACAACCAATGACATTGTCATCCACATGGTTACATTGAGGCAATGCTGTTCCATACAAGATGTCTGAGGCAGCACCTTGTCATTGTTCTCCCACATAAATTTTCTTGCCATCAAATATATCCACAAGCCGTTCATGTTAATAATTTGGATGATATTGTTGAAGGTTCTGGGGGTTGCCCAACCTCGGAGTCCATGGTGGATTGGTGGGAGGGTGCCCTTGGTGGAATCGGTGGCTATTCTCGCGAAGTTTCTAGCAGACTTTGGCGATTGTTTTGATAAAATCTATTGACTGTTTTAAATGGAGACCGCAATCACGCCTGGTGTTTAGTTCGGTATGCGTGGTGATACATTTCTCTACTTGCGTCTTGACGGTGTTGCTGTTTCTGGAAACTATTTCCGCAGAGTGCGACATGTGGATATGAAGCATGAGTTCGCATTTGTTGTAAGTAACCGCTCTCTTTCACCTTGTTTTTGACGTTTCAATTCACGTCTCTCCTGTTTTATTTGATGCCACTCCTTTTCTTTGCTAAATCATACTGCAGGAGTTTAGTGATGCCAGGGATGCTGATGATGCAAGGTACAACCTGGATGGGCGTGACTTTGATGGAAGCCGCATGATTGTTGAGTTTGCTAAAGGGGTAATCCTAATGTTTCTCACCTATGATATACGTTGTTGTAACGATGTAGGCTTTTTGTTATTTGCGCTTTCTGATTACGATCTTCATTTTAATGTTAGGTTCCGCGTGGCCAAGGAGGGTCTGGGTCCCGTGACCGTGGTGGTGACCGTGAATATATGGGTCGGGGACCTCCTCCCGGTTCTGGCCGTTGCTTTAACTGTGGAATTGATGGCCACTGGGCTCGTGACTGCAAAGCTGGCGACTGGAAAAATAGGTGCTACCGTTGTGGAGATGGTGGCCATATAGAAAGGGACTGTCAGAACAGCCCTAAGAACCTAAAGTATGTCCTGTGAGGTGTCTTATCTTGTTATAATTTTCTGTTATAAATAGAGCATATATGAATTTAGTCCCCTTGATGAAAACAGGCGTGGAAAGAGTTACTCCAGATCTCCATCACCTCGTCGCGGAAGGGTCCGCGATAGGAGCTACAGCAGGAGCCGTAGCAGGAGCTACAGGTATGTATCTGTTTTGGAAATTTGCGTGCTAATTTTTGTTGATTTCTGTGGCATGATTTGCTCGTTGTAATGAACTGTGGAGTCTGAAGTTCTGTATGCGGGACTGGCATGGTTTTTCTTCCAAACTAAGTGTCCAGGGTCCATTTTGTCCAACTGTCATGATGTTTCTCTTAAGCATATCTTAGCTGCCTATCAGATCCGGTCTAGTTTCATTTGCTGCTATTCTGTGTGCGTAGTTTTACCTCCGTTTTAAAATAGGTGTCAGTTTTGTTTGTAGATTCATCCATATCTTGATAAAGTTGTGACACTTATTTTGGAACGGAGTATGTTAATTGGCTGAATGTAGGAATTAACTTTTATGTAGAGTCATGCTTATTCTGCAACAGCTGCATAATATAACTTCTGTCTAAATTGGTTTACCTTATGTGGACCAGGGGTTTTCAGTTTATCTAGATGTTGCTTTCTAAACATACAAATATATGTTAAAAGAACATACAAATAGGTTAAAAATGGGTGATACTGTTATTTCCCCTTGTTATGTTATCTGCATTTTGTATGTAACACTGACAGTATAAAATCCATTGCTCTACACAGCCGATCTGTTTCACCAAGGAGGGATGAGAGGCGGTCAAGGAGCCCCCGTGACAGCCGCAGCCCAAGCCCAAGGCGTAGCCCCCGTGACAGTCGCAGCCCTGTGAAGAGCCCCCGCCGCGACAGCCGCAGCCCTATGAAGAGTCGCAGCCCTTCACCCGCCAAGGGCAGGGCCCGCAGCCCTACCCCCAATGGCAGCAGGAGCCCCGCGCCGAGGGACAACAGCAGGAGCCCAGCAAGGGGTGACCATGACGTGAGCCCTGCTGCAAATGGCCGTAGCCCAAGCCCAGGGGGCGACGGGGACAACAATGGTGGCAACCACCGTGCCGCTTCTCCTGGAGGAAGCGCATCCCCAGGTGGGGTTTAAAGAGGGAGATGGTAGCGTGACGTCTTGCTCCTGTGCTGGTGATGGTTTTCTTATGGACATGTTGAAGAAAGACTTATCTGTATGAGTTTTTATTTGAATTTGTACAACTCTGCATTCTGGTATTGGTACCGTGCCGGTAGACTGTAATGTCTGTTGTACTAAGTTGCACCTTGGATCATTTTGCTTCATCTGTATTCTATTAGACTAATAATGCTGTGTGCTTATAATGATCTTTTGAGTATCGTCAATGCGGTGGGGCACAACAGGGTAATGATTAGACAATGCTGCACATGGGATTTACTTTGCTTCATCTGTATTCCATAATACTAATAATAATTTGTGCTTATTATGAGAGAATGCTAATGTGGTGGGACACAATGTGCTAATATTGAAAGAATGCTAATGTGGCAGGAGCATTTGATGCTTGATGGTGTAGAGGGGATATAACCCAACAGGTGCACTGTAGTTTACTCATGCCTCTGCAGAAATGACAGCTGCTGATAGCAGCAAATTACAAATCGCAGGCCACTTCATATTTTTATGTGATAACAGATAATTAGAGAACAAAAACTTCAATTTTTTGATGTTGAGATATGATGATGCTGTGCAACATATTCAAAGCACATGCTTAACATAGTAAGTATCGCGATTTTAATTTAAAGTTGAATCATTTTGAACTAAAACAAGGACATTTGTTATGGATTGGAGGGAGTACTAACTTAGAGCTAAAACTTAATTTTTTTTATGTCGTGCAGTCTTAAAGCCCATGCTCAACATATGAAATGAGGAGTGAGTTCAGAGTCCGGAGAACAAATCATATGGAATTTTTGTTTGCCGTGGTTGATTCCTGAAGACAAGTGAAACAATCTGATAGATCATTCTGCAAAGTGCAAACCATGCTTAACACGTCGATCTGATGTCCATAAGCTATGCAAAAAAATTGCTCTCTCCATTCTCAGAGCACCATGACAAAGGGTAGACTTTGCCGAATACCGTCGAGACGAAGACCAATGCGGCCAATAGAAGAGAGCAGCTGCAGATGTATCTCTGAATACAGTGCTAATCGTCGACAGTAGTAGCAGACATTGAACTGTTCTCCTGTTGACCCAACTATGATTCTGCATATCACCAAATCCGTTACTTGGGGTGCAATGTCTTCGGCTTACGCAACCCCTGTGAGAACATCCATCCGTCGTTGCAAAACAGAGTATTAGCGCCATCGCCGACAGTGATAGACACCACACTGTTAAACTCCTCGCTCGCCGCCTGATCTTTAGGTATTGGTAAACCCTGCCATGGCCTTAACAGCAGTAACAGAAAGACAGGCATAGCGCGCAACACATTATGCAAAGCAGCAAGTTCCTCCTTCGTCGTTGACCGTCTTCGAGGAGCATGGTTATCTAGAGCTTCCTCTTGCTCATCGGGCACGACACTTGGTTAGCAAGCTGTCAAAGCACGGCTCATGGATCACGTTCCAGAAATCGAGCACCTTCTGGAAATGCTGAAAACCACCGGAGAAACTTGTGACCAAAAAGTTCAGAAAAAACATCATGAGAAAAAGGAGTTCAGAGAAACATTCACATCACCCTAAACAACCACCGAGGTACTGAATACAATAGAATGGGCAAAATATGGCACGATCATCAATGAGCTCAAGTCATTGACGGTGTTCCTGTTGTACTTCTCGTTGATCCTGACCTTGCTCAGCTTGTCGATGGACGCCCTCCGCATGCCGTTGGTGCCCTCCGTCTGGACAAGGTCCAGCCCCTCCCTGAACTGCGATGAGTCTACTACTGCATTTATTTGTATGCCCGGAGAAAACATGCATGATACTATCAAACAAACGCAACATTATGCATTTATGCAGTGTCTGGTTTCAGAGTTCAGACAATAACCTGTGATCAAGTATGATGTAGATGATCACTGACCTTGCTCCGGACTAACTCAACAAGACGATGTGGTAGGCTGAACAAGACGCACTGTAGTTTGCTCGTGTCTCCATCTACAGAAATGGCCAGCTCAAGTTGTTTTTTTGCACCGGCAGATTTTACCTCCATGCTCTCTTCATAAATCTTGCTGCACGCGGAGCGACACAGCCATGTTTCCGAATCATGCTGGTTCAGGCGAGACGGGCGACGAAGGTTTGGTTGACACTTTGGCAGCCTCTGATCGCACGGTGTGCGCGGCAAGCAAGGGTCTGGGCCTCGATCGGCAAGCAGCCTGGCGTTGGCAAGCTCGGCACGTGCACGCTCCTGGAGTCCTGGTCGGGCTCGGGCGGCGCGCGGCCGCACTGCAACTGCAATAGCTACGCTTGGACGGACGTGTAACAGACACAAGGAAATTGCTGGGAGCTAGGTGCCTATATCTGGTAAAAGAATGCACTGCGGCTGGTGAACAAGGGGACAAGGAAGAGAGGACAGGGCTGACGAGCTGGATCGATAGCGCACCGGTGCACAGAGCGCGACACGAGCGGCATGGATCGTGTTCCCGATGACTTATGGCACTGATGGCAAAATAGCTTCGCCACTGGGTTCATCTAGCTACACAAGCAGCAGCTCACAGCATCTCCGATCGCGTTCCCAAACATCATCAGGTAGAAATGTCGGATCGATGTCCCACAAAATGCGGTTTCAAATAGAATTTTTAACCAAAATAAATATAAAGATCGTCGTGATTGTAAAAGAAGTAGTTCCCGCCATAGTCATCGTGATCATAGTTTCACAACTAGTTGTCACGATCAATATTACAAACCGGCGAGTAAATGTAGCCTAGAAGAACGGGTTTGGGTCGGCTTCAGCCGTCAATGGCACCTCTTGAGTCGGCGACGACCGTCTAGCATTACGACCTCATACTGCTCTATCGGCGTCGTCGTTGTTGGCGCTGGTGTTTGCGATGCCGTTTCCATCGCTGGTGTGCTCGCCGATGCCGACGCGGGTGTACTCGCTGGTGACGATGCCGATGCCATTGCGGACGTTGCTGCTTACGCTGACGATGCTGATGCCGACGGAGCAAAGCAGCCGCTATTCGACCGGCGATTTCTTTCAATATCATATCGCGGTAGAACATGTGTGCGACCAACACCTTCCGTCTCTTCACGACGACTCTCTCCTTCTCTACCACGATCTTCGTCTCTTCTTGTTTCAGCAGCAGTGCCTTCCACCTCTCGTCGCTCATCGTATCGCGCATGAGCAAGTTTGACGAGACATTGGAGAGGCACTCGTCTAGACCCCTTTATCAAGCAAGGCGGCCTTGGCAACCTTATTGCCGATAGGACAACCCGCCGAGGTTGCGAGCGACGTTTCCAGATCAATGATGTCATCTTTTGTCCTTCACCAAATGGATGCGCGTCAAACTCCACTTCTCACACATTTTCAGCTTGGTGTGGCAATGCAATATGCCAAACGGTGTGTCATGGTTTTTCAACTCGTACACAACAAGACCTTGTCCAACTAATCAAAAAATTGCAACTATATCAATCCATAGCTGGTTGGAAGCATACTCGACAAGGTACCATGTCGCACTTACATGATTGACTGCATTTATGACGCTCTCCTGACTTTGTTCAATGTTGGAGTGGTAGCCATGTTATATGCTCACCATCGCGTGTATGATGCTCCACCCTGCCGACATAGCCTTTTATCTCTCTTTATTATCATTGTGGCATAGTCCATGTTGACATATTTGCCCTTGTCAAACTCTGCTTTGATCCTTTTTCAATAGGCGACATACTTATGTTTGGCACCGATGACCGCGTCCATACTCACCATCACCCAGGAGTCGCACATGCACATTTCTTCTAGCGCCTTCTACTTGGGACCTCATGTGCCTGACACTACCTTCTTCTTCTTTCCGGCCCCAACAACGCAACCCTCTATCTCACCAGTATCCTCCTTGATATGGGGTGGCCCGATCTTCTCAGTAAGCAACGGTGGTGATGATGATCACGGGGTGATGGCAGCGGAGAAACACGACGATGAAGTGATTGATAACTTGTATGACGCAACGAGATCTCTCGATTGATTCCTGTCGCCAATGCAACAGCCCTCAACCCTGCAAGATATTCGCAACTCCACACACTTGCGCACGTAGCCGCCGACCACGAATGTAAGTTGCAACCGTCTAATTCCCAATGGAACAGCAGATCACACAAGACTTTTTCAGGATCTACACAATATCAAGCAATATGGTGTAGGGATTCAATAATTTTGCTAGAGCAAACAACTAAAAACTAGGGTTTATCTTAAACATGGTCTAAAGCAGCTAGGGGGCGTCTTGGGCACTTATATAGGCGTCCGGGACGAGTTCAGGTCGAAAAGATACAAAAATAACCGACCAGAATAGATCTGGTCGAGACAGACTCGGACGAATCCGGTCTGGAATCCGGTCAACGGGCCGGGGCCGGATCGGCGGTCAGCGTCCGGTCAGCGGCGGCCGGACCGCAACTTCGGTTTTTGCCCGGTCGATGCATCCCATCCGGTTGGCGCCCGGTCAACCGGGCGGCCGGGCTGGCCGGTCGGAGGCCGGTCTAACCGGGTGTCCGGCCTGGACGTCGTCTTCTCCTCTCGCGCATGCCTCCCGCTCCCTCGCGCGACCATGAGATATCTTCATGTCCAGCTCCATGTCCAGCTTCACGTCCATCTTGACGTCCGTCTTCATGTCCAGCTGCTCCTCTACTCCTCGTGCGACGCTCGTCTCCTCTTGATACCTGATGATACATAAGTAATAGGACTTAGGCAGTATAAAGTTCTCATCAATCAAAGTACCGTTTAGAAACAAGTTCACCTGTTGTTTAAGTAGCTTCGCGAGCCCTTGTAATTGGTCCAATCCGAACTTCATTGGACTTGAGCTTCACAGCAGGTTCATCTTCATTTATCAATGATGGAGGTAGTGGTGTAGTAGGGATGTCCATCATCTCCCCCTTCAAAAGGCGTCGACCTCGACGCTCCAAGGTCTTCTCCGTCATATGGTGTCAAATCGGTAACATTGAAAGAATTACACCAAACTCATCAACTGGAAGATCTATTGAGTATGCATTATCATTGATCTTGGCAAACACTTTGTAAGGACCAGCACCACGAGGCTTCAACTTAGACTTCCGCAGCTTCGGGAACCTATCCTTGCGAAAATGTACCCAGACCATATCACCAGACTTGAACAACATCTCTTTGCGCTTCTTGTTCATCCTTGCAGCATTGCTCTTGCCTTTCTTCTCTATCAACTCTTTAGTCTTCACATGGATCTTACGCACAAAATCTGCCCTCTTGGATGCCTCCATATTAACTCTCTCATGTATGGGCAAAGGCAATAAGTCAAGTGGAGTAATGGGTTTGAAACCATACACCACCTCAAAAGGACATAGCTCTGTGGTAGAATGTACCGCCCTGTTGTAAGCAAACTCTACATGCGGCAAACACTCTTCCCACTCCTTCGGTTCTTCTTGATCATGGATCTCACAGTTGTGACAAGGTTCGATTCACCACCTCGGTTTGACCATCAGTTTGGGGATGACAAGTAGTCACAACCCGTCCCCAGCTTTCCCCAAAGTGTCTTCCAGTAGCTCATGAACTTCACATCACGATCGAAACAATTGTCTTCGGGACTCCATGTAGTCGAACAATCTCCTGAAAAACAGGTTAGCAATATGACGCATCGTCACTTTTGTGGCAGGCAATAAAGTGTGACATTTTAGAAAATCTGTCTACTACCACAAATATAGAATCATGGCCTCTTTTAGTACGCGGCAAACCCAACACAAAATCCATACTAATATCTTCCCAAGGTGTAGTAGGTGTCGGTAACGGAGTATACAAACCGTGAGGCTTCAGCTTGGACTTGGACTTGTTGCAAGTAATGCACCTCTTCACATACCTGTCCACATCCCGCCTCATCTTTGGCCAATAAAAATGATCAGCGAGCATGAGTAGCGTCTTCTCACGCCCAAAGTGACCCATCAAACCTCCAGCATGTGATTCCTGCAATAAGAGCAAACACACAGACGATTCTGGAACACATAGTTTGTTAGCTCGAAACAAGAACCCATCATGTATGTGATATTTATCCCATGCTTTACCAAGAGCACATAAGCGATATGGTTCAGCAAAATCATGATCCGTAGCATATAAATCACATAGCACTTGTAATTGATGACCCACAAGTATAGGGGGTGTATCGTAGAATCTTCGATAAGTAAGAATGTCGATCCCAACGAGGAGCAGAAGGTGTTGACAAGTAGTTTCGATGAAGGATTCACTGTAAATGCTCACAAACAAGTATTCAAGGAGTTTTGATGTAACAGATGAATAAAGTACGAGTAAGTAAAGTGCGAGAGAAATAATTGCAGCGAGTGGCCCAATCCTTTTTAGCACAAAGGACAAGCCGGTTTGTTTACTTATAATGACCAAACGTTCTTGAGGACACACGGGAATTTAGTCTAGTGCTTTCGCTTCATGTAGCTAAATAATCTTCATTGTTTTGATAAGTGTTGTGTGGGTGAACCTATGCTAATGCACCGCCCTTCCTAGGACTAATACATACTTGTGATTATACCCCTTGCAAGCATCCGCAACTACAAGAAAGTAATTAAGATAAATCTAACCACGCCTTAAACTCGAGATCCTGCGATCCCTCCTGCATCGATATACCAACGGGGGTTTAGGTTTCTGTCACTCCGGCAACCCCGCAATTAGCAAACGAGTACAAGATGCATTCCCCTAGGCCCATAAATGGTGAAGTATCATGTAGTCGACGTTCACATGACACCACTAGAAGAATAACACCACAACTTAAATATCATAACATTGAATATTACTCAACCATAATTCACTACTAACATTTAGACTTCACCCATGTCCTCAAGAACTAAACGAACTACTCACGAGACATCATATGGAACATGATCAGAGGTGATATGATGATGAATAACAATCTGAACATAAACCTTGGTTCAATGGTTTCACTCAATAGCATCAATAACAAGTATAAATCAGTACCGAGAGAGTTTCCCCTATCAAACAATCAAGATCAAACCCAAATTGCTACAGCGGTGACGAGGTGCAGCGGTGGAGACGGCGGTGATGATGATGATGATGGTGATGGAGATGACGTCCAGCTCGATGACGGTGACGATGGCGTCGATTTCCCCCTCCGGGAGGGAATTTCCCCGGCGGATTCCTGCCCGTCGGAGAGCTCTTTTCTCTCGGTGTTCTCCGCCCCGCAGGCGGCTGTAACCCTTCGTGAGGATTCCTCGTGGCTTAGGTTTCGGGACGAAGAGTTTTCGAAGAAAAGGAGGCGAAAGGGGCTGTGTGGCCCCACACCACATGGTGGCGCGGCCCATGGGCCGCGCCGCCTATGGTGTGGGCCCACCTTGGGTCAAGTGGCTCTCCTACGGCTTCCTTCGTCATCTGGAGAAATAGGATTTTTGGTAAAATTTCCTTCCAGAGTGATCTTCCGAAATATTGCATCCTGACGGTGCTTTACGTAGAATCCGGCTCCGGTGCGCAATCTCCAAATAATCATGAAACATGCAAAATAGATGAAATAACATAAGTATTGTGTCCCAATATGAAATATATCAATGAATAACACAAATTATGATATAAAATAGTGATGCAAAATGGACGTATCAACTCCCCCAAGCTTAGACTTCGCTTGTCCCCAAGCGAACTGAGCTCATAAACAAGACCACATGTTTATGGAGTGAAGAGTCGATCAATAAAATACGGACAAGAAGCATCATATTCATTCACACAAGACATTATAGTAAACAACTTCCTCATATAACTCAACTTGAAACAAGTATAAGGTAATCACAAATAGAGATGCATAAGAAATCATAATTGGTGATGGCAAACTTTGTTCTTGGTCAAAGAACAGTTAACAGATTATATTTATCTATTGAGCAGCGCTCTCATATTAAAGCTTATGTGGCTCATCTTGCATACTCAATCATAATGATCATGGATAACTTCCAAAGCTATATCCATTCAGGTAAAACTTGTACTAAACAAGAAAGAATAAAAGACATGATGAAGCAAATCACAATATAATAGTTCGATCACAACAACTCAAATGCTTGCTTGAGATGGAGGGAAATAGGTTTACGACTCAACATAAAGTAAAAGACAGGCCCTTCGCAGAGGGAAGCATGATTAAATCATGTGCTAGAGCTTTTTTTTTCAGTTTTGAAATCATATAGAGATGATAAAAGTAACATTTTGAGAGGTGTTTGTTGTTGTCAACGACTGGTAGCGGGTACTCTAACCCCCTTGCCAGGCAAACTCTCAAAGAGCGGCTCCCATTTATTTTATTTTGTATGGCACTCCTTCCAACCTTTCTTTCACAAACCATGGCTAACCGAATCCTCGGGTGCCTGCCAACAATCTCATACCATGAAGGAGTGCCTTTTTATTTAGTTTTATTATGATGACACTCCCCCCACCTTTGCTTTCTCAAGCCATGGCTAACCGAATCCTCGGGTGCCGTCCATCAATCACATATCATGGAGGAGTGTCTATTTAGATTAATTAATTTGGGACTGGGAATCCCATTGCCAGCTCTTTTTGCAAAATTATTGGATAAGCGGATGAAGCCACTAGTCCATTGGTGAAAGTTGCCCAACAAGATTGAAAGATAAAACACCACATACTTCCTCATGAGCTATAGAACATTGACACAAATAAGGAGTAATAAAGTTTTGAATTGTTTAAAGGTAGCACATGAAGTATTTACTTGGAATGGCAGAAAATACCATGTAGTAGGTAGGTATGGTGGACACAAATGGCATAGGTTTGGGTTAAGGTTCGGATGCACGAGAAGTATTCCCTCTCAGTACAGGTCTTTGGCTAGCAAGGTTAAATAGCAAGCATAAGAGTTGAGGGAAACAAACAAATATACATGTGATAGAAACAATCATGCATCTTACTTGTAAGCACAAATAGTTTTAACTTCAGAATACTAAGCTAAGAACTGATAAGAAAGATAATAACATCTTCTACATGTATTTTCTCTATGCTTCTTGAATTCAAAGTGTTGTTGCTATTGACCATTGCTAAGTTTGCCAAAACCAAATAGATTCACTTAATGCTCCCAAAGTGATACCAATACTTAATAACAAGATAAATCATATAGTAGAAATTGCAAACTAAAATAAGGTGTGCAATATGTAAATGATAAGACTTCTCATTAATATTCCATAACGATAACTCACACCAAGGGATACATAGATAAACTAAAGGAGAGATACTTCCACACTGCAACCCATCTTATATGATAACTTCCCTACTCATGATATGACACTACTTGATAATAAAAGTAAAAGGTAGTGATGATATGATACCGCGGCACTCCCCAAGCTTGGAACAAACCAAGGGGATGCCAATACCGATGATGAATTACTCCTTTGGCGATGGTGGTGATGAATTCCTGACAAGCTTCTCAATAAGCTCCTGAAGCTCATCAATCCTGTATATGAGGTTGCGAATCATCTCCGAATTGTGCTCGACGCGGTTAAGAAGTCTGTCCGACGACGAGTCCCAACTCTTGGAGTTATTTCCCCAACCTTCAGCTTCAGGCTCCGTCCTTCCTGCATTGTTAGAACGATCTATATCCCAATTGCAAGGCAATGCTGCCTTGGGAGTCCCTTCAATTTGATTATTGTAGATTAGATTGCGGAAGGGATGATGAATGCCTGAAGAAGATGTCCTTGGAGCTAGGTAATGACGTGGAAGTCCTCCTCCGGTCCTAATCCGTGCGCTCTTCTTGGTGTTGCACGAGTTTGACACCACTCCGATGCTTGCAATGGTGGTGCGCGGGCGCTCTTGCGGAACTTCTTCGACTTCCTCTTCATCCTCCTTTACTTCTTCCTTGATGCTCTTGTCCTCTTCTTTCCACTCACGATCTTGATTATCTTCATCCGGAAGCTCCTTGCCCTTGTTCTTGGAGACCATGGTGCTTCTAAACTGAAAAAGATCCTGGCGAAACAGCTCGAAACAAAACACGTCGAGAAAACGATATACGGACCTCCAGGGTCCGGGGGATTATATAGTAAAATTTTTCAGAACAAACGGAAAGTACCAGGTCGAACCGAGTCGGAAAGGGCGACAGGCGGTGCCCTCATAGGTCGGCGCGGCCAGGCGGGCCGCGCCGGCCTATGGTGGCACGCCTCGTGCGTCTCCTCCACTCCGTTTCGATCTCGTAATTTTTCATATTTTCCAAAAACAGCAAAAATATTGTTCGGAAAGTAAATTGCGAACTTTTCATTACCAGTACTGTTACCTATTCAAAGTCGAGTTCTGGCGGACTGTCAATTTGTCCTTTGATGAAAGCCTCCGGTGTTTCCACTTGAATAATATCAACATCAACATTATAAGAATCACCCGAGATATAATGCTTGAGTCTTTGTCCATTCACCACTTGCGTAGCATTGCCTTGGAGAGAGCTAATTTTAATTGCTCCTGAACGATACACCTCCTCAACAACATACGGTCCTTCCCATTTCGAGAGTAATTTCCCTGCAAAGAACGAGACCGATACAATAGGACCTTGTCCCCAACATTAAATTCTCTTTTAATAATCCTTCTATCATGCCACTTCTTAACTTTCTCTTTAAAGAGTTTAGCATTTTCATAAGCTTCACTTCTCCATTCATCTAGTGAACTTAATTGCAGCAACCTTTTATTACCGGCTAGTTTAGGATCTTTATTTAGTTCTCTAACAGCCCAATAAGCTTTGTGCTCTAATTCTAAAGGTAAATGACAAGCTTTTCCATAAACCATTTTATAAGGTGACATTCCCATGGGGTTTTTATAAGCAGTTCTATAAGCCCATAGTGCATCCTTCAATTTACTAGCCCAATTCTTTCTAGATTTATTGACGGTCTTTTCCAAAATAGATTTAATTTCTCTATTTGATAATTCTACTTGACCACTAGTTTGAGGATGATAAGCGGAAGCAATTCTATGATTAATTCCATACCTAGCAAGAGTTTTTCTAAAACCTCCATGAATAAAATGAGAACCTCCATCAGTCATAATATATCTAGGTACTCCAAATCTAGGAAAAATAATATCTAAAAGCATTTTTAAAGAGGTCTCACCATCAGCACTTTTTGTGGGTATAGCTTCTACCCATTTAGTAACATAATCAACAGACAAGTATATGAGTGTTACCTTCTGAAGAAGGAAAAGGTCCCATGAAGTCAAATCCCCAACAATCAAACGGTTCAATAACAAGAGTATAATTCATAGGCATTTCATTACGTCTGGAGATATTACCAACCCTTTGGCATTCATCACAAGATAAAATAAACTTCCTTGCATCTTTGAAGAGAGTTGGCCAATAAAAACCTGATTGTAGAACCTTTTGCGCGGTTCTTTCTCCGGCGTGATGTCCTCCATAAGCACTACCATGACATTTACTCAATATCTCTTGTTGTTCATATTCGGGAACACACCTTCGCAGAATACCATCCACTCCTTCTTTATATAAGTGTGGGTCATCCCAAAAATAATGCCTCAAGTCATAAAAGAATTTCCTCCTTTGCTGAGCTGAAAAGGTTGGAGGCAAGTACTTGGAAACAATAAAGTTAGCATAATCAGCATACCAAGGGCTATCTCGCGAGCTCACCTTTATTACAGCCAATTGTTCATTTGGAAAACTATCATTAACAGAACAGGATCATAAGCAATATTTTCCAATCTAGACAAATTATCAGCAACAGGATTATCAGCACCTTTCCTATCTACAATATGTAAATCAAATTCTTGCAAAAGAAGTACCCATCTAATAAGCCTCGGCTTAGCATCTTTCTTTGTCATAAGGTATCTAATTGCAGCATGATCAGTATGAATTGTAACTTTTGAATCAACAATATATGATCTAAACTTGTCACAAGCAAAGACTACAGCTAACAATTCCTTTTCAGTGGTAGCATAATTTCTTTGAGCAGCATCAAGAGTCTTGCTAGCATAATGAATAACATTTAATTTTTTATCTACTCGCTGTCCAAGAACAGCGCCTACAGCAAAATCACTAGCATCACACATAATTTCAAATGGTAAGTTCCAATCAGGAGGTTCAACTATAGGAGCAGTTGTTAAGGCTTTCTTTAGAGTATCAAAGCTTCCTTACAATCATCATCAAAAACAAAAGGTACATCTTTTTGAAGAAGATTAGTAAGAGGCTTTGAAATCTTGGAGAAATCTTTAATAAATCTCCTATAAAACCCAGCATGACCAAGAACACTACGAATACCTTTAACATCCCTCGGATAGGGCATCTTCTCAATTGCTTCAACTTTTGCTCTATCAACTTCAATACCTCTTTCGGAAATTTTATGTCCCAATACAATTCCTTCATTAACCATAAAGTGGCATTTCTCCCAATTAAGAACAAGGTTAGTTTCTTCACATCTCTGCAAAACTTTATCGAGGTTTCGCAAGCAATTATCAAAAGAATTCCCATAAACAGAAAAATCATCCATGAATACCTCCACAATACTCTCACAAAAGCCATGAAAAATAGCAGACATGCATCTTTGAAAAGTAGCAGGAACATTACATAAACCAAAAGGCATACGCCTATAAGCATAAGTTCCATAGGGACAAGTAAAAGTGGTTTTCTCTTGATCTTTAGCTTTAAGCAATTTGTGAAAACCCAGAATAACCATCAAGAAAGCAAAAATGAGTATTTTTAGACAATCTTTCTAGCATTTGATCAATAAATGGCAAAGGGTAATGATCTTTCTTAGTAACTTTGTTAACTTTTCGAAAATCAATGCACATTCTATACCCTACCACTACTCTTTGAGGGATGAGCTCATCATTATCATTAGGCACAACAGTCATTCCTCCTTTCTTAGGAACACAATGAACAGGACTAACCCATCTACTATCAGCAATAGGATATATAATACCAGCTTCAAGAAGTCGTAATACCTCGTTTCTTACCACATCCTTCATCTTAGGAATTAGACGACGCTGAGGTTCAACAACAGGCTTCGCATCATCTTCCATATTAATGGCGTGTTGGCAAATAGAGGGAGAAATCCCCTTCAAGTCATCAAGAGTATAGCCAATAGCACCTCGGTGTTTCCTCAATATTTGCAATAATCTTTCTTCTTCGAACTCTGTAAGTTTAGAACTAATAATAACAGGATATATTTTCTTATCATCAATATGAGCATATTTGAGATTATCAGGCAAAGGCTTTAAATCAAAAACAGGATCTTCCTTGGGTGGCGGTGTTGTACCCAAATCTTCCACCGGTAAATCATGCTTGAGAATAGGTTGACGAAGAAATATCTCCTCAAGCTCATCTCTTTCTTTCCTGAAAACTTCACTCTCGCTATTCTCCAAATGTTGCTGCAAAGGATTATTAGGAACAAGAACAATAGATGCACACTGCTCCATTTTAAAATCATTACTAGGCAAGTCAGCTTTATAAGGAGTTTTGGTAAATTTAGAAAAGTTAAACTCATAAGGTTCACCAGCAAATTTAGTCAAAATTTTCTCTTTCTTACAATCTATAATAGCTCCACAAGTATTTAGAAAAGGTCTACCAAAAATGATAGGACAATAATCACTAGCAGCAGAACCAAGTACCAAAAAGTCAGCAGGATATTTAATCTTACCACATAGAACTTCCACATCTCGAACAATACCAATTGGAGAAATAGTTTCTCTATTAGCCAGCTGAATAACCACATCAATATCTTCAAGTTCACAAGAACCAATTTCATGCATAATCTCCGTGTAAAGCTCATAAGGAATAGCACTAACGCTTGCACCAATATCGCATAAACCATAGTAGCAATGATCACCAATTCTAACAGATAGCATAGGAACACTAACTTGTTTGGATTTATTAGGATGTGAAACAATATTAGAAGCATCTTCACAGAAAATAATATGACCATCCTCCACATTTTCAGTCACAAGATCCTTAACTATTGCAACAGCAGGTTCAACTTTTATTTGTTCTTCGGGTTCTATAGGTTTCTTTTCACTTTTATGAACCACACTATTTATAACAGTACTCCTTCATTTTAGCAGGGAAAGGAGTTTTTTCAATATAAGCTTCAGGAATAACATGATCAGCAGTTTCAACTACAACACATTTATTAATAGATGAATCAATTTTATCTTTATACGGTTCATGATACTTGTCAAAATTCTTCTTAGGCAAATCATAATGAGAGGCAAAAGCTTTATAAAGATTCGCAGCAACTTGAGAATCAAGACCATATGTAGCACTCATATTACGAAATTTATCAGTATCCATAAAAGCTTCAATGCATTTATAATCATAAATTATACCTGATTCTCTATCCTTGTCGTTCTCCCATCCTTCAGTATTTTCTTGGATCCGATCAAGAAGGTCCCTTTTAAACTCTTCTTTGTTGCGTGTAAATGATCAGAACAAGAAGTATCCAGCAAGGTCTTGTCTTGAAAAGAAAGTCTTGCATAGAAATTATCAATAATAACATTACCAGGAAGCTCATGAATGGGGCATTTGAGCATTAAAGACTTCAATCTCCCCAAGCTTGGGCAATACTTTCTCCATCATGAGGCCAGAAATTATATATGCGATTCCGATCTTTGTGAATCTCACTCGGAGGATAGAACTTAGAATAAAACCGGGGCACAATATCATCCCATTCAAGAGAATCCCCATTATCCAGTAATTTATACCAATGCGCCGCTTTACCAGACAGCGATAAAGAGAATAGTTTCTTCCTTACTTCATTCATAGCAATACCTGCACATTTGAATAACCCGCATAATTCATGCAAAAACAGTAAATGATCACCAGGATGGACAGTTCCATCCCCTTCATAGCGGTTATCCATAACACGTTCAATAATTTTCATAGGTATTTTATATGGTATCACTTCCACACCTCATCCACTACCGTTGCGGTAGTAGTAGATTTCCCAAATAGAAATTGAAGAGAAGATCTCTCCATAATGACTTATAGCAGGGCAGAAATAAAATCAGCACAACAGTAAAGGTTTTCCTTACCAATTCCACTTACCAATAGCGCTTCACTCCCCGGCGCGAGAAAATAGTCTTGATGACCCACAAGTATAGGGGTGTATCGTAGTATCTTCGATAAGTAAGAATGTCGATCCCAACGAGGAGCAGAAGGTGTTGACAAGTAGTTTCGATGAAGGATTCACTGTAAATGCTCACAAACAAGTATTCAAGGAGTTTTGATGTAACAGATGAATAAAGTACGAGTAAGTAAAGTGCGAGAGAAATAATTGCAGCGAGTGGCCCAATCCTTTTTAGCACAAAGGACAAGCCGGTTTGTTTACTTATAATGACCAAACGTTCTTGAGGACACACGGGAATTTAGTCTAGTGCTTTCGCTTCATGTAGCTAAATAATCTTCATTGTTTTGATAAGTGTTGTGTGGGTGAACCTATGCTAATGCACCGCCCTTCCTAGGACTAATACATACTTGTGATTATACCCCTTGCAAGCATCCGCAACTACAAGAAAGTAATTAAGATAAATCTAACCACAGCCTTAAACTCTGAGATCCTGCGATCCCTCCTGCATCGATATACCAACGGGGTTTAGGTTTCTGTCACTCCGGCAACCCCGCAATTAGCAAACGAGTACAAGATGCATTCCCCTAGGCCCATAAATGGTGAAGTATCATGTAGTCGACGTTCACATGACACCACTAGAAGAATAACACCACAACTTAAATATCATAACATTGAATATTACTCAACCATAATTCACTACTAACATTTAGACTTCACCCATGTCCTCAAGAACTAAACGAACTACTCACGAGACATCATATGGAACATGATCAGAGGTGATATGATGATGAATAACAATCTGAACATAAACCTTGGTTCAATGGTTTCACTCAATAGCATCAATAACAAGTATAAATCACCGAGAGAGTTTCCCCTATCAAACAATCAAGATCAAACCCAAATTGCTACAGCGGTGACGAGGTGCAGCGGTGGAGACGGTGATGATGATGATGATGATGATGGTGATGGAGATGACGTCCAGCTCGATGACGGTGACGATGGCGTCGATTTCCCCCTCGGGAGGGAATTTCCCCGGCGGATTCCTGCCCGCCGAGAGCTCTTTTCTCTCTGGTGTTCTCCGCCCCGCAGAGGCTGTAACCCTTCGTGAGGATTCCTCTGTGGCTTAGGTTTTCGGGACGAAGAGTTTCGCGAAAAGGAGGCGAAAGGGGCTGTGTGGGCCCCACACCACATGGTGGCGCGGCCAGGCCATGGGCTGCGCCGCCCTATGGTGTGGGCCCACCTTGGGTCCAGCTGGCTCTCCCTTCTGGCTTCCTTCGTCATCTGGAGAAATAGGATTTTTGGTAAAATTTCCTTCCAGAGCTGATCTTCCGAAATATTGCATCTGACGGTGCTTTTTACGCAGAATCCTGGCTCCGGTGCGCAATCTCCAAATAATCATGAAACATGCAAAATAGATGAAATAACATAAGTATTGTGTCCCAATATGAAATATATCAATGAATAACAGCAAATTATGATATAAAATAGTGATGCAAAATGGACGTATCAGTAATCCAGGAATTTTAACATCAAGTTGAGTTAATAGCATATTCTTCCTAGATAGAGCATCAACAACAATATTATCTTTTCCTTTCTTATGCTTAATAATGTATGGAAAAAGACTCAATGAACTCAACCCACTTAGCAAGACGCCTATGCAAAGTAGATTGGGCTTTCAGATATTTCAAAGCTTCATGATCAGAATGTATGATAAATTCTTTTGGCCACAAATAATGTTGCCAAACCTCAAGAACTCTAATTAAAGCATACAATTCTTTATCATATATTGGATAGTTCAACTTAGCACCAGAAAGTTTCTCGAAAAATATGCAATTGGACGACCCTCTTGCATCAACACACCACCAATTCCAATACCACTAGCATCACATTCAATCTCAAATTGCTTATTGAAATCAGGAAGTGCAAGCAACGGTGCAGAAGTTAACAATCGTTTCAGTTCATCAAAAGTATGATCTTGGGAAACGCC
This sequence comes from Lolium multiflorum, assembly GCA_030979885.1. Lineage (NCBI taxonomy): Eukaryota > Viridiplantae > Streptophyta > Magnoliopsida > Poales > Poaceae > Lolium > Lolium multiflorum. The sequence goes on along the minus strand of CM061751.1, from coordinate 1,986,994 downwards.
CCACTCAAAGACAACATCCTTTTTAGTCAATTCATTCAAAGGTGCAGCAATAGTAGAAAAATTGGGCACAAAACGGCGATAAAACCCAGCTAGACCATGGAAACTTCGTTCTTGACTCACATTCATGGGAGTAGGCCAATTTTGAATAGCTTCAATTTTAGACACATCTACCTCTACTCCATGCTTAGAGACAACATAACCCAGAAATATGACCTTATCTTTGCAAAATGTGCACTTCTCAAGATTACCATAGAGTTTACTATCACGCAACACTTGCAAAACATGTCGAATATGTATAGTATGATCAGATTCATTGCGGCTGTAGATTAATATGTCATCAAAATACACAACCACAGACTTGCCAATAAAATCACGCAAAACATGGTTCACCAGTCTCATGAAAGTGCTAGGTGCATTAGTCAAACCAAAAGGCATTACTAACCACTCATATAAACCAAATTTTGTTTTAAAGGCAGTTTTCCACTCATCCCCTTCTTTCATCCTAATTTGATGATAACCACTACGCAAATCAATTTTAGTGTAAACAGCACCACTCAATTCATCTAGCATATCCTCTAAACGGGGAATAGGATGACGATATCGAATAGTAATGTTGTTTATCGCTCTACAATCTACGCACATACGCCATGTACCATCTTTATTAGGAACAAGAATAACAGGAACATCACAAGGACTAAGGCTTATGTGGATATAACCTTTGTCGAGTAGCGCTTGTACTTGCTTCTGTATCTCCTTCGTCTCTTCGGGATTCGTTCTATATGGCGCCCTATTGGGCAGCGATGCTCCGGGGATCAAGTCAATTTGATGCTCAATACCTCGCAATGGTGGAAGTCCTGCGGGTACCTCATCCGGAAACACGTCGCTGAATTCCTACAAAACATTAGAAACACCAAAAGGAAGAGGGGTCATGTCGTTAGAAACCAAAACCGTACCCCTGTACAAGAGCACAAGAGGCATGGCTGTAGGATCCTCACTAAATTCTCTGATGTCTTCTTTGGTGGCCAATGAGACTAAGGAAGTCACTCTCTCACTTTTCGTTATATCACTCACAACATGACAATTCTCTCGCCTATCTAATGAAGCATCCTCCAGGTTGACTTCAACTTTCTGACGAGACTCATTGACAATTTGCTGTGGTGTCATAGGCTGTAAATTAATTTTCTTGCCCTTGAACTCCAAATGATATGTATTAGCACGGCCATTGTGTTGCACAGAACGGTCATAGAGCCAAGGCCGTCCCAATAGTAGGTGACACACCATCATAGGAACGACATCAAAATCAATGCAATCCTTATACGGTCCAATAGCAAACTCAACACACACCATGTGGTTTACCTTCATCTCACCATTGTCGCTCAACCACTGGATATAGTATGGATGCGGGTGCGGTAGATACTTCAACTTCAGCTTGGTACACAACTCCTTGCTTGCTAAATTGCGGCAACTCCCGCCATCAATAATGACCTTGCAAGCCTTGTCAGGACCAACTAAAGCCTTTGTTTGGAACAAATTGCAGCGCTGAGTAGATGCACTAGGCAACACATTAAGAGCACGCTGCGACACAAAAATGGTGCGAGCATCAGACGGATATGCATCTTCACCATCAGTGTCATAGTCATCATCTTCTGGAGCATTAGGATCAACATCATCTCCAGTCTCGTATTCATTGTCCGCATTGATAATCATGACTTTGCGGTTAGGACAATCTCTCTTAAAGTGACCCTTGCCACCACATGTATGACAAACCATATCACGGTTACGCGCAGTAGACACATTAGAGCCACTCGTACTTGCAGCAGATTCGGACTTCTTTGTGTTAGACACATTGGAGACCGGCTTACTAGGCGGAGTAGAGTAAGGTGCGGAGCGCGTCGAAGGCGCCGGCGCCGAGGATGGTGCCGCGCGGGGTGTGAAACGCCCACCTCCTGTAGCTCGACCTTTGATCTTTGCTTCGTCATCCAACTGTGATTCAGCTTCTCTTGCATGATGTAACAATTGATTCATATTGGTGTAGCTGTAGTGACGAACAATGCCTTTGATATCATACTTCAAACCGTTGAGGAAACGCTGCATTGTCATCTCGAAAGACTCACGGACACGGCCACGCTGCATAAGCATCTCCATCTCCATGTAGTATTCATCCACAGTCTTCACACCTTGTCTCAATAGAGTCAGCTTATCATATATATTCCGCAAGTAATTTGTAGGCACAAAGCGAGAAGTCATCGCCTCCTTCATGGCACGCCATGTGCGTATAGGTTGCTCACCATCCTCGTCTCGGTTACGAACAAAAGCATCCCACCAACGCAAAGCGTAGCCATCAAATTCGGAAGAAGCAAGTTTAATCTCCCGATCTTCTGTATAATGTGGATGTAAGCTCCACAACTTCTCAATCTTGAGTTCCCAAGTGAGGTATTCTTCAACATCAGCTCCTCCTTCAAACTTGGGTATAGAAAACTTGGGCTTACCCAACCCATCTTCCTCATCTTGTCCACGACCATTGCGGCCAAGTGGAGCCCAACCGCGAGGACGATTACCACGTGGCGCATCACGAGCATTGTGTGCGTCATCTTGAAGCTCAGGATCTTCGTCATCTTCTTGTTGTTGTTGCGCGGTCAAATTCTCAACAGCTAAACGCAAATCAGCAAGACTGCGTTGTACATCCGTCATTTGATCTTGCATTGTAGTGACGGTCACATGAGTAGCATCCAGCTTTTGGGAGATCTCTTCAACCTTCCCATTAAGCACATCGTCCTGAGCGCGGAATTCACGTCGCATCTCATTACGAAGAGCCTCATACTCCCTCCATGTGATGATATCGGCAGCACTCTTGTTTTCCTGGTTAACAAGTTTATGATCACTAGCAGACATCGTTAGTAGATTAGTGCACTAAATCAAAAATATATGGTGGTACTCTCACAATTCACTCAAAACTGATAAGAAAAAGAGATCTTACCGTTCCAAAGTAAATTAGTGTTGCTTACCACTTGTAGTAACAACTAGTGCACGGATGTAGCGAAGCGAATATCAAGGGTATAAGAACAAATCACACGACAAAGCAGGGTATATGTGAGGCTGTAGGTTGGCTACCTATTTGCACCAATAACAAGCTCTAGCGCTGACCGTAGACAACCAATGATACTCACACAAGGTGATATAATGGGGCAATGCAACTATATGTGGGAAAGGTTGCAATGCACAAGAGAGACGCTAGCAAAGCTCAACGAGACAGGCACAAGATTGCTCAACTACGGTGCAGTAAAGTAAACTTAGGCCTTCACTTGATTCAACTAGCACGACACTTTTCTTTTTGGATTTTTCTATTTGTATAACGCAGCTATGTAGTTCTTTTTGCTTCTTTTCAATTTTCTCTTTTTTTTTGATTTTCTGACACCACTCCTTGATAACACGGCCAACAGAAATATGCAAAGCACCGATAACCTAACGAGCAGCCTGTCGAGCGGTAAAACTAATCTCTTCTGGGGAAGTTCCTACTCACTTTATATCGAAAGGCTGTGTCTATGGTTGGGAACAAGCACACTGTACGCTATTTGGACTCGGAGTAACAAAAATTGACACTAGACGACCAAGTAACACAAGATGATAGAGTAACTCAAACCCTAAAATACTAGATGGAAAGAAAAGATACGCAAAAACAACTACGAAAAGCAACTAAAACTTGAAATTAGTGCAATCTAAGGCTACGGCAAACCCTAACCCTAACTTTGTATGGCTTTTTCTGGATAGGAAACACTCACAACTCAACTACGGGGTGGATTGTGGAGGGCTTACCGAGGAAAACTGGAAATCTGATACCAAGATGATATGGGGTGGCCCGATCTTCTCAGTAAGCAACGGTGGTGATGATGATCACGGGGTGATGGCAGCGGAGAAACACGACGATGAAGTGATTGATAACTTGTATGACGCAACGAGATCTCTCGATTGATTCCTGTCGCCAATGCAACAGCTCTCAACCCTGCAAGATATTCGCAACTCCACACACTTGCGCACGTAGCCGCCGACCACGAAGCGGTAAGTTGCAACCGTCTAATTCCCAATGTAACAGCAGATCACACAAGACTTTTCAGGATCTACACAATATCAAGCAATATGGTGTAGGGATTCAATAGTTTTGCTAGAGCAAACAACTAAGAACTAGGGTTTATCTTAAACGTGGTCTAAAGCAGCTAGGGGGTGTCCTGGGCACTTATATAGGCGTCCGAGACGAGTTCTGGTCGAAAAGATACAAAAATAACCGACCCAGAATAGATCTGGTCGAGACAGACTCGGACGAATCCGGTCGGAATCCGGTCACCGGGCCAGGGACCGGATCGGCCGGTCGCGTCGGTCAACCGGGCGGCGAAACCGCAACTTTCCGGTTTTGCCGGTACGATGCATCCCATCCGGTTGGCGCCCGGTCAGCCGGGCCGGGACCGGGCTGGCGGTCGGAGGCCGGTCTAACCGGGTGCTGGACCGGCCTGGCGTCGTCTTCTCCTCTCGCGCATGCCTCCCGCTCCTCCTCGCGCGACCATGAGATATCTTCATGTCCAGCTCCATGTCCAGCTTCACGTCCATCTTGACGTCCGTCTTCATGTCCAGCTGCTCCTCTACTCCTCGTGCGACGCTCGTCTCCTCTTGATACCTGATGATACATAAGTAATAGGACTTAGGCAGTATAAATTTCTCATCAATCAAAGTACCGTTTAGAAACAAGTTCACCTGTTGTTTAAGTAGCTTCGCACGAGCCCTTGTAATTGGTCCAATCCGAACTTCATTGGACTTGAGCTTCACAGCAGGTTCATCTTCATTTATCAATGACGGAGGTAGTGGTGTAGTAGGGATGTCCTCATCACTCCTCGTCGTCTTTCTCATCCCCATCCTCGCCATTGGCCTCTTCACCACCCTCGCTGTCGTCCTCTTCCTCATCCTCCACCGCCTCCCCGTGCGCCAGTTCTGTCGAGCAGGTTTCCGACGGCGTTGGTGGTCTTGAACTCGAGCATACCTGACATCCGGTGAAGGGAAGGTAGCCATCGCCATCAGGGGATTGTTGACGCCTCTCGTCATATGTCAGCGATGAGAAGAACATGGCGTTGGGCTTGAATCCTCCATGTGCAAAGGTGTGATCGTAATGCGGCGAGAACCTCAGCGTTGCGGTGCCGTTGTCGTTGAAGAAGCCAAGCATGGATGGGGAGGTGCTTCCCGACATGTGCGTGGTGCCGCTTCCGCTCAATGGACTTTCCACGCCGGCGTATGCGGCCAGCAGAGCGACGTGTGCTGCATTAGGGATCGCCATCTTCTTCATGCTCCCGACATTGCGCCGACATTTCCGCTCCACCGTCGTGTAATTGTGGCGCATGTAGTCTGCCTCACAATATTCTCGGGTCCACAATTCCAGCTTCATCTTCAGGGCCAACACCTTCGCAGCTTCGTGAAGGGTGCCTTTGTGCCCTTCTTGGATGTTGCTTTCATGACTGCCTGGGCGGTCCCCCTCTTGGCTGGCTTCTTGGGATCTTTCGGTGCCATGGCTGTGAAGTTTGGGAAGAATAGGAGATGGGATGAAAATTTTGGATTATGAGGCCAAACGGTTGTGTCACTGACCAGGCCCCCACTTGCCCCGTCTCTTTGCATTATGTCCGGCGCGCCGCAATGACCCTTGTCTAGCGGGGACGGGTAGGGGACATTGGACACTCTATATTGGAACGTGCCGGACCGAATCAGCCTTTGGAGTGTGTGGTTGGAGCGGTAAAATGTCCGGTGCACCCTAAATCTCTTTAAAGGATGATCCGGGGCACGTGGAGATGCTTTTATAGCGCACTAGGGTCCAAAATATAAACAACCACAGTGCAATAAAATTCAAATTTCAAATGCAGCAAAGGTGTTCGATAGCTCATGACTAAACTTCCACTGATCCAAAGAGGGTGAATATGTATCTTGCATATTTGTCCTAATTAGTTCGATAGCAATAGCAATCAATATGGACACATTAGAACAGTTACAAATAAACTTATTGTATATTTATACTAATTATTTTTACATTCTCAAGACTTTGTTGGTTGTTAATATATGCGATTTTATCGACTTTTTTGATATATCATACATAAAATTGATTTTTCCGTATAACTAGCAACATTAACAACTCAAAGATTTCTAGTGCTAGCCTTCTAGTGTTATAAACTGAAACAATATTTGCTTGTAAAATTATTGTATTTGTTAGATTGGCCGTTAAAGAAAATTCTTTCATTCCAATGGGTTTCATAATAAAATCCGAGCAAGCCAATATTTTCTTTACATTATCCCACCAAATTATGATGCCGTTTTACTTTTATAACCCGTTAAGTTGTATATGTATCATTTTTCTTGGTATCTTTAAATATCTACATAAATTACCCTAGTACTTATAGGGTATATGCATCTACCTAATACTGTTAGTTTGGTCTCAAAATGCTTGTTTGCTCTCGCTTGTTGGCCACACTCGTTTCTTCCAGATTATCCCTCTTGTGCTTGGGGGATAAAGTGAATATTTATCTGAAAATTTTAATATACTTACCAGGATACATAAGACGAACCAGCATATCACACTTAAATATTTGTGCTATCATATCTTTGGTGTACTTTAGTCTGGTGATGAATAAGAATTTCCAAAGAGCATTATTACTGATTAAACCACGTCATCACTTCCTCTGCCTGAGTGAAATGAATTTTGGTTTGCGACATCAAAAGAATATTATTTCCTTCATAATGAAGCTACTTTCATGTATGTACTTTGTATTTTCATGTTACTGGTATATGAATTTTAGAAATAATATACAATGGAACTGCACAACATGAAAACCAGGGCTCATCGTACCGAGGGCGCCACACCGATCGGTGCTGCCAAGGACGGAAACAATGACTGTTAACGTGTGGCAGGGGGGGGGGTACCGGTGCGGAAGTCAACACAAAATTGACCGGCATCTAGGGAAACTTCGTGGTTCTGAAGTCCAAGAAGAAGACGGGTGGATGTAAACATCAATTTGCACCCATGAGAAATCATAGAAAAGGTGTACAAAAAATTGAACATCAACGAGTTATCTCATGGAAAGAAGGGGAAACAAGAATCTTAATTAAAGAGCATGCAAAAGATATGAATAAGACTTAAACCGCATCGCTGCCTCGCTCTCTGCTCCGTCTGTGCTTTGCTTTTGATGACGTGTCGATGGACTCGCCACTAACAACAACAGACACCATTAACATAGAGCACCGTATATATATAAAGCCGCCAGGCGCGTCATATTGACTATATTCCTTTTTGAGGTAGAGAAGGAGACAACGGGGAGACACGACAAGAGCACACATACACAATTTCTCCACGAACTTTAATGACCCAAGAAAATTTAGACAAGATTCGTGACAAGTGCCGAAGATAAAGAATATGAAGGAAGACGAGCACGAGTCATGACAAGAAGGCACATATGCAATTCCTCCACTAACCAAGAAAGCTTTGGACACGATGGAGATGCTCTAATATAGGTAGGATTTGGAGAAGGTTTCTTGTACACGTATTTTGGGGTTCCTAAAATGGCCGAATTTAAGGTTTTTGATGGTAGTCCTGCAAGGAGTAGTAGACACAATGAATCCAATCGTTTTAGTGGAGGATGAAAATACGTTTGGATTTGTTTTCTATGTATGTGCAAAATAAATAAATATTTTTCAGTCTAATAATAGTGTGCAGGACATGGCAATATCTTTTGCATATATGGGCTGAATATGTGTACATGGGTCTCTAGAAATTTGGTGGAATTTTCCGAGCAATTTAGATCAGGGTTCTTTGAGAGGACATTATTTGGGTTATTTTACCTATTTGGGCAATGGGGATTTTAGAGAGAAACTCTGAGAACAAAATCCGACTCTGTACAATGTTGTGCGTCACAAAGACGATACTATCACTAAGATGTTGGAGTTTTCACCACCAAATATGATGTTCAGAAGATATCTTGTTAGTATAAGGCTTGCATCATGGAACACTTTGCTACAACGTTTGGCTTTGGTCCAATTAACGCAAGGACTGACCAATTTTGATGAAATCTACATAATAGTGGTAAATTTATACGGATTCAATGATTAGAGACAAATGTGGCATTTGATAATAAAAAAAAGATTTGGAAATGAAGATTTCACTAAAGATTAAAGTTTTTGCATGATATTTTCGTAGAGGCATAATCCAAAACCGAAACACAATTGGAATAGAAGTATAAAGTGTGTATTCTGCAACCATTACGAGACTATCAAACACTTGTTCTTCATGTGCAAATTTTCTAGATCTATATGGTCGGTCATCCAAGTAGGTCCTACCTTATACCCACCATATAGCACTGCTAATATATTTGGCAATTGGCTAAATGGTGTGGATCAAAGGTTGAGGATACTTATGAGGGTGATCACTTGCCATTATTTGATCTGGCTATATAGAAATGGTAAGATTTTTAATGATAAAAATTCTTCTCTCCTGCAGGTTATGTACCGGTGCTCAAGTTTGTTTCATTCATGGTCGTCTCTATAGAGTGTGAATAATATATTTATGAAGGTGATACATGGTTGGAGGAAATATTAAGAGATTTTTTTATCCAACACGGATGGCAGCATAATATTCAGATTGGTCCTCCATCACCTTAGGCGCATATACAGTTTCATTTTAGGATTACTTGCATTGCGCTTTTTTTAAATCTTTTGATACTGCTATGCAATCTTAGTTATGTAGATGCCGGGTGCAATGCTTAAACCTTCTAGTAAGAAAGCACCCTTTATTGAGAAATATAGTTCAAATGATATGGTTCAAACAAAGTAGTTTAAAAAACCATAGTTCAAATTATGTAGTTAAAAAACAAAATATATATGCACTACCACGCTCACCAATGCCTTTCATCCTATCAGCTCCGACAAGATATAGTTCTTGGTAAATGCCTCAATCAAGTCGAGGTGGGGGTGACCCGCTCAATAGATTTGACGTTGTCATCTTGACGACTTTGTCCATGTCACAATGACCACATCTCCTATATCAACAGTTATGCTTATTACAATGACCTTGATCTCCCTTTGCTCCGCCTCAAAGGACATCCATGAGTGATTCAGCTTCTCTCGCTTTGCATATGGGATACGAGGTTATGTATCTTGCATGTTTGGCCTAATTAGTTGGATGGTCTTGCCAATCAATATGTAGGCATTAGGTCATTCATTAATAAACTTGTTGTATATTTATACTAACTATTTTTACATTCTCATCACTCTTCTAGTTGTTAATATACACGATTTTATCGATTTGACAATTGATTTTTTTCATATAACTAGAAACACTAAGAGATCAAAGATTTCTAGTGATAGACTTCTAGTGTTAAATTGAAACAATATTTGGTTATGAATTTATTGAATTTGTTAGATTGGCCATTAAATAAAAATAGTTTTTACATTGTTTCATAATTATTTACTTATTATAACTTATTTGTATATGCACATTTTCCATGGTATCTTCAAATATCTACAGAAATTAGCCTATTACTTATAGGGTACATGCATCTAGATAATAATGTTAGTTTGGTCTCAAAGTGCTTGTTCTCTCTCCCTTGTTGGCAACACTCGTTTCTTCCAGATTATGCTTATTGTCCTTGGGGGATAAAGTGAATATTTATCTCTTGAAAATTTTAATATCCTTACAAGAATACATAAGAGGAACCAACATATCTTCCACTTCAATACTTTTGCTATCATAGCTTTGTTGTACTTTAGTCTGGTGACGAATAAGAATTTCCAAAGTGCATTACTCTACTGATTAAACCACATCATTACTTCCGCTGCCTGAGTGAAATGAACTTTGGTTTGCGACATCGAAACAATATTATTTCTTTTATAATAAAGGTACTTTCATGTATGCGGTGTTTATTTTCATGTTACTGGTATATGAATTTTGAACAATATACAATGGAACTACACAACATGAAAACCACGGCTCGCCGTAAGAAGGGCGCCACACCGCTCGACGAAGCCGAGGAAGGGAACAACGACCGTACTATTTTGCACGGATACGATCTTACTAAGTGTACAACCTGTACATACGAGTTTCAAGATGACTAGACTCTCACCTAGTAATCTATTAATGTACATCATACTCTTAATTATGAAGTGGTACAAGTGCAACGCAATCTCAATCGTTCACGTGTTTGTGGGGGTGTACCGAAGCGGAAGTCAACAAAAAAATCCTCAACATCTAGGGAAATTTCATGGTTCCGAAGTCCAAGAAGAAGATGGGTCGACCTAAACAACAATTTGCACCCATGAGAAATCATAGAAAACGTGTACAAAAAATTGAACATCAGCAAGTTATCTCATGGAAAGAAGGGAAAACAAGAATCTTAATTAAAGAGCATGCAAATGATATGACAATGACTTAAACCGCATCACTGCCTCACTCGGGTCTGTCCGTGCTTTGCTTTCGACGACGTGTCGACAATGACTCGCCACTAACAACAGAATGCAACATTATCAGAGAGCACCGTATATATATAAATCCGCCAGGCGCGTCATATTCACTATATTTCTTTCCGAGGTAGAGAAGGAGACAACACGGAGACATGACAAGAAAAAACATACACAATTCCTCCACGAACTTTAACGACCCAAGAAAATTTGGACAAGATTCGTGACAAGTGCTGAAGATGAAGAAAGGAAGACGAGCACAAGCCATGACAAGAAGGCACATATGCAATTCCAACACCTCGGCGCGCAGCCTGGCGTTGGCGAGCGCCATGAGCATGGCGCGCGCCCTGGCGTCGCGGAGCCGCCCGGCGAGGTCCCGGCTGGGGCGCGGAGCAGGGCGGCCGTGGCACCTTGCTTGTCGAGGTGCCGCTGCTTGCGCGCGCGGGACCAGCGTGCCGACTCCCAGTTGGAGATCTTGCAGCGCATCCGGGCCACCCGTCCCTGTGCCGGTCGCTGCCATGGTCGTCGTCTCCGGCGCCGGACGCTTACGCGACAGTACCACCCGAGCCTGACAACATGCCGTCCTCCGGCGACGTGACCACGGGCTCCTCCGGGGACGTGACCACGAGATTGCGCTGCGACGGAGCAGCCTAAGACGGCGGCGCCTCACTGTAGTAGCCGAAGCAGATCACTGGATATCTGATTCTGAACTTGACATCGGATAGGGTGTAGGATATGATATGTAAAATACCATCTGGATATCCGTATCCAAAAATTATGTAGGACTATTCAATGGTTTTTATCTGAATAATTCGATTTTGATCTGAAACGTCAAAGCTAATAGAGCATATTTATTTATTAACAACTAGTGATATGCCGTGTTTGTCCAATAAACAGTAGCTCACATATATAGTCATTCTATCGAATATGAATGTTTTGTTGAACTTGTTTATCAATTTTTTTTTGGTTGTATGGTTTGCGGATCTACTTATGTGCACATATATCTGATTAATTTTGTTTATATCCCAAATCCGCTCCATTATCCGTTCGGTCTCATATTCACGGATTCGAATCAGTAACTGGTCATCATTAGATCCCCTCGAAATCCATGATGAAAATATGGTATAGGATATGGTAACAACAAAATCTGATCTGTCGTCAAGGTGTTCTCTCTCAAGCTGAAAAGTGCATGTGCACAACAAAGATTTGTTGCATGCACACACACACACACTTTGTGTTCACCGTTTGCATCCACAACAAGAATCCCTACATACATGCATTTACTTAGTGATAGAGCAGCATCAAATAAATCCTACTACCAGTTCAAAAAAAAAAAAATCCTACTACATCTCTTGGTCCTTCATTAATTATTCGATCCATATCACATATCAGGAGCTGGTTAATCTGGTTTAACACAAGTAGATAAGTTGATATACGAGTAAGTCACCGTATGATCTCGATGGGAAATCGCTAGCTAGCTAGTCATCTTGTAGAGCCACGTAGGCACCGAAGCCGACAAGGCTGTTGGTGCCGGCGCGGCCGAAGAAGCTGACAGCAGCCCCGTCCTCCGGTAGCTGCAGGCTAAATGCGTGCCCCACCGCGCAGCCGTACGGGCCGTGAACGTCTTCATTGAAGTCGATGAACATGAGCGAGGTGATGCCGTATTCATCGTGTGTGCCACTGATGAAGTTGACGTAGTTGTCACCATTCATGGTGAACTCACGCTTCCGCCCTTTGCTCGTGGAACCCCAGGGGCCGACTTCGATTTTCTTGCCCTTCTTGTCGATGTAAGCGTAGGAGAAGCCGTAGATGCGCTCGCCGGACCTCTCGCCGCCGTGGATGGTGATGCGTTGCAGCCGATTCGGCATATTGGCCCTTACGAGGTCTGTGGAGTTGCCGCCATGCCCACCCCATGGACCTACCTGGACAAGGGAGCCCGTCTTCCTCGGACGAACGTACACACCTAGAGACTCGAGGGTTGCGCCATAGTTGCAGAAGAAGGCCACCACCTCGCATCTCCCCTGCCGTAAAGGCAAGCTGAACTCCGTGCCGTCTTGCTTGCCGTACGGCCCGTACTCGTTCCGGTAGCTTGTCATGATTTTCAATGAACTCACCCCTTTCTTGTTTGTGGTACCACTCACATGGTTCACGTGCTCGCCAGGTTTGATGTCAATCTATATGTATATATACAATTTATCATAGAATTAGTACCAGTTATTTGTTGTGTGCATCGACCGATCCAGGCATAAGTTGGAGTGATATGTTTATCTCTTAAACAGAAAGCGAGAGTAAGTACATGTGTGGTCCATCCGCTGCCACCGTACTTGTACGCGCCCCAGGTGCCGACTTTGGTAGTTTCGCCATCCTGGTCATCGTACATGAATTCGAGGGCATTGATGCATTCCGTGATGCAGATGCTGATCCTCACAAGGCGTTGGGGATTTCTGTTGATGTCGCCAGGTTTGCCACCTGCTATTCCCCATGGACCAAGCTTCAGCATACCCTAGGCACATTTCCTCATACTTTATAATCACACAAGTACACATGTGAAGAATTCGATCACTAGCTAGAAAATATGTGTAATGAAGTTGCACACACTTACCACCAATCCTTCTGAGTTTTCTCACTAGTTAGCTTGAGATGGATTCTTGCTGGTGTTCAACCGCACTTATTTATAGCGGCTGATAGAGCATATGCACATATTCACCCTTCACTAGTTGAATTATTACTTTGTTAATTATAGCTATATAGAGAAATCAAATCCGAACAGATAGAAATACGAGACGTTGACCTCGAATATTAATAAGACAAATGCTTCTCGATATTTATTGGTTGCACATCTTTGCTCCTTGATTTGATTCTATCTCTCTCTTAGTTTCCAGCTCTAGTCAAAAGAATAGTCTTGTTTAATTTCTTATCCCATCTCCGGTGTCCATAAACAAAGAGAAGGAATAATCTACCAGTCTAGCACTAGCAAAGTTGGCGTGACCTACTGGCGGCGCTGGGGGTATGCACCTGTATTCACCTGAATACCAAAGAATCTGAGAAAAAAATTTATACATGTTGTCAACTAGCCGCATTCATCAGCCCAGTAAGGAAAGCGAAGCGGTCGATTACTCTGCTCGCACCGCCCTTCACAACGCACGACGCATCGTCTGATTCGTCTCCCTTGGCGATTAGGCGAGGCGACCTAGCGGAAAGCGGAGCAGCGTGGTGGCCGGCGGCAATCGGCCGACACCACAAGCGAGATGCTTTTCCTCTCTTCACATGCTCACGTATTATTCAGTTATTCCCTATGGGCTACATGCTACAGGATATTATTAGTTCACGTCTTATTCAGTTACATAGATTGTGTAATGTCGATGGGCAAGGTCACAAGGGCAACCTAATTATTCTCCTTCTCCTAATCGGTACATGGGTTTCAAGTTTCAACCATATTTGCAAATGCCTGACGTGAGTGTTTATCTGAATATTTTTTGTAGTATCTTCAGTCTAGTAGATTAGCACTCATATTTGCAATTTAGCTGTTTATAGGAATTATGAGAGTAGTAGAACACTAGATGCAATATTGTAATTGACTAGTTTTACGGAATCTCTGTTCCTTGTTTTTTTGTAACTAGATGAAGAAGAAAAATAAGAGTGCTGCTGACAGTAGTCTATTTGCATTGTGGGAAAAAGCATCAAAAGCTTAATAGACAGATGAAACATCCACACCGAATCATATTGTTGTTGAATCAAGTACTTCTCATCATCAGCCTGAGAACAATCTGCTCTATCTGTGTTGACATCATTTCTGTCATTTGAGTTTGTCTTCATGGCACATTTAATGCAAGGAATATTTGGATACACAGATAACTTGAGCAGAGCTTTGCAAATGAAAGAGCCGGCTGTTCATGCTATTGAGCTAGTTGATATTAAGGCTCGTTAATATCATGTTGAGCGACCTGGAAGAGGTGGTTTCTATAATGGTGTAGATAATTACCATCGCTTCCATGTTGATATGTATGTGAGTGTTATTGATAGATAAAATTCTGAGCTGGATGGCCGATTTGATGAGGTAAACACGGAATTACTTTCTTGCATGACAACATTTTGTCCACTTCATTCATTTGCTGCTTATGATCAAGAGAAGTTGGTTAGGCTTGCTTCAAAGTTTTATGCTAGTGATTTCACAATTAGTGAACTGGCAAGACTTCCATGGCAATTAGACTTATTTATTAGTCATGTGCATAGAGATAAAAGGTTAAAAAACATGAAGAATATAGTTCAACTTTAAGTTATGCTTTTGGAGACAAACAAACAGGGACAATATTTTGTTGTTCACAAACTTCTTAAGTTTGTATTGATTTTGCCAGTAGCTAGTGTTGGAAGGGTATTCTCCTCAATGAACTATGTGAAGAATAAGCTAAGGAATAAAATGGGTGATGAATATTTGAACGATTGTTTGGTTATATTTATTGAGAGAGAATTCGACTTTGTACAATGTTGTGGGTCAAAGAGGCGATACTATCGGTAAGATGTTGGAGTTTTCACCACCAAATGTGGCATTCAGAAAAGATCCTGTTGGTTCCAGAGTTGCATCATGAAATATTTTTCTACAACGTTTGGCTTTGGTTCAGTTAATGCAAGGGACTGATTAATTTTGATCGAATCTACATGAGAGTGGTAAATTATACGTGGATTCATTATATAGAGCATTTATCCAACCAAATGTGGTAGTTGATAATTAAAAAAGATTTAGAAAATGAAGATTCCGCTAAAGACTAAAGTTTTTTGCATGATATTTTCGTAGAGGCATAATCCACACTAAAGACCGAAACACAATTGGAATATAATTACAACGTGTGTATTTTGTCACCATGACGAGACTATCAAACACATATTCTTCATGTGCAATTTTTTTAGATCTATATGGTCGGTCATCCAAATAGGTTCTATCTTATACCCACCACATAACATTGTTAATATATTCGAAAATTGGCTCAATGGTGTGGATCATATGTTTAGGATACTTATGAGGGTGGGAGCACTTGCCATTATTCGGTCTCTTTGGCTATATAAAATTGTTAAGGTTTTTAATGATACAAATTGTTCTCTCTTCAAGTTATGTACCGGTACACAACTTTGCTACATTCATGGTTGTATCTACATAGTGTGGATAATCTATTTATGAAGAAGGGGTATACACGGTTGGATGAAACATCGAGAGATATTTTTATCCAACATGGATGGCAGCATAATATTGGATTGGTCCTCCATCACCTTAGGCGCATATGCAGTTCATTTTGAAGATTAATTGTATTGCGCCTTTTTTTAAATCTTTTGATACTGCTATGTGCATCTTAGTTATGCAGAGACCGGGTGTAATTTTAAACCTTCTAAGTATAAATCACCCTTTGTTTAAAAAATATAGTTCAAATGACATGGTTCAAACAAAATTGTTTAAACATATATAGTTCAATTGTGTAGTCCAAAAACAAGATATCCACTATTGCACTCACCAACGCCTTTCATCCTATCAGCTCCAGGATATAGTTCTTGGTAAATGACTCCATCCCGTTGAGGTGGGGATGACCCACTCAATAGATTCGACGCTGTCACTTTGACGGCTTTGTACTTGTCCTCTAAAGGTGACCACATCTTGTAGATCAACGGTTGTGTCTTGTACAATGACCTTCATCTCCCTTTACTCCGCCTCAATGGACGCCCAGAGGCGATTCAACTTATATCGCTTTGCGTATGGGACTAGGTTATGTATCTTGCATGTTTAGCCTAATTAGTTGGATGGTTTGGCCAATCAATATATAGTCATAAGGCCATTCAATAAACTCATTGTATATTTATACTAACTATTTTTACATTCTCATCACTCTACTGGTTGTTAATATACGTAATTTTTTTTGATATATCATACATAAAATTGATTGTTTTTGTATAAATATCAACATTTTTGAAACAGTATAAATATCAACATTAACAACTCAAAGATTTCTAGTACTAGACTTCTAGTATTAAATTGAAACAATATTTAATTGTGAAATTATTGTATTTCTTAGATTAGCCGTTAAAGAAAAATCTTTCATTCCAATGTGTTTCATATAATAAAATCTGAGCAAGACAATATTTTTTACATTATTCCACCAAATTATGATGCCCTTTTACTCATTATAACCCGTTTGTATTTGCACATTTTCCATGGTATCTTTAAATATCTACATAAATTATCCTAGTACTTATAGGGTATATGCATCTTGCTAATAAAGTTAGTTTGGTCTGAAAGTGCTTGTTCGCTCTTCATTGTTGGCGACACTCGTTTCTTCTAGAGGAACCAGCATATGCTTCTTGTTTTTGTTCTTGGGGATAAAGTGAATATTTATCTCTTGAAAATTTTAATATCCTTACGAGAATACATAAGAGGAACCAACATATCGTCGACTTCGATACTTTTGCTATCATAGCTTTGTTGTAATTTAGTCTGGTGATGAATAGGAATTTCCAAAGTGCATTAATGCTGATTAAACGACGTCATTACTTCCTCTGCCTAAGCGAAATGAATTTTGGTTTGCGACATCAAAACAATATTATTTATTTTAGACGAATCTAATTTCATGTATGTGGTTTGTATTTTCATGTTAGTGCTATATGGATTTCATAACAATATACAATGGAACCGGAGAACATGAAAACCACTGCTCGTCGTACCGAGGGCGCCACACCGCTCGTCGCCGCCGAGGACGGGAACCACGGCCGTACTATTTTTTACGGATATGATCTTACTAAGTGTACAACTCGTACATACGAGTTTCAAGATGACTAGACTCTCACCTAATAATCTATTAATGTACATCATACTCTTAATTATGAAGGGGTGCAAGTTCAACACAGTCTCGACCGTTCACGTGTTTGTGGGGTGTGTGTACCGAAGCGGAAGTCAACAAAAAATTCATCAACATCTAGGGAAATTTCATGGTTCCGAAGTCCAAGAAGGAGATGGATCGATGTAAACAACAATTTACACCCGTGAGAAATTATAGAAAACGTGTACAAAAAATTGAACCCCAAAGAGTTATCTCATGAAAAGAAGGGGAAAAGAATCTTAATCAAAGAGCATGCAAATGATATGACATAGATTTAAACCGCATCGCTGCCTTGCTCTCGGGTCCGTCCGTGCTTTGCTTTCGACGACGTGTGGGCGGCGACTCGCTACTAACAACAACAAACAACATTAACAAAGAGCACCGTATATATATATATAAAGCCGCCAGGGGCGTCATATTCACTATATTTTTTTACGAGGTAGAGAAGGAGACAATGGGGAGACATGACAAGAGCACACATACACAATTTCTCCACGAAACTTTAATGACCCAAGAAAATTTAGACAAGATTCGTGACAAGTGCCAAAGATAAAGAATATGAAGGAAGACAACCCACGAGTCATGACAAGAAGGCACATATGCAATTCCTCCACCAACCAAGAAACTTTGGACACGAGTGTGAGCGTGTGACAAGTGCCAACGATGACGAATAAGAAGGGCGAAGAAGAACAAGCGAGATGATAGAAGACTATACATCCACTAGTTAACCAACGGCAAAGCCGAAGCACTAGCTAAACCACTCAGAGAGAGAAAATAATTGAGCATCGCTGTTGCTCGCCGGATCAATCCTGGCCGTCCGTTTCCGATCAGACGGAGCGCATGCATCGGAATGGGTCGAGAATCATGGATGCCAGTCCTCTTATATTGCTTGTGCACTGCAAACACATGCCTGCTGGCTGGGTACGTTCGTTTTGACTGTCGTTCTGCTAGCTAGAACCATTTTTTCATCAAGATTATGGTAATATGATGAGTGGTGATTACTACATAACAGTTCGTCCGTCCGTCCATTCATTCACCTTTGCTTCGGTGTCCCCCCCCCTAGTTCACCAGCTTCTAAAAATTCACTTTTTAGCGATTTCGCGGAGCACCAAATTATGGAGCAGCCTAAATTACAATGGTATGCCACCGCGGAATGGAGAAAACGCTTCAATCCTGTTCTATTTACCCTGCTCCCGTCCATCTCAGCTCGGTCAAACCCACATTCCCAGCCTCAAGCGGCACTCTGCATCTCCCGAGCTGCACGCCGGGAGTAATTTTCCCCGTCCGCAACCCAACCCGACCTTGGCGGCGCGCTCCCGTCCCCCAGCAGGAGCTTGCACGCAGAGGAGGTATACCAGCTAGCTAGTGGATCGATGATGGGTCAATTCTTTTCTGTTGAGAAGCTTGCAAATAACCACGGAAATAAAACACAGATCGGAAATTTATTTTTTGTTCTTGCCACAGCACGTCGCCTGGAAGTGTACCACGCACGCTGCTCGGCGCAGACCTGAAGCCGAGATTCGGTCGTGCTGCTGTTCTCTCTTCGGCGAGCGGCCGCGCCACGCACAGCGACATCCATAATAAGGCCATCACGGAGTCGCCTCGCCAGCGGCAGAGCGCCTACTCAACGACGCGAGACGTCACGATGGCACCCATCCCTGCACTCGCGCGCGTCTGGCCATGACCATAGTGCTGCTTGCTCTCCGGCGAGACGGCCGTGCCACGCGATGACGTTCACGACGGCAGCCAACAAGCACTCGCCTTGGCCGCGGCACCGCGCTTACTAGGCGACCTGCCTTGCACCACCGTCCGGTCCGTTGTCCCGGAGCTCCCACGTTGTACACGCCTCGACGGCGCACGGGGCGAGACCCGCCGCCAACGACAGAAACGTAGAGTCGCGCCAAATATTTGCAGCTCCATCTGCAAAGTGGAGTGGATGCGAGAAGCGCCAAACTTGGAGTCGAAGGATTTCCAGGAATCTAGTCGTCTATTTCCGAACATGCTCCAACTCCACATATTTTTCTCATGGGTGGAGCTGCTCCAATTTTTTTAGAATTGTGGAGCCGAGGGGGGGACACCGGAGCACACCTCCCATTCATTTCGTTCGGTCTGATCTTCCGCCAGGTCAAAAAATGTTCATCGTACGTGCAGGGAGGGGGAGATCAACGTCTGCACGCTGAATCGGCCGGAGTTGAGCCGTAGGCGGCGTAGAGCTGCATGAGCGCGAGGGCGCGGCGCGCGGCGGCGAGGCGTCGGCCCAGGGCCTGGCCCTCGGCGCGGAGCCTGGCGTTGGCGAGCGCCACGAGCGCGGCGCGCGCCCTGGCGTCACGGAGCTGCGCGGCGAGGTCCCGGTTGGAGGCGCGGAGCACGGCCACCGCGGCGCGCTGCTCGTCGAGGTGCCGTTGCTTGCGCGCGCGGGACCGGCGCGCCGACTCCCGGTTCGAGATCTTGCGACGCAGCCGCCGCTCGTCGTCTCCGGGTCGCCCGTCCCTGTACCGATCGCCGCCACGGTCGTCGTCTCCGTCGCCTGAGGCTGACGCGACGGTACCACCCGAGCCTGACGACGTGCCGTCCTCCGGCGACGTGACCACGGGTTCCTCCGGAGACGTGACCACGGGCTCCTCCGGCGACGTGACCACGTGGTTGTCCTGCAGCGGCGGCGCCTCAGCGTAGTAACCGAAGCCGATGTCGGCGAGGAAGGCCTCCACCTCGAGGAAGTCGTGGTGGTGGTGGGCAGGGTAGTGCTGGAGGGCCATGGCTACGCTAGTCGAGAATTACCAGGAAGTCAGGGGCAGAACCGTAAATCGGAACCTGGTGTGTGTGTTTAGGTGGCGGGAGAGGGAAAAGGGAGGGAGACAAGTGCAGGAGGACCCTATTTATAGCCCGTTTCGACCCAGCCATCGTGGGCTACGTGGGGCCCAAGTATCTTTTTTAAACGTTTTGCGGACCAACTTTCCTAGTGCTCACTGACGATGAGCTTTATTCTTTTTCTCTTTAGAAAAAAAG
The DNA here is from genome assembly GCA_030979885.1 of Lolium multiflorum. NCBI lineage: Eukaryota > Viridiplantae > Streptophyta > Magnoliopsida > Poales > Poaceae > Lolium > Lolium multiflorum. The sequence goes on along the minus strand of CM061751.1, from coordinate 1,966,661 downwards.
AAGAAAAGTTGTGTCGACATACGGGTGCATGCGCTGTCGATCGAGGTAACACCTCGATGATCACTAGGCTAAATATATAGTCCACAACAGAGAAATTGACCGGTAATTGTATCCACCTACGCCGTGAACAAACATGGCTACTCGTCGTCGCACTCTGTGGGGTACTACTCATGGGTAACCCGATTAGTCATGCATAGATTGTGGCTGCAATTTCGTGTCCACCGATCATTCAACCACGAGTGTTCTAATAACAACCGCTTAAATATTTTCAAATTACAAGACATGCATTTTAATCCCCGGTTGCATTGCTATGAGCAGTTTGTCGTTGATCTTATGCCGTGTGCGAGCCACATGTCATAGGTCTAGTAACAATTGACCCAATGAAACCCGACCCAATTACCATCTCCATCGGTTGGAACCTGGATCAAAATTTCTCCCGTGGAAAAAATCGACCTTGACACGATAGTGAGAGGTAGCTAGATACTAGCAAGGATCCCATCATTGTTATTCCCAGCAAAGACATAGTACAAAGCAAAGCTTTGGAATCGTCGACCCGAGCAACAAGCAAAGCTGGCCATCGAGAGCGACGTGCATGGCCATGGAATTACAACATACGCAAGGCAAACCTAACAACCCAGCCACAGGGTTTTAGCTAGCTATGGCTAGCACACATAATCCTTAGTCGCTAAGGAAATGAAAGCGGCCTAATCTAACGCCTTGACTGATTTATTTTTCTAATCTACTAATGTTTATGGCCGGAACGCCTGGAAAATTTACGTGCGCTTAGCAACCAAATGTAAATTATCTGAGCACACAGCTGATATTTATAATTGGTATTTTACTCCGAGAGAGCAGTATATTTCTGGGTGGAGACACCGAGAGAGAGCAGAAACTTTGTCGCAATCTTCTTCCATGGTTGTATACGTACGTGCATACGTATGAGGAAAAGAGACTGATTGGTGAACACTTTTGTTTTCAGGTACGTGCATATATACGTAGGGTCACTAATTCATGTCCACTGACAGCTGCAGAGTGCAGATAGATCGATCATCAAAAAGACATACCTGAAAACATGGGGTGTGCATACGTCGGAGTATATATTCTGGCCTAGCTAGTTTATGCAATGTAAAAAAGCAATGTTCTCTTCCAAATGGAAATAGCTCAGCTAAGCCACTCGAACCGCATATCGATCGCAGGTCATTGTCGATAGCGTAGTTAATTAATGCGCATCTAATCTGGATAGAATAATTATATTCCAACCTTGCATATCATGGGAAGCAAGTAATCTTTCGACTGATGATATATATCTCTGAGCTATAATTGATTTGAGAGACACAAATAGCTAGCTAATGTTTTCTTTAGCATAGAAGCGTAGAGAAGCGTATCATAGAACAAAACTTAATTTGCTGAATATATGCATGGAGCAGAACCTTCGGCAACAAGGAAGCAGGCCTGTACTATACTAGAAGCAATGCAAGTCCTAATCTACTATTTATGGCCTTGGAAAGCAATAGTGCCGCCAGTACGTATGATCTATCTAACTAATTTGAGCACTAAAGCTGCATCCATGCTTTGGGCTAAAGCAGAGGTGCAGCACGTTCTGTTCCAACAAGTGGGTGGCACGACACACCTCCACCGATCGACCAAATTAAGCACACATCGGTCGATCATTATTTTCATCTTAGCAGGTTAAGTAGCAAACTAATTAATTGGAGGAGGCATGATTAAGGAGCAAGCTAGCTAGGGAGTTATGTTAGTTAAGGGACAGATGGCATGCATGTGAGCTAGCTCCAAAGCCTAGTTAGATACTCCTGTATCTGGAGTTGGAGGATGCAACCCATGGATCATGGTCAGCATTTGGGCAGCCACATGGGGTGTGCCGGCCTCAAGATTTGGGGAAAAGGGAGTGCAGGCATGCCCATTACTTTTGGTGTTATCTTTTACGAAATCTAGAAATTTGTAGAATCTAAGCTCCTTGTTTGGTTAGACAGGGAGGATGCACCGGTGCCAGGTGTCTAGCAGGCAACCGTTTGGTTTTCAGCTCTACATAAGAATCTTTGGAGTTATCGACTATCGAATCTTTTGGCCCATCCGTTACTTTCCTATATATTTGGACCTGTCCATTGTATGGGAGTGCTTTTGTGTGGCAGCCCCATATTTCTATGTAAAATCATAAAATGGAACGATTTGACATGTCACTTGCATGAAAATTGTAGAAATCTCTAGGGTAAATTTCCTATCTATGGATCTTCACCCGACACTCTAAAATCATTCATTTCACCTGACCTTCTTAAACCCTCTCACTCCCACCTCACTCTTGTTAGAAGAAACTGCAAACTATAATTAGGCTAAAATTGTTTCCTCTTGACGGCATATACATTGCACACGACAAACGAGTAAACAATGCTTCAAACTTGTACAAAATAATTAACTATGAAATTCGTCTCATAAATATCACCAAAATCGTTGATCTTAGATTTTAGTGAAAAAATTAAGTTGGTCACAAAACACTAGAGGTAACCATTACAATGTATCCAAAGGGAATTAAGAGAAAATTTATGTTGACATGCAAACTATACCAGATGATATCACGAAAATAGAATACATGATTAAATCATAGTAAAATAATACTAATCAGAGGTACTTATCCAAGAAAAGATAAATAGTTAAATCTAATCATGACACTAAGAGAAAGGTTAATCCATGGATATTACATATCCGCCAAAAACAACTATAAAGGAAAAGCCTTTATTGCAAATCATAAGCCGTTCTAGTACATCCATTGGTCTTCGCATAACAGAAATCATAGCATGCGCGCAAAATGTAAACTAATAAGGGTTGTTCAATAAGGAAAGAGGGCATACATCAACCTAAGGAGGGTGACAAAAGAGAGCAATTTGGCCGATACAACAGTGTGGAAGTTTGCTTTGGAGTCTAGAGTTTTCTTTATTTTAGTCACGCACCTGCCGCAGACAACGACGACAGGTCTTGGACTCTGCGGCCTCTCATGGCTCGGCTCTCCGTCGTGCATGGATCGAGACGACCTCGGGAGGGGCCTAAGAGCGGTCGCTTCTAGAGGCGCGCTCCGGGAAGGGCTCTCGCGGCGGCGCTCGCATGGAGCCTCGCTCTTGGTAAAGAGGAACGATGGGCTACGGAGGCAGATTTGCGTGAGATGAGCGGCTAGTGGTCGTCTTAGGACCTAGGTGGATAAGGAACTAGACAGATATAAAATAGAGGTGGGTGAGATGAGCTGGTCTGCCATGTCATTTCCTCCTAGCCAAGCAGTGTGTAGATTTTGTGCTTTTATTTGCCTAGAGCCTAGATGACACACAGCAAAGGCAAGTTAGCCTAGTGCCATTGCCTAATACAATTGGCAAATATTTTAGCTATATTTCAAAACCTACATAAAATTCATAGAAAATGTATAATGCAAATCTAATGCCTTGTCATAGATATGATGTTCCTCGTGGCTCTCCCTGGCATGCCCCGATTTCGTGGAAACAAATTTTTTTGTGAGCCCATGTTGCGCACAAATATGGGCTTGGAATAGGAAGCAACTTTAGCTTTATGAGTTTTCCTTTTCTACTAATGAAAAATCTATTTTTCATTTCCTAGCGCTGAAATGGATTATTTTGTGAAGCAGGTAGCTACAGGAAGCACAAATTGCAATGGTACGAAATATATGCTCAAAAATATGGGATTGTTCTAACAAATTATGCCATTCTGGAGGGCAATACCTATCTCTTTTTCCCAAAAATCCATATAACTATGCTGGTGGTAGCTCATTTCTTGAAGACTTTTTCAGAGGAACAATCGTATTCCATGTCCGGATTTTTTCCACATGAAATGATGTTTCGCCAGAACTGGCGCCGACGGGGGGGGGGCTTGGAAACGCGCGAAACCAGGATAAAACCACAGATTAAATGACATCTTGGGGTCCTAAAAATGATTTTCTCAAAAATTTTGGAGCAAGCGAAAGAGGATACTTAGTTCAAATCCATCCCGTTTCCAGCGAAATCGGTAGGGCTACCTAGAAAGCTAGCGCATGCAACAGGCATGCGAATCGTAGTGTACATGTGATCCTCTATCAATGCGCAGAGGTCCCGCTGAATAATAGAATGTGTCCCTTGTAGTACTGATACGTCTCAAACGTATCTATAATTTCTTATGTTCCATGCTACTTTTATGATGATACTCACATGTTTTATACACACTTTATGTCATTATTATGCATTTTTAGCACTAACCTATTGACGAGATGCCGAAGAGTTGCTATTTTCTGCTGTTTTTGGTTTCAGAAATCCTACAAAGGAAATATTCTCGAATTGGACGAAATCAACGCCCAGGGTCTTATTTTTCGAAGCTTCGGAAGACCGAGGATTACGAAGTGGGCGACGGGCGCCGCCACACTAGGGCCGTGCGGCCCAAGGGGCTCGCGCCGCCCTAGCGTGTGGGGCCCTGTCAGCCCTCCGACTCCGCCCTTCCGCCTACTTAAAGCCTTCGTCGCGAAACCCCCAGTACCGAGAGCCACGATACGGAAAACCTTCCAGAGACGCAGCCGCCGCCAATCCCATCTCGGGGGATTCAGGAGATCGCCTCCGCACCCTGCGGAGAGGGGAATCATCTCCCGGAGGGCTCTTCATCGCCATGATCGCCTGCGGATCGATGTGTGAGTAGTTCACCCCTGGAATATGGGTCCATAGCAGTAGCTAGATGGTTGTCTTCTCCTCATTATGCTTTCATGTTAGATCTTGTGAGCTGCCTATCATGATCAAGATCATCTATTTGTAATGCTACATGTTGTGTTTGTTGGGATCCGATGAATATTGAATACTATGTCAAGTTGATTATGAATCTATCATATATGTTGTTTATGTTCTTGCATGCTTTCTGTTGCAAGTAGAGGCTCTGGCCAAGTTGATACTTGTAACTCCAAGAGGGAGTATTTATGCTCGATAGTGGGTTCATGCCTCCATTGAATCTGGGACAGTGACAGAAAGTTCTAAGGTTGTGGATGTGATGTTGCCACTAGGGATAAAACATCGATGCTTTGTCTAAGGATATTTGTGTTGATTACATTACGCACCATACGTAATGCAATTGTCTGTTGTTTGCAACTTAATACTGGAAGGGGTTCGGATGATAACCTGAAGGTGGACTTTTTAGGCATAGATGCATGCTGGATAGCGGTCTATGTACTTTGTCGTAATGCCCTGATTAAATCTCATAGTACTCATCATGATATATGTATGTGCATTGTTATGCCTTCTTTATTTGTCAATTGCCCAACTGTAATTCGTTCATCCAACATGCTAATTATCTTATGGGAGAGACACCACTAGTGAACTGTGGACCCGGTCCATTCTTTACATCTGAAATACAATCTCTGCAATTGTTCTTTCTGTTCTTCGCAAACAAACATCATCTTCCACACTATACGGTTAATCCTTTGTTTCAGCAAGCGGTGAGATTGACAACCTCTATTACGTTGGGGCAAAGTACTTTGATTGTGTTGTGCAGGTTCCACGTTGGCGCCGGAATCCCTGGTGTTGCGCCGCACTACACTCCGTCACCAACGACCTTCACGTGATCCTTGACTCCTACTGGTTCGATAAACCTTGGTTTCTTACTGAGGAAAAACTTGCTACTGTACGCATCACACCTTCCTCTTGGGGTTCCCAACGAACGTGTGTTAACTACACGCATCAAGCTCTTTTTCTGGCGCCGTTGCCGGGGAGATCAAGACACGCTGCAAGGGGAGTCTCTCACATTCAATCTCTTTACTTTGTTTTTGTCTTGCTTTACTTTACTTTATTTACTGTCTTGATCTCCATATTAAAAACACAAAAAAATTAGTTACTTGCATTTACTTTATTTAGTTTGCTTTATTTACTACTGCTAAAAATGAGTAATCCTGAAGTTGAAGTTCGTTCGTTTAAGCAACAAGGTGGAGAAAGCTTTAAAGATGCTTGGTATAGAATTAGTGATGCTCATCATAGGTGCACTAAGAAACACTCCACTATTATCCTACTTAGGAACTTTTATGTTGGTATATCTAGCTGGAATAGGTATGTTCTTGATACTCTTTCGGGGTAATTTCCTAGGTACTCCTGCTTTAGAAGCTAGTTGCATCATTGAGAGCCTAGTTGGAATACCACCTATTAATGAAACTAAAATTGAAATCTCTCTTGAGGATGTCATGAAAAAGTTGGAAGCCATAGAGAAAAATCTTCCAAGTGTTGATACTAAACTGGGAATATTACTTGATAATACCGATAAACTTGATAAATCCCTAGGAGGAATTAATGAAAGAATTGCTATTTTAGAAACTTGTGCTATCCATGATAATCAAACCCATAGGATTGGTAAACTTGAAGAAGCTATGGGAACATTGGGTTCAACTTTTTCTTCTCTTAAATTTAAGGAGAAAGCTTATGTGGGTAAGGAGCAAAAGATCATGTATGTCTCTAAGGTGCCTAAGCCAAAAAACTATTATAGGCTTAAAATTGACAAAGCCCTTAGTACCACTATAGATAATGGAGCATCTAAGATACCTAATGTGACAAATTGTGAAAATTATGATGTCAATACTTCATCTCTTGATGTTACTTGATTCACACTTTCTGCGCCTAGCTGAAAGGCGTTAAAGAAAAGCGCTTATGGGAGACAACCCATTGTTTTACTTCTGCACTTTGTTTTATATTTGAGTCTTGGAAGTTGTTACTACTGTAGCAACCTCTCCTTATCTTTATTTTATTGCATTGTTGTGCCAAGTAAAGTCTTTGATAGTAATGTTGATACTAGATTTGGATTACTGCGCAGAAACAGATTTCTTACTGTCACGAAATTGAGCAGCCCCTTCTGTAGGAAATTTAGAAAAATCTGCCAATTTACGTGCGTGATCCTTAGATATGTACGCAACTTTCATTCAGTTTGAGCTTTTTCATATGAGCAAGTTAAGTGCCCCAGCAAAATTCGTCTTTACGGACTGTTCTGTTTTGACAGATTCTGCCTTTTATTTGGCATTGCCTGTTTTGCTATGTTTGATGGATTTCTTTGTTCCATTAACTTTCAGTAGCTTTGTGCAATGTCCAGAAGTGTTAAGAATGATTATGTCACCTCTGAATATATGAATTTTCAATTATGCACTAACCCTCTAATGAGTTTGTTTCGAGTTTGGTGTGGAGGAAGTTTTCAAGGGTCAAGAGAGGAGGATGATATACTATGATCAAGAAGAGTGAAAATTCTAAGCTTGGGGATGCCCCGTGGTTCATCCCTGCATATTTTAGGAAGACTCAAGCATCTAAGCTTGGGATGCCCAAGGCATCCCCTTCTTCACAAATATGTCACCTCTAGTGAAACTATATTTTTATTCGGTCACATCTTATGTGCTTTACTTGGAGCGTCTGTTTGTTTTTGTTTTTGTTTTTGTTTGAATAAAATCGGATCCTAGCATTCTTTGTATGGGAGAGAGACACGCTCCGCTGTTTCGTATGAACACATATGTTCTTAGCTTTATTCTTAATGTTCATGGCGAAGGTTGAACTACTTCGTTCATTGTTATATGGTTGGAAACGGAAAATGCTTCATGTGGTAATTGGTATAATGTCTTGAATAATTTGATACTTGGCAATTGTTGTGCTCATATAGATCATGTTTAAGCTCTTGCATCATGTACTTTGCACCTATTAATTAATAACTACATAGAGCTTGTTAAAATTTGGTTGATTGCATGATTGGTCTCTCTAGAGTCTAGATATTTTCTGGTTAAGGTGTTTGAACAACAAGGAGACGATGTAAAGTCTTAAAATGCTTACAATATGTTCATATGTGAGTCTTGCTGCACCGTTTTATACTTGAGTTTGCTTCAAACAACCTTGCTAGCATAAGCCTTGTATTGAGAGGGATTACTTCTCGTGCATCCAAATCCTTGAGCCAAAAACTATGCCATTTGTGTCCACCATACCTACCTACTACATGGTATTTTTCTGCCATTCCAAAGTACATTACTTGAGTGCTACCTTTAAAATTCTATTCTTTGCCTTTACAATAAATAGCTCATGGGAAAATAGCCTTAAAAACTATTGTGGTGAAGAATATGTACTTATGTATCTTATTTCTTAATAAGTTGCTTGTTGAGCGGTAACCATGTTTCTGGGGACGCCATCAACTTTTACACCTTTGTTGAATATCATGTGAGTTGCTATGCATGTTCGTCTTGTCTGAAGTAAGGGCGATTTTCATGATCAAATGGTTTGAGTATGCATATTGTTAGAGAAGAACATTGGGCCGCTAACTAAAGCCATGAATCATGGTGGAAGTTTCAGTTTGGACACAAATCCTCAATCTCTTATGAGAATATTATCTGTTAAATGCTTAAGCATTAAAAGAGGAGTCCATTATCTGTTGTCTATGTTGTCCCGTATGGATGTCTAAGTTGAGAATAATCAAAAGAAATCCAATGCGAACTTTCTCCTTAGACCTCTGTACAGGCGGCATAGAGGTACCCCTTTGTGACACTTGGTTGAAACAAATGCTATGCAATGATAATCCATGTTAATCCAAGCTAATTAGGACAAGGTGCGAGCACTATTGGTATACTATGCATGAGGCTTGCAACTTATAGGATATCTTATACATAACACATATGATTTATTACTACCATTGACAAAATTGTTTCTATGTTTTCAAAATGAAAAGCTCTAGCACAAAAATAGTAATCCATGCTTCCCTCTGCGAAGGGCCATTCTTCTACTTTATGTTGAGTCAGTTTACCTACTTCTTCTATCTCGAAGCAAACACTTGTGTAACTGTGTGCATTGATTCTTACATGTTTACCTATTGCACTTGTTATATTGCTTTATGTTGACAATTATCCATGAGATAAACATGTTGAAGTTGAAAGCAACCGCTGAAACTTATATCTTCCTTTGTGTTGCTTCAAAGCTTTCTACTAAGAATTTATTGCTTTATGAGTAACTCTTATGCAAGTCTTATTGATGCTTGCCTTGAAAGTATTATTCATCAAAAGTCTTTGCTACATGATTCAGTTGTTTACTCATTGTCTTCATCATTGCTTCGAATCGCTTCATTCATCTCATGTGCTTTACAATAGTATTGATCAAGATTATGATAGCATGTCACTTCAGAAATTATCTTTGTTATCGTTTACCTACTCGAGGGCGAGTAGGAACTATGCTTGGGGATGCTTGATACGTCTCAAACGTATCTATAATTTATTATGTTCCATGCTACTTTTATGATGATACTCACATGTTTTATACACACTTTATGTCATTATTATGCATTTTCCGGCACTAACCTATTGACGAGATGCCGAAGAGCCAGTTGTTGTTTTCTGCTGTTTTGGTTTCAGAAATCATACAAAGGAAATATTCTCGGAATTGACGAAATCAACGCCCGGTCTTATTTTTCCACGAAGCTTCCGAAGACCCAAAGGATTACGAAGTGGGCGACGAGGCGCCGCCACACTAGGGCCGCGCGGCCCAAGGGGCCTGCGCCGCCCTAGCGTGTGGGCCCTGTCAGCCCTCCGCTCCGCCTTCCGCCTACTTAAAGCCTTCGCCCGAGCCGAGAGCCACGATACGGAAAACCTTCCGAGAGCAGCCGCCGCCAATCCCATCTCGGGGATTTAGGAGATCGCCTTCGGCACCCTGCCGAAGAGGGAATCATCTCCCGGGGGCTCTTCATCGCCATGATCGCCTCCGGATCGATGTGTGAGTAGTTCACCCTGGACTATGGGTCCATAGCAGTAGCTAGATGGTTGTCTTCTCCTCATTGTGCTATCATGTTAGATCTTGGGAGCTGCCTATCATGATCAAGATCATCTATTTGTAATGCTACATGTTGTGTTTGTTGGGATCCGATGAATATTGAATACTATGTCAAGTTGATTATCAATCTATCATATATGTTGTTTATGTTCTTGCATGCTCTCCGTTGCTAGTAGAGGCTCTGGCCAAGTTGATACTTGTAACTCCAAGAGGGAGTATTTATGCTCGATAGTGGGTTCATGCCTCCATTGAATCTGGGACAGTGACAGAAAGTTCTAATGTTGTGGATATGCTGTTGCCACTAGGGATAAATCATCGATGCTTTGTCTAAGGATATTTGTGTTGAGCATACTTAATGCAATTGTCTGTTGTTTGCAACTTAATACTGGAAGGGGTTCGGATGATAACCTGAAGGTGGACTTTTTAGGCATAGATGCATGGGATAGCGGTCTATGTACTTTGTCGTAATGCCCTGATTAAATCTCATAATACTCATCATGATATATGTATGTGCATTGTTATGCCTTCTTTATTTGTCAATTGCCCAACTGTAATTCGTTCACCCAACATGCTATTTATCTTATGGGAGAGACACCACTAGTGAATTGTGGACCCGGTCCATTCTTTACATCTGAAATACAATCTCTGCAATTCTCTGTTCTCTCTTCAAACAAACATCATCTTCCACACTATACGGTTAATCCTTTGTTTTCGGCAAGCCGGTGAGATTGACAACCTCACTGTTACGTTGGGGCAAAGTACTTTGATTGTGTATTGCAGGTTCCACGTTGGCGCCGGAATCCCTGGTGTTGCGCCACACTACACTCCGTCACCAACGACCTTCACGTGATCCTTGACTCCTACTGGTTCGATAAACCTTGGTTTCTTGCGGAACTTGCTGTCGCATCACACCTTCCTCTTGGGGTTCCCAACGGACGTGTGTTAACTGCACGCATCAAGTAGCTTCACAAAAAATCCTATTTCAGCACTTAGAAAATGGAAAATGAGTTGGCTAGGAAAGGGAAATACTTTACACGGTGTTGCTTCCCGTTCCAAGATACACACATGTGCCCAATATGGGCTCGTTCCGACAAACTATGCCTATCCGGGTGCAATACCTCTCTCTTTTGCCCTAGAAGCCATAAAACTCTACCGATGGTAGCTCATTTCATGAAGACTTTTTTAGAGGAACAGTCGTAGTCCAAGTCTAAAAAATTTCCTAGTTTCTAGGTCACATGTAATGAAGTCTCGCGAAGGTATCCCATTTTTTAATTTAATTGTGCTCAAAACGGGACCCACATGAAGTGAAGTGATGTTTCCCCAAAACTGCCGCCGGGGGCATGATAACGCGTGAAGCACACGTCCGTTGGGAACCCCAAGAGGAAGGTGTGATGCGTATAGCAGCAAGTTTTCCCTCAGTATGAAACCAAGATTATCGAACCAGTAGGAGATGAAGGCCACGTGAAGGTTGTTGGGGAGGAGTGTAGTGCGGCGCAACTCCGGGCGCCAACGTGAACTGCACAACACAACCAAATACTTTGCCCCAACTTAACAGTGAGGTTGTCAATCTCACCGGCTTGCTGTAAACAAAGAATTAAACGTATGGTGTGGAGAATGATGTTTGCTTGCAAAGAACAGAGAACAATGATTGCAGTAGATTGTATTTCAGATGTAAAAGAATGGACCAGGGTCCACAGTTCACTAGTGGTGTCTCTCCCATAAGATAAATAGCATGTTGGGTGAACAAATTACAGTTGGGAAATTGATAAATAGAGATGCATACATATCATGATGATTACTATGAGATTTAATCAGGGCATTGCGACAAAGTACATAGACCGCTATCCAGCGTGCATCTATGCCTAAAAAGTCCACCTTCGGGTTAGCATCCGCACCCCGGTATTAAGTTGCAAACAACAGACAATTGCATTAAGTATGGTGCGTAATGTAATCAACACAAATATCCTTAGACAAAGCATTGATGTTTTATCCCTAGTGGCAACGACACATCCACAACCTTAGAACTTTCTGCACGTCCCATTCAATGGAGGCATGAACCCACTATCGAGCATAAATACTCCCTCTTGGAGTCACAAGTATCAGCTTGGCAGAGCCTCTACTAGCAACGGAGAGCATGCAAGAACATAAACAACACATATATGATAGATTTATAATCAACTTGACATAGTATTCAATATTCATCGGATCCCAACAAGCACAGCATGTAGCATTACAAATAGATGATCTTGATCATGATAGGCAGCTCACAAGATCTAAACATGATAGCACAAGAGGAGAAGACAACCATCTAGCTACTGCTATGGACCCATAGTCCAAGGATGAACTACTCACGCATCAATCCGGAGGTGGATGATGATGTAGAGCCCTCCGGTGATGATCCCCTCTCGGCAGGGTGCGGCGATCTCTGAATCCCCGAGATGGATTGCGGCGGCGGCGTCTGGGTTTTTCCGTCGTGCTCTCGGTAATAGGTTTTCGACGGAGAGTTTAAGTAGGCGGAAGGTCGGGCTTGATGCGTGTTGACACACGTCCGTTGGGAACCCCAAGAGCAAGGTGTGATAAAGCAGTGAGTTTTCCTCAGTGTGAAACCAAGGTTATCGAACCAGTAGGAGTCAAGACACGTGAAGGTTGTTGGTGACGGAGTGTAGTGCGGCGCAACACCAGGGATTCCGGCGCCAACGTGGAACCTGCACAACACAATCAATGTACTTTGCCCCAATGTAACAGTGAGGTTGTCAATCTCACCGGCTTGCTGTAAACAAAGGATTAAACGTATGGTGCGGAAAATGATGTTTGTTTGCGAAGAACAGTAAAGAACGGAGTTTGCATTAGATTGTATTTCAGATGTAAAAGAATGGACCGGGGTCCACAGTTCACTAGTGGTGTCTCTCCCATAAGATAAATAGCATGTTGGGTGAACAAATTACAGTTGGGCAATTGACAAATAGAGAGGCATAACAATGCACATACATATCACGATGACTACTATGAGATTTAATCAGGGCATTACGACAAAGTACATAGACCGCTATCCAGCATGCATCTATGCCTAAAAAGTCCACCTTCGGGTTAGCATCCGCACCCCTTCCGGTATTAAGTTGCAAACAGAGACAATTGCATTAAGTATGTTGCGTAATGTAATCAACACAAATATCCTTAGACAAAGCATTGATGTTTATCCCTAGTGCAACACATCCACAACCTTAGAACTTTCTGTCACTGTCCCAGATTCAATGGAGGCATGAACCCACTATCGAGCATAAATACTCCCTCTTGGAGTTACAAGTATCAACTTGGCCAGAGCCTCTACTAGCAACGGAGAGCATGCAAGAACATAAACAACATATATGATAGATTGATAATCAACTTGACATAGTATTCCATATTCATCGGATCCCAACAAACACAACATGTAGCATTACAAATAGATGATCTTCATCATGATAGGCAGCTCACAAGATCTAACATGATAGCACAATGAGGAGAAGACAACCATCTAGCTACCGCTATGCACCCATAGTCCAGGGTGAACTACTCACACATCAATCCGGAGGCGATCATGGTGATGAAGAGTCCTCCGGGAGATGATTCCCCTCTCCGGCAGGGTGCCGGGCGATCTCCTGAATCCCGAGATGGGATTGGCGGCGGCCGCGTCTCTGGAAGGTTTTCCGTATCGTGGCTCTCCGTACAGGGGTTTTCGCGACGAAGGCTATAAGTAGGCGGAAGGGTAGGGTTGGAGGCAGCGCGGGGGCCCCACACCATAGGCCGGCGCGGTCCCCTGGCTGGCCGCGCCTCCCTATGGGTACGGGCCCTCATGGCCCCACTTCGTATTCCCTCCGGTCTTCTGGAAGCTTCGTGGAAAAATAAGACCCTGGGCGTTGATTTCGTCCAATTCCGAGAATATTTCCTTTGTAGGATTTCGAAACCAAAAACAGCAGAAAACAACAACTGGCTCTTCGGCATCTCGTCAATAGGTTAGTGCCGGAAAATGCATAATAATGACATAAAGTGTGTATAAAACATGTGAGTATCATCATAAAAGTAGCATGGAACATAAGAAATTATAGATACGTTTGAGACGTATCAAGCATCCCCAAGCTTAGTTCCTACTCGCCCTCGAGTAGGTAAACGATAACAAGGATAATTTCGAAGTGACATGCTATCATAATCTTGATCAATACTATTGTAAAGCATATGAGATGAATGCAGCGATTCGAAGCAATGGTAAAGACAATGATTAAACAACTGAATCATATAGCAAAGACTTTTCATGAATAGTACTTTCAAGACAAGCATCAATAAGATTTGCATAAAAGTTAACTCATAAAGTAATAAATTCTTAGTAGAAAGCCTTGAAGCAACACAAAGGAAGATATAAGTTTCAGCGGTTGCTTTCAACTTCAACATGTATATCTCATGGATAATTGTCAACATAAAGCAATATAACAAGTGCAATAGGTAAACATGTAAGAATCAATGCACACGAGTTGACACAAGTGTTTGCTTCTAAGATAGAAAGAAGTAGGTAAACTGACTCAACATAAAGTAAAAGAATGGCCCTTCGCAGAGGGAAGCATGGATTACTATTTTTGTGCTAGAGCTTTTCATTTTGAAAACATAGAAACAATTTTGTCAACGGTAGTAATAATTCATATGTGTTATGTATAAGACATCCTATAAGTTGCAAGCCTCATGCATAGAATACCAATAGTGCTCGCACCTTGTCCTAATTAGTTTGGATTAACATGGATTATCATTGCATAACATATGTTTCAACCAAGTGTCACAAAGGGGTACCTCTATGCCGCCTGTACAGAGGTCTAAGGAGAAAGTTCGCATTGGATTTCTCGCTTTTGATTATTCTCAACTTAGACATCCATACCGGGACAACATAGAAAACAGATGATGGACTCCTCTTTTAATGCTTAAGCATTCAACAACGAATAATATTCTCATAAGAGATTGAGGATTAGTGTGAAACTTCCACCATGATTCATGGCTTTAGTTAGCGGCCCAATGTTCTTCTCTAACAATATGCATACTCAAACCATTTGATCATGAAAATCGCCCTTACTTCAGACAAGACGAACATGCATAGCAACTCACATGATATTCAACAAAGGTGTAAAAGTTGATGGCGTCCCCAGAAACATGGTTACCGCTCAACAAGCAACTTATAAGAAATAAGATACATAGCAACATATTCAATACCACAATAATTTTTAAGGCTATTTTCCCATGAGCTATGTATTGCGAAGACAAGGGAGGACATTTTAAAGGTAGCACTCAAGTAATGTACTTTGGAATGGCAGAGAAATACCATGTAGTAGGTAGGTATGGTGGACAGAAATGGTATAGTTTTTGGCTCAAGGATTTGGCTGCACGAGAAGTAATCCCTCTCAATACAAGGCTTAGGCTAGCAAGGTTGTTTGAAGCAAACTCAAGTATAAAGCGGTACAGCAAAACTTACATAAGAACATATTGCAAGCATTATAAGACTCTACATGTCTTCCTTGTTGTTCAAACACCTTAACCAATATCTAGACTTAGAGAGACCAATCATGCAAACCAAATTTTAACAAGCTCTATGTAGTTCTTCATTAATAGGTGCAAAGTACATGATGCAAGAGCTTAAACATGATCTATATGAGCACAACAATTGCCAAGTATCAAATTATTCAAGACATTATACCAATTACCACATGAAGCATTTTCCATTTCCAACCATATAACAATGAACGAAGCAGTTTTAACCTTCGCCATGAACATTAAAAGTAACACTAAGAACACATGTGTTCATATGCAACAGCGGAGCGTGTATTTCTCCCATACAAAGAATGCTAGGATCCGATTTTATTCAAACAAAAACAAAAACAAAAACAAACAGACGCTCCAAGTAAAGCACATAAGATGTGACTGAATAAAATATAGTTTCACTAGAGGTGACCGATAAGTTGTCGATGAAAGGGGATGCCTTGGGCATCCCCAAGCTTAGATGCTTGAGTCTTGAAATATGCATGGATGAACCACGGGGCATCCCCAAGCTTAGACTTTTCACTCTTCTTGATCATATTGTATCATCCTCCTCTCTTGACCCTTGAAAACTTCCTCCACACCAAACTCGAAACAAACTCATTAGAGGGTTAGTGCATAATTGAAAATTCATATATTCAGAGGTGACATAATCATTCTTAACACTTCTGGACATTGCACAAAGCTACTGAAAGTTAATGGAACAAATAAATCCATCAAACATAGCAAAATAGGCAATGCGAAATAAAAGGCAGAATCTGTCAAAACAGAATAGTCCGTAAAGAAGAATTTTTCTGGGCACTTAACTTGCTCAGATGAAAAAGCTCAAATTGAATGAAAGTTGCGTACATATCTGAGGATCACGGACGTAAATTGGCAGAATTTTCTGAGTTACCTACAGACGGGGCTGCAAAATTTCGTGACAGTAAGAAATCTGTTTCTATGCAGTAATCCAAATCTAGTATCAACATTACTATCAAAGACTTTACTTGGCACAACAATGCAATAAAATAAAGATAAGGAGAGGTTGCTACAGTAGTAACAACTTCAAGACTCAAATATAAAACAAAAGTGCAGAAGTAAAATAATGGGTTGTCTCCCATAAGCGCTTTTCTTTAACGCCTTTCAGCTAGGCGCAGAAAGTGTGAATCAAGTAACATCAAGAGATGAAGCATTGACATCATAATTTGTCCTAATAATAGAATCATAAGGTATCTTCATTCTCTTTCTAGGGAAGTGTTCCATACCTTTCTTGAGAGGAAATTGATACTTAATATTACCTTCCTTCATATCAATAGTAGCACCAACGGTTCGAAGAAAAGGTCTTCCCAATATAATGGGACAAGATGCATTGCATTCAATATCCAAGACAACAAAATCAACGGGGACAAGGTTATTGTTAACCATAATGCGAACATTATCAATCCTCCCCAAAGGTTTCTTTATAGCATTATCAGCAAGATTAACATCCAAATAACAATTTTTCAATGGTGGCAAGTCAAGCATATCATAGATTTTCTTAGGCATAACAGAAATACTTGCACCAAGATCACATAAAGCATTACAATCAAAATCATTGACCCTCATTTTAATGATGGGCTCCCAACCATCTTTTAACTTCCTAGGAATAGAAGTTTCAAGTTTTAGTTTATCTTCTCTAGCTTTTATGAGAGCATTTGTAATATGTTTTGTGAAGGCCAAATTTATAGCACTAGCATTAGGACTACTAGCAAGCTTTTGTAAGAACTTTATAACTTCAGAGATGTGACAATCATCAAAATCTAAACCATTATGGTCTACAGCAATGGGATCATTGTCCCCAATATTTTGAAAAATTTCAGCAGTTTTATCACAAATAGTCTTGCAGTTTTAACAGTTTCAGGCAGTTTTGCACGCTTTGCACTAGGAGTAGAAACATTGCCAACACCAATTATTTTATCATTGATAGTAGGAGGTTTAGCAACATGTGAAGCATCAACATTACTAGTGGTGGTAATAGTCCAAACTTTAGCTACATTACTCTCTTTAGCAAGTTTTCCTTTTCTTCTCTTTCCCACCTAGCATGCAATTCAGCCATCAATCTAATATTTTCATTAATTCGAACTTGTATGGCGTTTGCTGTAGCAAATGACTTAATATCTTTATCTTCATTAGGCATAACATTCAATTTTAAAAGATCAACATCAGCAGCAAGACTATCAACCTTAGAAGCAAGAATATCAATTTTACCAAGATTTTCCTCAACAGATTTGTTAAAAGCAGTTTGTGTACTAATAAATTCTTTAAGCATGGCTTCAAGACCAGAGGGTACACTTCTACTATTGTTGTAAAATTACCATAAGAATTACCATAACCATTACCATTATTAGAAGGATATGGCCTATAGTTGTTACGAGAATTATTCCTATAAGCATTGTTGTTGAAATTATTACTTTTAATGAAGTTCACATCAACATTCTCTTCTTGAGCAACCAATGAAGCTAAAGGAACATTATTAGGATCAACATTAGATCTACCATTCACAAGCATAGACATAATCACATCAATCTTATCACCAAGGAGGTTTCTTCAACAGAATTTACCTTCTTACCTTGTGGAGCCCTTTATGTGCCATTCGAGTAGTTGATCATCATATCAATAAGCTTTGTTGCCCTTCAAAGTGATGGTCATAAAAGTACCTCCAGCAGCTGAATCCAATAGGTTCCGTGAAGAAAAATTTAATCCTGCATAGAAGGTTTGGATGATCATCCAAGTAGTTAGTCCATGGGTTGGGCAATTCTTTACCAAAGATTTCATTCTTTCCCATGCTTGGGCAACATGCTCATTATCCAATTGCTTAAAATTCATTATGCTACTTCTCAAAGATAATTTTAGTGGGAGGATAATATCTACCAATGAAAGCATCTTTACATTTAGTCCATGAATCAATACTATTCTTAGGCAAAGATAGCAACCAATCTTTAGCTCTTCCTCTTAAGGAGAAAGGAAACAATTTCAATTTTATAATGTCACCATCTACATCCTTATACTTTTGCATTCCACAAAGTTCAACAAAATTATTAAGATGGGCAGCAGCATCATCAGAACTAACACCAGAAAATTGCTCTTGCATAACAAGATTTAGTAAAGCAGGTTTAATTTCAAAAAATTCTGCTGTAGTAGCAGGTGGAGCAATAGGTGTGCATAGGAAATCATTATTATTTGTGCTAGTGAAGTCACACAACTTAGTGTTTTCAGGAGTATTCATTTTAACAGTAGTAAATAAAGCAAACTAAATAAATTAAATGCAAGTAATTAATTTTTTTGTGTTTTTAATATAGAGAACGCAAACAAGACAGTAAATAAAGTAAAACTAGTAACTATTTTTTTGTATTTTTGATATAGAGAACAAACAAAGCAGTAAATAAAAATAAAGTAAAGCAAGACAAAAAAAACAAAGTAAAGAGATTGGATGTGGGAGACTCCCCTTGCAGCGTGTCTTGATCTCCCCGGCAACGGCGCCAGAAAAATATCCTTGATGCGTGCAGTGAGCACACTCCGTTGGGAACCCCAAGAGGAAGGTGTGATGCGTACAGCAGTGAGTTTTCCCTCAGTGTGAAACCAAGGTTATCGAACAGTAGGAGTCAAGGAACATGTGAAGGTTGTTGGTGACGGAGTGTAGTGCGGCGCAACACCGGGATTCCGGCGCCAACGTGGAACCTGCACAACACAATCAAAGTACTTTGCCCCAAGCAGTGAGGTTGTCAATCTCACGGCTTGCTGTAAACAAAGGATTAAACGTATGGTGCGGAAAATGATGTTTGTTTGCGAAGAAATAAAGAACAATTTAGATTGTATTTTAGATGTAAAAGAATGGACCGGGGTCCACAGTTCACTAGTGGTGTCTCTCCCATAAGATAAATAGCATGTTGGGTGAACAAATTACAGTTGGGCAATTGACAAATGAGGGCATAACAATGCACATACATATCACGATGACTACTGAGATTTAATGGGGCATTACGACAAAGTACATAGACCGCTATCCAACATGCATCTATGCCTAAAAAGTCCACCTTCGGGTTAGCATTCGCACCCCTTCCAGTATTAAGTTGCAAACAACAGAGAATTGCATTAAGTATGGTACGTAATATAATCAACACAAATATCCTTAGACAAAGCATTGATGTTTTATCCTTAGTGACAACAGCACATCCACAACCTTAGAACTTTACACTGTCCCGATTCAATGAGGCATGAACCCACTATCGAGCATAAATACTCCCTCTTGGAGTTACAAGTATCAACTTGGCGAGCCTCTACTAGCAACGGAGAGCATGCAAGAACATAAACAACATATATGATAGATTGATAATCAACTTGACATAGTATTCCATATTCATCGGATCCCAACAAACACAACATGTAGCATTACAAATAGATGATCTTGATCATGATAGGCAGCTCACAAGATCTAACATGATAGCACAATGAGGAGAAGACAACCATCTAGCTACTGCTATGGACCCATAGTCCAGAGGTGAACTACTCACACATCAATCCGGAGGCGATCATGGTGATGAAGAGTCCTCTGGAGATGATTCCCTCTCCGGCAGGGTGCCGGGCGATCTCCTGAATCCCCGAGATGGGATTGGCGGCCGCGTCTCTGGAAGATTTTCCGTACCGTGGCTCTCCGTACAGGGGTTTCCGCGACGAAGGCTATAAGTAGGCGGAAGGGTAGGGTTGGAGGCGGCGCGGGGGCCCCACACCATAGGGCGGCGCGGTCCCCTGGCTGGCCGCGCCTCCCTATGGGTACGGGCCCTCGTGGCCCCACTTCGTATTCCCTCCGGTCTTGGAAGCTTAGGTGGAAAATAAGATACTGGGCGTTGATTTCGTCCAATTCCGAATATTTCCTTTGTAATTTCTGAAACCAAAAACATGAAACAGCAATGGCTCTTCGGCATCTCGTCAATAGGTTAGTGCCGGAAAATGCATAATAATGACATAAAGTGTGTATAAAACATGTGAGTATCATCATAAAAGTAGCATGGAACATAAGAAATTATAGATACGTTTGAATCAAGCATCCCCAAGCTTAGTTCTACTCGCCCTCGAGTAGGTAAACGATAACAAGGATAATTTCTGAAGTGACATGCTATCATAATCTTGATCAATACTATTGTAAAGCATAGGAGATGAATGCAGCGATTCGAAGCAATGGTAAAGACAATGATTAAACAACTGAATCATATAGCAAAGACTTTTCATGAATAGTACTTTCAAGACAAGCATCAATAAGACTTGCATAGGAGTTAACTCATAAAGCAATAAATTCTTAGTAGAAAGTTTTGAAGTAACAGAAAGGAAGATATAAGTTTCAGCGATTGCTTTCAACTTCAACATGTATATCTCATGGATAATTGTCAACACAAAGTAATATGATGAATGCAAATAAGCAAGTATGTAAGAATCAATGCACACAGTTGACACAAGTGTTTGCTTCTAAGATAGAAAGAAGTAAGTAAACTGACTCAACATAAAGTAAAAGAATGGCCCTTCGCAGAGGGAAGCATGGATTACTATTTTTGTGCTAGAGCTTTAATTTTGAAAACATAGAAACAATTTTGTCAACGGTAGTAATAATTCATATGTGTTATGCATAAGACATCTTATAAGTTGCAAGCCTCATGCATATAATACCAATAGTGCTCGCAGCTTGTCCTAATTAGCTTGGATTAACATGGATTATCATTGCATAACATATGTTTCAACCAAGTGTCACAAGGGGTACCTCTATGCACTTGTACAAAGGTCCAAGGAGATAGATCGCATTTGATTTCGTTTTGATAGATCTCAACTAAGGACATCCATACCGGGACAACATAGAAAACAGATAATGGACTCCTCTTTAATGCATAAGCATTCAACAATAGATAATATTCTCATAAGAGATTGAGGATTAGTGTCCAAACTGAAACTTCCACCATGATTTATGGTTTTAGTTAGCGGCCCAATGTTCTTCTCTAACAATATGCATACTCAAACCATTTGATCATGCTAAATCGTCCTTACTTCAGACAAGACGAACATGCATAGCAACTCACATGATATTCAACAAAGGTGTAATAGTTGATGGCGTCCCCAGAAACATGGTTACCGCTCAACAAGCAACTTATAAGAAATAAGATACATAAGCTACATATTTTTACCACAATAGTTTTAAGGCTATTTTCCCATGAGCTATGTATTGCAAAGACAAAGAATGAAATTTAAAGTAGCACTCAAGTAATTTACTTTGGAATGGCAGAAATACCACATAGTAGGTAGGTATGGTGGACACAAATGGCATGGGTTTTGGCTCAAGGATTTGGATGCACGAGAAGCATTTCCTCTCAGTACAAGGCTTAGGCTAGCAAGGTTGTTTGAAGCAAACACAAGTATGAACCGGTACAAAAACTTACATAAGAACATATTGCAAGCATTATAAGACTCTTTGTCTTCCTTGTTGTTCAAACACTTCACCAGAAAATATCTAGACTTAGAGAGACCAATCATGCAAACCAAATTTCAACAAGCTCTATGGTAGTTCTTCATTAATAGGTGCAAAGTACATGATGCAAGAGCTTAAACATGATCTTATTTGAGCAAAACAATTGCCAAGTATCAAATTATTCAAGACAATATACCAATTACCACATGAAGCATTTTCTGTTTCCAACTATATAACAATGAACGAAGCAGTTTCAACCTTCGCCATGAACATTAAAAGTAAGCTAAGAACACCAGTGTTCATATGAAACAGCGGAGCGTGTCTCTCTCCCACACAAAGAATGCTAGGATCCGAGTTTATTCAAACAAAAACAAAAACAAAAGCAAACAAACGCTTCAAATAAAGCACATAAGATGTGACGGAATAAAAATATAGTTTCACTAGAGGTGGCCTGATAAGTTGTCGATGAAGAAGGGGATGCCTTGGGCATCCCCAAGCTTAGATGCTTGAGTCTTCTTGAAATATGCGTGGTGCACGGGGGCATCCCCAAGCTTAGACTTTTCACTCTCCTTGATCATATTGTATCATCCTCCTCTCTTGATCTTGAAAACTTCCTCCACACCAAACTCAAAACAAACTCATTAGAGGGTTAGTGCATAATCAAAAATTCACATATTCGGAGGTGACATAATCATTCTTAACACTTCTGGACATTGCACAAAGCTCGAAAGTTAATGGAACAAAGAAATCCATTCAACATAGCAAAAGAGGCAATGTGAAATAAAAGGCAGAATGTGTCAAAAGAAACAGTCCGTAAAGACGAATTTTGTAGTGGCATATGGGCTCGATGAAAAAGCTCAAAACTAATGAAAGTTGCGTACATATCTGAGGATCACGCACATAAATTGGCAGATTTTTTTGATTCTTCTACAGAGAGATCTACGCAAATTCGTGACAGGAAGAAATCTGTTTCTGCGCAGCAATCCAAATCTAGTTTCAACTTAACTATTAGAGACTTTACTTGGCACAACAATGCAATAAAGTAAAGATAAGGAGAGGTTGCTACAGTAGTAACAACTTCCAAGACTCAACAAAACAGTAATAAAAACATACATGGGTTATCTCCCAAGAAGTGCTTTTCTTTAACGCCTTTAGCTAGGCAGAAAGTGTGAATCAAGTATTATCAAGAGATGAAGCATTAACATTCTTACCAGGGGCCTTGTGCCTACCCTTCTTACTCTTATTCTTACTCTTTGGTTTAGGGAATATATGACCGCATCCAGGTATAGAGGAATTTAGAGTGCCTTTCCCCACATCTATGGTTACTCCCAAGTTTCAGTGGATCTTCCAAGTGTGATTTGTCCTGTCCCTACACATTCAATAACGAGATAATCGGTGGATACCGTTCTTCCAAGAAGGGTTGTGAACACTCGAGCTATTCCTTTAGGAATTATAACAGAGTTATCAATGAAGTTATTCCTTCTCCACCTTCGTAAGTCCCCCAGTGTCAAAGATTCATATATACTTTTAGGCATAAGGCAAAATTCAGTCATAATATCATAGCATAATTTTTTTTACCATCAATAGCAACTTTAATAGTAGGGTCCCACATTGAAGGTTCAGAGTTTACTGGAACATAATCAAAATGCTCACGAATCCGACTATACCCTTCTTTTAAGCAAGATATATTTGTCTCAAGAGTGTTTAATCTATTATAAATACTAACAAGAGATGAATCAAAATTATTAGCTGAGCTAGATAATGCAACCAATTTTTATGGCATTAAAAGCTTGATCCCCATCACAGTGAAGGAAATCTCCTCCCACTACGGCATCTAAGGCATATCTATAGCGAAGAATAAGCCCAAAATAAAATTACTAAGAAGCAAACTTAGAGTCATTTTAGGTTCAGTTTTACTATAAGAATCAAAAATTGTAGACCAAGCTTCTTTAAAACTCTCCTCACCCCTTGTTTAAAAGTAAAGATCGATTCCTCAGGTGATAGAGTAACGGCTACAGGACTAGTCATGATAACAGAATAAAGTAAATGCAAGTAACTAATTTTTTGTGTTTTTGATATAGAGAACGCAAACAAGACAGGTAAATAAAGTAATGCAAGTAACTAATTTTTTTGTATTTTTTTTATTATAGAGAAAGCAAACAAAGCAGAAAAAATAAAATAAAGTAAAGCAAGACAATAACAAAGTAAAGAGATTGGATGTGAGAGACTCCTCTTGCAGCGTGTCTTGATCTCCCGGCAACGGCGCCAGAAAGAGCTTGAAACGCGTGAAGCACCGTCCGTTGGGAACCCCAAGAGGAAGGTGTGATGCGTATAACAGCAAGTTTTCCCTCATGAAACAAGGTTATCGAACCAGTAGGAGATGAAGGCCACGTGAAGGTTGTTGGCGGAGGAGTGTAGCGGCGCAACAACAGGGATTCGGCGCCAACGTGGAACACAACACAACCAGAATACTTTGCCCCAGGTTGTCAATCTCACCGGCTTTGTCATAAACAAAGGATTAAACGTATGGTGTGGAGAATGATGTTTGCTTGCAAAGAAGAACAATGATTGCAGTAGATTGTATTTCAGATGTAAAAGAATGGACCGGGGGAGTTCACTAGTGGTGTCTCTCCATAAGATAAATAGCATGTTGGGTGAACAAATTAGGTTGGGCAATTGACAAATAGAGATGCATACATATCATGATGATTACTATGAGATTTAATCAGGGCATTAGTACATAGACCGCTATCCAGTGCATCTATGCCTAAAAAGTCCACCTTCGGTTAGCATCCGCACCCCTTCCAGTATTAAGTTGCAAACAAGACAATTGCATTAAGTATGGTGCGTAATGTAATCAACACAAATATCCTTAGACAAAAGCATTGATGTTTTATCCCTAGTGGAAACAGCACATCCACAACCTTAGAACTTCAATGTCCCAATGGAGGCATGAACCCACTATCGAGCATAAATACTCCCTCTTGGAGTCACAAGTATCAACTTGGCCCAGAGCCTCTACTAGCAACGGAGAGCATGCAAGAACATAAACAACATATATGATAGATTGATAATCAACTTGACATAGTATTCAATATTCATCGGATCCCAACAAACACAACATGTAGCATTACAAATAGATGATCTTGATCATGATAGGCAGCTCACAAGATCTAAACATGATAGCACAAGAGGAGATGACAACCATCTAGCACTATGGACCCATAGTCAGGATGAACTACTCACGCATCAATCCGGATGCGGGCATGATGATGTAAACCCTCCGGTGATGATTCCCCTCTCCGGCAGGGTGCGGTGATCTCTGAATCCCCGAGATGGGATTGGCGTAGCCGGCCTCTTGGAACGTATCGTCGTGCTCTCGGTAGGGGGTTTTGACGGAGAGTTTAAGTAGGCGGAAGAGGCGAAGCGGAGTCGGGCGCTCGAGGGGCCCACACCATAGGCGGCGCGGGCCCTCTCCTTGGCCGGGCCGCCTTGTGGTGTCGCCACCTCGGCCCCCCGTATCCCCTTCGGTCTTGGAAGCTCCGTGGAAAAATAAGACCCTGGGTGTTAATTTCGTCCAATTCCGAGAATATTTCCTGTGTAGGATTTACGAAACCAAAAACAGCACAAAACAGGAACCGGCGCTTCGGCATCTCGTTAATAGGTTAGTGCCGGAAAATGCATATAAATGATGTAAAGTTTGTATAAAACATGTGAGTATTGTCATAAAACTAGCATGGAACATAAGAAATTATGGATACGTTTGAGACGTATCAGGGCACCGGCTTGGAAAGGGAAGCACTTTATACGTTGTTGCTTCCCATCCGAAGGCACACGAATGTGCCCAATATGGGCGTGTTCCGACAAACTATGCATGTCTGGAGGGCAATACCTAGCTCTTTTGCCCTAGAATCCATATAACTCAGCATGGTGGTAGCTCATTTTCGTGAATAATTTTTTCAGAGGAATAGTCTAGCTATTTCAATCTGAATTTTTTCTTTGCTTCTAGGTCACATATAACGACACCTCGTGAAGGTCTATTGGGACGGCGAAGAGGATGCATCTGGACGGCGGCAATACACATCCATGCGGGGTTGGCGGTGGCAGTTAGAGGGGCTATTGGCGACGGAAATAGGTGGAGGAAGAACTGAGTGGTGGACTCTGCATCCGATAGATGGCTATATATAGTGGTGTGAGGGTAAAACGATGGCGGAAGAATACAATGGGAAGGAATTGCCCGGGGAAAATGGAGGGAAAATAAGCTGAGATACCCTTTGCTATGTACCAGGGAAAAACAAAGGCCCCCCTTTGCCGTGTGTTTTTCCATGGTACACGGCAAAGTCGAGTCGTCGTAACGGTTCCGGTAGGTGATGCTTCGAAGGACACATGGCGCAGCTCTTTCCCGTGTTCTTTTTCCTGGTCGACAATAATATTGATATGCTTTGAGATAGAAAAATAAACTTACAATGGTATGGAACGATCCCAGCCCTTGATGCTTTTAAGTCTGGTGGGGAGGGTGTTGTACTCGAGCAAGTCTCCAAAGGAAAATGTTATCCCACATAACTGTTAGTGAAGTTGTCGCATGAAGCACATGAGAGCAGCGTTATCTAGAGATATAATACACCCCAAAGATCACCTTTTCTTCACCTGTCCATTTGCTGCAAGATGTTGGAAGTATGTGCAGATTTAATGGTTACAGAAAGAGAATATCTCAGAAACATTTCAAGCCACTAAGCAATCGTTCTTGGGACCATGTTTCATGGAGGTTGCAGTTTGTGCAACATGGAATATTTGGAAAGAAAGGAATGGTCATATTTTCCAACACCAAAATCCTAGTTTCACACGGTGGAGAGCTCTCTTCAAGAAGGATATCTTGCTCACTTCTGATAGAGTTAAATTTAAACACAAAGAACCTCTACTTAGTTGGTTACTCTCTTTGTAGTTTTATTTGCAGTCTTTTATTTTTGGTGGCTTTGGGTTGATCCTCTCAACCTTTGTAAATATGGAGTGAACATTTGTACTTTGGACCTTTCTTAATATATAAAATTTATACCGTGGGGGCTTTCCCTACGGTTTTCCTGGTAAAAAAAAGATAATACACACCAATTATTGCCTTGAATATTTTCGCGCCTTCCTCGGGGATGCGAAAAAAACTTCACCGAACATGGCAAGACAAGAAGTGTATCAATATTTTGGGTAGGGAAGCACAACTGACTCTTAGAATGTTGTCGTCAATAGCCTAAAATCAACTCGTAGGCGTAAACCCATGTTTTTTTCTCAACAAATGAGTGACTACGTAGTTGGATTTTGAATGGTAATTTATAAAAATAGTTTCTTTAATTATTTTAATGTGATAGCTTTCGGTTTTCTAGAAAGATTTAAACATTAAACCACTCCATATTCTGCAATCAAAGTGCAGACCATGTGAAATAAGCTTGGAAACGGAGGGTATATAAGTTGATATTGCCTAGTGATTCTTAGTAGCGGACGTGTGTGTGCCAATCAAGCTGACATTATTGTATTTGGCCTACCATTGGTTCTTCACCATGCTAATCAAATCATAGAGGAGGGAACCAAGCAGAAAGGGCCACATGCACTGCAGAATTTTGTGCTAATTAAAGGCACTGAAGACACTTAGAGCATCTCTAGTGGCTCATCTAAAGGCCCATCCAAACACATTTAGATGGTCGTGAGGCAAAAAAGAGCTCCCGTCCTATAAATTTAGAAGAGCCTCAATATCCTCGCTCCATCCTCCAAATCTAGAGGAGGAAGCCACGACCATCGAAACCAAATATAGATGGCCTAGATATAGACGTTTCACTGAAAAACTGAAATCTTCTAAAAAGAAATCTTTATAGATGGTCATCTATATGGAGATATAGAGGACCTCATTTAGAGGAACCACTAGAGATGCTCTTAGCAAGTATATACCCTGCTACAGGAACACATACTATTGGATTTTGTTTTTTCTTACTATGCAATTTTCACTTGTTTGCGAGTCTTAATTTATGTTTTATTTTTTTGGAGCTCAACTGTACCTATGATTCATGTGTTTAGCCACTAATTAGAACTCTGAAAATCGATGCAGTAGATAGATTACTCAGTATGCTTGTATCATCTTGATGTAAACTTTTGAGTTTAGTATGTCCGTACATACGTATCACGCTTGCAAGCCGCCGCCTGAAAGAAAAGATCCACCACTTCCACCTCCTATTCCAGCATAGATCGGTTACTCCTCCTCCTCCGACCAGGCTCGCCGTTGTCAAGAGGGCTGGAAAACCCGATCTATGAGTGGAGGTTTCAATAAAAGTAGTGCTTTTTTATAATGTTAGGTTAGGGGTTTAGGTAGTCGTCTTCTTCTGGTTTCCAAATCAATGAATATTTTATCGTCTACAATAATTGATCTTCTGCCCATTTTTCAACAATGAGATCTTCCTCCCGGCGTTTATAATGGTATTGGAAGGTTAAATGGTTCTTCAGATCTTGCTTCGCTAGATCGTTCTAGGATCTTTTCTCATGGTTGCCGCGAGGATGTTTGTCCTTAGAATATTTGTTCCCATCGCTGCGTCATTGACAATGGTGATTCGTACTCTCGGGGTTCTCAACGACGTTGACCAGGCCGTTCAGTTGCTTTTCCTTGGCATACTGGTGTTGGTACTCTTGTCGATGTTGATTGACTGATTCGATAGCTGTGCGGGTGCACGTAGCATTGGAATTGCGGCTCAAATTGAAATTATGGGAGAACATTCGTTGGTATTTTCAGATATGTGGTTTGATATCTATCTTTGGCTGCCTCCAGAAAAGTAAAGATTGTGTAATGGAAAAATAAATAGTTTGAAGACCTTAAGATTTGTTGGTTTCTTTCAAACATTATTTTGTAATATTTGAAGTCAGCTCGTATTTTATTACCATGTACTATTTATTACTATAAATATATGTGGTATTTATTGGTAAAAACAAATTAAATTCAGTAAAGCCATGTTTATAAAAAAAATATGCTCTCTCATTCTCTACGTGAGCCCTTGAAAAGCTGAATTAGTCTATAGTTTGAAAAGCCCAAATTTTCTCCGTTGGTGGCAGTGCTACAGAGGGAGGATAGAGGTGCTACATCGGTCGACCGAAGTTGTTACCATCTTTTGGCAGAGGTGCTACAAAGGATAAATGGTGATGCTGCCAACAGTAAGTGGCAGTGCTTCGAACGGTAAGCGGCGGTTGACGTGGGCATTACCCTTCGGGTAACTACTGTTGCTCTACCCTGCACGGTCCAACTGGAGGCCCATGAAGGTACCCGATGGCAAGATGGGCCACTAGGACGGTGCGACGGAAGATTACTTGGAGTACAAGACATGGAGGAAGCCAAACGAGGAAAGATTAGAGATAGATCTACTGTAAACCAACTCGTACTCAGATAGACCTCTCGAGACCTGGCTGACATAGGCATCCCAAATGGGCCTGCCGAAGGTAGTACCCAGGGTTTACTGAAGGCCCATTACCCGAAGAATAAGAAGATTCGGAAGCCCAAGATAATATTAAGGAAAGCTAGAATTGTAATAGAAAGTCTTATTTGTAAATCTTACGGGATGAGTTAGAAACCTCCCGGACTTTGTAACTTGTACAGCACGAATCCCTCGGCTCCACCTCCTATATAAGGGAGTCGAGGGACGCAGAGATGATCGAATCATTGTCTCTAAAACCCTAGTTTTTACATCGTCGAGTACCTTTCGGCTGAAACCTTCGAGATCTACTTGCCCTCTACATCTAGCAAAACCCTAGTCTACAATCGCCGGCATTGACAAGTTAATCCCTTGTCAATTGCCGCGTCTGTGGGATCTAGAGGTTGCAAGGCTGATCTCGATGGCACGTTCAGATCGTCGACTTCGTCGGTGCTACCATGCGATGGATCGAGGTAAACAGGAAAAAACTGATCTAGTCGATTTTATTCCTCACAGCCCTCCCGTATGGATGCATGTGCCTATCACGGAGGAGCCCATCGTCATGACGTTCGGAAAATTCCGATTTGGCGTCAATAAGGAAGGATCCTACCGTCTCGAAGTTCCGATCTTGCCGGAATTTTCGACGGACGATTCTGATTTCTCGTCGAGTAACGAGGAGTCTTCGTCGACACGCTTCGTCGACACCAAGGCAAGCGGAAAGCTCGCCAAGATCTTCAGCAACACATCTTTCGAGTCGTCTGCGGACTCCGTTATAAGCAGCGACTCCGACAGCAGCAACAGCTTCAACTTCATCGACAAATCTGCTGCCATAGGAAAGGTCTTCGCCAATCTTTATGATGGTGTCACCAATCCCGACAAAAATCAATATTCAAAATATCATCAGGTATGCAATAGAGGAAGCAAACCGAACAGAGCCTAGGCGACATCGAGAGGCTTTCGACAGTTGCGGAAGCCCATACGTCGATCCCACATGATCTCGAGAAGAGCTAGGCACTAAATATGTCGGGACCTCACCTCGTGAAAGGTACAACTTCCGCAAGCAGCGTGGGGTAGAGCCTGCTGCGAGAGCCATGGATGGCTCAGAGCCAATGACCACGACCGCTACTGCTTAGGGTACAAAGCTTATCAATATAGACTTGCTCGTGTGAGTAGGAGCTAGAAAAAGCAGACGACATCCTTAAACGAGGAAGAAAAGAGGCATCCGCGTCAAGCGGGCGTCGAGCAGACCTTAGTCGACAATCAGGAACTTCGGAGATAGCCACAGAAGCTCGGAGGAGGGCAATATCTCGGTTAACATACCCGAGGCAGAGAGAGGCAACATAATTCAAAATCTCGACATGTCTTTCATGTCGATTGATACAAGGAGAAATATCATCCCAAGCAGGATACATGGCAGCGCAAGCTTACATCCTCGCGTCTAGACCACCTCCACCCGGGAGAACCATTGTTCAATATGGCAATGGCTGGAGTTGGAGTTATGGGAACACAGCATTCACAGCTACACCTCAGAAAAGGAAGCTGCAGAGCAAAATAGTCCACGACCTACTGCTACAGTGCAAGATCCACCAAATGGGGCAAGAGAATCTGACAGTTCAAGCAAGGGTAGATAGAGCACGACAGGACAGAAGAAAACATCGGCATTCACCGAAGTTGCCGATGAAGATCTGTGCGGGCTCCCGTGCTTCACGAGACGAGTCAGAAAACTAGTACAAAGGGTTTAAGATACCCGAAATTTCAAAAAATTAAACCAGTGCGAGATCCCGAGGATTGGCTGGTCGTTATCTCGAGATGAGTGGCGGGAGGAACCAGGCAACAGCCCATGCAAAGTATCCAGAAGTCCCTGAGTGGTGCCGCGAGAGATCTTGGATAAAGAAAACTCCCCCAGTTCCATTGATAGCTGGGATAGTTTTGAGGATATTTTCGTGAGAAACTTCCGCTCCACCTGCAAGAAACCTGCGTCATTGGAAGAATTAAGGGCGTGCCGACAGAAAAACGACGAGTCGATGGTAGTATCGGAGTTGGGGCAATATCAAAAGCTGTTGAGAAGAACAATTCTTTCACCTTGGAGGATAGAAGTTAGTGGCAGGGTGTGTGAGCAGATTTTGTGAGGACCTAGGAAGAACCAACCCAAGAACAATATCAGCACCGATGGAGATAGCCAACAAGTGGGCGGATGGAGAGAACGCAATATATAACAGCGACACAGTCGCCGAGAAGAGAACCGCGGTCAAAATTTTTCAAAATAGCGTTTTCCCCGCAGGTTCACAACAACGACAGCTCGGCCACATATCGGCTGGTTTAGAAATCCTGGAGGAAATAGTCGAGAGGATTACCAAAAGAAGTAATGAGCAACAAGGCGACAATAGAGGTGATTCACGCGGTAATCCAACAAGCAAAATAGTGGACCAAGGTTTTAAAGACCTTATGTGTCCCCGAGGAGATGATGAATGGACCATGTCAGAGATGCACTTTTTCCTCGATAACAATGGAAGAGGCAGTCGGGACATCTCCAAAAAGACTGCCGCAACTTTCAGGCAATGTTTGTGTGAGTACAAATGCCCAAGCAACGAGCCAGAAATCCATCGGGGACCAAGGAGTGGTCCATCTCCACCTCCTCCCGCAATTACGGATGAGAATCGGCACCAGCTCAGAATAGCGGCAGCACCCACAACCCTCAATATGTTGATCCTAATTCTAATGGCGCAGTCTTGATGATCCAGAAAGCGAGGCCATCTAACAGGGCGCATAATTTGCTTTGGCAAGTATTCATGTGAGGAAAAGATGCCTCCACCAGCAGAGTCGATTACCTAAATTGGTCGGGGCAAGATATCGACTTCACGATCACCATCCACAGCAGGTTCCTCGACCTGGGCAATCCCAGCACTTATCTTGCAGCCAGTTATCGCTGACAGACGTGTCGAGTTTTATAGATGGCGGCCTTGGCAGACCTTATGTACGCAGATACATTAAGGAAGATGAACATATCCTAGCAAACTTGAAACCTACTGACACACGTTTCCATGGAATCACGCCGGAAAAGCCAAGTTATCCGCTGGGCAAGATCCCAACCTCGACGTACAATTTGGAACCGAGAAAACTACGGGATAGAGAATTTTTTGAAGTTATGGATTTCCCGTCGCAATATCATGCTTTGTTGGGACTTCAGCGTATGCCGGGTTTGTAAACGTTACTCATTACCATATCTACTATGAGTTGCACGGACCCAAGGGACCAATCACGGTGAAAGGAAGCTTCTGCATTGGGCCCGACAAGTGCGACATAGATTTCCATCAATTGTCGAAACCTTGGGATGCAAACGAGAATATATGGCGCCAAGGCAAACTGATTATGATGTTCTGCCAGAGGCACTCAGGGAACCAACCTTCAACACTGTTAAGGATTCAAAAGAGGTGCGAATCCCGACGGACCCCAAAGAAAACGACATCCATCGCAACAAACATGGATATTGCATAGGAGAAAGCGCGCTCGTCGAGTTCCTCCGTGAGCGCAGGAAAATCTTCGCATGGTGTCCAGCCGACATGCCAGGAGTAACCAGGGAACTTGCCGAGCACCACCTCAATTTGGATCCTCTGTGAGACCAATCAAACAACCTTTGCGGCGTTTTCCGGAACCAAACCGCAAAGCTATGTTACTCAGAAATAGATCGACTCAAGGATGCTGGTTTTATCAAAGAAATATCTACTGAAGCCACGTGGGTAGCTAACCCGGTGATGTGGTGCAGAAGAAACACACGACAGTCCTTCGCATGTCTGCGTCGACTTTACGTGTCTCAATAAACATTGTCCTAAGGATCACTTTCCTCCCAAGGATCGATCAAATCATCGAATCCACGGCGGGATGTGAACGTCTTTCCTTTTTTGGATGCATACTCTGGTTATAGCCAGATTCAGATAAAAAGAAGATGATGAAGCCAAGACAGCGTTCACAACACCTTACGAGCGTGTTTTGCTACAAAACAATGCCTTTGGTTTGAAAAACGGGAGCAACATATCGGCGGATGATGCGAAGTGCCTAGCAACACAGATTGGAAAAAATGTGCAAGTCTACATTGACGATGTCGTGATAACATCAAAGAAGGGATCAACTCTGATCGAAGATTTGAAGGAGGCAACCCGACAATCTAAATAAGTTACGCACTCAAGCTAAGAACGACAAAATGCTCTTTTGAGTTCACTGCGGGAGAACTTCTCGGGTTCTTAGTATCGGCTCAAGGGATTGAAGCTAATCCCGAAAAAATCAGAACCATCATGAGGAAGCCAACAAGTTGAAAGAAATACAACAGTTAACGAGGTGTCGCAGCTCTAAGCAGATTCATCGCCAGGTGGGAGAAAAAGCATTACAGTTCTACGCTTTGATATAAACAGGGGAAAAATTTCAATGGAACGAGAAAGCAGATAGGGCCTTCGAAACCTCAAAGCGGACAATTTCGACACCACAATCTTGGTGGCGCCTAAAAGATAAAGAACCTCTCCTTTATACATTGCAGCCACCTCAAGTGGTTCGGTTCTGGTAGTTGAGCGAGAAGAAGAAGGGAAGCTTCATGGAGTTCAGAGGCCGATATTCAGCGAAGTACCGTCGCCTTCAAAACAGCGGTACCAGCAATAACTCGCGTATGGAGTATTCACGACAACGAAAATTGCGACACTATTTTTCGGCGCCTCCGATAATAGTGGTCTGAAACTCCATTTGTCGAAACATATTGAACAACCCCGAAGCTACGGGTCGTGTCTCCTTTGGGGAATAAGTTTCCCCTCGGGACATCACGTATGAAAAAAAAGGCAATAAAATCGCAGGTTTTGCCAATTTCATTGCAGAGTGGATGGAGCGCTACAAAACACGGGGCCTCGAGATTTCGAGAACTTGGACCATGAACTTTGATGGGTCCAAAGGTTAGAAGGCGCTGGAGCGAGCGTGATATTAATATCACCTGAGGGCGACAAGTTGAAGTATGTCATGCGGATGACTTTTCCAAACGCATCTAACAATGAAGCGAATATGAAGCTCTCATACGGGATGAAGATGAAAAGCTTGCGGTGCAACCCCGATTGAAAATCTTGGCCGACTCACAATTGGTGGCACAACAAGTTATGAACCAGTGTGATGGAGTCAACGAAAGTATGATAGCATACAAGGAGGAATACAATGAGTTGGAAAAATTGTTTGATGGATGCGAGGTAAACCATATCAGCAGGATGAGAACGATGAAGCTGATGTTCTTGCAAACATCAGGTCACAATGTCTACTTAATCCCTCCGGGTGTGTTTTACAGGGAAGAAATAGCGAGATCAACAAAGCCGATGAAAACAAAGAAGAAGGAGAAGGAAGAAAAACTTCGGATAACACCAAAAAATCACTAGAAGAAGAAGAAGAGGAGCAAGAGCTAGTCATGATGGTGCAAATTCCATGGATGCGAGCATACATATCATACATCCTAAGGAAGACAATACCCGACGATCCGGTTAAGCAAAGCGAGTAATTAGAGCGTCCAAAGCTTTCCAACGTAGTCGAAAGGGAGTTGTATAAACGAAGTATCTCGGGAGTGTTGCAAAGGTGTGTTACAAAGAAGGGCGGATAATCTAAAGATGTGCATGAAGGAATATGTGGTCACCACGCAAGCAATCGAGCTATTGCAGCCAAGGTTTTTCGATCAGGATTCTCTTGGTTGTGTAGCAATCGGAGCATAAAGAAATAGTACGAACTGCGACGCGTGCCGAGAGGTTTGCCGCAAAACACCGCACTCTCCGGCGGCGAAATTAATACCAATACCATTATCGTGGCCCTTTGCCCAATGGGGACTCGATATGGTGGACAAGTTGCACAAAGCTTCGCCAGAGGATATGAATACTGTTGGTGGTACATCGACAAATTCACCAAGTGGATAGAAGCAAAGCCGATAAATTCACCGAATGGAGCATCTGCAATAAAGTTCGTGAAGGACATCGTTTTCGATTTGGAGTACCTCACAACATCGTCATGAGATAACGGCAATAACTTTACTTCCAAGGAGTTCAAAGCATATTGTGCGAAGCGGGCATTAAACTAAGTTTTGCATCGCACATCCACGGACCAATGGTCAAGTCGAGAAATGGCATCATCCGCAATGGTATCAAGAAGCGCTTATTGTAGGACCATTGGAAAAAGCTCAACACACTTGGCCAGAGGAGTTGCCAAGCGTGTTGTGGGGTATTCGAACAACACCAAACACGAGCGACGAGGGAGACGCAGATTTTTTCTGGTCCATGGGTAAGAAACGATCTATGATAGAAATAGAGCATGATTCTCAAAGGCGGAATATGATGAAGAAATTTCGAGAAAAGCCTTAGAAGATGATGTCGACGCACTTGATGAAGCTCGGGATGAAGTCACATCACGAGTCGCTAATATCAACGGGACACGAAAAACTACATTCAACGATTGCGTCAAGAGCCTTCAAGTCGGAGACCCTAGTTTTGCGACTAAATCAAAAGAGTCATGACACATGGCTTGGACTTACATCGTCACAGAGGTAATCGAAGGAGGAACATACATAATCAAGGACAAGAAGACAGGATTTGCCGAGCCAAATCCTTGGAACATGGCGCAGCTCGGGCGTTTTACGCCTAGATGTGAAATATAGTCTCCTTTGTAAACATACAATGTCCTGAACAGCCCGCGAGTTTTCAGACGCACTCTTTTCCTTTTCGGAGCACCGAGTGGGGCCGAAGTTTTAATGAGTGAGCTGCGGTGCTGCAATACAATAAAGATAGTGGAATTATATATCTTTTACCAGACTCGGGGGCTTACCCTACAAGATACAATATATACATATGGTGCCGACAAAATAGTTCACGACAATATCTAGCCTTGGTATAAAATGCCTCGCAAACTAAAATATATCGACAAGCAGCGGTCAACATAAAGCTCGGGAGCTCATACACAAAATAATACAGTATTTATTTTTGCCTTGGGACAACCTAGCATTATTAAAAAAAAAAAAAAACAAAGATACTGCAATTAAAGCAGCCCGGGGCTTGGCAGTGAAAAGCAATATATTAACTTTACACAATATAGATTACATTTTCCACAATACACAGATACAATTTTGGAGCAACAAAACTTTAAGAGCTACCCAATATATTATCTATCGTCAGCCGCTCATTATTTATGGCGCGAGTGCTGTGCTCCGCATAACTGCCTTTCACGAAGAATTCAGCGTCTAGTCGAAGAAGTTCATCCATCATATCTTCGGCTACAGGAGTCACAACGTCATCATATTTGCTGAAGTTCCTTTTCCTCTTCGCCATCTTCTCCAAACACTTTGGAACAATCTGACTCATATCCATTTTCGGGTAGCAGATTTTTATCATAATCATAGCAAACCTTGCGCCGGCAGCTAATTGAGCTCGCACAAATCCGGATTTGAGGAGCATCTGAAATTTTCCATCAGAGCCGGGAAGCGTCTGCGCTCTTCTACGTGGAAACATGGTCACGTAAACTAAGACAAGGTTCTCGTGCAAAAATCGAGAAAACTCGCGGACCTGAAACGCGCGATCTTGAAATCACGATTTGGCGAGTCCGTTCAGGTGTGCAGAAACTTGAATCATGATCACGTGCAAGCCTCAGAAGAGCATTGCCAGGAGCCTCAACACGTTCATCTTAGGTAGCAGCATTCAAAAAGACCTGTTAGACAAATGGAGTGGGCAATAAGGCGACAAGGAAGAAAAGAAAAGAAAAGACTGACAAAGATACCGGAACATACCCCGCCATATCCAAGCTAGCATCGTAGCGGTTGAAGCATAAAATTTTCACGGGACGTAGCTGCAGCAGCTTCAGCAACGACGGCATCTTTTCAGTTATAGCATCTTGAGCTTGTTGAAGTGCTACCTTTTCTCTCTTTCGAGAAGATTCCCGAGATTGCTCC
This sequence comes from Lolium multiflorum, assembly GCA_030979885.1. Lineage (NCBI taxonomy): Eukaryota > Viridiplantae > Streptophyta > Magnoliopsida > Poales > Poaceae > Lolium > Lolium multiflorum. Next base: position 1,929,476 of record CM061751.1, on the reverse strand, counting down.
ATAAGCTTAAGTGACTGCTTTTTCATGGATTGGAGCTGTTGTTGAAGTTCTTTCAAATCTTCTGGCCGAAGTTTTGTTCGCAGAATCTTCGACAAAATTAAAATCGGCAGGGGTTTTCTTAAAGAGGCGAAGGAAAAACCTCGGAAGGACCAGGAGCTGACGTATAGTTGTCAAGAATTAACTGGAAAAAGAGATATTTCGACATCAATGATGGAGCAAAGATAGATTTTCATTCATTCTCATAATGTGTACATGTCTATTACAAAAGAAGGATTTCTAGAGACCTATTGAAGCAGTCATCGCCAAGAGCACTATGGCATCAGTGCCAAAAGAAGGAGATAAACTAAAAAGAAAAAGCAAAGGGGCATTCAACTAGACCTCCGGCTTTGATGAGCTAGGAGTCGAAGATGGCCTGATCCCGATATAAGCCAGGATTTTCCTCGTGTTGGGCTTAGCTGCCTTGATCAAAGACCACCTTGACTGTTCTATCTGATCCCTACTTTCGCCCAGTCGACAGTTTGTTGGCTATCAGCGACCAAGGCAACAGTGCTTTCAACAGCAACCTTCATATTTTCCTGGCGCATCTTTAACCCAAGATCTTCGGGTGGATTAAAGCACTTGGCTAGGTTAAGGAAAGTTGCGGGTGCCTCTTTCTTCGGGAAGAAATAGGGGAAAAGCCGCGACAGCCCCATTTTAGCTTGATCAATGCCTTCGCGTGCTTCCGTCCCATGAAACTCGAGGAATGAAACAGCGTCAAGAAGAGGATCATTATCGGGGTCTTCAAGTTCAAATTCTTGAGCTGTTTTATCTGGAAAAATAAAAACTTATTTAGCAACAAACGAGTGAAGAAAAGAAGATCCAAAGGATATGAACTGGTGCAAATACTTACTGACAAAGCGACGATTTTGCGCCCTTATGCGCTTAAGGACAGCTTCCTCGCGAGCAGATTGTGCAGCTATATGCTCGCTCAGCGAAGTCTCGGCATCGTGAAGTCTCTTCCTGAGATCTTCGACACCAGCAGCATCAGTCTTGGCCTTGTCAGCCTCTGCTCGAGCTTCAATAGCATCTGACTCAGCCTTTTTTCGAGCCTTTTCACTTTGCTCTAATTTCTGAGCAAGTACGTTGGCACGCTCGTTGACCTCTGCCAGTTTTTCTGAAAAGGAAGTTAAAGTCAACAACATCGACAACAAAGAAGTGACAAAGCAGAAGCAAAACGAGGCAGCCAGGCATTACCTTCCGTTTTACTGGCGTACTCACGGTACCCAATAAATTGAGCACCGATACGAAAAAGTTCTTTCATTGTAGGCTGTTATCGAAGGGGAAAGAAAGAGAATTTTGGCGTGAGAAAAATATGATGACACACGGAAGCAAATAGAGGGAAATATAGACAGTGACAAGAAAATTAAGAACTTACATCATCCAAGAGAGGGTTCGAGGAGCTACTCAATTGAAGAGTAGGCTCCGGGATTGTTTCAGTCCTCGCCCTTTTTGGTGAAGGGACTCGGGGGCTTGAAGGAGGAGTAGAAGCGCCGACGTTTTGTTGAGGAGGCGAAGATTCTTCTCCTTCAACTGGCGGCTCTGAAACAACCAGAGTATGTGACGTACTCGTTCGAGCAGCCACATCCAAAGTTGGTGTTTCTTCCTCATCATCACTATGATACAATGGCAGCGGTATAAAAAGCAAGACAGGCAAAAATCTTCGAGTGTATAAATAAAAAAAATAAAAATAAAAGGACAAACACTTATGAACTGATGAGGGTCTCAAGGTATGGATCATAGCTTGCCTTCTGCGGTGAAGGAGCAGTTTCTTCGGGTTTCGAGGTCCCGGAATCTTCGACATTACTCCTTTTCCTTTTGCCCTTTTGGAGAAGCAGCAGGAAGAGATGGCGTGTCGGCAGAAGAAACCTACTGCTTCAGTCTCTTTTCCAAGGGAAGCCGCCAGTTTATAGAAGACCCCGACTCCACTTTCAGGGCGAGAAGCATCCTGGTTGTCGTCGGTGACAACGACCCGTTCTTCGACTTCCCCGCCTCGGGAAGGGGAGGAAGAGAAGATAGAGCAAGGTGACCCTGTAGAAAATAAAAAGTCGACAACAGTTATATTTCGTTACAAGTAAAAATAGTCGGTCACAAAAATAATTCAGGAAGAAGGTACAATAGCGGCCAAAAATAAAATACTCGGGAAGAGGATTGGCGCGACAAAATGGCGCAACCTTGCAGAAGTTGGAATGGTATCCTTCTTGCTAAGCTTGGAGATTCTTCGGATTAGCTTTTCCAAATCTTTTGCAGAAAGATCCGTGGAAAGCCTCTCGACATCTTCATCACCAGCATACATCCAAAGGGGATTTTTTCGAGCCTGTAGAGGCTGCATTCTAATCCTAAGGAAGTAAGCTGTGATTTGGGTACCAGAAAGCTCTTTCCCTCGAGTAGTCTGAAGTTCACGAATGTGAGTCATCAGCGCCTCTGTCGCCAATTTCTCTTCTTCGGAAGCTTCAGCATCCCAGGAGCGGCGGCGAAGAATTTTAGTTTTTACAGTCAAAAGGAGCGATGTTGTACTCTATGGAGTCGAAACATAATAGCCGTGTATACAGCACCTCTTACGCCCAGCCTTGGACGAGAGTCGGGAAATTTGACGATCGAAATAGCTCGACGTCGGAACGAACCACGGATAGCCCAGCGCCGCCAATATTATAGCGACGCCGTGAGAGCCATTCACGGCGGAGACGGAAGATACATTTCCACGAGCCCGGTTAAGTGCGGACTCCGAGCTTGATAGCACAATGTGATAAAAATCGACACGTGCAGAATGGAATTGGGCGTCAGTTGGTGAAGCTGAAGCCCATAAACAAAAAAGAAGACCCCGGAGAAACTCGTGGTGGGGGAGGAAAGACCACGGATAAGATGGTCAACAAACCTAACCCGGTACTCCATCGGAGGCTTTGGGTAGCTTTCCTCGTGGGGGAAGCGCAGGGCATCTTTCTTCTTGATGAATCCCAACCTCTTCAGCAGGTTCATATCTTGATTGGAGATCTTGGATCTCTCCCACTCCAGATCTTCGGCGGCCATTGGAGGTTGTTGGAGCGTTGGAGTATGCGTATTGTGGGGAAGATGATTTCCACTCAAGGAGAGCAGAATAGCACAAGCTCGAAGGAGCGCGCAAGGCAATGGGCGCAATGGAGGATTTTTTGGCAGAGGAGAGAGGAGCGGGAGCGAAAGTGTTGAAGGAAGAAGATGATGGAATTAAATAGAGTGCGGTGAATCGCCTTGATTCGATGAAAAATTTACGACGTAGATGGATTACACGTGGACAGGGTAAAAATGACTTTTTACTAAGAAAAGAAATGACAGGCGCTACAACGCGCGTGCGAGAAAAAGTGGAGGACGTGTGTCCCCCGCTTGCACGACGTGTCAAACAGATGAGGAATTTGGACCACAAGGTAGTGAGAGGAGCGGTTTCGCATGTTTCCAATACAGAAATCGTGGTTATCATCAGCAATGACGTCATCATGGTAAAGGAAAAGCTCGACTATGAAGCTGGGAGAGATTATCGACAATGCAAGATGATTTCGAGAGCCTATGATCAAATATAAGTTTTTGCCCAAATGCTCGGGGGCTACTTTGGAAAAATAGAAAACTTTGTATGACAGGATAGAAATGGCGAGAGCCTATGACCAAATACAAGCATTTGTTCATAGCCTCGGGGGCTACTCCCATCGGGAACGCCGTCGCGCACCCGAGAAATTATAAAACTTCGGGAGAAAAGGAAAATATAGCGACATAAGGCGTGGAGCCTACAACCAAGTACAAGTCCTTGGCCGTAGCCTCGGGGGCTACTCCCATCGGGAAGCAGCTGTTAAATGCCGATGAAATCATAAAGAAGAAGACAAAAAGCAATAGAGTATATTGAGTTAAATAACTCTACATATACTCCCATCGGAGAGCAATATAAGTCATCCGTTGACTCAATAAAATGTACTATTCCAACAGCCGAATAACACTGACAATATATTCTCGAAGCGCGAAGTTGAAAAAACCTCTGATGCCGCAATATTTGCGAGGTAAGACCCAGATCCGTTATATGCGGCGTGGCGCCGTCTCTGGCGTCGGTTTGCTACTTTTATCCGTATCAACGAATACGAAGAAAAATCTAACGGACGCGTTAGGTAGATAAATATGGTGGGACTCGACAGAATGGTAAGACCTTGGCTTTGTCGAAGTTTACAAGTATCCGAAATCATGTCCAGGGGACGCGATTTTGAAGTAGGTTTTGCGGATTGCCACTAGACGATTAACTAGTACTGATCCGTCGGATGAACCAGCCCCAATTACCATTATCCTGTACAATATAGAAATATATGTGAAGAAATATGAAAATTTTGAATTGTCAAGTAAATAAACAGTGGAGATTTTCCTTGACTCTACGATTCAAGCAAAATCTCGGGAGCTACCGACATAGGCATCCCAAATGGGCCTGCCGAAGAGGGTACCCGGGGTTTTTGAAGGCCCATTGCAGAAGAATAAGAAAATTCGGAAGCCCAAGATAATATTAAGGAAGCTAGAATTGTAATAGAAAGTCTTATTTGTAAATCTTACGGGATGAGTTAGAAACCTCCCCGGACTTTGTAACTTGTGGCCACGAATCCCTCGGCTCCACCTCCTATATAAGGGGGAGTCGAGGACCAAGATGATCGAATCATTGTCTCTAAAACCCTAGTTTTTACATCGTCGAGTACTTTCGGCTGAAACCTTCGAGATCTACTTGCCCTCTACATCTAGCAAAACCCTAGTCTACAATCTGTAGGCATTGACAAGTTAATCCCTTGTCACTGGCCACCTATATAAAGGCCAGGAGAGGGGCTATCGAGGGACACAATCAATCTTAGAAAAACTAGCCAGCAGAAGCTTAGAACTAGGTTACCCTAGCAACTAGCATCTCGACGAGATCACAGCCGAACTATTCGGCACCCCATTGTAACACTGTTTTCATCATAATCAAAGAACAGGGCGGGACGTAAGGGTTTTACCTCATCGAGGGCCCGAACATAGGTAAATCGCTCTCCCCGCTTGTACGCGTGCCGATGTCTCGTGTCAGCTTGCGATTCCATCAACCTAAGCCCCTATCGGAGGGCATTGCCGAGGGGCACCCTCGACAATTGGCGCCGTCTGTGGGAACCCTGTCGGCACAAGGCAGGGCATCGGCAGATCCGATCATGACGTCGGCGGCTTCGCCGATAGCTTTATCAGCAACTTCATCAACACCATCATCGCCAATCTGGGAAGCCCGATTCGATTCGGCTCTTACGAGTTTACCCCACACAGCGATTCTCCCGCTCGAACTTTCAGATCTACAAGGAAACATGGAGATGACCTTCGGCAGCGTCCACTACAACGTCAACGCGGAGGAATCCTTCGATTCTTTGGAATCCCCACTTCCGAGATCGACGGGTTCACGCATCATCGTCACTCGATACGTCAGGTGGTCGCGGAATCGACGTGCTCACCCGTGCCCTCGACTCCCCGCTCGGTGTCCTCCATGTCGGTAGGTCGGATGATTCTCATCTTCGAAACTAACCGTACTACTGCACGAGCTGCGACACCAGGCATGGGCTGGGATCAGCGACACGCCGTTCGTGCCGCGCCGGTATTCATCGGGGAGAGGATAGTATCGGCAGCACCATCCAGGGAACCACCCGAAGAACGGCACACCATCAGGTTTATGTCGCCAATAACACGGGAAACACAAGCGCAGAGACGAGGACCATACCCCCGTTCCAGTAGAAGGGCGAGTTTTGAAAACAGCGCCAGCAACCGCGACAGCGATTACACCATCGCGGATGAAGAGTGGGCAGCAACAAGGGCAGCAGTACTCAACAACACGCCGCTCCCTGCAGGAACTTCGGTTGGAACCCTCAATGCTTATCGCTCCATACTGGAGAAAAACCGGGAACACCTGTCGAAAGAGCAAGCCACCCTCGAGAGACGCCTATCTGCGGCGGACCGATCCAGCGAACGGCGAAGGGGCTCGCAAGGGAGTGCCTCCCGAAACACTCGAACGAAGGCAAGCACCGGTGAGACTATCAGGCTTCGAGAAGATGACGCCGAAATAACGTCGAATACTGACCAAATCCTTTATGACTATGGATAGCGCCGGCATGCCACGACCGAAAACCGTTGCAGGAGCAACAGCCAACCTCGCCGCATACCTCATCAACCAACGCCTTGAAGGGTCCATGGCTCAAGCTCATCGAGGTGCCCTGGAGAGTCTCGCAATACTGGGGAACAACCTAATCCCGCCAAAGGAAAAGACCACCGTCCAAGGCAGTGGGTCGAAACATCATGCGAGAGATGCTCGGGACGAAATCACCCAGAGCAAGATCGACAAAGCAAGGCGACGACGCGCTGCTAGGAAGGACGACGCAACGATTCTTCGGATGAAGACCAGGAGTACGACGGCGAGCTCAGGGGAGCCGACTGTCTAAGTTACAAGATCCGCGAAACAATGCCGCCCAAAAAATTTAAGCCTACCCCTAGATGCTGCCAAGTACGATGGGCAGAGGAACCAAGATCCTGGATAGACGACTACCTGCGACTGTGATCTGCACAAAGGAAACAGATAGCGGCAATGCAATGCTTACAGCTTTACTTGAAAGATTCAGCACGGGCTGGCTAAGGGGACTGCCGAAAGGTTCTGTCAAATCATGGGACGACCTAGTAGGCCTTCGTTGCCAACTTCCAAGCAACATACAAGAGGCCCGTCGGGATCGAAGAACTACGGAATTGCAGAAGCAGAAGGAGTCGATGCGTTCATACATCGGGAGATTCACAAAGCTCTGAACGCTGCCGAAGATACGTCGACGAGCAATCGGACGCTTTCAGCGACGGCGTTCAGCGGGAAAGTTACATAGAAGAACTTGGGCGCAAAAAGCCAAAAACCATAACCAAGCTAATGGAAATCGCCAACAGCTGGGCTGATGGTGAGGACAACGTCCGAAGGCCACGGCAGCGTAGTGATGACGAAGGCGATGACCAGCGAAGCACGACTCGGGTGGCAAGGGATCGTCACAAGAGAAGGAAAAACGCAACTACGACGATAACAATCTGGTAGCGGGGTATTCACGATCGGCGGGACGATCGAGACGAGAGGCACGATGTAACCGGAACAACTCTGGGAACCGTGGTAATTATAAACCACGACAGCAGAGGACTCCCGAACTACCTTACGCTGAGCAGGTTAATGCCCCTTGTTACCGCATTCGTATGTTGATTCCAAGGGCGCAAGCGAAGTCAAGTCACCTGCTCGGGACTGCCGGCGGTTCCTTGACATGCACAAACTCATCCAGCAGTCGGCCGCAACAACTACCACCACCACCCCACCTCCACCATCAAGTCCAGCAGGCTCAACCCCATCAACCCAACGGCGTTTCCACCGCCACGTGGGCAGATGAGCATGATCCACAGGACAGGGTTTCGAAAGGGAGATGAAGAAGCTCACCGAAATCAACTTGCGAGAAAGCATCATGGCAAACATCCCAGATCGTCGTGATCTTCTCGAACATTACGCGATCGAGAGATCACCGATGACCATACCAAAACCAGGACACGCCGCCTTGGTAGTCGAAGCACAAATTGGGGGTTCAAGATGAGCAAAGTCTTCATGGATGGTGGAGCGGACTAAACCTGATATTCGTCGACACAATCAGAAGCATGGGGATCACCATGAGTATCTGGAAGAAACAGACACTGCTTCCACGGGATCCTTCCAACCGCACAGGGCTACTCTCTTGGCAAAGTCTACATGAATGTTATCTTCGGTAGAGCCGACAATTTCAGGAAAGGAAAAAATCGAGTTTGAAGTGGTGAACTGGGAGTCACGGTATCACGCTATACTCGGGAGACCAGCGTATGCCAAGTTCATGGCTGTGCCACATTATGCATACCTCAAGCTGAAAATGCATAGGAACAATGGGACAAACATCACAGTCTATGGAAGTTTTCACGCTCAGACAATTGTGATCGCGACTTTGGAGGATCGCTGCAAAGTTCGGGCCACAGCGAGAAATCATTGACCCTACGCCCAAGCTGTCTTTACGAGAAATCAAGGAAGAAAAAGATGGCAGGGAAACCAAGAAGAAGCCAGCCGCTCTTGCCCTCAAAGCTTAGAAGCTTCGGCAGCGAAGCCTCGGCACAAAGGGTTCGGCGGTTGATGGCACGAAGGCTTAGGAGATAGCAAGACGATGGCAACCACCGCTCAAACCCCTGATGAAACCAGCAACGCTGCAGAAACCACTAACGCGGTGAAGAAGCCAGAAGAAGAGAAGAATCCCTTCCTTGCCTAAGCAGTTTACTAGCCTTATTTTCTTTTTCCTTTATTATAAACAGGGCCTTCTTCTTTTCGCCCTCTAGCATCGTGCTTACCTTATTAATAAGAACTTAAACTTCGATTCTTTGTTAAGCATTGCAGTAACTACAAACTTCTAAAGCCCCATCACTATGTAAAAATAGTACGAGGCAGAAGATCGTGCTCCAAAAGCCTCTACGAGTGCTAAAACGACGTTGACCTTTCCCTCTGCTATAGATGCCTCTACAAGTGCCGTAAATAGCAAGAGTTTGGAAATACACATAAACAACAACACGTTCGATATTTCACTTATGGAAATATCAAAGAACAACGGGCTCATCGGCAGAATCACTACACCCGAAATATTCGGGAGTGCCTGTTGAAATTTAAAACGGTTGAAAGCAAAGTTGCGCATACAACAGGTTTAGCAAGACCTGCAACACGAGCTGATCACTCACATGATTTGCTAACCAACCAATATACATACATTTAAACGAGCAACTAAGATTCGCTCAAAACTTGCCAACGGCAATAACATGGTAAAAGTACATATGCATGTATCTACCGAATAAGAAGGCATCATTACATAATCCAAACACTTGGATAAAGTAGCCAAATTCTCTATTTACAAAACGGACATTAAATCCCTGAAATCACACTTGCGGAGTTCCTCTTTCTTCAGGTACCCTTGAGTCTTCCTCTGTCACGAACATGTTATGTTGGCAATCCTAAACCTCCAGCGCCTCCAAGTCTCCGGTAGCGTTGGCAATCGAACCTGCAGAATGATAACGGGCAAGAACAAGGGCAAGTGTAAACCTGGCCCCTGCAAAAACTTGCGCGCGTACCAACTCTCGGACCTTCTTGGCGTTACCAAATTCAGACATCAAAGCAAGGAGAGTTGGGGGAACTGCGTTCAAAGGGAACATTGTCTTCCAAACCATCCTCATAGCCTTGTAGCACTTGTCAAAAAGTGATGGACCTGCTGAACCCGATCTTGAAATTCGCGACAGAAGCCTTCGAGTGCTCCCGCGAGAAAATCTCTTCGGATGAGGATAGCTGGGTCAATGCATTCACACGTTCGTGAATCCGCTTGTTCTCCTACGCACGATTCGAGCTATGACTGGCAGAAGTAAACAAAGGATCAGATAAGATTCCATCAATCAAAGGGTGCAGAGATCAAAGGACTCACAGTTCAAGCTCTCGGTAGCCTATGTAGCTCGAAGAGCATACCGCTCTCGTCGGCTGCAATCTCGCTCTTCTTGTTGACAATCGCAGCCAAGGCGTAAGTCTGCGCAGGTCCTTCTCCATCTGCGTGATCCGATCCTTCATTCGTTGGACCCGATCACCTTCGGGAAGAATGCCCGAAGAGTCATCAACAAACGAGGGCACCGGGAAAACCTGCAGGCAACAGCGTCAAAAGGTTGATAGTTATGGACAAATCAAGCATCCAACGTAACTCCCATCGGGAGAGGTACAAGAAATTCCTATCAGGAGAAGTGCAAATGAAGATATTATGACAAAAGTGTGTCGGCAACATTGCCAGCACAGTGTTCATTACAAACTTAAGTTCTCGCAACAGAATAATGTTTCATACTAGCTCAAGGATAAAATTGTTACAACAATCAAGGAGCACAGTGAGTCGGCAGAGCTGGGGCCATCGATGCCTTTCCCGACGAAACTAAATCAAGGAGGTGGCGAGCACAAGTACGGGCGGGTGTAAAGGCGCTTAAGTTAACAAGTCGCCCATCTTTCTCTTTCGGCAGCTCCTTAGTCATTTCTTCGATGTCGGCCTTAAAGCCGTAACCCATCATAAGTTGGAAGGCAAGGAGGGCACCATAGGTACGTGAGGTGCGCTTGAATACCTCGATGACCTCCTTGGTGTCGACTGCGAAGGCGTCAATCAGCTGCCCCAGAGTTTTCTCCTGCTTGGCCTTGGGGAATATCATCGAATGCATCCGCGCCGAGCACCCTTTCCCTTGTCAAGCAGCTCCCGGGTAAGCTGATGGGTGGCGAGAACCATTGACACACCATTTGCCGGGGAGTTGCCTGGAACTTTGTCCAAGGCAGTAGCAGGGATGCTGGTGGCTTCTGCAAAGAAATTAAAGGAAATCGTTGACGAAGAAACAGATCCATAAAAAGTGGTGAATCTACAAGAGATGTAGGAACTTACCAAGCAGGGCCAAGGCAGATTGACGGAGGAGTTCATCCTTTTCTGCCGCCCGAGCTTCCTCCTCCTTCAGCCTCTCCTTCTTGTTCAGCTCTTCTTTCGAGTCGACCTCTGGCGAGCTATGGCAGCCTTTTTGATGGCGCCATCCAACTTTGAAGAGGAAGACTTAGCCTCCTCTGCAGCCGAATTTTGTCCGCCTCCAGAGAGGTGAATTGAGAGGCCTCTAAAGAGGATATCACACCTCGTAGATCCTTGAAGAAAGGGAATGTTTTACAAAGATCATTAGGCAAAGGCACGTTCCAAAAGATTCTTGTTAGATTCGACAAAGACTTACAGAAGGAGGAGCTGTGGCAGCAGCAGGAGCATCTTTCCCTTTGAAAAGGGAGGAGGCAGTCGATGCTTGCGCCGTGGGAGCCGCTTTAGGAGCCGAAGCTTCGGAAGCTGCGGCGGCCGGCGAGACAGCATCAGACCTGGCCCTCTTAAGAGGAGGCTCAATGAAAGCATCGTCACTACAAGAAAGGTTTGATCGACCAAGTTATGAGAAAAATGTGAAAAGACCAAGGAGCTGAAAATGGTAAAAAGAAGAAAAACACTTACATATCAAGGAGATCATCTTCATCGGCAAAACCGCCGATTGATCTCTTCGTAGGTGGAGCCCTGGTCTCCTCCGCAGCTGCATTAACAAAGGCATCGTGATCAGCGTCATCATCACGCATTGATCCCTCTGTGTCGCAAGTATCATCGGTTGATGGGGGAGTTTGGTGTGAGCAGTTTCAGAGTCTATCGGGTCATCGTGATCGCTTGTTGGGTTTGTACGCTCAACAGTACGAGAGTCAACGGGTTCTGAAGAGCCTCTTCCTTCGGAAGTATCATTTGGCAAGTTATGAAAGTCCCCGGAAGCTACGAGGGTCTGTAGAAGAAAAGACGAATGAGAATCATGTCGGTTAAGGAAATAGCAGCATAACAAGAGTCTGAGGAGGGAAATTACCTCTGGTGGTGGATGATCGGCATCAAAAGGAGTATACGGAGACATCAATGGGATCGAGTCTTCTTGGCTGAAGAAAGTGAGGCGACGGACTTCATCGAGCAGTTCTTTTTCCGATAGTTCGGCAGCGTTAATTCTGGTCTCATCCTTTCGACCCGAATACAACCACATTGGGTGAATTCTAGCCATGATTGGTTGGATTCGACGTTTCAGTAACACTGCCGCTACCTCAGTACCAACCATGGTTTGGCCATCAGCTTCTTTGATCCGAAGAAATCTAGCAAATAGTTCGTCGGCTGCTACTTTTCGTCGGGAGAGAGAACATTCTTCCAGGAATTCTTAGGCTTGGCTTCAAGGGCATCGACAAAGCGGGGAAGCTGAGATTCGGGTGATAAGGAATCCTTGATATAGAACCACTTCAATCTCCACCCTTGCACGGACTCTCTCATTGGGAAATTGAAGTAATTGACATCCGAACGAGCTACAAATCCCACTCCTCCGGTGACAAAAGATCCGTTACTACTGCTGTATCTTTTCACATAGAAGATCTTTCTCCACAACCCAAAATGAGGCTCAACGCCCAGATATGCTTCGCAGAGGGTGATAAACACAGCAACGTGGAGGATTGAGTTGTGAGTGAGTTGCCATAGTTGGATTTCGTAAGTTCGCAAGAGATGGAGGAGGGTGGACGGGAAGCGAAAGGCCTCGGTATAAGAACGATAAGAACATCACGGTAAAACCGGCGGATTAGGTCGAGAAATCGCACCTGGAAAGATCACGTTCCCCTCATCAGAGGAGATCAATCCTAGGCTTCGAGATCTTTTTTCGTCACGCTTGGTGACGGTAGAAGCTGTCCAATCTCTGGGCTTGGCTGCTGAACTTGGTGGCGCCGGCGGCGCCGGAGCTGGGGGAGGAGCGCCGGCGGCGCCTTCCTTCGAAAGAATCGAGGAGGATTTGGCTGCGGCACCGCCGCTCGTGGAACTGGCGGCGGCGCTAGGGTTCTTCTTCTTCACCATTGTGAGATCTGGGAGAAATCGGAATGACAGTGGTGGCGGCGCGAGCGGTTGTGAACAGGAGAAGAAGAAGAACAGCGAAGGGATGAATGAAGGAGAATGCTAGGAATTTCTATCTCTTGGGGAACTTAAGAAAGGCTTCGTATTGTTAATGGGCCTTTTCTCCAGTTAATGGTTGCGGAAATCGAGGAGGTGCCTCGCTAACCGTGTAAAGAGGAGCAGGAATTGCTCGAGAACAGGGCTGGCAGGCCGCGTCTTATCAGTTAAAATCAAGGGGACATAAAACGTCATCGATGACGTCATGGGTAATGATTGCATACGAAGAGATAAGAAAATGTCGGGTGATCAACTTGAGCCTACGCACGGATTGCGAGCATCCGCACCTAGGCTCGGGGGCTACTCCCATCGGGAGCGCGGACGCGCACCCGATAGAATAAAGACTCGAAGGAAAAAACGTGACTCGAGCCTGCACTCGGACGTAAGTGCCCGTGCTCAGACTCGGGGGCTACACTCCCATCGGGAGCGCTGAATGTGCACCCGATAAAACTTTTCGCACTCCGAGGATCATGCCGGGGACTTGATTCTGTGCAGGGTGCGTTGTTTTGCCATCGCGGTTAACCAACAAAGTTGGGCACGTTATTCGTTGTCCCTTGCATAAAGAAAATGTATCGGATGGACTACAAAGACTTGCAGGAAAAACTTCAGAAGAAAATGTTCGAGTGGTACAACTTGAGTCTACGCACGGATTGCAAGCATCCGTACCTTGACTCAGGGCTACTCCCATCGGGAGGCGACGCGCACCCGATAGAAAATAGAAGATAGAAGAAACGCAAGAATGATCGAGGAGAAGGACTTCGGAAGAAGACATGCTCTAGTCTCTACCCGAACTACATTCGGCTAGACACTCGGGGGCTGCGACGTGGGCATTACCCTTCGGGTAACTACTGTTGCTCTACCATGCACGGTCCAACTGGAGGCCCATGAAGGTACCCGATGGCAAGATGGGCCACTAGGACGGTGCGACGGAAGATTACTTGGAGTACAAGACATGGAGGAAGCCAAACGAGGAAAGATTAGAGATAGATCTACTGTAAACCAACTCGTACTCAGATAGACCTCTCGAGACCTGGCCACCTATATAAAGGCGGGAGAGGGGCTATCGAGGACACAATCAATCTTAGAAAAACTAGCCAGCAGAAGCTTAGAACTAGGTTACCCTAGCAACTAGCATCTCGAGATCACAGCCGAACTATTCGGCACCCCATTGTAACCTGTTTTCACCATAATCAAAGAACAGACAGGCAGGACGTAAGGGTTTTACCTCATCGAGGCCCGAACCTAGGTAAATCGCTCTCCCCGCTTGTCTGCGTACCGATGTCTCGTGTCAGCTTGCAGGATTCCATCAACCCTAAGCCCCTATCGGAGGGCATTGCCGAGGGGCACCCTCGACAGCGGTGCTGCAAACAGTAAGTGGTGGTGCTGCAAGAATGATGGTGCTTCTAGCCGGAGTTGGGATGCTACCGGCGGTGCGCCAGCGAGTAGTTGATGATGCTACGATAATATACCTTTTGCTGCAAATATTCTGTTGCTTTGCTACTAGTAGTCAAAATTGTTGCTACAAAGTATCCGACAAGGTCTCTGGCGAGGTTGGTTTAGTTTTAATAGCACAACGCTTTTGCTACCAGGTCACCAACAAGGTTTTCGGCAAGTCTCGGTCAAGGGCTATGCCCGACCGGTTTTTTCTATTTTTTTAGGCGAACCGTTTTTTACTTCACTGAAGCAAAAAACGGAGCTTTTTTTCTGCGATGAAGCAAATCTAGAATTTTAGCAGAAGTTGAACACGTATCGAGATGTGGACTAGAGGGCTGGAGGGAAATATCCTCCGAACTATTGCTAGCACTACCCTTAACAAAATTGATCAACACTAGGATTGATGGAACGCTATCTGATAAGATCATATATACACGCCGTGCATGGTTTCAGGGTCTACTTAATCATCATGCCATAAAATAAGTACACACTAACACACATACTACTATGAGCAGAAACTCATTAACCAGGCCTATCATGGGCATCATTATATCTAGTTGACGTTCTCGCAGCACCAGTAGCAGCCGCGTGCGGCCGCCTTCTTGCTCTTCCTCCCTGCACCGGCGTCGTCTTGTTGCACCAGCGGCGTGGCTTCCTCTCTCCTGCTGATCGTTCGCACCTCCAAGCAGGCGCACCGCTCCAGGGACGCGAAGAACGCCGCTGCGATGCCGTCAGCCACGAGCCCCGCCGCGCGGCCGACCAGGCGCCGCACGCACCCGTGGCCGGAACTAGGAGCAGCCATCGGTGCGTGAACCTGCGCGGGCTGATGACTGGCGCCGCCGCTGCAGACGAAGGGGCCGCACCGCGAAGACGAGGACGATGCGGCGGCGAGAGGTGGCGGCATCGGTCCTGTCGTGGTAATTAGCTCGTAGCTCGTGGGAGGGGTATAGTGCGTCAGCTCCTAATTCGATTCTTAGTATACTGGCACTTGGCACTGTGAGCGCCCGAGAGAGGGGATGCTAATCTTGGCGCCGACAAGAAGCTTAAAGCTTCCCTGGATTGTACTTTCTGTTCTTACGGATCTTGCCCTTTTTACCCTGAGTTCTTGACCTGACCGAACTAAAAAATGGAGTATATATGCAGTATGCTGATCAATAATGTACGTCCACTGAAAGTTACGTACGGATCGATCGATCATCAAAAGACGTAGTGTTGACACTTGTCACTAATATTCTGTTTAGTCTATCCAATGTAAAAGCAATCTTCTCTTCTAAATGGAATGAGCTCAGCTAGCCACTGCAGCAGCATATCTATTCTCAGGTCATTATCAGTTGTACGTACAATTAACGCGTCTCATCTAGATGGAAAAAGTTGCACACCATGGCAATCAAGTAATCTTGTATATGATGGTAGAGTACGAGAGATTTATTTTTGATCTAAGAGAGGATTAATTTAGAACCCACTAGTGGTGTTTATTTGTGTGCAAACAAACTAGCTAGCTAAATTTTCTTCGAGCATAAACTTTAATTTAATTAGAAACTTGTTACATATATATACGCATATAGTAGCAGAGGGCGAATCCTTCGGCAACAAGTAAGCAGGTCCTAATCTACTATATATGGCCTTGAAAAGCAAACATACATGATCTATCTAACTAATTCAAGCAGTAAAGCAGAGGTGCATCCTTTATGCTAAAGTAGTGGTGCAACATTTTCTGTTCCAACAAGTTGTTTGCACCACTATGCATCCATCGATCGACCAAATTTAGCACATGACATAAATATCTTAATGCATATTGAGAAGAACAAGATAAGTAAACAGGTAGAGGTGCATGCACAATATTTACTTTTTTATTTGAAACTGGGAACAGGCCATGGCCTCACAAGTTTTTTACTACTATCTACCATGGTTATTACTTAAGATCTTGCAAGCTAGAGAGTTAGTTATGGACAGGTGACATGCATGTGCAGGAGTGCAGTTCCAAAGCCTACCTATATGTATCTTGATGCATGTATCTGTATCTGAAGTTGCATGCATGGATGCAATTCATGGATCATAGTGAGCGTTTGGCAGCCACATGGGTCTGCCGGCCACAAGATTTGTGGGAAAGCAAGGATGGATTTATGCACTCTCTACTTTTGAAGCTTGTTATTATAAAAGTAGAAATTTCTATAACCCAAGCTCCTTTTTTGGTTAGATAGGGAGGATGCACCGGCACGTTCTTTAGACGGATGGATCGAGCAGAGCCTGGCTGTCAATTAATAAAGACAAGGCCGACCACATATGTTCACAATAGTTTACAACAAAAAACTTAAAAACAACAAAAGGGACCTCACATTTCACCCAAGCTTGGAATTAAGGTTTGATATTCCCGAAAAGCTATTTACAAATTCTTCTCTCCAGCCGAACAATAGGACCATTATGCTTATGGCTTAACCCGTTGAAGAGATCAAATAGAACGAAGGTGTAGCTTTTTTATCAGAGGTTGAATTGATCATCAAACAATAATTAGGAAAAAAAATTCATGATATGTTCTGGGAAAATGAAACTTTCATAACAATTCAACTCACTGATTAATCTTATAACATACTCTATTTTTCTTGGACAAATAAACCACCAAACGTCGATGCTTTTTCCAAAAGTATTTGTAGACCTCTCTGATTTTTTTTTTCGGAAATGGAGGGTATACACTCAGCCTCTGCATCAAAATGGCGCACACACTTTTTTCGATTTGTTTATTCACTTGAGCCTTACAAGAGAAATACAACGATCAATCTGAAGCCACTATCTTGGCGATAAGAATCACTACACCTACAACCTTGGTGAAGGGGGTGGCCATGATCAAGGCAATATTCCTCGACCTTCATCCAACGCGCATCATCTAAAACCGGCTCACCGGTTCAACAAAATCTTAATATGCACCTCCTGTGCAAGCTATAGAAGTTGCATGAATTGTGGGAGGATGCAACTCATTGAAGATTTGCAAAAGGATCGGGTGTGTGACTCGCTCGCCTCATCCTAGTATCTATTTATATTAAGTTTACATGTACAAATACAATTACAAGATCTCAACAATATGTAACTGACTAGGACTCGATGCCTTGTCGTGTGCGCCAAGATGAGCCTCGTCCAGTTCCTTCTCTAACACGCCCCACAATCTGAATGGGGAGAGAATGGACGTGAAGACCGGAGCCAAACTCTTTAAACAAGATGGTGGACAGCCCCTTAGTAAATATGTCAGCAAACTATGAGGATGATGGCATATGTAGAACTCGAACAACACCAAGAGCAACTTTCTCACAAATAAAATGGATATCTAGCTCAATTCGTTTGGTGCGCCAATCATGAACATGATTGGCCGACAAGTATATGGCACTGACATTGTCACAATAGACAATTTTCAAATTCTTGACGGGACGATGTAACTCCTGCATAAGTTGCCGAACCCAGCAAGACTTAGCGATGACAGTAGCAACAACATGGTATTCTGCATCGGCACTAGAGTGATGCATTATCTTTTGGCGACGTGTAGACCAGCTAATCAGATTATCTCCAAGATACATATAGAATCCTGATGTGGAACGTCGTGTCCGGGCAACCTGCCTAATCGGGATCCGAGTCAGCAACAAGAGAATGAGAAGAAGAACGATGAAGAGTAAAACCATGATGAAGATTGTATTTGATATAGCGGAGTATACGTTTAATAAGAGAAAATGTGGTTCACGAGGATCATGCATATGAAGACATACTTGTTGTACATCATAAGAAATATTAGGACGAGTGAGTGTGGTATATTGATGAGCACCAACTAAGCTGCGATAGAGAGAAGGATCAGAAGCTGGTGCCCAACATTAGAAGGGAGTTTAGACTTTGTATCGGTGGGTGTAAGAACAAGATGACAATCTCGCATGCTGGCATAAGACAGAATATCAAGGATTTATTAGTGTTGAGAGAGGTGAGGACCAGTAGATATATGAGTAACATATATACCTAGAAAATGATGTAAGGGGCTGCGATCCTTCATGGCAAACTCACGGCTGAGGGTGGCAGTTATTTTGGCTAGAAGTGCGGAAGTGAAGGTTGTGATAATAATATCGTCAATATGAAGGAGAATATAGGCGCATCGGTACCATGGCGAAAGATGAACAAAGAAGCATCACATTTAGACTCAACAAAGCCAATAGAACGAGCAGAGGAGGAGAATCGTTGAAACCATGTGCAGGGTGTTTCTATAAGACCATATAGAGATTTAAGAAATCGACAAACATGAGTGGGTTGTTGAGGGTCAATGAACCCGGAGGGTTGTTAGCTCTAGAGAACTTCATCAAGATGGTTGTGAAGGAATGTGCTTTTGACATCAAGCTGGTGAATAGGAAAATTTTGGGACAAGGATAGAGAAAGCACGACACGAGTGGTGGCGGGTTTAACCACCGGACTGAAGATCTCAGCATAATCAATACTAGGCTGCTGAGAGAAACCACAAACAACCCGGCAAGCCTTTAACGAGCAAGAGATCCATCGAAGTTAAAAAATATATGAAAGATCCATTTTATCACTCTCAATGTTGGCGTCGGGAGGTGGAGGAACAAGAGCCCAAGTGAGAGCATCGAACTCCTCTTGCATGGCGTGGCGCCAATTAGGATCGCGGAGATTGTCAGTTTTTAAATTTTAGTGTAGCTTAGAATTCAAAGAAACTTGCACCGGGATTTTTCATGTTGGTGGGATGCAACGTTGGCTACACCCAGACTTTTATCAGAATTTGACAAGTTTGTTGAAACTTTGAAAAACTTTCTTTAGAATTTCAATAATTAAAGCCCCAGCTCTAAACTGATTTTCTGCTTGATGAGTTGCTCTTTAATTCATTAAAAAAGATTAGTTATTACTCCATTCATCCGAAATAAGTGACTCAACCTTATCTAAATGCAGATATCTTCGTACCTAGAAAATATTGAGTCACTTATTTTACAACGAAGAAAGTACTTAACTGTCAAAAAAGCCACACTTTAATTATGCTGATATGATCAGGGTCCAACCACGTAGAAAGAACAAAAGAAAGTTGGGTACAAATTCCTCAGTGTGTAAGGACTCGCGAGTCAGGAGTGACATATACATGTTGTTGATTTGGAAGTCTATGCATGCCGCGGCAGTGGCACTGTGCAATATGGGCATCACTGTTTTCTGAGAGGCATCACTGTTAATAGATAACCTAAACACAAATTATAATCACACATATAATTATTTAAAAACTCGTGATCGAAATCGAATGCCAATCTTATAGTGATCGTACAAAAGGCGTTGCATGGCCTCGGATCCTACTGAATCACGCCATACATAAGCTCACATACACATATAAACCAGCGAGAAATTCATTGGCCAAATAATGGGCACAAGATGTGGCCATGTGGGTATGACTAATTGCTATTCTCGCAGCACCCAAAGCCGCCGCCGCCGCCCCTCCTGCCCTTCCCGGCGCCGGCGCGGGCAGCCGTCCTCTTGCTCTTCCTCGCGGTGTAAACGTTACGGGCTGCAGCGGCGTCGTCGCGCGGCATCAGCGGCTCGGCTGCCTCGGCGTAGTCGGCGAGGTCGTCGGTCGTGCGGACCTCGACGCAGGCGCACCGCTCCAGGGACGCGAAGAAGGCCGCGGCGATACCGCCACCGACGAGCCCCGCCGCGCGGCCCACCAGTGGCCGGCCGCACCCCTGGCCGGAATTAGCTGCCGCCGGTGCCACTGCCTGCGGGCGCTGATGGTCGGCACCGCGGCGGCATGCGAAGGGGCCGCACCGCGAAGATGGTGCGGCGGCGGCCAGCGGCGGCATCGATCCTGTCCTAGGGACTATGGTGGCTCCTAGCTAGCTCGTGGGCGAGTGGTGGAGTGAGTCAGCTCGTAATTCGATTCTTGGCGCGCCTTCATATACGGGCGGGCGTACGTACGATTGAGGGTGGGGATGCTATTCTTCGCGCCAACTAGCACTTACAGCTTGCCTTGATTATACTTTTTGTTCTTTCCGATTCTGTCCTTCGTATCCTGACCGAACTAAAAACATGGAGCTTGTGTCAAAAGAAAAAATCACATGAGTACGATCGAGCCATCCTAACTAGACACTCCTGTGGAGTTGCATGCATATGCAGTTCATGGATCTTGGTGATCATGAGTGTGCCGATCTCAGGATTTAGAGAAAAGGGAGGGCATGCATGCACACTACTTTTGCCGTTAGCTTTTACAAAATCTAGAAATTGGTAGAATGTAAGCTCCCTGTCTGGTTAGACAGCTGGGAGGACGCACCGGCGCCAGGTGGCTAGCAGGCAACAGTTTAGTTTCTAGCTCTAGATGAGTCTTTAGATTTATCCACCATCGATATTTTCCACCATCCTTTACTTTTGTGTATTTAGATGAGCTCTAGATGAGCCTTTAGATTTATCGAGCATGCATGAATCTTTTGAGTTATCTAATATATGCTAGCTTGATGGCCAATTCCCATGCTGCTCTGCAAGATCATGAAATGAATCGGTTTGATGTGTAAAGCTATAACGATCTAACATGTACATAACTAAGTTGGAGAAATCACCAATACGCTTTTTTCTAGCCATTGGATCTTTAGACATCCCCATATCATTCGTCTCACCCCACTTAAAACCCTCGTTACCACCTACCTCTTCTTGGAAGAAAATTTTCTAATGTAATGAGTCTAAATTGGTTTGCTCTTGGACTTATATAATGCGCGCGACAGACTTACAAAAATAAAAACTTGTAAAAATAGCTACGAAATTCACCTCATGAATATCATCGAACCATTACTCTTACAATCTAGCTAGTGACAAATAAGATTGCTCACCAAAAAATACATATAACTATTACAATGTACAACTAAGAGCATAACAATACAAGGTTATAATATCAATATAGAATAGAAGATATAAATGCTAACATAAATACCAATCAGACTTAGTTATCCAAGTCGATAGAAATATTTAAATCTAACCATGAAACTTAGAGAAAAGCTAATTCTTGTCTTTCTTAACAAGGTCAAATAAAAAATCCACCCTCATACACCACAGTCAATCTTAGATGCTAGACAAAGACGAACATATAAAAAATTAGTTGTATTATCGAATCAAAAGAAGAACATAATCTGATCGACACTAAAATATTCCGATTTTGAGATGGGAAAATGACACATGTTGAAAAGTTTCATAGAAGACTGAGTAGAAGTACTAGTGCTCAAATCATATAATTGATAATCAACAAAGAATAATCTTTTTTTAGATCTAGCAAAGGAAGGGTTTTTCTTACCTTTTTGTGGTAAAAGAGTATTTTTGCTTACCTTTCTTTTCAGTGTGGCATAATGTATCTAGCTTGGATCCCTTGCGGCTTGAGGGGCTAACTTCAAAAACCAATCTACTAATTATGTGCAGCAATGTTTTCATTATTTTCCTTACATAATACTTAAGCGCTTCTCTATTCAAATTAAATTCCTAACATTTCATTAGTGGATATGGATAAACTTGATGTGCAACCTTAGAAAGTCTTCTCTTTGGATCATGGGGGCTTGGCCATTAAACATAGCACAAGGTAGGCATTCCTAGTTATGGGCAAGAGCAGGAGGTGCGACATCACAGGACCCCACATTTTTAGCCCCCTCTCCCCCCACATATGCACGTACGAGAAATTCTAATACTCCCTCTGTTACTTGATATAATGTGTATAGTTTTTTTTAGAAAAATCTAGAATATAAGGTCCATCGTGTTGCCCAACTTGTGTCGATAAATTTTAAAAAAAAATTGATTGTGTTTCCTTATCTTTTGCAAACGCATCAATTGTTAATGGGTAATCCCATCCAAACCTACTGTAATTTTTGCTCCATATGTGTTTCTTTAATTTTCGTGCCAAGAACTATAAGGGAGTTGGTGGCAACGCTATCCAAGGATAGTATGTCTCATTTTTCGATAAAGAGAACATACTAATATCACGAAGATACCAATTACACCCAGCCTCTACACCAACAAGATATCGATAGACATTAATGATGCACACATCAAATAAAAAACATAAATAAAAACAAAGACCCCGTCGCAGTCATACACTGAGGAGAGACGCCCTCCATTATCGTAAGCACCACCTCGGTGCCTAGATAGCACCATAGTCAGACGCCGCCAAGCCAGCCTGCTGCCATGGATCTAGCCCCTGCATGCCTGCTTCGGCCCAAGAGGCACAACTCGAGATGGAGGTCGTTACCATCCCTTTTGTTGCCGTTTCAAGCCATAGTCGGAGGTCCACATCGTTGTCCCGGCGATACCCGCCACCACAAGAGAGGAAGAGATAACATCGCCACTAGGAGAAGGCCGCACCGCCAACACGGTCCAAGCTTTGAGCTGAGGGCCCAGCCGTGCACCGATGTTTGTTTTTAGATAGGAGAAAAAATGCAGAATGTTGTTTTGGTTCAAAACCTTATATATATACTCCTATATAATTTCTAACCTGACACAAAAAAGACCTGGGGAAAAAATGTAAGGAAAAATGGATTTTCTAAACAAAAAAAAATAGGCATATACTGTGACTGAATCGGACACTCCTTTCATTTAAATCACACCTTCGCTGTACATGTTTTTAGAAGTTAAGAATAGACCTTTCACAACATGGAACAAAATGTATGTCCACCCAGCCCGACTGAACATTAAAATTAAAATATGGGAGAACTTGTGTTTGTATTTACACGTCAATAGACTCCTATTAATGTTTGACTTGTATTAGAAAATACAAGATTGTATCATGAAAAAAAAGTTTGAAAACCTTAAAGATTTACTTGTATCTTTTAAACTTCATTTTATAAACAGTTGAAGTCATCTCGTGTATCTCTACCACGTACACATTTTTAATGTATATTTCTGGTATTGGTTGTAAAAAAAATCAAATTTTTGTAAACATGTGAACTTGGATTCGTATTTTCGTTAAAAAAACACAATCTCTTTGATTTGTAGTACTGTATTTCAAACAGTTTCACATCCAACAATTTTCCGGCCCTTAGAGCATCTCCACTCGCCCCCGACGAGGCCCCGGCGAGCATTTACATCCGGGCGGCGAAAATCGGCCCAGTAGCGCCCCGGTTCCTCGTTTTCGTCCGGATTTGGCCCTTCATCCATCCGGCGACACGCCGTCCCGGTCCCCGGCGCTCGGGACTCCGGATGAAACGTTTTGGCGCGAAACACCGTGTGGACCCGCGTAGTCGGACGGAAAACCAAATCCTGTCGATTTTCCCTCCATTCCCTCCAATTTGCTTGCATATCCCCATTCTCTCCGAATTTCTCCATTCCCCTCGTCTTCCAGTTCCAGTTCCGGCGCCTTCTCCTCCACCACCGCTCTCCTCCTCCTCATCTTCTCGTCCACCACAATGCCGCCGAAGGGGACGACGAAGCCGCGGGCGAGGAAGGAGCGGCCGCCGGGCATGACGAACGCACGGTGGGCGGCGGACGAGAAACGGCGCGACATCGAAACAAGGCTGCAGGGCGGCGAGGTGAAAAAGCCGCCGCTAAGAGGGCGGCGGAGGCGGCCCGGGAGGAGCGAGGAAGATGAGCATGGCCTTCGGCGGCGGCGGCGGCTCCATGTTCCCCGGCCAATGGCCGGCGCAAGGTACAAGCAGTTCCCCGTCGTCCTTCTCCCCTACGATGTACTCTCCCCGTGACCGCCATGTTCCCGGCGCTCCAACCGTCAGTTCACGCCAGAGCTTGACATCGGCGGCGGCGGCGCCTCGAGGGCACCTCGCCGGTCATGCGACGAGGGCCGCTCCCGTTCGGTGCCCGTTCGGTGCGACGGCGGCGCCGAACGATGAGGCGATCCACGAGATGATCACCTCGGCTCCGCCGCCGCGCGAGCCCGGGGTTCTTCATGGACGCCGGCGCCGCGGCCCGGGGTTCTTCACGCAAGAGGAGGCGAGGGCGACGGCAGCTGTGGCAGCGCGCAAGGATCATGTGGAGGATGTTGCCGACGGAAGCCAAGCCGTCGAAGAACAAGAAGACGAAGAACAAGGAGAGACAACTCAAGCCGACGTCAACCCGTCGAAGGGAAGAAGAAGAGGAAGAAGGACTCGCCGTGCCGAACCGCGTATCAAATGGACGTCGAAGGAAGAGGAGTGCCTCGCCGAAGCTTGGATGACCGTGTCCACGAACGGCATAATCGGTGCCAATCGGTCGTTCGACACCTATTGGCCGAGTGAAGCAGGCGTACGAGGAACGCAAACTCGTCGATCCCTACTTCAACAAGACGAACATGAACGTGTACGGGAGAGAAGGCAATGGCCACCCATTGGGGATCATGCAGACGGCGTGCGGCAAATGGCACGGCGTACAGGAGGAGATCGAGAAACGGCCGATCAGCGGCCATGACTTGGAGCAAAAGGTATGTTCCGTCGACCATGCATCACCGAGGTATCGTCGTTAGCTGACCCGTTTCGCCGTGCTCTTTTTCCCATGCGCCGAGCTTTGGACACGCTGCGTTCAAGTTCCTCAACGTCGCCCGCCTCGAGCTGCGAGAAGTGGAGGGAAAATCGCACAACCCTCTCGAAGAGCAAGACCAGCAATACAACCGACCGGGCGGCTTGCGCGTCGGAAGAACTCGGCGGAAGTCGAGCTCAAACGAGGCGGATGACAAGATCGACAAGTGCCGCCGACTTGATGGCGCCGCACGCCGACGAAGGACGACGGCGAGGTGGCGGGAGTGCTCGCCGACATGGACGAAAACGGGCAGCGAAGAGGAATACGGACTTGGCGTTTGATGGGCGGCGACATGGAACGATGGACGGAGACGAGGAATTGGTACAAGGGCCACCGCAGCGACATCCTCCGAGCCTCCGGCGTGTCCTTCGTCTTCTCCACCGGCTCCTCGGTCTACCTCACCATCTACCTCGTCATTGGCTTCGACGTCCCACTGCCTCGCCGCCCCTTTCGGCCACGGCGTGTGAGAAACGGTCCGTCGGACACCGCCGTGCCGGCCGGGACGCCGACGAGCCTGTCTCCGTAATTTCTCCGATCGATCGTGGTGATCCTTTTGCTCCTTTTGCCGATCAAGGCCGTGCTTGTAGCGCGGGACGGCGATTTGTTTGAACTTAAACTCTATCCGCCGAACTCGGGTGGACGACTGGAAATACGGTACCCACGACTTAATTTCGTCCAATCGGCGGTTGTTTCGTCGGATTGGGCGTGAGGCTCACCAGTGGGAATGCTCTTAGGCCCAATTCTTTTGACGGCCTGAGAAGCTGCCTCCCAGCTCAGCCGATTAAAAATTTCCGGGCTTAAGTAAGGCTAACCCATTTGGGCACTCAAAGGGTGAGGCTTGGGATCCTTCTCGGAGAAGCCGCCAAAAGAACTGGGCCTAATTATCCCCACCTTCTCCCCCGTCCGGTGACGTCATCGATCGGAGCCGGACGGACGACCCCCGTCTCCGCCCAGATCCCCTCCCAACCCGCCGGAATTCCTCTTCCGGCCGTCCTCGTCTTCCTCCTCGCCCGCACTTCTCCTCCAGTAGGTCCACCCGATCCGGACTCATCCCGCCGGCGACGAACCCTAGCTTCGCTTGCTTCGATCGTCCTCACGGCTGACAATTTTCTTTTCCCTGCAATCGTAACCCTTCTTCCCTCTCCTCCAGACGATCCAGCTTCCTGCGGCCATGCTCCAGCTGAGCTCCGCCCCCGGCAAGGGGTTCTGGGCGCGGCACCGGTGGAAGATGCTGCTCTCGCTCGGCGTCGCCGGCGCCGGCTACGCGGCGTACCGCTTCTACGACGCGCACCAGAAGCAGCTCGTCCGCGTCGAGCAGCGCCAGCTCGAGGAGCAAGCCGCCGACGAGCTCGTCAAGAACCAGTGAGCTCACAACAAAACACCACTTTTTTCTGTTCACAAGTCCTTTTAGTTACTACGGAGTAGGTTTCTTTGCCTGCCTGTGGTCTTATTCATCCAGTTCTAGCATTAACTGAGCTATGCATTTTTCCTTACTGGCATGGTAGCAAGAAAACAAGAACCGATTCATTGATCGCTTCTCTGAGCGGTGATATTGAGTAGTAGCCTGTGACTCCCGCAGAAATAAATGTAAAGTAGCCTGTGATTTATGGAACTAGCAAGATGTTCCGATCAGTTTGTGGCGCATCAGTAAAGTAGACTCATTTATGCTCGTTAGACGCTACTTTCTGCTAGGCTGCAAGCCCACTTTGAAAACGCGCATAGGGTCTCGGATACTACCGCATTGCATTTATTTTGGTTCGCAGCTATGTTGCTAGAATCCAAACAATCAATTCATTGGTTCCTTTTCTTACCTAGTAGCCTGCGATTCATAGATCTAACTAGTAAGACTTTGAGACCAACCAGTGGTGCATCGGCAAACCAGCCCCCTTTAGGATCGCTAATCCGGTGCTACTCTCTGCCAGGTTGCAAGCCCACTTCGAGAACGTGCAGAGGATCTCGGACACGACCACGCTGCCTTTCGCCATGCACTACCTCCGCTCGCGAATAATCGAGGAGCTGGACATCTCGCACTTGACCGAGAGGCTGCTGCAAGGGAAGGGGGGAGATTCCACCGCGCTGACGCCCAAGGAGAAGCTCGACACCTGGGAGAGGATTAAAATTCTGAGTATGATCGATACCCGGCTTATCTCATCCTGTTGCATCATGGCTTGTCATCAGCGAGCATAGGGCATTGATTGGTATCCATTTTACTAATTCTCTATGCATTTCCTGTGCTATTAGGTTTCACAAGGACAGTGTCTTCATTGTGGGCCATGACATTGCTGAGCTTATATGTTAGAGTCCAGGTCACCATATTGGGCAGACATCTCTATTTGGACTTTGCTCGCGGTACAGATGGTGCACAATTACAGGTAAATTTGTGCTCCAGTGATCCCCCTATGCATAAGTCATGGCTGATTCCTTTATTTTTTTTCTGGCATTGATCATTCCACATGAGACTCTTAAACCTTTGAACTACGATATGGGTGACTTCCGTTGAGACAAAGCTGCTGCCTGATACTGAAATATCTCACTTTTGTGTAGGCTGAATCTGACACTTTTAGCAGAAACGGGCATAAAGACTTCCTTGCAACTGCTGACTACCTCGCAACATATGGTATCACTGCATTGATCATGCAAATGCAACATGCTGCAACTGAAATCTTGAAAGAGTAATTATTTCTTTCCCTGTTCATATGACCATTCTCTTACCAACATGTCAGCCAATTGTCGTATTGCCAACATGTTCAGCACTGAATGAATAAAGGAAAACAAAATCAAGAAGCCAATACAGAAATTGTTGTTGCACTTTTACATGACGAAATCCTTTATAGCAAAGCTCTGATTTGTATGATTGTTCTGCTACCAACATGTCAGCACCAAATGAATAGAGACAAAGCAAATTAAGAAGTCACTAGGGAAATTATTGTTGCACTCTTACATGACGAAATCCTTTATCGCAAAGCACTGATTCATATGATTGTTCTGTTACCAACATGTCATTCAATTATTGTATTGCCAGCATGTTCAGAAACGAATGAATAGTAACAAACAAAATCAAGAAGTCCCTAGGGAAACTATTGTTGCACTTTTACATGACGAAACGATTATAGCAAAGCTCCGGTTCATCAAGAATATGCTGAATTTCTTATTTAGATTATTGTTGCACTTCTACATGACGAAATCCCTTTATAGCAAAGCTCTAATTCATCAATAGTATACTGGATTCTCATATAGCTTAGATTACCTGATGTACTACCACTGAAAAAATATGCAGGAAGCAATTGAAAGACCCCATGACCATGGACCAAGTATTACAAACGATGTTAGAGATATCGGACCAGTTCATGAGTCTTTGTGACGATAACTCATGGATAAACTACCTTGTACCCGAGAATGCCAATCGTTATGCACAGTTGATGGCTGTGTCCAGCAGCGGCTTTGATGACTCATCTCTTGTAATGGATGTTAGAAAGCTTGACCAGCTAATGACTGAGACACGCATAGTGTTGGCAAGGTAATATAACTTCCATGTATTGTATATTTGTTCTATATATGCTGGTTTACTGTAGTTTGCATCATGATGCTGCTGTTTTCTCATATCTGTATATTGCCACCCACTCATATATTTTCGTTCATCCATTTTCTTTTGAATCGCTCGAATACTACCCTCTGAATTGATGTCATATGCCATTTTATATATAAGCAACTAGTTTGTTCATTGGAGGTTTAAACAATATATGATGGAGTGGGTTGATCAAATTGAGATATAGCTAGAGAAAGTAGTACAGGATGAGGCTGCAGTTTATTTTCCCTTTTCCAGGAACATCCATGATACACCATTGTTATGGGGCTACTACTTTCTACTGGATCAATGAAAATACTCTGTATGAGTTCATGTTTAATATAAATCACTGTATAATATATTCATATATGGAGTAGAAACATAAAAAATAATACTACCTCCATCCCAAAGCTTAAGGCATTTTTTTTTTTGAAAAATCAAACGAAGTAAAGTTTGACCAAACTTTAGAAAGAATCTATAATATTGATTTTGAAGATACCATATGAAAATATATTTATCTATCTAATATTATTGATTTTGTATTTTGCATGTCCATGATTTTTGTTAAAAACTTGGTCAAACTTGACATAGTTTGACTTTCTAAAAATAATATAAGCCTTAAGCTCTGGGATGGAGGTAGTAGCCAGTTACCTGATGTAACTTACCATATTGTTGTTGATGGGTAGTGGTAGCATTGTAGCTCTGGTATTGATGTATTGTTTTGATCTTATTTGATTGATGTAGCTATCACCCTTCTAAATATTTTGTTTGGTTTTAGAAGATTAAGCTAACTCATAGAAAATTTAAGGAAACTCAGAGGAGGCTTTTGAACTTGAAATCTTGAATTGATCGATGGTAACTGCTAGCCCTGATCGGCAGGAAACCAACCATATTCATACCTTGAAACTAGAATGATACTAACCATTTAATGCAAAGCTGGTTAGCAGCTGGCCAGTGTCTGGTTTTTCTTCTTCCTGTAACTCGCTTTTGAACCCTCGACATAGAGGAATAATCTCATTTTCTTCTACCATTAACAGTTGCTCACATGATTTATGGGCCATTAGAAACGAGATAAGGAACATGTTTGATTGTTCTGTTGGAGCCATGTTGCCTGTCTACTGTAGATGATAGTTAACGGTTGAGAATGTCATGCATTAACTTCGACTTCTTTGAGAGCTGCATTTGTCTTTCAAAAGAGGCTCCACAGTATCTCACTCAATCCAACTGGAACCTCTTGTCTGCAGCGATGATTTCAGAAATATCATGCACATGTCACTGAGGAAGGTAGCTGATCTGGTGATTGAGGACTTGGGTACACAGGTTGGAGCCACGATTCCCCCATCAGGACTTCCCTTGGCGAAGCTCTTGGCCCGAGTAGCTCAACTAAGTTCAGCATTGCTCGAGGAACCAAGCAAGAACAAGCACATCCAGACCATCCGGAGTATGCCGGAGGTGGACCTCTTCTACACATTCCTCTACGCCAACATGCCACCGCAAACATGATTGTACATCCATGTGCAAAGGATTATACGTTTCTTCTGATTTTTTTGTCCCTCCAAGGATCTGGTGGTAGTTTATGTATGGAAAGCTGAGCAGCCTGGATTTCTTGAAACCGGAACAGGGTGGGGAGAGGAGGCTGGCTTTATGCGATGTATATGCTGAAGATGTGCTGTTGTTACTAACAGGGTTGAACTGGATGCGGTTCTTACCCTTTTTTTTTCCTTCACTTTGTACTTGCTTTTTGCGGTTCTAGTTAGATTTTGACGGCTGTTCCTGCCGTCTCTTTCATATATTATTTTGGTACCATGCAACGGAAATTGTACCTGGTAAATTTCCAACTCTACAAAAATTGTTCATGTGATGTGTGATCTGGGTATGCTGTTCTGTCAGCTCATTTATGTTTTGCTGTAAATTATCTGGTTTTGTTTGTCGTAAACTATCTGAAATTCTGAATGATGATTTCTTACCTTTTTAACAACTTAAACCTCTTTATTTATTAGAAAACCATAGTTATGTCAGGCTAGCAACAAGGGTATAAGAAACTTTGGTGGATCATCAAGCCAAACTTGCTCATCTGATCCCCCGGCTACTCTAGCTAATTCGTGAGCCATAGTGTTTGCCTCGTGATAGGTATGTTCCAATAGAACTTTCGGAAGTTCAGTAGCTAGATGTGCCGTTTGAGTAGCCTCCCTCCTGCATCGCATTAAGTGATTAACCGCCTCTAGGCAATTTGATGATATTGTTCTATTTAGATTTGAAGACTGTTTCTGCCTATTTCTTCATATGTTTGTAGCTTGCACAATGGAAGTTGTACCTGGTTAATATTTAGCTCTGCAGATTGATGTTGATCTGGGTTTGCTTTTTCTGTTATCTAAACCAATCTGTACGAAACTGTCTGTTGCACACCATCTGAAAATTCAAGCAATGCATTTGGTATCGCAAAGCAAATATGAATAGAGGGAGGGACATGAATAAGAGTCTTGAAGGGCGACAACAAATTTTAGCGCACTCACCATGATCAACAAAACTTCCAGTGTCAACAATAGCCCGTTAAACAAAATCATCTTACCTAATGCTTCTGGCATATGTATGATTATAAGATGCAACAGATTAGACTAATGCAGAGTGTCTCAATTGTTCATGATGGTGACAGTAACAAAGGCACAAAAGTTAAAATGCCGTCATCGTTTTCACTCTCCTTGTCTTTTACATATCATCAACTTCAGATTCTTCCTCATCTGTCTCCTTCTCCTCAGTTTCCATAGCATCATCATCAACTTCAGACTCTTCATCATCAGAGTCCTTGTCCTCGTAGATTATCACAGGGGCTCCCTCTTCCTCGTCGGATTCATCATCACCGAGCTGGAACACACATGCATTAATTACACACACGGTTGCGATGCTGCAAACAGTCGACTTTTCTGCAAGGATGAAACTTACCTCGCTAAAATGGTAATCTAGGCAGGTAGACAATTTGAGTGATGATGCGAAGGTAGATGTTCTTGCATCAATCAACTGAAAAGAAATGCACACCACAAAACGTTACTGTCTAAAAATAAACATCACTGCTTATATTCTCTTCATAGATATGGTTATATGAGCTAGGAGTAGTTTAATTCACACACAAAAGAAATATCTGAGCTACTTTATATCAGCACATCACTGCAGTTGAACTCTGATGGAAACACTCACTTGATAGAGCGAGTTGAGCAGCACCAGAGAGGACTCCTGAGATACTATGCTGCTCATGTGTCGACTTAGCAAAGACTGTAGCCATGGAAGCAAGCAGGCCAGTACCGAACCCCTGCCAAGGCGGAAAAAAGAGCGGATATGAGGCCTCTGTAGAAATATGACAGTACAACGGCAGAAAAATCGTCTGAGACTTTGAGTACCCATGATAAATCCAGTCAAACACGCAAGTGAACAAAAAGAATTGCGCTTTCATGTCAACCGAGATGCACCACGTAACATGCCCCAGCCATTTCTGTACTCAATTTGTAAACCAGAGGATCAAAAAGCATTATCATACCTAGATTGCATAAGCAATATCAAGGACTTGAGAAGCTTCACAGCGTCTGCTGGCGTCAGAAGCGATACCGACTTCACAATAACCTGCATGTAAACCAAACATTGGATATGAAACTGTCGTATTCGATGACCTAATTGCTTTAAGAACCACTGGCATATAACATCTGTCAAACTGTGAGTGGGTTGCCCCTAGCAGGTTGATTTCAAACTGGTCATAACTTCAGTCTCAATTTCCAATTTAGTCTGGAGGAATTCGTTTGACATATAGACCAACCGAATCAAACATCGCCTAAATTTGATCAGACTGAAACTCGGCCTAACTCTCTTTCTCAATGTTTTGACTAAGCCAAGTGTGAAGTGCCATGGGAAGCTATAACAAAGTAATAAGCATTGCTTGCACATTGATACACAATAAAACTCCCCATGGAGCAGATTTAAACCCGCGCGAATGCACTCAATCGGACGCGTGAGCCGGAGAACAGCCAGCGTGCTGCATCCCATGAACAAAACTGTGATCCTCTAGCAGAGCTGGTGGCTAAGTTAATCTCATGCTAGAACAGCCCAGCATTGACACCAGCCGTTGGTACTGCCGGCGGCACTCCGGCCATAACTTTATTTTCAATTTTGTTTTGAGGAATTCATTGGAAACGGGCAGTACAGGAACCAACACAGCAGAACAATGGCTAAATTTGATCAAACCGAAACTCGCCCTGATAATCTTTCAGGGCGTTTTGACTACGCCAAGTGTGACTGGCCATGGGTAAGTCGCAACAAGCATTGGTTGGTAATCAATCAGGATATGGAACTTGGCTAACCAACAACAGAATCCACTGATAATCACCAAGCATGGAGCAAATCAAATCAAACTAAATCTGCTCCCACGCACGACCGGGAGAACTGTCAGCGCGCTGCATCCCACGAACAAGACTGCAACCAACCAACGCGAGCATTGCGGATACGAAGAAAGCGAGAAAACAACAAAAAGAAAGGAGCTTTCTCGGCTCGCACCTTGTCGTCCCTGTTGCAGAGGCAGCCGAGCAGCGCGGCGCGGTCGTCGGCCCTCAGGGCCTGCCTGAGCAGGACGTGGACCGAGTCCGCGCTGGGCGGCACCACCACGGCGCCTGCCGTGTCGCCGTCCACGTCGTCGGAGGGCAGGTTCAGAGCCGCGAGCTTCTCCGCCATGGTCGGCTCGCTCAGGTCGTACTCCGGACCGGCGATGTTCGCATCGGCCGTGGCTGAAGAGAGGGGAGCGGACGAGTGTTAGGAGTCGGCAGTTGGTTGATCGTCGGATCGGAGAGGGAGGGTGTGGACGTTACCTGGTGGCGGGGAGGCGGAGCGGTCGCGTCGCCGGCGGCGGCGCGAGCGCGAGCGCGCGAGGTCTGTGGTGGCGTCCATCCGGTTGGTGCGAGGCGGCGGGGACGGGCGGCGACGGGCGGCGGCGGCGGGGAAGAAGAGAGTGGGGGAGGGAAAAGGAAGAAGTCGCGCTGGTGGATATAGCCCAGCAACCCACAGTATATCTTTTTGGACGTGTTAGCCCAGACACAGCAAAAGCCCAGTGGTCTTCATGTTTGAACGAGCCTAGTGATTTTTGAAATTTTATCCATGTTACAAACTCGATTTGAAGGTTGAACTTTTTCTGTGCATACGCAAAGACAACTTTTTTTGTTCCTTTGTTTTTTGCACAAGTCATGATGTTCTTGCGTCGCCGTGGATCTATGAGTATTTTTTTTTCTATGTTGCAGATACCACAGTTAGCTACATGAGTTTATTTCAAATGTCAGGCATCCTGCATGCTATCTGTCTCATGTTTTGCTTAAACTATACGGAGATAAAAACGTGATAACAATGATAAAGTTCGAAGTGAGGATACATGTAGTTGAAAAACTAAAGCACCATGGGCACATCAACAGACACTTCAGTTCATTAGCAGACAGAAGAATCTCTTACAAGTTCCGAGTCCAATATGGTCTTTCGCCACGAGGCACAAACCAGTTGGCCATTCGAAAACTCAAACAACTCACACATTCGAGTCTATCACTCTGCTCCAAATAAAAAGGGGAGACAGTTTTTCTAGAGTCCGCGATGAACTTTCAGCAGTATCACCACGAAAAAGCGAGTGCGATATTCCGATGACATATAAATGCTACCACTATATTGCCATTTCCATCTCTATCTTCTTGTGCGGGTTGTAGCCATCCAGCTTGAAGTCCGAAGCCTCGAAAGAATCGATGTCCTTTTTCGAAGGGTTTATCTTCAGAATCTGCACGCAAGGACCATGTAAAATCGTTTTACTAGTATACAAGAGTTGCTTTTCTTATCTGCAAATATTGTGATACTGAATGAAATATGTTGTTCAGATGTGCTTACTGGGAACGGTTTGGGAAGTTTCTGGATCTGTTCCTCTAGAGCTCGAACATGAGTTCTGTAGACATGGGCGTCCCCTATGACATGGATGAAATCTCCAGGGGAGAGACCTGCACACAGATGTAAACAGATGATACGTGGATAACAGGATAGACAAGGATGTTGAGCATATTCAACATTAGAGACAGGTAAAGTTCGCAGGATGGCCTGTTTCCCAAGTACTACTACTGCCTACTAAACGCAAGAAATAGGCGGGAAAAACAAAAGCAGCTCTTATGAGTCGCAATTCATCAATTTTCCTTATAGAGAACAGACTAACAGTGATTCATGAATAACTGCAAGAGACAGTAAAAAAGGATGCGTATTTGAGCTTGGGAAATACTCAAAATGTTCCCCTGGCATTTACACCCAACATCAATCGAAATTAGCACAACATCATGCAGCACAGCCAGAGACTAAGTTATTGTTAGCAGTAAACAATGTTTCAACTGAAAATTAAGTGGTGGCCTTTGCAGTTAACGAGAGCCTTCTAAGGAAGTAGGCAAGAACATACCACAGACTTGAGCAATCATGCACGTCAGAAGAGAATATGATGCAATGTTGAATGGAACACCAAGTCCCATATCTGCAGAGCGCTGATACATCTGGCACGATAGCTCCCCATTCTCAACATAAAACTGGAAGAACAAATTTATAATAAGCAACATGATTGTTATCTATAAAATTACCACAAGAAATATGTCTACCTTCCTACCATATTTATAAGGCAGAAGTACATCTAGACTCTAGAGGATCGATTGGTTCCATGCAAGAATAGAACCAATAGCATTCACATTTGAAGCATATCAACAACATTGCAATTGACTTGCGAAAAGGATACATTCTGAGGGGAGAATAGCTCACCAGGCTTAACATCATAATGACCAGACGTTAAGTGAAAAATTCTTAATGGGTACTCATCCCAAAGAAACTAGACTCGGATTTTACCAAAGCTTAATAATAATATACTAACTTGTGCAAACATGTGGCAGGGAGGAAGGGCCATCTTTTTTAGATCTGACGGATTCCATGCAGACATGATGATTCGCCGATCGTCAGGATTATTCTTGATCTTGTCAATCACATCCATTAGCTGATCAAAACCTTTTCCAGTATAGTCAGCATGCATGTCGGTGTATCTGTACATATCATCATTGCTTAGAAAAGATGGATAGAAACAGTAAGGGATGATGGGAGGGAGAGAGGGAGAGTGAGCAATGGAACTTACTCAGCACCAAAGTGTCGCCATTGAAATCCATAAACAGGGCCTAAATCACCTTCCTCCCTATTTGCTAAGCCAACACTACAAAATATTGCCAGGTAGATCAGATCTCAGAAATAGTAGTGTCCATTGTTCTTTAGTCGCTTATATCCAAGAGATATACCTGTCAAGATATTCTCTTGATGCATTGCCATCCCATATATGAATACCCTTTTCCTGCAGAACCTACAAAGAGAAAATAATACATATGTACCAAAATCAGAAGTCTGGAGCAAAGTAAGTTCATGTGAAAAATTAAAACTACTAACATATATTTTTGCCTGAAGTGCTGGGAATGTTAATAAATACACCTAAAGGAACTGGTACCATTAACTTTCTTTCAGGATATGAGGGATAAGACTTGTCTCAATTAATACAAGAGGGGCACTCAACCCAAGGTGCGTGGAGGATAGCAACTTTTTTGCGCAACTGGCCATCACTACACCCCAGGATCTCAACGGGTACAGAAACTAGATTTGCAGATATGATTCATACAAAAAAAAAGTGTTAACAGAGCATAACTTATTAACTAGCATATAACACATTCACAAACGAGCAACACAAAGAAACCTATTACTTCAGTTAGAAAGCAGGGAGAAAATTCCAAATTTTAAATTAGAGGTCTCTAAGAACAACTACATGCATATCCGGGGATCAGGTAACATTTCTATGGGCTTTTCAAAAGCTTGGAAGCCTTGAGCTATTTGTGTGAATGGGCAAGTAAAACTAATGTGGTTCTCTTGAACGCTTAACTGAGCAAACCCTCTCCAAGACTTGCAGACACCACATGAGACTTTGCAATAAAAAAGTTCAAAAAATCTAAAGGTGCTCCCAAACATCTCAATGCAGCAATATGAAAAGGAGAAGTTCCCAACTAGCAATGGAAATCAACTAATGGAAGAAAGACTCCTAAGAAGTCATTCAAGTCAAGAGATCATGCACCCAATCTTGCAGGTGTGCAGGTTTTATAAAGTTGGCAGACACCATAATTCTATCTTACAAATAGTGTAAAGCCATGGGAATTGTTTGTCATGGACAGTGGATACAGGGTGCAACAAGATGAAGCGCAAGTTTTTCAGAGTGCATTCTAGTCTGTGGATACAGTCTGGGGCATAAACATGATAAGTGACCAAAGTATTGAGTATAGATACAGAATGAGAAATGATAGCAACTGATCCAACAAAACATTTAAGAAGTACCTTTGCATTTGTCGAGCCACTGATGAACCACAGTAGTTCTTCAAGAACACCACGCCAAAACACCCTCTGGTAAAGAGCAGATGCTATCATATTATTCATTACAGCAAAAGGGGAATATCAAAGCTCTCAATTCAGAGTTTAACGTAGGCCAAGACAGTTTAAGGACATTAACACTGTTATGCAGCAGTACCCAAGTATCAGCATTCACGATCATCACTACTGAAATAATGAAAGGATAAGCATCTTCCTACCGTGAAGGGTCACAAGCTGCAACAACAGAATACATCCCGCGCAGCTTATTTTTCCGTAGTGAGATATATAGCTATTCCTAGACAATAACTAATTAACTATACAAATCAGATAATGCAAAACGCTCTGTGTTGATTGAGCCCATGCAATTATAGTAAGATTGAAAGTACAGCGGTATCATAATTGATTGGATATACAAGTAAGCATCGCAAAATAGAGAAAGCGGCAGCAACCTAGGTGGCATGCATTGAAACTAGGTTTGAATCAGTAGGAAGATACGAAAACTGGGGAAACAGATGCGATTTTCAAATCACTGTTTTCCCTTGTTTCTTTACTGTTATTTTTTATTTCTTTAGTAAAAAAGGAGGCAATTCTCGACATGACCAAGTGTTGTTAAGTAGTAATAACGGCTAGGTGTAGTCCAGGGCAAATAGATGCATACCTTTGTTGTCAGCAAGGGGAAGCTCTTCCTTAGGTTAAAGCGCATCTGATAGGAAAAAGGAAGACAAGGTTCGTTCTCTGTTTTTATCAAAGTAAATATTAAGGAAAAATAGAGAAATACCTGACAACCAAATTTAGACAACGTCCCTGTTCCAGTCCTGTCACCTTTCTGAGCACCACGCCTTATAATATCCTCGACAAGGTTGAGGTAGTAATACTCTTCATGGCGCTCGAATATCATCTTAGGGAGAAAAGAGAAGTTCTCGATTTCAAACTTGCTACTCTTGATAACATTCTCAGTTGATTCCTTGCCAATCGAGTCATGAGATTCCAAAACTGATTTTCTCACACGAACATAGGTCACAAAAGAATGCCTAATGTTGCTCTCAACCACTGGAAAAGATGAACACCATGGCTGGAACACCGAGAAGTCAACTGGAGGAATGAAGGTGTCGCACTCAATGTTTGACTGAATGTCAGTTAGATGGATAGCCTCACATGCAGGTCCATTAAGCGAATCCCTGCAGAACGATTTTGCAGACAGGGTCAACAACAGCACTGCAATTCAGCTGAATACATATAACACAGCACAGGTAGAAAAAGTTCCTGGAGAAGGCGACAACTCACCTCAGTATCTGCCCACCCCCTATCAAGAAAACCTTCTCAATCGACAAGCAATAGGGAGTGGACGCTAGAAGTTCCAAGGCAGAGTTCATGCTTCCACAGATAACAACATTCTCGGCAGTTGCAAAATCAAAACTACCAGACCGAGTCAATATGACATTCAGACGGCCAGGTAAAGGCCTTGCTTTAAGGGGTATGCTCTCCCAGGTTTTCCGTCCCATTATGACCGCGTTCTTCTTTGCAGGGTCAGCCGTAGTCAGCGTAAGCTCCTTGAAGAACTTAAGGTCGCGAGGAAGCCTCCACGGCAAGACTCCATCCTTCCCAATGCCCATGTCACGGGTAGCAGCAACGACAACCTGGTAGTTCCTCTGAAGGCCGTTCGTTGAATCGCCATTGGCAAGAGCGGCTGCCATGGCTATAAGCCGAGGTTGATTTAAGCTGTAAGATCTTCTTAGGCTACTGATGGCCAGAGACTGACGTTTTGCAAGCCGAGAAACGGGTGCAGAAGTAACACTGAAAAATCTCACAGCCTGAATCTGAAGAAGCAAGATGTAACTTGTAAGCTCGTAGTTTAGTCAACTGTAGGAAACTATACAGCACAGAACACTACACAAATAAAAACACAAAAGGCTCACTATTTCTTGGAAAACAATAGAAGCACCATGATAGCACAAGATATATGGTGTTTTCTATACCACTACTAAAAAAAGGAAATGAAGATCACGGGCCATCACAATACAAAGTGTCCACACAACAGACAATCAAGTAACGATCTACACAACCTCCCGAGCAAAAATCTGCATTCGGTTTGGAACGAAAGGCATTTGACAAGCAATGTGCTATGATTTAGCTAGTAGTGGTATACTTGGGATGCATGTCGAGAAACCCTAGCGATGCAGGCTCCTGCTCTGAACACCTCTCCCAGTAGCATCTGGATCCTGGACTAACAAAACGAGAAATTCACCTTGTCTGCTTACAGCATTTCAGCAACTGAAACAACAAAAAGCAATGAACTGGCTGAAGCAAGAAAGTAGAAAGAACAGGGTGGCATTATATGCAGTCCTAGGGTGATGGAAATGTTATTGCTATGCGGTGTTATTCAATCAGTTGTTCAGCCTGACGATACTTGGTAGGCCACTTTATGCTACAAATCTCAGTATACACCTGAAAGTATGCGTCAGAAGCACCAACTGCCCAAGGAAGCATACAGAATAATAATAAATAATATAATAACTAAATAAAAGCCTAATCAGTGGTAGGTTACTAGCAGTTTCGTCTTGATCAAAACTCGAGATCAAGCAACAAATCCACTCAACCGAGCAACAGAACTACACATGGCCAGTGCTCGCGCGGCTTACAGCTTGAGAGATGAACACAACTGCTAGCGGCGATAGATTGGGGGATCTCCGGACGAATGCAACGGAATAGCAAATCTACCAGGTTGCTAGAGAGATGAACACAACTGCTAGCGGCGATAGATTGGCTAATAACACAATTTCAGCAACTGAAACAATTAAAAATCAGTGAACTGTCTGAATCAAGAAAAGATACATAATAGAGTAGCGTGACCTGCAGTCCTACAATTACAATGATGGAGTTATTACTGCTATTTAATGTTATTCGATCAGTTCAACTTTGTCCTACAAATTCCAGTAAAGCTGAAAGTATGGAAGCGCAAAGTACCCAGCAAGTCAGACAGGGAGGTGGTGCGAGATTGAAAGACTAATGGGTGGTATTTTTGCAGAGTTGAACAGCGTGATATAGATTGATTGCGTGAACAATTCGAGATCAATCCAACCGAGTAACAAAGCTACGCATGGCCAAAACTGGCTCGGCGCACCCAAATGAACACAACTGCTAGCGTCGAGAGATGGATGAATCTCGGGACGAATGCAGCCGAAGGATAAATCTACCACGTAGCTAGAGAGACAAATGGTTGGCGGATTGAGACGTACCGGGATTCGTCGGCGGTGGCGGACGGCCGCCGCTCGCCGTCGCTCGCTGGGGCCTGGGAGGAGGAAGACGGGAGACTTGCTCCGGCGGCGGCGGCGTGCTCCGTTAGGTGGGCTGGAAGGCTGGGGCCTTTTGGAGGGAGGGATGGATGGATGGGCCTTGAGGTGGTTTCCGCTTCTAGATTTTTCTTTCCGCGGGAAAATATTTCATCTTTCCCGCGCGAATCGAACCTTTTGCTGTCGTGGTTAACTGTAGATTTGCAGTTTCATTTTTTTCGTAAGCAGCTAGAGATTTTGCATTTTTCGTAAGCTTAAACATGCTTTTTTTTGTTCTTTCGCTGCTACTCAGTCAAGATCCGTTACACGATTTATAAATATTCGAAATCCAAAATAGCAGTAAAGTTTGAGGATGGTAATAAGAATAATATTGTGATCGGTGATGAGCAGATAGCACAAGGTGTGCCGACTGACGGCGAACAGACATCACATGGTTCAGTCAATACAGCATCACGATTTGGTGCAAATTCATACCGCATTTTGGTGTGAATTCCAGATTTCAGACCACTCCCCTGCCAGCAGTCCATCTTTCGGTAACTACAGGATCAGGAAACATCCATGTAAAAGAAACCGATTAACCGACCATGAGCCAATGGGGAAAAACAGTTAACTGTGACATAACAAACTTGCAATTTTTCTGGGGTAAAGATAAAGATTCAAGTTTTCACTTCTCTCAGCATCCCAAACCCAATCCATCATCATCCATCCATCCAAGTTCAAAGCCACCCAAGGCACACACAAGTCAAAAAGCTGCTGCCAGTAACCTACCACTGCATCTACTAGTTTCAGACTAGCTAGACTAGACTGTCACCAAAATGACGCCAAGAGCCATTGTTTCAAGATTAATTAACAGCAACATGCTGCTACTACTCCTGACAGAGCTTCTGTAAGACTGTAAGTATCTCTGAAAACGCAAAAAAGGGCCTTGATCTGGCGACCTCCGCAGGAATCATTTCTTCTTCTTAAGTTCCATCGCCTCCCTGAAAGTACAGACCCATCAGAACACCAAACAGGCCAATGACTCGCTCAGCTCAGTTTAACAAGGTAACTACTAATCCTTTTTTTCAGTTGGACAAAACTACAAATTGTGTTAACAAAAATGGTGGATCTCTTGTCTTACCAGAAGAGCTTATCCATCTCATCGTTCTCGGGGTCCAACTCCAGGCCGCGTGTGAGCGCCTCACAAGCCTTCTCATACTCCTGAGGAAACACATTTTAAGTGCATGGCCAGCCAAAATGAAATGCAAGAAATGTGATTTTCTAGTGCACCTTCAGCATCATCAGAGCTTCTCCATGGCGATGGTGTGCCTCTGCCCACCCCTCGTGGCTATTCTTGCATTTGATCGCATCTTTCACAGCCTTCTCTGCATCGCCTAGACGGAGCCAGCAGCGGCTCCGGTTGGCCAGCATTTTACGATCCAACGGATCAGCCCTGAGCGCCTGTAAAAATTGAACCGAAAGTTTGGTCAATAGTATATTTTTACTGCTTGCTAGCTAAAATGATTTTTGTCTTGTTTTATTGTTAGGTTCAAGTGAGGTTGAGAATAAAACTGAAGATTGCTTGAAAAGAAAGAAAATTGGAGGACACATCACCCCAGATTAGTACAGTCACTCAGTTTCATATTAAATCATCAAATGTATTTTCAACAGGTGATATGAATATATGATGTTCCATGCCTAAACTAATCCAAGGCCTATATGTATAGGCAAGAGTGTGCTGGAACTTCATGGCATTTGTTCATCACCTCATGTTTTTCCTGATTTTGCTTTAGCTCATATTTAACACATCAAGCTTTACCTTTGGAGATGGGAGATGATGATACTAGCTAGTACCTTCCTAACTCAACAGATTATATTCCTAAAAAAGTTGCACAACGGTGTACCTTTGTGTAGAGCACTGATGCATTTGCGTAATCCTGCTTCTCAAATGCTTCATCCCCTTGTTGTTTCAGGTCAGACTTCCTCTTTTTAACCGCGTCATCATCCTGAGCAACATACAGTAACATTAGCCATGCATTCGAAAAATCCTGATGCGCGAAAATGATGTAACAAGTGACTTAGTATTTGTGATAGAAAAAGAGAATTATTGCCTATTAACAGAGTTGCTACAAAATTGCATGGGGGAGTTAGAAGTCCTGGGGAGCAAGCAATTGTTTTTGCCGCAGCAACATACCATTAGCTGCATGTGCTCCAGTTTGGCATGATTGATTATCCCATCAACGCTCCAGTCTGCCACATCTGGAATTGGGGAGGTGAGAGGATATAGAAGCAAAACGTCTTCCCTTGTACCATACACAGCGGCTAGCTCTATTGGTATTATACCACACTGTCAAGCAGAAGAAGAATGTTTATTCTGAAGCAATACTGAAGATAAAAAAAGACAATAGAATGGTTCCTTGGTAATCTAAGAATTATCCTGCTCCCCATATGGACACGACAAAATGATGCAACACCACCAAAACAAATGCCTAATTAACAGAACAAATGGTCCAGAATGCAGCTTGTACTATTAATTTGGTATCATCAAGTTAGGCCTAGACCGTAGATAGTATCCTGTAACTTTCTATACATACCTGATCATAGAAAATTGGCAAACATAAAATAGAAACATCAAATGTTGTGTAGAAACTATAAAGGAAACTGATAGTAATCAAACTAATCGTATGATAAAGCAGTGTCAAACATATTAGTCTTGATGCCAAAATAAGCCCATTCAACTGATGCCCAAATGATTCAAGACTCGAGCACTACTTTGGTCGAAATTAGACTTATTGGCTTCCATCCTCTGTTCCCTGCACATATAAACTACTGCTATATTTTTCAGACACTAGATGGCATTATGTTATATAATTGTGCCACACCAGTGTCACATATATATATTTTGCTGGTGCCAGAAGTCTAGAACTTCTGATGCTGTAAAGCCAATCAGCTCACTATGATATCGTGAAAAACAAGAGAGAATGTCACCTCATCAGGACGATTTGGGTCTGCACCTGCCTCCAACAAGCACTTAACAATTTCAGTTAAGCCTTCGCTTGCAGCTCTTGCCAAGGAATTATTATTAACATCGTTCACATTAGCTCCAGCCTGCCAAATATGTGTGTACAAGAGAAGATAATTAGATAGAGCCGAGCCTCTCTTGCAAGGGAAGAACATATTAATTAGTAGATAACATCTGTGTATATACCTGAATCAGTAGCTTGACACAATGCTTGGAAGCA
Organism: Lolium multiflorum; assembly: GCA_030979885.1. Classification (NCBI taxonomy): domain Eukaryota; kingdom Viridiplantae; phylum Streptophyta; class Magnoliopsida; order Poales; family Poaceae; genus Lolium; species Lolium multiflorum. The sequence continues at coordinate 1,886,461 of CM061751.1, read as the reverse complement.
GCAAACACTGCAGCATCTAGAGGTGTTGCCAGACAAGAAGGCACAACCATGTTGACCTGTAAGAACCAAAGACTACTATAAACATTTTCGTGCCACAATAATGCGTAAAATGACAGGTCCTTGAGAGAGCAAATTTTAGGCCATGGCCACAAGTAAGTAACTAGTTTCAAGTGAAGCAAATACAGCATAAGTCATGCAGGGTCAAGGGATGAAAAGGATGGTGTACATCTGCATGGTGCTCCAACAAAACCTCCACAGTACTCTCATGTCCTTTAAGAGCGGCAAGACACAGTGGTGTCCCCTGTTCCGACTTGCCGTCGACTTCGGCTCCTCTAGAAAGCAGCAGTTTCAGTATCTCGGACTTCCCTGAAGAAGCACATGGTAGGCTGAAGATCAGAATAATTATGCAAGCAAGCCATGCTTGGACAACCATGGCTTGAGCAGATAAAAAGAGCAAAGCAATGATTTTGAATTTTAGAAATTAAAGTGTTGGGGGCAACAAATTAAAGACACAAGTTTCAATGGCTAGATTAATTTCACAATGCAACATTTTTTGGATGAAGTTCCAAGTTTCAATTGCTAGAATGTAATAGCTAGCACACAAGGGAGGTAACATGTGTTGGGAGAGCAAGTTCCAAATTAATGCTAGAATATCTGGACAAATAATACATGCTACTCCTCCCCTCGATGTACTGTACTTGTAAGTAACGAGTGTAAGACCAGGTTAGGTTTATAGGAAATTAGGAGCAGCTGCCGGAAAAATCCTCAGGACACAGGGCTTAATAGAGCTCACAATCCAGGCAATTAACTAATCATGGAAAAAATGCCAGAACACATGCATGATGTTTGAAATAAAACAAAATAAAAAGACAACCGCAGCAATGAATTCCCCTGTTCGTACTAGCTTGCTGCAGTAGTACCTGTCATCGCAGCCCGATGGACAACAGTGGCGCCCTCCTCACATTCCTGGTGGAGATCGGCCCCATGGTCAAGCAGGAACCTGACGGCCGGCAGGTTGCCCCCGGCCACGGCGTGCTCCAGGGGCGTCTTCTTCCCTGCACCGCGTGCGCAGTGCGCAAAACAAGATTACTGACTTGCTCGAGGATGCTTCGGATGGGAAGAAAGAAACAGAGGGACGGACGGATGGAGTGAGTGGCTTACTTGGTGATGTGTCCCACATGTTGACGTCCATCCCGAGCGTGTCGACGAGGTAGCGGCAGGCGTGGAGCCTCCCGAGCCCCCCGACGGCGGCGTGGAGCGCGTTCATGCCGCGGTAGGTGATGGCGGCCAGCGTGGCGTCCGCGCCCTTGTTCCCCCCGCTCCTGTCCAGGCGCCGCGCGATCTCTGCGTCGATGGATTGGGTATGGCCGGGTTAATTAGCGTGTGCTCCGCAGCAAGAAAAACAGAGCACGATTGAACCAATCGATCGAGCAGAGAACCCAAATAGATCGGCGCGGTAAAAAAGGCGTCTTTTTGGGTGGGAGGATCGGTGGATTGCGTACCCTTGAGGCGGCGGACGTTGCCGTAGTAGGCGGCGACGAGGAAGCGCGCCTCCGTCGGCCACTCGTCCTCGTCTGTTAGCCAATCGCGCGCGCGCGCAGGGGAAGCCACCGACACGGAGAGAAACAAAGCATCAGCGGTGGATTAAGGGGAGAAGAAGGCCGAGCGGCAAACGGCAGTGGTGAAGGGAAGGAAAGCAGGTACCTTTGCCGAGGGACTTCTCGAAGAAGTGGGGCAGCGGCATCTCGAGGAGGTCCATGCCGGCTCTCTGCTCCGGCGGCGGCGGCGGAGGCGATTTAGCTAGGGTTTCTCTCTTCTCTTCCCTCTCTCTCTCTCGAAGTGGAAGGTGGGAGAAGGGTGTGGAAGGCAGCAGAGAGCTCGAAACGGAATGGAGAGAGAGCTCGCAGTGGCAGGAGGGAGACGCAATGAGGTGTCGACACGCAATGAGGTCTCTGCCATGGCAGCCCGTGCTGCTCTCCTTTTCCCCTTTGGACCTTGACCACTCCCGCGACCGTTTGAATGCTTTCGAACCTATGGCACATTGTGTTGATCGTTTGTCACTAAATTACGAAATACAACAAAATTTGAAGACAAATTAGCGATAGTTACAGCATCAGGGGATGTAGCTCAAATGGTAGAGCGCTCGCTTTGCATGCGAGAGGCACGGGGTTCGATCCCCCGCATCTCCATCTATACTACATTTTCTTTTTCTTTTTTTTGCAAGTTCCTTGATTACTGCTTGCTGTACGTGTTCACTCACCCACCGTTCTGCATTGTCTACCCTTCCAAGTGTTCTACCACGTAGGCCATCGAACTGGGCCAAAGACCAGTTCGTGACGCCGCGTTTAGTACGTTTCCAATTAATCCCAGCAACCCTAGCCATCGGTACTGCTGAATCCCCGCAACTACACCGCCGTGTCGCGGCTCAAATCTGTGTTCTCCGGCCGGCCGCCTGATATGAAGGAGAAGAAGGTGAAGAAGGCGACCAACGCGGCGGTCAAGAAGCCTAAGAAGGCTACTGATGCCACACCCAACAGACGCACATCCCATGGAGCCGCCACGCGCAGGTCGTGGAAACAGGCACGGCATGGTGGCCATCCTAACCCTAACCCTAACCCTAACCTTAGCGACGGTGATCTCATCAGCAACCTCCCGGATGACATCACTACAGGAATGGCTCGCTGCGCCGACGGCCAAATGTCGGCGCCGTCGGCGTACGTCCGGTCCATGGCAGCGGCGTGCGAGCACCCTCGGCGTAGAGATTGCTACACCGACGGCCACCCTCGGCGTACGCAAGGCCGTCGGCGTAGGACAGGCCTGTGCTCCTATTCCGCTCCGGCCGTGACGGCTCGGTCACGGCGTCAGCGAGGCGCCGAGGGCCACCCTCGGCATACGGCATCACCCGCCTATGCCGACGGCCACCCTCGGCATACTTTTTTTCTTTTTTTCTTCTCCCTCATTTACTTTATATTATGTTTGTTTTACTTATGTACTAGTATGAATTATGTAAAAATAGTTACTTTTTTGAAGGAAAAAAATGGTAGATGGCATATGTAGATCCCACGAGTGACGCTCTTCGTAGACGGGTCGACGGGAGCCAGTAGGCCCAACATCTGCTATCGATGTACATATGTCCTAAAACAAAGGAAAAAAGTCCATTGCTAACCCTAACTCTAACCACCCTAACCCAAACCCTAGGGGTAGATTTGCGGGGTCCCCGCCCCCTAGGGTTTCCCTAGATACAACCCACCGGAGCGTCCGAATCGGTGGAAACTCCTGCTACGGCTCATCCGGGGCCTATTTCATTCCAAACCTATGGTTTCCATGTGCATATGTCCTAAACAAAGCAAAGCAAATAAAAAAATCCATTGGTAAACCCTCGCACGGAGAAAGCTATAGGGGTAGATCTGCAGGTCCCCGCCCTAGGGTTTCCCAAGATACGGATCACGGAGCGTCGGAATCGCTGGAAAACTTGCATTTCTTCCTAACATATGTGTACAAGTGTGATGTAAGGTTTTCTAACCTTGCATGTACGGCGTTGACGATTTCGCATACATGGCCCGCCTTGGTAAAATCCAGGATCTGTATGTGGAAACTCCTGCTACGGCTCATCGGGGCCTATTTCATTCCAAACCTATGGTTTCCATGTGCATATGTCCTAAACAAAGCAAAGCAAATAAAAAAATCCATTGGTAAACCCTCGCACGGAGAAAGCTATAGGGGTAGATCTGCAGGGTCCCCGCCTAGGGTTTCCCAAGATACAGATCACCGGAGCGTCGGAATCGCTGGAAAACTTGCATTTGTCCCTAACATATGTGTACAAGTGTGATGTAAGGTTTTCTAACCTTGCATGTACCGCGTTGACGATTTCCGCATACATGGGCCCGCACTTGGTAAAATCCAGGATCTGTATGTGGAAACTCCCACGGCTCATCCGGGGCCTATTTCATTCCAAACCTATGGTTTCCATGTGTATATGTCCTAAACAAAGCAAAGCAAATAAAAAAATCCATTGGTAAACCCTCGCACGGAAAAATCTATAGGGGTAGATCTGCAGGGTCCCCGCCCTAGGGTTTCCCAATATACAGATCACCGGAGCGTTGAAATGGAAAACTTGCATATGCCCATAACATATGTGTACAAGTGTGATGTAAGGTTTGGCTAACCTTGGATGTACCCGTTGTTGACGATTTCCGCATACATGGGCTAACACTTGGTAAAATCCAGGATCTGTATGTGGAAACTCCCGCCACGGCTCAAATGGAGCCTATTTTATGGTAAAGTATGCCCAACCTATGGTTTCCATGTACATATGTCCTAAATAAACCAAAACAAGTAAAAAATTACATTGGTGAACTCTCGCACGGAGAAAGCTATAGGGTAGATCTACGGGGTCCCGCCCTAGGGTTTCCCAAGATACGAGATCACCGGAGCGTCGAAATTGTTGGAAAACTTGCATCTGCCCCTAACATATATGTGTGTGACGCGTCATTTTATGTGCTAAATGTTTTCCGCGCGTTTGGACGGGTGCATGCGCGCGCCGGTACGGCCATACCGCATGTCCCGGCAGCCCCGTTTTGCGCAGTTGGCAAAGCAAACGGAGCCAAAATCGACGGAGCCGCGTGGCGTCATTTTATGTGTCCTAGTAACCACTGCAAAAGACGGAGGCAGGATACGGCAATTATCTTGGAAAACCCTTCACGAACAGGGCTATCTCGTGGAGTTCTATGGCTTTTAGGGAAATGAGTAGAAAACGGCCCGTTTCACCACATAGTTTGTCGGAACGAGGCCATATTTGGCACGTGCGTGGGCCTTAGGATGGGAAGCAAGGGCCCGGTCGTGGATTTCCAATCAGAACCACGGGCGAGGTTTTCCATTTTCGGGGTGCGGAAGGGCTTTTTTTGTGAAGCAGCTACATGGTGCGCATTTCGGTATCGTGCGGGACCTCCGCGCAGCGGCAGGATACCTCCTACGCACCACCTATCACATGCCATATGCGCGCGGAAGCCATCAGGAATCCCACCCGCTTCTGCGGTGCCCGCCGAATCCGGTGGAAAGCGACCGGATTTGAACTGGGCGACACTTTCCTTCGCTCAATAAATGGAAAATGTTTTTAGGTCTAGGACGCGTCATTTTATGTGCTAAATGTTTTCCGTTTCGCGCGTTGGCGGACGGGTGCACGCGCGCGCCAGGCATCGCCATGTCCCCGTTTTGCGCGTTGGCAAAGCAAACGGAGCCAAATAATCGAGCGGAGCCGCGTGGCGTCATTTTATGTGTCCTAGTAACCACTGCAAGACGGAACGGGATACGGCAATTATCTTGGAAAACCCTTCACGAGGAGGGCTATCTCGTCAGGAGTTCTATGGCTTTTAGGGGAAATGAGTAGGAAACGGCCCGTTTCACCACATAGTTTGTCGGAACGAGGCCATATTTGGCACGTGTGTGGGCCTTAGGATGGGAAGCAAGGGTCCGGTCGCAGATTTCCAATCCGAACCACGGGCGAGGTTTTCCATTTGGAGTGGGAAGGGCTTTTTGTGAAGCGGCTACATGGCGCATTTCGGTATCGCGCGGGACCTCGGCGCAGCGGTAGGATACCTCCTACGCACCACCTATCACATGCCATATGCGCGCGGAAGCCATCTGGAATCCCACCCGCTTCTGCGGTGCCCGCGAATCATTTGAAGCGCCGGTTGAGCTGGGCGACACTTTCCCGCTCAATAAATGGAGGAAAAATGTTTTTAGGTCTAGGACGCGTCATTTTATGTGCTAAATGTTTTCCGTTTCGCGCGTTGGCGGACGGGTGCACGCGCACGCCCGGTACGGCCATACCGCATGTCCCGGCGGCCCCGTTTTGCGCAGTTGGCAAAGCAAACGGAGCCAAAATCGAGCGGGAGCGTGGCGTCATTTTATGTGTCCTAGTAACCACTGCAAAACACGCTGGGATACGGCAATTATCTTGGAAAACCCTTCACGAACAGGGCTATCTCGTCCGGAGTTCTATGGCTTTAGGGAAATGAGTAGGAGCGGCCGTTTCACCACATAGTTTGGAACGAGGCCATATTTGGCACGTGCGTGGGCCTTAGGATGAGAAGGGCGTCGCGGATTTCCAATCCGAACACGGGCGAGGTTTTTCCATTTTGAGTGCGGAAGGGCTTTTTGTGAAGCAACTACATGGTGCGCATTTCAGTATCGCGCGGGACCTCCGCGCAGCAGGATACCTCCTACGCACCACCTATCACATGCCATATGCGCGCGGAAGCCATCTGGGAATCCCACCGCTTCTGCGGTGCCCCGCCGAATCCATGGAAAGCCGGTTGAACTGCGACACTTTCCTTCGCTCAATAAATGGAGGAAAAATGTTTTTAGGTCTAGACGCGTCATTTTATGTGCTAAATGTTTTCCGTTTTGCGCGTTGGCGGACAGTGCACGCGCGCGCAGGTACGGCCACCGCTTGCCGGCCCCGTTTTGCGCGGTTGGCAAAGCAACGGAGCCAAAATCACGGAGCCGCGTGGCGTCATTTTATGTGTCCTAGTAACCAGCAAAAGACGGAACTGGGATACGGCAATTATCTTGGAAAACCCTTCACGAACAGGGCTATCTCGTCGGAGTTCTATGGCTTTTAGGGGAAATGAGTAGGAAACGGCCCGTTTCACCACATAGTTTGTCGGAACGAGGCCATATTTGGCACGTGCGTAGGCCTTAGGATGGGAAGCAAGGGCCCGGTCGCGGATTTCCAATCCGAACCACGGGCGAGGGTTTTTCCATTTTCGGGGTGAAGGGCTTTTTTTGTGAAGCAGCTACATGGTGCGTATTTCAGTATCGCGCGGGACCTCCGCGCAGCGGTAGGATACCTCCTACGCACCACCTATCACATGCCATATGCGCGCGGAAGCCATTCTGGGAATCTTGCGGTCGCCTTGAATCCGCTAGGACCGGATTTGAACTGGGGTGACACTTTCCTTCGCTCAATAAATGGAGGGAAAAATGTTTTTAGGTCTAGGACGCGTCATTTTATGTGCTAAATGTTTTCCGTTTCGCGCGTTGGCGGACGGAGTGCACCGCGCGCCCGATGCAGCCATACGCATCCGTCCCGGTTTTGCGCAGTTGGCAAAGCAAAGCAGCCAAAATCGGAGCGCGTGGCGTCATTTTATGTGTCCTAGTAACCACTGCAAAAGACGAAACCATGGGTCAGCTGTCATTGGATGCCGTTCAAAGGGGTAGATCTGGTCCTCGGCATCGCCCCACGCGCCTTAATATATATATCTATAATAATTATATATATTATGATTATTATATGGACCTATTCTTAATATATATATATATATATTAGTATATTATATTCAGAAAAATAATTGAAATGAAAAAAAAAATTGGGCTATGCCGAGGGCCACCGTCGGCGTATCTCCCGCCCTCGGCATAGCCCCCCTAACCCTAAAACAACAACACGCGCGCGCGCGGTGCCTCCCCGATCCCCAACCTGAGCCGACCGCGCCGCCGCCACCGCCGCCGCCACCGCGCCACCAGCGCTGCCGCACCCGCCGCCGCCTTCCCGAGCCGCCGCGCCTCCTCACCTCCAGCGCGCCGCCTGCCCCCTCCCCACCGCAGGTCGCCTGACCCGCCGCCGCCCCCTCCTCACCCGAGCCCCTCGCCGCCGCCCCCTCCTCACCCGAGCCCCTCGCCGCAGCCCCTCCACCTCACCCGAGCCCCTCGCCGCCGGCCCCGCTCCTCCTCTCGCCCGCCACCTTCCCGTCGCCGCCTCCTGCCCGCCGCCGCCTCCTCTGGCCCCGGCCCCCTCCTCCCGACGCCGCCTCCTGCCAGCCTCCTCTGGCCCCCGGCCCCCTCCTCCCGTCGCCACTTGTCCCGCAGATGGTAAGTGATTTAGCTCTTTTTTTTCATTTTTGTTTTGCTTTAGTATTGGTTGAAATAGAAATGTGTATAGTTGAAATAGAAATGTGTAATGTGTAATGTGAATGTGAATAGAAATGACGATCCCGTATTTGTAATGTGTATTGTGAATGTGAAATAGAAATGTGAATGTGAAATAGAAATAGAAATGACGATCCCGGATTTGTAATGTGTAATGTGCATGTGAAATAGAAATGTGAATGTGAATGGAAATAGAAATGCAAATGTGAATTTGTTCTAATAACATGGATTTGTAATAGGCTATGCCGTGACCGCCTCGTCGTGAGCACCCCGGCGTGACGATCCCGGATCTTGACGCGCTTCTCGACGGTCGCCGACATCGACACTCGGTTGTTCCACTACTTCCTCTACAGCCGAGGGTGAGCAAAATTTCGAACTTCTTCTCCGCATTTTATTTATGTCACTAGATTCATTTTCCAAGTCAAATTGCGTAACCTAGGTGTCACTTCCCGTCCTCAAGCGTTACGCGGATAAATATGCATTAGTGGTCGCATATTTTCAACCGTAACGCTGCGGCATTTACGGGACAGTCGGCGGATCCGTAGTTGGCGTTCTCCATGCTCTGCTCCGGTCCAGTCAGATTTCGGCCGCCTCCCGTTGTTCTCCGGATGCACATCCTCTTGTCTTTTTAGACGTGTATCGGGAGAGCAGCGGAGTCTTCTTCGCTGGCCGGACAGCGATGGAGAAACGTACTCAATCTCGGATCCGGCGGCTAGGAGCCCACCTAGTAGAGATGTAGGTTGATGCATTCGTTTTTTTGTTAAAAAATTAAAATATGATGCATTTTCCTATTTGATATAAATGCTATGCTTGTCGTTTGGCTTCCAATAGAGCAGAGGATGGCTGATAATGGATGGTGTAAGGGTACATTGCCCCTATGTGTGGTTTTGGTAATTAATGACAACCCCTATGGACTAATGTTTTCATTGAGTTTATATGAAGGAATATTCCATAGGTACTACTTGTACTCCATGTGTTGGATTCAAGTATGGATGCCATGAAGATAAAGGTATACCTTGTGTATTGGCATCAAGATCATCGGTATGAAGATATATATATGTGATATGATCAAGAAGAAGAAACGAAGATGGAGTTCTTATGTGGAACTCAATATTAGCCATGCTCTATCTTATGTGAGTATGAGAAGATACAAGGTTGAGTTGGGCAAGTTCAAGATGAGCATCTCAAATGAATCACATGCTTGAAGCTTGCCATCCATTTGGTGATAATGGACTTGTGAAGATGTGCATCAATGGAGCTTTCCCATCATAGTGTATGGGGAGCATTTGTGAGTCTTCACAAAGCAACATTGGTCAAGTGAGGCATTCCGGCTTGAGTGGAGCGTGAAGAGCTATCATCAAGATCAAGCGGGATGCGCAAGGCAAAGGTATGACCTTGATAGGTTTCCTTTTACCGGTCTCAAGGTGGTTGTTGGGAGACCGGATTATAGGATGGATAGCGCACTATTAAGAGGGCTTTCGGTTGGGTAACTTGATCACATCGTCTTAGGGAGCTCAATCCTTTGCATACTTTGCATATCCGTATTGCTTCTTGGTGTTTCTCTGTGTGAGGTTCTTGAGCTTGTTGCTAGCTTTACAACAAGCCCAAGTTCATCGGAATACGCATGCATCTTCTATTGCGTTTTCGAGGTTGGGTGATTTTGCGGTTATTCATGATATAAGGTTCTACCTTATATTCATGATAAAATCCCCTCCTATAGATTCTTGTGTTTTCACTTTTCATAGGATAGCATTTGTTGTTGTCTTCCAAGCAAAACTGGTTTCATTCGAATCGGGATTCGGGAGCAAAAGTTATTAAAGAAAGAGGAAAAGAGAAAGAAAAAAAGAAAAGAAAGAAAAAAAAGGAGGAGGAGCAGCCGGCCGGTCGGCCGGCCTCCCCCAGCGCCGGCCCACCCGGCGAAACCGGCCCGGGCGCTTGTGCCATCCGGGGCGGGCTCCGGTGGCCTTTGGGCCCGTGTCCGGTCACGCCCGGTGCCGACCGGCCCACCCGGCGCTGCCCCGGCCGGACCGGCCTCCCGCCGGCTGGGCCTTACGCGCGCCCGCGCGGCCCACTCCCCGCGCGCCCCGTTGCTCTCCGCCGCCCGTGCGCTGCTGCCGCCCCGCCGGCCGTGGGCCGGCCCGACCGGCGCCCAGCTGGGCTGGTCAGCGCCAGCTCCGGTCGGCCGGCCTGCCACCGGCTGGGCACCTTTTTGGGCCGTTTCTCTTCCCCTTTTCATTTGTTTTTTCCCCCAACGGCTCTATTTTCCCCTTAGCTATAAATAGGCTTCTTCCACCTTGAGCCAAGCTAGTTCTTCCTATTCTCTCTCCTCCATTGCTACTATTTGAAGAACTTGCTCTTCCTCTTGAATCCCCCAACCATTCTTGCTCATATTTGAGGATTTGAGAGAGTGGATCTAGATCTACACTTCCACCAAACCAATTCTTCTCTAAGTGAGGGAATCTCTTGGGATCTAGATCTTGGAGTCTTTGGTTGACTTTCCCCTTGTTCTTCCTCTCCAATCTCATCCTAGCATTCGTTGCTTTGGTGGGATTTGAGTGTGAAGGACTTGAACACCTCCGGTGTTCTTGCTTTATCATCATAGTTGTTATCACCAATTTGACCAAGCAGAGGTGGGCCGCGATCAAGATGGACGTGAAGATTGTACGTGGAAGAAATACGTGAATCGGCCTGGTTTACCAAGTTGGGCTGAACCGCCCGTGTATCTGTAACATATTAGATCGCATCTTAGTTTAGAAATTAGAGTTTATCTCGTGCACGGTTTGGTGCACGTCCACATTAGAAAGTCCGCTGGACTATAAATATGTACCTAGGGTTTATGGAATAAACAACAACCAACGTTCAACACAAACCAATCTCGGCGCATCGCCAACTCCTTCGTCTCGAGGTTCCTCCGGTAAGCATCATGCTGCCTAGATCGCATCTCGCGATCTAGGCAGCACAAGCCTGCCTAGTTGTTCATGCGTTGCTCGTACTGAAGCGTTTTTGATGGCGAGCAACGTAGTTATCTTAGACGCGTTAGGGTTAGCATCGTTCTTAGCATCATATGCTCGCGTAGTGCAACCCTTGCGCGTCTAGCCCTGTGCCTCATCATGGGTGCGGGGGCGGCACCCCGCTTGATCTTTATTTAGTAGATCTGATCCGTTATGGTCGATCCTTGATTCATCAAGGATTAGTTTAATATCTGCAATAGTTAGGCCTTACAAGGGGTTGGAGGATCCAGCGGCATGGGTGTAGTTTGCTGCCCCTAGACGGGACGTCCAGGATCAACCTAGTGTTGGTTTTTAGGCCTTGTCTAGGGCTGGCTTACGTTTACGTGCGTGAGCCGAGGCCCAATCGTGAGTAGGATGATCCGATTATGCGGTGAAAACCCTAGATCGTCGTGGATCTCATACGCTTTATATTGATCAAGCAGGACCACCATATATTCGGCCACCTTGGACGAATCATGGGTGAATCGGCTCCCTGAGCGGTTCACAGGACAACTGAGAGCCGATCGAGGCTCGTATTTAACGTGTACGTGTGTGCCCTGCAGGAAACTAAGCGAGGCATCATCCACCTTCCGACCGGTATAGGTCGGGTGGCACGCCTGCGACCCCGCATCGGCGCGCGACCGGGGAGGCTTTGCGGGCCGTCGCTGAGGGACCAGGGCCAGCCGCAGCCCTAGTCATTCCCGGCTCTACCGTGTTGGCCAGTCGCTGCCCGCCGGTGGGTTTGGAGCCAACATTCGCACGCCCGGTGGGACACATCTTCAACGACAACCATCTCGCCATCCACAGAGATGGCGAAAGACACCATCTCCGTCTTCATCGAAGTGGCAGAAGAAACTCCGGTCACGTACGGGGATCTCAATGGCGAGCTCAAGAAGAAGTACGACGAGATCAAGTCTGCCCTCGAAGCCGACCTAATCGGCTCTTTCCACGGGACCCGCTCCCATGGCATCGGATGGAAGGGGTTCACACCTGAAGCGCACTTGATGGAGTGGACTGTCCCCCCGTCCGAAGAACGCACCAGGTCGCTGCGTCGGAGATCAACTTCATGGTGGCTCATTCGCTGCACCGCCATTCGAGAGTGAATACGTTGGAGCGCGTCGCGCTGCGCGTGATCCAGGAGATCATGAGCCATCAGTACTCTCCGTCAGGACCAGCCCTAGGGACTCACCAAGGGGAAACGTTGCTCCATTCCGTCCCCGCTGCCATTCGCGTTGGCAGCGCCCGAGCGCCGAACTCATCGGCTTTTGTCGTCTACAAGATTGGTGGTGACCCCAGTGACTACCAGTTCCTACGACGCGCCCAAGGAGGTCCCGCACGGATACGCATGTGCATACGTGCCGACTGCAGCACACTGGGCACCCTCGAACCGGTGGCTATAGCAGGGACCGGGCAGCGGAGGAACGTCGGAGCAGACCGAGAAGCGACGTGGCTAGCTAAATCGCCACCGGCCAAACTCGAGCCCAGCTCTGCAGTTGACTCGAACCGAAACGAGCATGGCTGGTTAAGTACGCCACTCCCATCTTCAGGGTTCGGCACCCGGCCATCACCGCGGATCAAATTTATACGATCTGAAAGATCGGTTCGGCATGATGCCGAAGAGAAAGATCGGCTATACCAAGCCGTACCCAATGAGTACGAATTGATCCCTACCACCCAAATATCGGCTCCCGGACTTCACAAAGTTCAGCGGATCGGATGGCTCCAGCTCCATCGAGCATGTGAGCCGATATTTGGCACCTGGGCATGATCTCAGCGTCGGACGAGCTGCGCGTGAGGTACTCTCGCAGTCCCTCACAGGATCGGCTTTCGGATGGTACACGTCGCTGCCACCGAACTCAATCCAGACTGGAAGCAGTTGGAAGAACGGTTCCATGAGCAATATCACTCAGAGGCTTCCGAGGCTGGCATTGCCGATCTAGCCCAAGTACGACGAAGCGCGGAGAAACGGTGTCCGAATACATTCAGCGCTTCAGGACCGTCAGGAACCGATGCTATTCGGTTCATGTAAAAAGAAGCAGTCGAGTGGCGGTGGTGGGTCTATCATCATCGATCAAGGAAGTGGCCTCCCAGGCGGACTACCCTTCATTAGCACACATGGTGCAGAAGTTGTCAGCATATGAGCAACGCCACCCGGATATCTACCAAGATAAATTCAAGCGCGTGGTTACCATGGTTGGCGCGAAGATGAAGGCCGGGAGAGCGAGAGGTCGCAGTAGCTGAGTGGACTCGAGGCAGGCCAGTAACCTGTAAATGGGTAAAGCCACCAGGGCCTCCAAGAGGGTTCGACTTCGACGTGACGAAAACCGAGCAGATTTTCGACCTCTTACTCGCGGAGAAGCACATAAAGGTACCCGAAGGCCACAAATTTCCTACGGTGCAAGAGCTGAACGGAAAGCCATACGCAAGTGGCATAACACGTTCACCCACACCACCAACGACTGCAGGGTGTGGCGTCAGCAGATCCAAGTGGCGATAGAAAATGGGCGATTAATTTTTAACCAGTACGCCATGAAGGTCGACACACACCCCTTCCCCGTCAACATGGTGGAGTTTACCCACCTCGGAGGGTGCCAGCCTGATTTCTCAGCCAATATCAGTATGGTAGAGCTTGGACACCGCTCTGAGAAGGACGGGGATGAGGACAGCTGCTCTCAGAGCAACAGAGGGGGCCGCTCCATGCGATCGGCTCCGTCAAGATGGCAAGCGCTACATCACAGGGAAGTGAAGAACATAAGATACCAACGACCCCTCTCGATCACCTCCTCAACAAGTATGTTAGTCGATATGACCAACGCCGGCGATGCAACAACAATGATGAAAGAGGTCGTATGACCGAAACGACGAAAGGCATCGCCGACGGAATCGTGATGAGGAGCGACGGGAGCGCCACGGTAGGGAGCAGGACGATACGGACAGGCATTGGCTGCCCTTTCGTTTCTGGGATTCAGGAATGAGCCGATTACCAACAATCGGCAAGCCCGAATGCAACCGGAAGAAGAAGGAGACAGCCAACGTATCGTGTTCGAGCGCTTAGGGCCTCCCACCGCAAAACAGACGGGCTGAGACCCCTCAGTTGGAAGATCTCGATGATTCAGAAGACGAAGGGGAATACGAAGAAGACAGGTGCCACGTCCAAGGTGGTGCCACGACGGTCTCAGCCATACACAAAACGCAGGGTTCAGCGATTGCGCGGTCGGAGGAAGCTGAAAGGATGTACTTGCATACGAGGAAGGCGCGGCCTGATCTGGCTGCGAAAGTCCGAGGACCCTGGATGAGGAGGGGCTACCGCAAAGAAAGAGTGGCGCCCCAAGCAAAAGAGAGCCGATGATGACACATCGGCTGGCACAAACATGGTGTTCATTCGTCCGGCGGGGTGTAGTGCTCCACGATTACACGGTGCACCCGACATGGATGACAACAAGCACACCAACGTGCTAAAGTCAGAGATTGGGCTGGTTTTATCCCGACATGGACGAGTAGCAAGACTACATGGCGAGGCCGATCCTTGCGATCGGCCCTCCGAAACTGATGAAGGGATATTACAAAACCTTCACCGAGCAAGCAACATGGAGGCCGATTCCAGCAATCGGCCAAAATTGTCCTCACCATCTGCTTTGCCTGGGATCAACGTTGGACCCAACAGGGACTACCTAAGAGCCGATACCATCAATTCTCTTGACAGAATCGGCTCGGGGGGCACCTAGATGGATAAAACACTAAGTATGGAGGCCGATACACAAGTCGGCCTGAAATTTTTAAATTTTTCATAGCCGATGCATGGCCATCGACTTTAGAATTGAGAAGCAGCCGATGCATGGCCATCGACTCAAGAAATACAATTGTCAACCAGAAGGTCAGCCCTAGTAAATTATGAAGAGAAGCCACAATGAAAGAACTCCTCAAGAGAGTAGTTTAACGGCTCAGATCTTCTCTTCAAGAACATGCTAAGGGCAGCTTGGGTGTCCAGATCAGGTTAAGGGTGGGTCGCATCAGATCCACCAAAGGAAGGGAGCCGATCTGAAACTCGGGGGGCAGCCCACCTTGAAGGCTCTCTGCAAGCCGATTTACGTGCAAATCGGCTGGCTCTGCATGATCAAGCCCAGGCTAGTTCGGCTAAATCTCGCCTCGAGTAAGGCTCGGGGGCGCAGGCCTGGTGGATGCTTTGTTTTTGCTCTGTTTAAAAGCCGATTGGGATATCAACGGCTGGTCCTTCATTGCAACCTTCTTCACAAATGATGATTATTGAAGAACATTATTAGGTTTGGTTGGGAAAGTTCAAAGGTTTCCCTGAAGATACTGCATTTTCTGCCAAATTTAGAAAATCATCGGTTGGAGAAGGGAAGGGCGAATCTTGAAGGACCGATACGGTGCTATCGGCTCATTATGCATTGGCAAAGGGGACGAATCGGCAAGGTCAGTGGGAGAGGAAATCGGCAAATCAAATTGGGGAAAAGTTCTTCATTAATAAGAAAGATTTCTTACATAGTAGAACTGATTGCCCTCGAAAGGGGATACATTGCCCCGCCTACTTCTACGGATCCTATGCTAAGGGCCCTATCTACGGGCTGTTGCTGCCCTCGTCATCGCCATCATCGCGTCGGCGCTGCTCCCGACGGCTCGTCGTCACTGCTCCCGGCCGCCGGCGGGACCTTCATTGTCCTCGTCTTCCTCGTCGTCGTCGTCGTCGCTGTCGAAGTCACTCAGATTTCCCGGCCAGGGGCAATGGCGCTTGGCCGGCGGCTCGTCGGGGAGGTCGTCGTCGTCGTCCTCCTCTTCCTCCTCCTTCACCTCCTCGGAGGTGGCCCCCCCAGGGGAAGTGATCATCCTCGCTTTCTTCCACCGCTTCTTTATCGGCAAGGAAGCGGAGATCGCGCTCCCCGTCAGTCGGGGACCTGTCGTCCTCTGACCAGATGGAGAAGTCATGGTCGACTCCTCCCGGCCGCAATGGCGCGGCGGATGTTGGCCGCGTGGACTTCTGCTGGGTTGTACTCCGGCGTCGGCTCGCGGGATGTGGAGGACTGGCTGGAAAGATCCGATGGAGCAGAGGAAGAAGAAGACATCGTGGCGCAGGAGGGCTTTTCGAGATGCTAATGCGAAGAAGATGCAGAGGAGAACTGTTCGTAGCGTTAAATAAAAGGGGACATAATAGAAATTCAATGCCACAGCAGTTTCCGAGGAAGTGGTGCCAAAACTGTCAAATCGTGCGGAGAAGTTGAGAAGGCAAGTTGTCATGATGAGGGACTGCGACGGTTCTGCTCTGCCACGACATGACCCTATGAGAGAAAAGCATAATGATTTTGGAAATGTCATTTCCAAAACCAGGGGGGCATGTGTTATCAATTTGACCAAGCAGAGGTGGGCCGCGATCAAGATGGACGTGAAGATTGTACGTGGAAGAAATACGTGAATCGGCCTGGTTTACCAAGTTGGGCTGAACCGCCCGTGTATCTGTAACATATTAGATCGCATCTTAGTTTAGAAATTAGAGTTTATCTCGTGCACGGTTTGGTGCACGTCCACATTAGAAAGTCCGCTGGACTATAAATATGTACCTAGGGTTTATGGAATAAACAACAACCAACGTTCAACACAAACCAATCTCGGCGCATCGCCAACTCCTTCGTCTCGAGGGTTCCTCCGGTAAGCATCATGCTGCCTAGATCGCATCTCGCGATCTAGGCAGCACTGCCTGCCTAGTTGTTCATGCGTTGCTCGTCTTGAAGCGTTTTTGATGGCGAGCAACGTAGTTATCTTAGACGCGTTAGGGTTAGCATCGTTCTTAGCATCATATGCTCGCGTAGTGCAACCCTTGCGCGTCTAGCCGTCCTTGTGCCTCATCATGGGTGCAGGGGCGGCACCCCGCTTGATCTTTATTTAGTAGATCTGATCCGTTATGGTCGATCCTTGATTCATCAAGGATTAGTTTAATATCTGCAATAGTTAGGCCTTACAAGGGGTTGGAGGATCCAGCGGCATGCAGGGTGTAGTTTGCTGCCCCTAGACAGGACGTTCCGAGGATCAACCTAGTGTTGGTTTTTAGGCCTTGTCTAGGGCTGGCTTACGTTTACCGTGCGTGAGCGCGAGGCCCAATCGTGAGTAGGATGATCCGATTATGCGGTGAAAACCCTAGATCGTCGTGGATCTCATACGCTTTATATTGATCAAGCAGGACCACCATATATTCGGCCACCTTGGACGAATCATGGGTGAATCGGCTCCCGAGCCGATTCACGGGACCTGAGCCGATCGAGGCTCGTATTGCGTGTACGTGTGTGCCCTGGAAACTAAGCGAGGCATCATCCACACCTTCCTGACCAGGTATAGGTCAGGTGGCACGCCCTTGCGACCGCATCGCGCGACCGGGAGGCTTTGCGGGCCGTCGCTCGAGGGCAGGGCCAGCCGCAGCCCTAGTCATTCCCGGCTCTACCGTGTTGGCCAGTCGCTGCCCGCCGGTGGGTTTCTGACGCCAACAATAGTGTTGAGCTCTCCACCACGATTTGTTCGAGTGAGAGACCGCGAGCTTGTTACTCTTGGAGGGTGACCTCCTAGTTGGCTTGGTGATTGGTGCTCCGGTGATCTCTTCAAGAAGATTGTGAAGAGGCCCGGGCTTCTCCTTCGTGGAGCTTGTGAAGTGGTTGTGGAGCTTGCCATCTCCGGAGCGGAGGAAAAGCTAACCATAAGGAAAGGGCCATTATCCTTCGTGGGTGTGGTTCGGAGAATAGGGTGAGCCTTCGTGGCGCGGGGAATCCTTCGTGGGACCTCCACTCCTCCAAACGTGACGTACCTTGTTGCAAAGCAAGGGAACACGGGAATACATCCTCGTCTCCGCGTGCCTCGGTTATTTCTATACCCGAGCTCTCTTTCCTTGTGATAGCCATCGTGCTTGAAGTATATATATATCTTGCTATCACTTGTGCTACATATATCTTGTGCCTATCTTGCTTAGCTCTAGTTGTTATTGTTATACCTAGTTGAGCTTAGCATATCTAGGGTTTGTGCTTGTAAACTAAACAATAGTTTAATTCCGCATTCTTACAAGACAAATCCGAAAGAGTTTGTAATTGCCTATTCACCCCCCCCTCTAGGCGACATCTCGATCTTTCAATTGGTATTAGAGCAAGGTCTCTCCTTGTTTAAGGCTTCACCGCCTTGAGAGTAAAGATGTCGGCTAGTAATTTAGTGCACAATGACACAATTATCTTTGTTGGCACAAATTATCTTTTGTGGCGAAATTGCTTGCTTTGCAAACTTCGGACCTTGTGTCCAAACATTGAGCAATTTCTAGATGTAGGTTTTTCTCCTCCGATGGACCCTCAAAATCTATCTTTAGAGGATGAGAAAAACTTACATCTTGAAGCTCTAGTAGCTAATGAGCTTGTATTCTCTTTGAGACCAGATTTTCATAGGTTCTTGATATATATAAAGCGAAAATCGTCTCATGAGATGTGGATCAAGCTTAAGGAAATGTTTGGTGGATCCACTTCTCATTTGGTTGGTGGTGACTCCGAGGAGCTCTCTTCCCCTTCACATCATGAAGAGCTCCAAGTTGCTTCCACCTCCGGCCGTGATGAGTTCTCATCTTCTTCCACTTCACCAACGTGTAGCAAGACACGAGGTAATGATATGGTGAGTGGTGAGGAAAATTGCAATGTTGATATTGTGCTCAATAGTGATGATTCTTCATCTCTATCCCATTGTAATGCTTCCTCTTTGGACTTAAACACATCTAGCATTAAAAATAACCTACATGCTTGTGTTGATGGTCCTTGCATATCATGTGTAAATTGCTTACATAGATCTCATGATGATATGCTTACCTTGTCTTGTTCCCATAATCAAAATGCTTCTATTTCCTCTAGTTGGTTGTTGACTAACAATGTAGAGGAAACCGAACACTCTATGGATCAAGACACGACTTCAAATGAGGATTCAAGAATATCTTCATCTTCATCCTCCGGTATGCACATGTGCCTTATGGCAAATGGATCAAAGGTATCTCCTACTTTGACTCCTAACACTTCCTCTAATGATGAGAGTGATGATGATGATAATGATGAAGAATATAATATCTTGGTGCATAATATGGCAATGGTATATGCTTCTCTTCATGGTAATAAAGAAGCTCGTGCTAATCTCGAACACTCTATGGATACCTTGAGTAAATATAGGGAAACCATAGTGGAGTTGGAGTCCCATATTGAAAATGGGGAAAAGAGATTCACTCTCCTCAAGCATGAGCTAAAAGATGAGAAGCATACTAATTTTATGCTTACACAAAAAATTGAATCCTATATGCATGAAAATGAGAAAACTATTGTTGATGCTTGTGCTACTAACTCTACTTCTTGTGAAGCATCTACCTTAAAGGAGAATGTTGAGCTAAGGGCTCAACTTGAGTTGCTAACTAGCAATTGTAGGGAATTGGAAGAAAGCAATAAAACGCTCTCACACTCTCTTGAGGATCTT
This sequence comes from Lolium multiflorum, assembly GCA_030979885.1. NCBI lineage: Eukaryota > Viridiplantae > Streptophyta > Magnoliopsida > Poales > Poaceae > Lolium > Lolium multiflorum. Next base: position 1,867,058 of record CM061751.1, on the reverse strand, counting down.
CTAACTTCCTACGATGGGCTAAAGTTAGCTCATGAGGCTTGTATCACTAAGGTAACATCTTGTGAGCCTCATGTGGACATTAGCACAATCTCTACTACAAATGCTATATCGACATGTGCTAGTCCTAGTAGTCCATCTAGTCAAACTAGTGATACACCTTGTGTTGGATTACTTGCTTTGCCTTGTTGCTCTAATAATGAAGCTTCTACTTCCTCTAGTACTTGTATTTCTACTAACCATGTAGAGGAAATCAAAGAGCTCGAGGCCCAAGTCCTTTCTTTAAAGAAAGACTTGGAAAAGCGTCATGAAGGGAAATCCGCACTTGACAAGATGTTGAGTATGCAACAATCCCCCAATGACAAGAGTGGACTTGGATTCAATTCCAATAACAAGAGCAAGTCCAAGAGCAAGAGCAACAAGAAGAAGGGCCAAGACAAAGTCAAGGATCCGGCCAAGTTGGTTTGCTTCAAGTGCAAGGTTGAAGGGCATCATGTTAGATCATGTCCATTGAAGAAGAAGAAGCACTTGAGTGAGAAACAACAAGGGAAACGGCCACAAGGTCAAGGTCAAGCTCATGCTCGACCTCAAGTTGAAGATAGGCCACTTCCCAAGAAGAATCAAGATATTGTTCCCCAAGAGAAGAAATCAATAAAGAAGAGAAAGGGGAACACTTGCTACTTATGCCGTGTGAAGGGGCACTTTGCTTCTTCATGTTTAGGTAGTACCTTATCTAACCCTATAATTGTTGATGATGATTATTCTCTAGGGAAGGATAAGGATGGCAATGTGTTTGCCAAGTTTGTTGGAACTCAAAGTGGTCTCAAGAAAAGGACCATTTGGGTTGCCAAGCCTATTGTGACTAACCTCTTAGGACCCAACTTGGTTGGGGACCAACAAGCTCAAACGTGATCAATAGGTACATGTGGAGGTCATTGGAGACTTGGCTACTTCATGAAGAATTAAGGGATCTTCATATATTATATTTTGACCAAGTCAAGTCATATGGATTATCATCTATATCTTATATCCAATGTTCCTCTTTGCGGTAACTTATACTTCAACTCATCATATTTATTGTAAGTTACTTGCCCCTTTGCATGTTTGGTTTTGTACCAAATATTTGTGTGTATGTGTTGTGTCTTACTTACCTATCTTGTGTATTCAAGTATGTTTGTTTGACTCATCATATACTTGTGTATTGTTTTGGAGCCTAATGCATTTTGATGATATCTTATTTGGCTCCCTTTGAAGTGATTAATGGAACATCCCATTTTGGGGGAGTGATATGCTTTGTGCATCTCTCTTTCTTTAAAATGTGTGTACATGGGTACCACCACTTAGTATTGATATTGCAAGATTATCTAGTCACTATGTGGTGTGTCATACTCATGAGAAATTCAAATTCTAAAATATCCATTAATCATCTCTAGTTGAATTTTAAGTTGCCTCTTGTTTAGAAGAAATGTTTTATCACATTATGGGGGAGTAATATGTTTTGTACATATCACAAGCCTAGAAAATGTGAACATATGAGGTTATGCCACTTAGAGTTAATGCTCTTAATTATCTTGTTCTTAGGTGGCATGTTTTTCTCAAACAAGCTCCACTTCTATTAAAAAGCTTTTATTGGCTCATCTTATGGACTCTTGTTTGATTAAGAAATTCTTGGTACGGTTTTCCTCAAATACATATCTCTATATCTTATTTGGGACACCGTTTGCTTCAAGTTATTCTAATCATTGCCGTGCGTGATTGTGTGACTAGTTGAAGCTATCAAGAATCTTCATCCGTGCATAGTGCTCAATTCTATATACTTATCCTATGCCTTTTATTGTGAAGTTGATCCTTACTAACATTGTGAATACTCCACCGGAAATTATTTCCAATATACTCATTGTCTTTGACAATTGATAACCTTGTATGTGGTTGAATTTTTGGATCATCTTCACCTTGGATTGTTTATTATTGCCTTATTCTACTTCCAACAAATCTTTGTTGCTCCCATGTGTCTTCCTTGTTCCTTTGAAAAATCTTTTGATAAATTCTCTTGATTCATATCAAGTGTTTGTTTTGGAAGACAAACCTTTTCCTTACGGTACATTGTGCCATTGTGAAAAGTGTATAGGGTTTGGTTTATTTTGTTTGAACCTTGCTCTTTTGGGGAGTTTGCTATCTCATTCTTTCTTACATGATTCATTTGCTTGAATGAGATAAATCCTTGAGCATGTTTGCTTTATTTCATCCTTTATGCTCAATGGTTTCTTCTTAGTTCATTTGTTGAACTTTGTTGAACAAATCTTTTGTGATTTGCGTCTTTGATATATTTTGGACAACAAATTTGTTTGGTGACACCTTTATGCCTTATTCGATTCTTTTGGTGTTTTGTCCAAAGTATATCTTTCTTGGATCTTTAAAAGTTTTGGTGCATGCTTATATGTAATTTGTTTATGCTTGTAGCATGCTTGCTTTCTTTCGATCCATTATATAGGGTATACTCCATCAAATCCTAAACGGCTAAGATGTGCATGAAATTCAAATTTCGTCTATAAATATGCACATATTGATATGGAGTGTATCCTATATATTGTGGTTAGTCTAACCATTTTGGACCCAATGAGTTTGGGGACCAAGATGTACTTGAATGATGTTTTAGGTACATTGGAGATGCAATGGAGGCTTGTCTCATCTATAAGGAAGGTGTTGTCACCATATGAGAATTGGAGTCAAGTTAGGATGATCGATGAACTCTTATCTACTACATCAAGCCATTGCTATCTCGGTAACAAGTATCTTATTCATGCATTCTCATATAGCATCCAACCTCTTGTAGGTTGTATCTTGGCATGAAATTATTTATTTCAAAAATATTGCGGTTCTTGAAAAAAATCATTTTTAAAGCGAAACTTCTTATTGTACATTTGAGTAATTTGAGAAGATGCATATGTTGGGAATATATATATATATACATCATGTTTATGATTCACCTACCCAAATATGCCCTCTAGCAATTTATTGCATATCAATTCCTCAAAGAGCTCTTATGTGCAATATTGATGAAATTGCGAAATAAATCCATATTTATGATACTTGTTGCCTTTCTCAAAACACTCCAACTAGCTCTACTCCCCTTATTGTTAGTTGTGATGTTTTTGAGATTTAACTTGGTTGAAGTTCATTAATATACCATAAGTGAAAATTGGAGCCATAGGCTATATATGCTTCTTAAGCAAACATCCTTTGGTATATCTTATGACTTCATCTTGGATATCTTGTCTTATCTATTTTGTTAACCTCTTATGTGTGCATGTCTCTTTATGGATCATTTGTCCACTTTAGAAACTTATATACATAAGAGCGTTAATCCATCACCTTGATATCTTTGTTCTTTGCCGACCATCTTTTATCCTTTTGTTTCTTAGTGGTGTTGGTAAAGGAGATTTATGAGTGCTTGGTTTATTTGTTTTCCTTCTTGCACTCATATCTCGTAATTGTTGGACTAAAGTTGTTCTTGATAAGCATATTCTCTTTATCTTAGTTGTGCTCTAAATGATATATAGGGAGTGAGGATTCCATGTTTGTGCATATTGTATTCAAATGCAAACATTATAAATTGTGCACGAACCTTGGGGAGCTTTCTTATTTTTTATTTAAGAGCACTATATCTCTCTTATCATGATATCTTTGTTTGTCCAATTGGATCTTTGATTGCTTGCTTTACTTGTTGAAGCTCACTTCACCATGTTATCTTTATGCAATCTTTGATCCTCAATATAGTTTGATTTCCTTCAAGTATTCATCATTGGATATGTGCACTTGATTCCACTCAAATTATGAGAAGTGCACACTTTGGGGAGGAACTCACATTATATTGGCCTTCTAAATTTTTCACCCATTTTGACAATCGATGCCAATGGGGGAGAAGTTTAGAGGGTTTAAGGGAATGGTTTTATACTTAAGCTTGGTTTGTGCTTAAGTGTTTTGCCTCTCATGCATTCCATATTTATATGTCTTGCATGGTTGTATATATATAGTGGAAACTATCCCAAAGGTTAATCTTGACAATGTATGCAATGAATTCATATTCATCACACGTGCATACATTGTGGGGGAGTTTTCTCTATATATATTGGTTCTACTCACATCCATTGCATTTGTTGTAGTTGTGTGAGTAGAGCCGGTTTTGATATGGACTAGTTGCTTTGTGTTACTTGACCATATCAAATACAACCTCTTGTATACAACTTATTCTCGGATAAGTTGCGTACTTGTCACTAATATTCATTATATAAACCCTCTTATTGTGGTTGTCATCAATTACCAAAATGGGGGAGATTGTAAGGGTACATTGCCCCTATGTGTGGTTTTGGTAATTAATGACAACCCCTATGGACTAATGTTTTCATTGAGTTTATATGAAGGAATATTCCATAGGTACTACTTGTACTCCATGTGTTGGATTCAAGTATGGATGCCATGAAGATAAAGGTATACCTTGTGTATTGGCATCAAGATCATCGGTATGAAGATATATATATGTGATATGATCAAGAAGAAGAAACGAAGATGGAGTTCTTATGTGGAACTCAATATTAGCCATGCTCTATCTTATGTGAGTATGAGAAGATACAAGGTTGAGTTGGGCAAGTTCAAGATGAGCATCTCAAATGAATCACATGCTTGAAGCTTGCCATCCATTTGGTGATAATGGACTTGTGAAGATGTGCATCAATGGAGCTTTCCCATCATAGTGTATGGGGAGCATTTGTGAGTCTTCACAAAGCAACATTGGTCAAGTGAGGCATTCCGGCTTGAGTGGAGCGTGAAGAGCTATCATCAAGATCAAGCGGGATGCGCAAGGCAAAGGTATGACCTTGATAGGTTTTCCTTTTACCGGTCTCAAGGTGGTTGTTGGGAGACCGGATTATAGGATAGATAGCCGCACTATTAAGAGGGGCTTTCGGTTGGGTAACTTGATCACATCGTCTTAGGGAGCTCAATCCTTTGCATACTTTGCATATCCGTATTGCTTCTTGGTGTTTCTCTGTGTGAGGTTCTTGAGCTTGTTGCTAGCTTTACAACAAGCCCAAGTTCATCGAAAACGGAATCCGCATGCATCTTCTATTGCGTTTTCGAGGTTGGGTGATTTTACCGGTTATTCATGATATAAGGTTCTACCTTTTATATTCATGATAAAATCCCCTCCTATAGATTCTTGTGTTTTCACTTTTCATAGGATAGCATTTGTTGTTGTCTTCCAAGCAAAACTGGTTTCATTCGAATCGGGATTCGGGAGCAAAAGTTATTAAAGAAAAGAGGAAAAGAGAAAAGAATAAAAAGAAAAGAAAGAAAAAAAAGGAGGAGGAGCAGCCGGCGGTCGGCCGGCCTGCCGGGCCCCGCGCCGGCCCACCCGGCGAAACCGGCCTGGCCATCCGGGGCGGGCTCCAGTGGCCTTTGGGCCCGTGTCCGGTCACATGCCCGGTGGCCGACCGGCCCACCCGGCGCTGCCCCCGGCCGGACCGGCCTCCCGCCCGGCTGGGCCTTACGCGCCCCCGCGCGGCCCACCTCCCCGCGCGCCCCGTTGCTCTCCGCCGCCCGTGCGCTGCTGCCGCCCCGCCCGGCCAGTGGGCCGGCCCGACCGGGCGCCCAGCTGGGCTGGTCAGCGCCAGCTCCGGTCGGCTGCCAGCCGGCTGGGCACCTTTTTGGGCCGTTTCTCTTCCCCTTTTCATTTGTTTTTCCCCCAACGGCTCTATTTTCCCCTTAGCTATAAATAGGCTTCTTCCACCTTGAGCCAAGCTAGTTCTTCCTATTCTCTCTCCTCCATTGCTACTATTTGAAGAACTTGCTCTTCCTCTTGAATCCTCCAACCATTCTTGCTCATATTTGAGGATTTGAGAGAGTGGATCTAGATCTACACTTCCACCAAACCAATTCTTCTCTAAGTGAGGGAATCTCTTGGGATCTAGATCTTGGAGTCTTTGGTTGACTTTCCCCCTTGTTCTTCCTCTCCAATCTCATCCTAGCATTCGTTGCTTTGGTGGGATTTGAGTGTGAAGGACTTGAACACCTCTGGTGTTCTTGCTTTGCATCATTGCATAGTGTTGAGCTCTCCACCACGATTTGTTCGAGTGAGAGACCGTGAGCTTGTTACTCTTGGAGGGTGACCTCCTAGTTGGCTTGGTGATTGGTGCTCCGGTGATCTCTTCAAGAAGATTGTGAAGAGGCCCGGGCTTCTCCTTCGTGGAGCTTGTGAAGTGGTTGTGGAGCTTGCCATCTCCGGAGCGGAGGAAAAGCTAACCATAAGGAAAGGGCCATTATCCTTCGTGGGTGTGGTTCGGAGAATAGGGTGAGCCTTCGTGGCGCGGGAATCCTTCGTGGGACCTCCACTCCTCCAAACGTGACGTACCTTGTTGCAAAGCAAGGGAACACGGGAATACATCCTCGTCTCCGCGTGCCTCGGTTATTTCTATACCCGAGCTCTCTTTCCTTGTGATAGCTGATGTCTACGTTCCCCCTCCTTTCCTGTAGACAGTGTTGGGCCTCCAAGTGCAGAGGTTTGTAGAACAGCAGCAAGTTTCCCTTAAGTGGATCACCCAAGGTTTATCGAACTCGGGGAGGAAGAGGTCAAAGATATCCCTCTCATGCAACCCTGCAACCACAAAGCAAGAAGTCTCTTGTGTCCCCAACACACCTAATAGGTGCACTAGTTCGGCGAAGAGATAGTGAAATACAGGTGGTATAAATATATATGAGCAGTAGCAACGGTGCCAGAAAATAGCTTGGTGGCGTGTAGTTGATGGTGGTAGTATTGCAGCAGTAGTAACACAGTAAAACAGTAAACAAGCAGTAGTAACTCAGCAGTATTTAGGAACAAGGCCTAGGGATTAGACTTTCACTAGTGGACACTCTCAACATTGATCACATAACAGAATAGATAAATGCATACTCTACACTTTTGTTGGATGATGAACACATTGCGTAGGATTACACGAACCCTCAATGCCGGAGTTAACAAGCTCCACAATAATGCTCATGTTTAGGTAACCTTAAGTGTAAGATAGATCAAAAGACTAAACCAAGTACTAGCATAGCATGCACACTGTCACCTTCATGCATATGTAGGAGGAATAGATCACATCAATATTATCATAGCAATAGTTAACTTCGCAATCTACAAGAGATCGTGATCATAGCATAAACCAAGTACTAACACGGTGCACACACTGTCACCTTTACACACGTGCAGGAGGAATAGAACTACTTTAATAACTTTGCTAGAGTAGCACATAGATAAATTGTGATACGATGCACATTGCAATCATAAAGAGATATAAATAAGCACTTCACTACGCTCTTCAACAGTGAATAAGTACTTCGTGAAATATAGCCTAAGAGACCCACACGGTGCACACACTGTCACCTTTACACACGTGGGACAAGGAGTCTCCGGAGATCACATAAGTAAAACCCACTTGACTAGCATAATGACATCTAGATTACAAGCATCATCATATGAATCTCAATCATGTAAGGCAGCTCATGAGATTATTGTATTGAAGTACATAGGAGAGATGAACCACATAGCTACCGGTACAGCCCGGAGCCTCGATGGAGAACTACTCCCTCTTCATGGGAGCAGCAGCGGTGATGAAGATGGCGGTGGAGATGGCAGCGGTGTCGATGGAGGAGCCTTCCGGGGCACTTCCCCGCTCGGCGGTGCCGAACGAGAGACTCCTGTCCCCGGATCTTGGCTTCGCGATGACGGCGGCTCGGAACTTTTCTCGTATCGTGGCTTCCTCCGTAAGGGTTTTCGATGCAGGGGCTTTATATAGGCGAAGAGGCGGCGCGGGAGGGTCAACGAGGCGACGACACCATAGGGTGGCGCGGCCAGGGCCTGGGCGCGCCACCATGTCTGGCCCACAGGGGCCCCTCTGCGGCTCTCGGGTGTTTGGATGCTTCCGGGCAAAATAGGAACCTGGGCGTTGATTTCGTCCAATTCCGAGAATATTTCGTTACTAGGATTTCTGAAACCAAAAACAGCAGAACTGGCACTTCGGCATCTTGTTAATAGGTTAGTTCCGGAAAATGCACGAATATGACATAAAGTGTGCATAAAACATGTAGATATCATCAATAATGTGGCATGGAACATAAGAAATTATCGATACGTCGGAGACGTATCAGCATCCCCAAGCTTAGTTCTGCTCGTCCCGAGCAGGTAAAACGATAACAAAGATAATTTCTTAAGTGACATGCCATCATAACCTTGATCATATTGTAAACATATGTAATGAATGCAGCGATCAAAAACAATGGTAATGACTTGAGTAAACAAATGAATCATAAAGCAAAGACTTTTCATGAATAGTACTTCAAGACAAGCATCAATAAGTCTTGCATAAGAGTTAACTCATAAAGCAATAATTTAAAGTATAGACATTGAAGCAACATAATGGAAGATTAAGTTTCAGCGGTTGCTTTCAACTTGTAACATGTATATCTCATGGATAATTGTCAACATAGAGTAATATAACAAGTGCAATATGCAAGTATGTAGGAATCAATGCACAGTTCACACAAGTGTTTGCTTCTTGGGATGGAGAGAAATAGGTGAACTGACTCAACATAAAGGTAAAAGAATGGTCCTTCAAAGAGGAAAGCATCGATTGCTATATTTGTGCTAGAGCTTTGGTTTTGAAAACATAAAGAGAGTATAAAAGTAAAGTTTTGAGAGGTGTTTGTTGTTGTCAACGAATGGTAGCGGGTACTCTAACCCCTTGCCACAAACCTTCAAAGAGCGGCTCCCATTTTATTTTTTTTGGGTGGCACTCCTTCCAACCTTTCTTTCACAAACCATGGCTAACCGAATCCTCGGGTGCCTGCCAACAATCTCATACCATGAAGGAGTGCCCTTTTATTTTAGTTTTATTATGATGACACTCCTCCCCACCTTTGCTTTCTCAAGCCATGGCTAACCGAATCCTTCGGGTGCCGTCCAACAATCACATACCATGGAGGAGTGTCTATTTTTGTTAATTAATTTGGGACTGGGAATCCCATTGCCAGCTCTTTTTGCAAAATTATTGGATAAGCGGATGAAGCCACTAGTCCATTGGTGAAAGTTGTCCAACAAGATTGAAAGATAAACACCACATACTTCATCATGAGCTATAAAACATTGACACAAATAAGAGGTAATAACTTTTGAATTTGTTTAAAGGTAGCACTCAAGCAATTTACTTTGGAATGGCGGAGAAATACCATGTAGTAGGTAGGTATGGTGGACACAAATGGCATGAATATTGGCTCAAGTATTTGGATGCATGAGAAGTATTCCCTCTCGATACAAGGTTTAGGCTAGCAAGGTTATTTGAAGCAAACTCAAGGATGAACCGGTGCAGCAAGACTCACATAAAAGACATATTGTAAACATTATAAGACTCTACACCGTCTTCCTTGTTGTTCAAAACTCAATACTAGATATTATCTAGACCTTAGAGAGACCAAATATGCAAATCAAATTTTAGCAAGCTCTATGTATTTCTTCATTAATGGGTGCAAAGTATATGATGAGAGCTTAAACATGAGCACAACAATTGCCAAGTATCACATTATCCAAGACATTTTACCAATTACTACATGTAGCATTTTCCAATTCCAACCATATAACAATTTAACGAAGAAGAAACTTCGCCATGAATATTATGAGCTAAGAACACATGTGTTCATACGAACCAGCGGAGCGTGTCTCTCCCACACAAGGATGAACTTATTCAGAGAACTAAGATAACAAAACAAAAACAAAAATAAAAGCACACAGACGCTCCAAGTAAAATACATAGGATGTGATGGAATAAAAATATAGTTTCACTAGAAGAAACCTGATAAGTTGTCGATGAAGAAGGGGATGCCCAAGGCATCCCCAAGCTTATGCTTGAGTCTTCTTAAAATATGCAGGGATGAACCACCGGGGCATCCCCAAGCTTAGACCTTTCACTCTTCTCGATCACATTATATCACCCTCTTCTATTGACCCTTGAAAACTTCTGCCACACCAAACTTCAAGCAAACTCATTAGAGGGTTAGTGCATAATCAAAATTCACATGTTCAGAGGTGACACAATCATTCTTAACACTTCTGGACATTGCACAATGCTACTGGACATTAATGGATCAAAGAAATAAATCCAACATAGCAAAAGAGGCAATGCGAAATAAAGGCAGAATCTGTCAAAAACAGAACAGTCCGTAAAGACGAATTTAGAGTTGGCCCCAGACTTGCTCAAATGGAAAAACTCAAAACTAATGAAAGTTGCGTACATATCTGAGGATCACGCTCGTAAATTGGCAGATTTTTAGAATTTTCTACAGGGAACTGTGCCCAGATTCGTGACAGACAGCAATGCTGTTTCTGCGCAGCGATCCCAAATATAACCTCAACTTTAACATAGAAACTTTACTTGGCACAAAAAAACACAAAACTAAGATAAGGAGAGGTTGCTACAGTAGTAAACAACTTCCAAGACTCAAATATAAAACAAAGTACTGTAGCAAAATAACACATGGGTTATCTCCCAAGAAGTTCTTTCTTTATAGCCATTAAGATGGGCTCAGCAGTTTTAATGATGATGCTCTCATGAAAATAGACAATGAAGCAAAAGAGAACATCAAGAAGCAAATTCAAAGCACATTTAAGCCTAACATGCTTCCTATGCATAGGAATCTTGTAAATAAACAAGTTCATGAAGAGCAAAGTAACAAGCATAGGAAGATAAAACAAGTGTAGCTTCAAAAATTTCAGCATATAGAGAGGTGTTTTAGTAACATGAAAATTTTTACAACCATATTTTCCTCTCTCATAATAACTTTCAGTAGCAACATGAGCAAACTCAACAATATAACTATCACATAAAGCATTCTTATCATGAGTCTCATGCATAAAATTATTACTCCCCACATAGGCATAGTCATTCTTATTAATTGTAGTGGGAGCAAATTCAACAAAGTAGCTATCAAATATAGGAGGTATATTGTAATCATAATCAAATTTATCCTCCATAACAGGTGGTAACAAAAGACTACTATCATTATAATCATCATAAATAGGAGACAAAGTATCATCAAAGTAAATTTTCTCCTCAATGCTTGGGGGACTAAAAATATCATGCTCATCAAAGCCAGCTTCCCCAAGCTTAGAATTTTCCATAGCATTAGCAACAATGGTGTTCAAAGCATTCATACTAATAACATTCCCATTATCATGCATATAAAGTTCCATGGGTTTTTTAATTCTTTCTTCAAACACATCATGTCCTAATTCAAGATAAAGTTCATAAAGATCTCTCATATTTTTGTTGTTTTCCATTATGCCTAACTAGTGTAAACAAGAAACCAAATGTCGCAATTGCAGAGTCTAAAGGAAATAGCTTCGAGTACTTACAACGGCGGAAAATAGCTTGGTAGCCGAGGTCCGGAGTGTGAGTACCACCTTTCCTCCCCGCAACGGCGCCGGAAAAGTGCTTGATGTCTCGTTCCCCCTCCTTCCTGTAGCAGTGTTGGGCCTCCAAGTGCAGAGGTTTGTAGAACAGCGCAAGTTTCCCTTAAGTGGATCACCCAAGGTTTATCGAACTCGGGGAGGAAGAGGTCAAAGATATCCCTCTCATGCAACCCTGCAACCACAAAGCAAGAAGTCTCTTGTGTCCCCAACACACCTAATAGGTGCACTAGTTCGGCGAAGAGATAGTGAAATACAGGTGGTATAAATATATATGAGCAGTAGCAACGGTGCCGAAAATAGCTTCGGCGTGTAGTTGATGGTGGTAGTATTGCAGCAGTAGTAACACAGTAAAACGTAAACAAGCGTAGTAACTCAGCAGTATTTAGGAACAAGGCCTAGGGATTAAACTTTCACTAGTGGACACTCTCAACATTGATCACATAACAGAATAGATAAATGCATACTCTACACTTTTGTTGGATGATGAACACATTGCGTAGGATTACACGAACCCTCAATGCCGGAGTTAACAAGCTCCACAATAATGCTCATGTTTAGGTAACCTTAAGTGTAAGATAGATCAAAAGACTAAACCAAGTACTAGCATAGCATGCACACTGTCACCTTCATGCATATGTAGGAGGAATAGATCACATCAATATTATCATAGCAATAGTTAACTCCGCAATCTACAAGAGATCGTGATCATAGCATAAACCAAGTACTAACACGGTGCACGCACTGTCACCTTTACACACGTGCAGGAGGAATAGAACTACTTTAATAACTTTGCTAGAGTAGCACATAGATAAATTGTGATACGATGCACATTGCAATCATAAAGAGATATAAATAAGCACTTCACTACGCTCTTCAACAGTGAATAAGTACTTCGTGAAATATAGCCTAAGAGACCCACACGGTGCACACACTGTCACCTTTACACACGTGGGACAAGGAGTCTCCGGAGATCACATAAGTAAAACCCACTTGACTAGCATAATGACATCTAGATTACAAGCATCATCATATGAATCTCAATCATGTAAGGCAGCTCATGAGATTATTGTATTGAAGTACATAGGAGAGAGATGAACCACATAGCTACCGGCCCCAGCCTCGATGGAGAACTACTCCCTCTTCATGGGAGCATCAGCGGTGATGAAGATGGCGGTGGAGATGGCAGCGGTGTCGATGGAGGAGCCTTCCGGGGGCACTTCCCCGCTCGGCAGGGTGCCGGAACAGAGACTCCTGTCCCCAGATCTTGGCTTCGCGATGACGGCGGCTCTGGAACTTTTCTCGTATCGTGGCTTCCTCCGTAAGGGTTTCGATGCGGGGCTTTATATAGGCGAAGAGGCGGCGCAGGAGGGTCAACGAGGCGACGACACCATAGGGTGGCGCGGCCAGGGCCTGGGCCGCGCCACCATGTCATCTGGGCCCACCAGGGCCCCTCTGCGACTCTCGGGTGTTCTGGATGCTTCCGGGCAAAATAGGAACCAGGCGTTGATTTCGTCAATTCCGAGAATATTTCGTTACTAGGATTTCTGAAACCAAAACAGCAGAAAACAGGAACGGCACTTCGGCATCTTGTTAATAGGTTAGTTCCAGAAAATGCACGAATATGACATAAAGTGTGCATAAAACATGTAGATATCATCAATAATGTGGCATGGAACATAAGAAATTATCGATACGTCGGAGACGTATCAATAGCCATCGTGCTTGAAGTATATATATATCTTGCTATCACTTGTGCTACATATATCTTGTGCCTATCTTGCTTAGCTCTAGTTGTTATTGTTATACCTAGTTGAGCTTAGCATATCTAGGGTTTGTGCTTGTAAACTAAACAATAGTTTAATTCCGCATTCTTACAAGACAAATCCGACGTTTGGCTTCCAATAGAGCAGAGGATGGCTGATAATGGATGGATGTACACCGGCCGTGTTAGTGCGACTAATAAAACAGATGAGTGGATAAGGAAGACTTGGCATTTAGTGAAGGAGTTGGCGCGTGGTACAAAACAGAAGGTTCAGCCACTTTGCCCGTGCAATCGTTGCTTGAAGCATCACCGTCGTGGAAAGGATGACATGTTTAAACACCTTCTGCAATATGGGTATATGCCTCGTTACGTCACGCAGATCGACTTTGATGAGCACGAACGTGACAGAGGTGAGGTGATGCGGCAGCGGCTCAATGGCAATGAGTACGATGGGGTTAGAGACTTTCTAGATGATCTTGTCGATGCCCACATGCCAGAGTCGCCACCTTCACGGGAGGAACCGCCAGAACCGGAGGAACCTCCAGAACCGGAGGAACCAGAGCCAGCCGCGAAGGCCTTCTATGATATGATAGCCGCTGCTAAGACGCCTCTGTACGATGGCGCCGAGATTTCTCAGCTCGATGCCATCTCCCAATGTCTAGCCGACAAGACCCGGTACAACACCACCCGTGACGGCTTCGAAGCAAGTCTGAGAACAACTGGTAACATGTTGCCCAAAGGGCATTGTCTGCCTAAAAGCCTGCACGAGACGAGGCAACTCATGTCGGCGCTCAACATGGATTATCAAAGGATAGACTGTTGTGAAAAAGGCTGTGTTCTCTTCTGGAAACAGTTTGCGGAGGACAAGTACTGTCCCATTTGTAAGGCCTCTAGGTATGAAGAGGTAACGGGAAAGGATGGTCAGGTGAGGCAGTCAAAGATCGCAAAGTCGATTCTTCGGTATCTCCCATTCATAAAAAGAATCCAGCGGCTTTACTTGACTGAGGAGACCGCCAAACAGATGACGTGGCACAAGATGGGGACTCGAATAAAGGACAATCAGGGGCGGGCGAAGATGGGACATCCATCTGATGGCAATGCATGGAAGAACTTTGATAGAAAATACCCCCAAAGGGCAGCAGATGCTCGGAATGTCAGAATTGCGATAGCTACAGATGGCTTCAATCCATATGGTATGTCGACTGCCACTTACAGTTGTTGGCCCGTGTTTGTAATTCCGCTCAATCTCCCTCCCGGAGTCCTAATGACGAGGAAGACCATGTTTCTGTCGCTGATCATTCCAGGGCCCCATTACCCGGGGAAGAACTTGAGTGTCTACATGCAGCCGATTGTGGATGATTTGAACCACTCTTGGCACCACGGGACGTTGACGTACGACCGAGCATCGAAGACAAACTTCTGCATGAAAGTTTGGTTGCAGTATACCATGCATGACATGCCCGGGTACGCCCTAACATGCGGATGGTGTACAGCTGGTAAATGGCCATGCCCAGTGTGCAGGCATCGACTTGAGTTCCTTTGGCTAAATAAGGGTCGCAAGTATGTTGCGTTTGACACGAATCGGCAGTACCTCAAACGGAGGCATCCGTTCAGAGAAGACAAAAAGAACTTCAAGAAAGGCAAAGTTGTGCATGAAGTAACAGAGGTGCCAAAGTTCGATGGTATAGCTGTTGATGCCGAGCTACGTGCTCTCGTGCCAGCGGCATCGGAATCTGGCCATCAATTTGAGGGATATGGTGTAACGCACAACTGGACTCACGAGGCAGCCTTAACGAAGCTCGAGTATTACAAGGACCTCGAACTTCCCCATAACATCGATGTGATGCACACCGTAAAGAATGTCGCGGAGTCCTTATTTCACACGTGCCTAAACATTCCCGGGAAGTCAAAGGATAATGTCAAGGCTAGAGTCGATGTTGAGAAGCTCTGTGATAGGAAGAAATTACACATGCAACGTCCTACTGGCCGTCGAAAGAATTGGTTCAAGCCGCACGCCGACTTCTGCCTTGATTCCATCCAAAAGAAGGAGGCATTCAAGTGGCTAAAATACGTCGTGATGTTCCCTGATGGTTATTGTTCGAATATGAGCAAGGGAGTCAATCTTTCGACGGGAAAAGTCACCGGGCTCAAGAGTCACGACTATCATATATGGATTGAGCGGCTGATGCCGGTGATGCTTCGAGGGTATCTCCCCGAGAAAATATGGCGAGTGCTCGCGGAGTTGAGCCATTTCTTCCGCACGCTCTGTGCTAAGCAGATATGTCCTAAGGTTATTGAGAAGCTGCAAGTTCAAGTGCCGGAGTTGCTATGCAATTTGGAGATGATCTTTCCGCCAGGCTTCTTTACTCCGATGGCACATCTCATTGTGCACCTCGCAAACGAGGCACTCTTGGGTGGCCCAGTGCAGTTTCGGTGGCAGTTTTGTATTGAGAGAGAGTTCAAGTATATTCGGAAGATAACTGGAAACAAAGCCAAGATTGAAGCATGCATAGCTGAGGCAACGTGCCTTCGGGAGATGGCAGATGCCGCAACAACGTACTATCCTGATGAAGTTCCCACTCTGCATAACCCGGTCTCTCGTTACAATGTCGACGTGCCCATGAATGACCCCAAGCTTCAACTATTCCAATGTCCCGGTGGCAAGGCTGGTAAAGGACAAAAATATAGATTGGAGAGGGAAGAGAAGGATTGCATAATGCTGTATGTGCTTATGAACATGAAGGAAGTGGTGGGGGGAGACGACGATGATGGCGGTCACGATTTCATTAGGTAACATGGTGTACAAATTACTTTGTATGTAGTTTCGATCACCTACATGGTCTCGGTCTAATGCTTATTGTATCCTTTCAGCGAATTCACGGATGAACAGTGGTGGCTACCGCGCGATCCCACGGGCGCGGAGTTGGACACTCTACTGAAAGAGGGTGCTCCCGGAGTAAAAATAAACTTTGTGTCTTGGTTCATGAAAAAAGTAATGTCTAAGCTGTCCCTCTTACCTACCAATATGTGACTTGTCCCTGTTATTCCACGTAACTAATGCACACAACAAATTTGAACCGTGCTTGTAGGGAGCTGATGCAAACGTTGAGATGACAGATGAGTTGAGATGTGTATCCCAAGGTTGTAACCGTGACGTCATGAAGTATGAAAAGTATGACGTGAATGGGTTTCGCTTCCATACAGAGACACACCAGAAGGGCCGGGCGAATCCAAAAACGATAAATACTGGTGTCTTCACTAGAGGATCCGATACCTTTGATTACTACGGGAGGTTAGAGAATGTATACGAGCTGACCTTCAATCGTACAAACAAACAACTCAATCTCGTTGTGTTCAAGTGTCATTGGTTCGACCCAAGAGGTGGACAGAGAATTACCAAGTCCATTGGGTTAGTTGAAGTTAAGCCTTCCACCACCTATACCGGAGCCGATGTCTATATTGTTGCTCACCAAGCCAAGCAAGTTTATTATTTGCCGTACCCATGCCAGAAAGCGGCACTCAACGGCTGGGAAGTCATGTTCCAGGTATCGCCACATGGTAACCTACCGATTCCCTCCGAGGACGATTACAACAACATTGACCCTGTAACATACGAGGGAATTTTCTATCAAGAGGAAGAGGACTTCGGGCACTTTGAGTTAGAATGTGTTCTTGAAGAGGACCTCAGGAACGATGCAGAAACTCGTGGTGAGTCAGTGGTGGATCTAAAGGACATAGATATGCTCGAGAAGTTACAAGTGGAAGATGATAGCGATGATGAGCCTCCACCCGTCTATCAAGATCCAACGTACTACTCAAAAGATAGTGATAGTGATAGTGACAAGGAGAAACAAAATGAGATTGACGATGAGATTGATGACGGCTGGTGAGGGTCTTTTAGGTGTTTATGCTTCTTATATATTTTTCAACATGCTTCTTAATTGTTTAGTGTCTTTATGCTTAGTATTTATATATTTTTCAACATGCTTCTTAATTGCATAGTGTCTTTATGCTTAGTATTTATATATTTTTCAACATGCTTCTTAATTGTTTTCTCTTTCTCAATGCAGGTGATTGAACAATATGAGCGGCGGCAAGGAGGACTCGTCGAGCTTGCTTAAGAAGATGCAACAGCGCAAGAACAATGTTAGAAGGAGTGGGAGGGAACCGCGTCGCAATCCGCGTTACGAGGACGGCGCGGGAGGAGGAGGAGGACGAGGACGAGGACGGGGACGAGGTGGTGGAGCTGGAGGTGGAGGTGGCTTGGGAGGAGGAGGTGGAGGTGGAGGTGGAGGTGGAGGTGGAGGTGGCTGGGGAGGACCGGACTTTGAGCCACCACCCTCGGCTTCAGGCGACGTTGCTTCCGGGTTCTTTTTAGAGAGGAGGCGGAGACGGAGTCTAGAGCCGAGGAGGACTCTAGCCGCGGGTTTGAGACTCCGGAGGAGGATGGGCGGCCGAAGCCACTGAAGATTCGTGGGGAAGCGAGAGTCCCCGACGAGAGGAAGGAGCCTAAGACCCATGAGGCGAAGACCCTTATTATTCCTGCTGGCCCTGAGTAAGTGTACTAATTTGGCAATTTCGATTTTCATGTACTAATGTTTGATTTTCATGTGCTAATGTTTGATTTTCATGTGCAGCAATTGGACATTTCCTCCGGGGGTCAAGGGGCGCCTGCCTAGCAGCATGATTGGAGCTTTGCTTAGGAAGTTCTGGCCGGGCAAGTACTATCCCCTCGGCACTGTCCCAGCTGGCGAGAAGAAGCTAGCCACTACTTGGACGGACTACGAGAGTGCCCCTGGCGTAGGCTTCCCGACGGCTGCTGAGGCCGTGATGAGAAAGTTTTGGGTAAGACATATTTTCTCGAGCTTCGTTCATATTTGATGACCCCAATGTTCTAACTCATGACTCTCACAATTGTTTTTTGCATGATTGAAGTGTTTTTATCGTGTGGCGCCCGAGGTTGAGGAGACGGCCGCGAACATGACTTTGCGGGCGACTTGTGAGAGGTTGACACCGCAGGTGTGGTACAACCAAAGGATCACGTCCGCGGGTCACTTCTGGGCACAGAGAGGCGAGAGGGTCCAGAAGCCGGACATTGTCGGTAAGAATGCTAAGGCCGAGTACGAGATGACGGTGGAGGACTACATGTCGGTGAGTAAAATGTCAATGAGATTCTACATTGCTACTAAGTTGCAATTGCATTAGATTGAGTTGAGTATTGCATTTTCAGGTTATCCCCGATTGGGCTGAGCCGCATGCCGAGGCATGGGAGGAGATGGTTAGGACGAGGTGGCTCAAGATGGACGAGGACTTTGCAGCCGTGGCGAGGCGGAACGCGGAGAACCGAGGCGACGGTGGCACACACTGTGGGGGAAACCTCAGCTACGAGCGCTACAAGGGGAAGACGGTATGTATACATTTTATTTTCCGTCAGGTTCAAAGTTGGTACTCACAACATTTCCTTTCGCGATGCAGAGGGCCGCGTTAGGACCCGAGGAGGAGATGTCTGACCTCGAGATATACAACAAGATGCGGCTTAAGAAGCCCGATCTCTCGCAGCCTCAGCCCTCGCTCCCTGAGTACTTCGGCACCTACGCCGAGGACGTCGACAACTACTGCGCGATGGTGAGGCATCGTCACCCGGAGGTGGATGACCCCATGAGCGCGGAGGTCGACGAGGAGTCGTTGGTCCTGTCGTCCGGAGGGTTGCCGCATGGCCGTCTCGCCATGATGAACAAGGCCGTCAAGCATACCCTCACCACGACCTTCACGCGTCTCAAGGCGGGCCTCACCAAGGACAGCCCCCCTCTCCCGCCTCGTCGCCGGGCTCGGCAACCCGCATACGACGTAAGTTTCTCTCATTTCCATCCTCTTTCCGACTTTCGTTCATACATTGCTAAGTGCTAATGAGACATGAATTTGTGAAATTGTAGCCTGACTTCGAGGCGGCCTACGTGGCCGCTCATCAAGAATATCAGGTGGCCTTCAACCAGCACCAGCAGCAGTTCATGGAGTACATGGCATATATACATGTAAGTTCCAACCTTTGTTTTCGCAAATGATGACAAGTCCCACTTTCCCCTAGTTTGATGCTTCATTTCTACAAAGACTGACATGTAAACTATCTTGCAGGCGTCGATGGTGGCCAATCAAACTGGACAGACAGTGGATTTAGGGCCGATGCCTCCCTTTCCGGGGCCGGCGCCAAACATGCCATCGAAGGAAAATTTCGCTGCGGAGTACTATGGGAGAACAGCGGTAAGTTCTTCGCCAAACCGAATACTACGGCTTTCCTTTGCCTCGCAAATTGCTAACATCTCGGGAACATGTGTGTAGGGAACGGGATGTTCCGGAAACCAGGGTGGTGGGAGGGAGATCACACCGGTTCATCATGGTGGTCCTTCTCCCGGTGCTACTCCCGGTACTTCTCCCGGTACTTCTCCCGGTCCTTCTCCCGGTGGTTCTTCCGCAGCTTCTACTGGAAGGAATCGGCCCGGGCCGGTGTTTAGCGGCGACGAGCTCCTCTAGTAGTCCCATAGTAGCTACTTATGTATCCGCACTATGACACTATGACACTTGTACCTATGTTATGAGACTACGACTATGTATCCGCAACTATGTTATGAGACTTGAACTTCGTGTTATGTCTATTTGCACTTACTCTAGTTCGTGTGAATTATTTGTGATTTAATGTGCTGCTAATCCTGGGAAACAACCAAACCAGCAAAAAAAAGAAAAAAAGGTCTATGCTACGCCGACGGGATCACCCTCGGCATAGTGTCGACCTGGACCAAATGGTCAGGCGTACGCCGACGGGCAGCCCCTCGGCGTAGAGAGCAACAGGGTCGCCCAGGCTGCAACACGTGTGCCCTCCTACGCCGACGGCCAGACGCTCGGCGTAGAGTGAGCCAGGGGAGCGTCCAGGCTGCATCACGTGGCCTCCTACGCCGACGGCCAGGCGCTCGGCGTAGCGTGTGTCATGGGAGCGCCCAGGCTGCACCACGTGTCCTCCTACGCCGATGGTTTGGCCCTCGGCGTAGCTGTAACGGCCGTTAGGCGAACGGCGCCAGTTACCGTGCTACGCCGAGCGCTAGTACGCCGACGGTGGGCTACAGCCGTCGGGCCTCTTCGTCTACGCCGACGGTGACGCTACGCCGAGGGCCACCCGTGCTCTGCCGAGGCGTACCTTCCCCGAGGAGCTACGCCGAGGGCCCCCGTCGGCGTAGGCTACGCCGAGGGCGAGTTTGTGCTACGCCGAGGGCCGTAGGCCGTCGGCATATCGACAGATTCCTGTAGTGCATCCTCCGCACCATCGTCTCGCTCCTCCCCACCAAGGAGGGCGCACGCACGCAGGCCATCGCCCGCCGGTGGCGACCGCTCTGGCGCTCAGCGCCTCTCAACCTCCAAGCCACCGAGTGGCTCTGCCGCAGCGAGTTCCACCGCCTCAGTCTCGTCTCCAAGATCCTCTCCGACCACAAGGGCCCCGCCCGACGCTTCGTGTACGACCACCCCACCGACATCTACGATGCCAATAAAACGTTGGCCCATATCGATGCCTGGTTCCGTTCCCTATCCCTCGCCAACCTTCAGGAGCTCAACATAACCTTCGTGAATTTTGAATTTTTGCGTCAGAAGCGGTGCCCGCTGCCACCATCGGTGCTCCTCTGCGCACCAACCCTTGGTGTGGCAAGAATCAGTTGCTGCGCTTTCCCAAAGGAGATCACTCCTTCGCTAAGTTTTCCTTTGCGCAAGCAGCTCAGTCTATGGCGTGTTTCCATGTCCGAGGATGCCTTCCATCGGCTGATCTCTGGTTGCCATGCCTTGGAGTCACTAAAACTAGAGGTCATTGGTGAAGTGGGTCGCTTCCGTATTAGCTCGCCATCCCTTAGGAGCGTGCACCTTTGCGCTTGTTTTTCAAGCAAAGAAGAATTGGTCATCGAAGACGCCCCTCGCCTTGAAAGGTTGCTACTAAGTTTTCTTGACAAACACCGTGAGACTATTCGGGTAATTAGGGCACCTAAACTAGAAATATTGGGCCGTTTGTCCTCTTGCATCTCTGAAATCGGGAGTGCAAACCAAGTCCTCGAGGTAGTGCAACCAGTCTCTTCACTCTTGGATTCCACATTGTTACATAGTTTATAATGTTTTTTCTATGTGCATTATTTTCTTCAGAGTTTAACCGCAAGCAGCTTGAGGACTACAATGAACACTGTCAAGATTTTGGCTCTTGACTTCTCTGACGCCGATCTGAATGCTGTTACCGGCATCTTAAGGTCTTTCCCATGTTTGGAAAAGCTCTACGTCAATGTGAGTATTATATTCATGTTTTTAAAATGTGAAAATGAATATTTGATTCCCGTTCAAATAACTTATTTTCACATAAAATCTAGTGTAGGTAGGAATTACTTTAACATATTTCTCGTCTTTACTTTTCTAGTGGGAGCATGACTTTGAGACACCAATGCGAAATAGACATGATTATGACCCACTGGAGCCTGTCAAATGCATCGAGACGCATCTAAAAAAAACTAGTACTGCAAAATTACTTGGGCTGTGAGAAAGATGTTGGCTTCGCCAAGTTCTTTGTTTTGAACACGAAAGCGCTAAAGGAAATTAAATTTCAAGTCAGCAAGAAGATCAACAAGAAATGGGTGGCTGATCAATACAGGCTGCTAGAAGTGGGAAATAGAGCTTCTCGAGATGTACAACTGAAATTCATACATAGTGATTCAAAGTTTTTTGATGTCCATGATCTGTCAATTGCAGATCCTTTCACCTGCTATATTTGTAACGAAGTAGACGCTCTTTCAGAAGAACCGTAATGATTTGTTGTCGATGGTCACTGCCTTTTTCTTATTATGTGGATAGGGTTGATGCTTGAAAACTGAGCCATCTTTCTAATTGGATATATGTTCCTTTGAAATTCCAAACATGTTGTGTCATGAAAAAATCATTTACTGCCAAAAGATGTAGTGTAGTGAGCACCCAACCCCTCTTGCACCGTCTTTTTGTTTGAGGAAATATGGATGCTACCAAGGTTGTTACAGTTTCAGTCAGCAAGGCAATGCTTGTGTTGAGAACTTGCTTCTGTTTCACTCATTAATTTATTCTTGTGTTGAAAAATCACTTATTCATTTTTACACAAATGTATGTGCTCTTTATTCATGGTAGCGGAAGATAGACCTAGGGCACTGTTAAATGTATCTATTTGCATTGGTCCTTCAATAAAACCCCTAAAATACGCCATGTCACTTGTAATCAAATATCATACTTTTATTTCATTTTGCTATCTCACGTGAATGTTAAACTTGAACGCATTGTAATTAGTAATTACACTGAGCTCCACATGCCATTCAAAGTCTCCCTCAAGTTAACCAAACTTTGCCACCAAAAAGGTAGTTCAAATGTGTGAAGAGACATAAATGCAAGGGCAAAAGGGAAATTTCCTTTCTTTAAGAGCGACTTTTGCTTGCCAACACGTAGAAAAAATATATTTTTGCTTCTTTTCTTGTTTATAGAGAAATTTGGATATCAAGGAAGAGGTAAAACATACTAATATGGTGGTGAAAGAGCAAAGTTGATACTCCATATTTTGTGTGTTTGATGACAACACTTGAATGAATCTCACCGCGTACAAAGATTGTCCTTGATAGATTTGCAAGTGCACGGTGACCTCGCTGGACACGTCATGATCGGAGGACTGAAGCGTAGCTTATAGGTTTTCTGGTTTTGTGTGTGTTTCGCGAGGTAACATGGTTGGAGAGAAAAAGAGGAGAAATCAGTTTCTGCCAAAGCGGTACTACCGGTACCAGACGCGGTAGTACCGCTACCTTACTGGTACCGCCCCGCAGTACCGCTCTGGAGGTTCTGCACTGAAAAATCCCACATAACAGGTTAGGGTACCTCTACGGTACCTTGAGCGGTAGTACCACTTGACAGCGGTAGTACCGCCTCGGTACCGCTTAGGTACCGTAACATAAGTTACGGCACTACCGATGTGGTACCGCTTAGGTACCGCTTGGGATCCAATATTCCCAGATGCCATTGCGGTACCTCAAGCGGTAGTACCGCTATGTGTTCACGTGGATAAGTTCTGTGGGGGATTTCGAACCAGAGCGGTAGTACCGCTTACCAAAGTGGTAGTACCGCTTAGGCGGAAACTGAGGGTAATGGTTGGATTTCGAGGGGCCCTATATAAAGGGCCCTTCTTCTCCAGCTCGCCCCATCTCTTCTTTTCTCTCTCCTTCATTGTTGCTGAGCTTAATCCTTGAGGATCTCCCCAACCATCCAACTAATCTTGCCCAAATTTTGAGGAGTGGTGGAGGAGGCCCCGATCTATAGTTCTACCAAGAGAGATTTCACCAATTCGTGCTAGTTCTTTGTGGATCTTGGTGGTAGGGTTCCTATGGTGGGATTTTGGATGAAGTGCTTCTATGGAGGCTAGCTTGGTGTTGTGCTAGCCCCATAGGATGTTGGGAGCCTCCTAGTGTTGTGGAGCTCGCCCCAACCTTGTGAAGGAACCACCACCTCGACCGGTGTCTTAGTGGAGCAAAGGGAGCCCCTTTGTGGAGCTCTCTTGAGGAAGAAGATGAGGCATTCCTTCGTGGTGTGGCCGCCTAGCCTCTTGTGTGAGGCTAGCACCTCCTCAACGCAGACGTACTCCCTCTTGTGGGAGGAACCGCGGGAAACAAATCATCGTCTCGCCTTCGCGCCCTCCGGTTGTCCCGCTCCTTATCCTTATTATTGTTGCTTGGTTCCTTTACTTGTTGCACTAGCCTAGGATCATACTAGGAACACCTTCACCACTAAAGCTATCACATTTACCTTTCGTTGCACTAAAAATTGAAAAAGACTAAAAATTGTGTAGCGTCCATTCACCCCCCCCCCCCTGTTCGCTACGGTCCGTCCTTAAGGTAAGTTTTCTAGACTGTAGAATGCAGAATAGTAGTCCATTCAATGTGATGACATGATAAAAAAAATTGTTCAACAACTTCATATATGGACGTGGGAGAGAAGAAGAGACCATTGTTAGACTGGACATTCCAATATGGTGGAGGATAAAAACTTTTGCGCCCTAGCTATAAGCAATGCAAGAAGGTCAAGTCATGACATGTCATATGTAATCGTCTCAACTTACTCTCAACATATGGTATTTATAAACAAGTCATATGTAATATGTAATCGTCCAAGAGATGACGTTTATGAACAAGTGTCCTAAAGGAACTTAAAGGTGTCAAAGGTACTCACTCATATTATGTTTTTAAAATAGCGAGAAAGGCTGGGGATATGAACCCTCCAGATTTAGTGTGAATCTTGAAGGCTTGCTCTGGTTGCTCAGAGATTGCAATCTTAAGTGGCTCATCCTCCTGCAGAAGAGAGTTGTCCTCCATCTGATACGTTTTCAACGTTATAGTAGCCTTCTTTGACCAATGAAATTCATCAGCAAGGATGTCATCACCCCAAGAGTGTATATGCGTTTGCGAGATTTCCAGTCTAACGAACAGAATATTCCCTTATCCAAAGAAGAGTAGTGGAGCCTTGTAACAACATTACATGTCCGGGAAGATTTTATTGGGAACTCGATGATGGATAAATTGATGTCATCCTCCTTCTCACAAGAAGTCAGCTTAATTGAGTAAGTAGATATGACGGGGTCACCTGAACAAATAAGGGCCAGGCAACGGTGGTTGTCCTGAGAAGACTCGCCAAGGTAGAGGCCGGCGATGCTGCTGTGGGGTGGGGCAGCCAATGAAAGGCGGACTCTTGCTACCATGAACCTTGTGCCACTTTACGGAGACCGTGTCAAACGCGCATGTGGTGTGTTGGTCTGACCTGATTGACATCAGTATGTAGGAGCCGACCACCACATAGGACTCCACGATGACCACATGCGGACATAAGAACTCTTGGGCATCCTGCTGACACAGGAAGCAAGGCGGGCTGGGCAGCTCCTCCCAGGCGCAATCCTCGAGGCAACCATCGACAACCGTGGCATGGGACAGGTCAAGGACCTCGAACCAGGGCTCAAAATCAAGCTTCCCCTTCACCTTGGGAAAGCTGGAGAGCGCGTAGATCTTGTCCTCCACGGCTACGAGCACGGGACATTCTTTTCCGTTGATGAGCTTGGGCCCGTGTATGACATCCTCAGTCTCAGTGTCAAAGACAATGGAGTGGCAACTGCCAACAACCACGATCCACTTGTAGCGCCGTGTCTGCACGGACACGAAGGTCCTGCTGCCCTCGATCTCCAGCGTGACGAGCGGGTGCAGCCTCTGCCGTTTGGGGGCCGGGGAGCACGAGTGGTAGGGACAATCCATCTTGTAGATGGAGTACACTGGGCTAGTGTCCCAGATATTTTACCACGACATAGAACGACCGGGTCATGCCCTCAGTATGCTGATTTCTGACCTCCAGCTGTGGTGGATCATCACTTCTTGGGCAGGCGGTGCTGGTGTCGTCGCCTTCTAGCCTCCTCCTCCTCTTGATCTTCATACTAGTCAGCGGCCGCCTGTTGGGGCCAGCCTGCGGGGCCATGGCAGGCCTCTGCCCGTGCCAGGTCAGCTGGTGGGTGATGTCGGCCAAACCTCCACGGACATTGTTCTTTGATCTAGGGTCTACGCTGTCCTTGTTGCTGCCATAGAGCGGGACGAGCTTGTCCTCCTCGACGACGGCCTTGCAGACGGGGCACTTGGGGGAATGCGAGTGGATGCGCAGCCACTTGCACAGGCACGGCCAGCAGAAGAGATGCCCACAGAGTGTCACGATGGGCTCCTGCGGCAGCTTGAAGAAGATGTTGCACGCTAAGCTGCCCCTGCCGCTCGGAGACTCCCCGACGTTGGCCACCATACTGGGCCTTGTGTGGAACCACAATGAGCTGCAATGCAAGGAGTTGTTATAGTCATCAGCAACAAATAGCACTTGAAAAATAGTACCAACACGTATATTGTAGTGTATATCCCCGCCTGGACGTACGCTAAAAGTAGAGATGGTCGGGCTTTTATTTCACCATGACACTTGTATGCTACATATCCATTATGGGTATGCAGGGAACGTAAGGGTACTAACATTGTGAGCTCAGACAGGTTAACAGGGCCAAATCCATAAGTAAATCTACATAAAAGCGATGCGTCGAGATTTCTCGATCAGTTGTAAATTTGTGTAATACAAATTAGCAATCAGTCTTATACACATATGGAAGCTCAGATGAGAGCCATCAACTAACAGGAGGAACAATGACAGCAAAAATTCTACTACACGCCACATTAACGAGAAAAGATCCCCAACTTTCATTTGGCAATCAACGAAGCTGAAACAAAGACATAACAAAGCATCAGGTATACCACTACTGTCTCCGGCACCGGCAGCTTAAGGGGAGGCGACATCGACTGGTCTCAGGCCAGCCAACAACTCACCCGGGCTTGAATCGGCCAGCCAGAAACCCGACGAATCCGACAGCGCTAAGGTAGGAAGGACACATGCAGACCCCGAGGGGCCCTGCCGCCAGATAGGAAGGACAACTTGCATAGAAAATGCTATGTTTCCTAAACCTGAAGACATTCCATACTCTCCCAATGTCCCTGAACCTTTGGCCAATGGATCATTTGTGAGCTCTGTCCGAAGCCTACCAAGCAACCTCAAGTCACTGAATTACTGTAGAATTTTCTACACCTAATATGAGCATGAGAAAACCTAAAGTAACTGGATACTTTGAGTACAAGGAAAATAGGTTTAAAACACCCAAAACGGAAACCATACTGCCAATCTAGTCACCAACTAACCAGCCATCCGGTTCAGTCCGTTAATTAGCAATTTAGCACAGGTTCCAGCGAATCTAAGCTGGACAGATATGAACTCTATTTCACTATCCTCTGCATTTCAGAACTTAACACATCCACTCGTGAACTTGTCCAATCAACAATCAACAGCAGGCCCATCATAGATTCAAGCAGCCGATCAAGCCGGCAAACCTAGCCAAGCATTTGGACGCTGCACGCTAACGTGCATTGTTAGTGAACATCAATCAAGGCCAACTTGTTCAAGTAACGCTCTTACACAGAATCCCCTGTACTGAAAACCATTGTTAGTTCTGTAGCGCACCTTGAGTGTTTGCGGTTGATGACCATCTATCAAGGCCAGCTTGTGTTAGTAACGCTCCTTGCACAAAAGCCACCTATGGTAAACTGAATCCTTTACCATTTAGCTCCGCTACATCTCTCTGCTCTTGCAGAACCACCAAAATGCTGCTAGAGTTCTTTACACTGTTGCAGTAGTTTCTTCATCCACAAAACTGGTGCCGATCATAACTTCCTGGTGATGTATACAGCAGCAAGAAACTTTAGACAGCTGGCCATAGCTAACAAGACAAAGTACGTGAAATAGCTGAAATCAACAACCGGGCCATGGCATCCTCGAGTCTCATAAAGATAAGTTTCACCTACATCTGACATGAGGAGGTTACCGATCAATGCTGCCATGAGGAGGTTACTTAACTCTCACCTGCAAGTAAGCTGATACCCTATTTCAAGGACATTACACCTCTCGATTTGCAATACTCAACGTCTCCAGTCTCCACCATACCATGTAAACATTAAGCAGGTGTTGCCGATCAATACCAGAAGGAAATCACGAAACATGATTTGCCTTAGCATAACATATACTTAAATAAAAACAATCCTATTGAGACATCTATGTAGTACTGCTGCAGTTTAGACACGAATAAAGAAAAAACTGAATGATTCGATGAACTCAAAAAAATAAGTTCATGAAACAGAACTGGCATCTGGTTGAATATTCTAAGCCAGAATGGCTTCAAAAGTGATATGTATTATTTAAAACGAATACAAGATTCAGATCACTCCAAAAGAAGATATACATATGCAGGCTGCTAATAGGAAATGCTAGAACTGTGTAACTGACCAAACATTTCTCGAGAAATGACCACACGACCAAAACCTAATATTAGTAATACATGGTCACTACAAGAAAGTGCCAATTAAGGGTATACCCATGTACTAGATAGAGCTATTTCTTCAGGAAAGGAGGAACTTCATATGAATATGTAACACAGCACAATCTTCCTGAACAAGGCGACCCCAACGAATACTGAGAAGAAAGAATAATGCATACAAACATAATCTCAACTATGCACCATTCCTAAGATAAATTCTGATAAAAGAAGTAGCTAAATATGATCCGATGTAGTTGCACAACCAACAAAATTAGCAGGCATATGTGCCCCAAATATCTTAATTAAAGTAGAAACGATCGATCAAAAGTGCCAACAATTTTACCTTTTCTATGTCATACCAAAAAAACCAGCATTAAACTTGAAATGCTATTATCCATAAGAATGAAAGAAGTTAGGATAAATGTAAGGTGACAAATTGCAACTGTGAGTATATGAACCAAAGAAACATTATTTGCTGAAACTAGGGGAACAAAGGTTGCAAACATTCTGCCATGAATTGCAAAGAAATAATTTGAAACAAAAGGCATGAATGCCATCCTTTGTCACTAACGCAAGTTATGCCATACATAAAACAGTAGCTGCTGGTGTTGGCAGCTTAAATTACATGACCAAACAGATAACGACAACCAACTAAATATTACAGACTGAAACTAACATTCAAGCGCAATAGCACATAAATAAACTACTGATGAGCCCCTTCAAGCGGCAAGTTCAGATTTGAAACTTGAGCTTAGACACTACCTCCACACCCCAGGTATAATCCTGGGTAGGCCAAAAAATATTCTATAATGAAATAGATCCTTTCTTAGAGTGTCAGAACTCAGAAGGCTAGGAAAACATTAGGCAACAAACAAAAGTAGCGACATGAGTTTTGGACACAAGACAAGGCAATCTTCGAAATGGTCAATTAGAGTAGAAGTGATTTCTTTCTCATTAATTCCATACACTTGGAGCATTCACTCGAGGGCACGTCAAAATGATCAGCCATTGACAAATCATGTGTATCCCTGCGTGCGATATTAACACTAGTACCACATTTCATTTCAATTTGAGCATCTCGAGAAGCTTTATTTTCTATTTGTAGCAGCCTGCGATGATTAGCAAACCATTCGTGCTGGCAGTGGTAAGGCCATGTGATTTTCATTTCCTTTAGCACTTTCGCATTCAAAAGTAAGAATTTGGTGAAGTCAATACATGACCATATGGTGCCTTCATAATTCTTCAACACCACTTCTTTGAGGTGGAGCTCAAGGCATTCAATTGGGTCCAATAATGGGTCATACTTCCGGCAATTTTGCATACCAATCTGTGAGTCAAACTAGAGAACAAACAATAGAAAAGAAGTTGCAGACATGTTAGCAATAAGGTAGTTGGCTAGGTTACACGTCAAATCAAATGCTGATTTTGACATTGAAGGCAAGCAACAATGTTCTGTACTCACAATGACATATAGCCTCTCCAAGCAGGGGAAGCACTTGAGGAAATTTACCACTTTATCCTGATTAAGGCCAGCAGAGTGAAGAACCAAAACCCTCATGGTGTGAATTTTGGTTGTCAAGCCGACAGAAATCATTTTCTGCAAAAGTGTAAAAGAGGTGCAAATAAGAATAATAGCCTGCATATAGGAATGTTGAATGAGCAACGGATGAAGGCCGCTTGCTACCTGAAAAACTGTGGTTCCAAATTGAAGTTCTGCTATCTGTCCCGAGAGCATACCCAATATCTTGAGTTTAGGTGCTGAGATTATCCGTATGGCCGGTGGGCAATTCGCTGGATCAAGTGGTAGCAATCTCTCAAGGCACGGGGCATCCTGGATGACCAGCTCTTGTAACAACACACCTTCCTGCCACCAGTCAGCGCAAAAGCCTATACTCTTAATAGTTTGGGAGCTGATGCAGAGATGAGCAATGCCGAAATTGTCGATGAGCTCAAGGCTTTCCAAGGCAGGGCAGCCAGAGAAAATGCTCTGCAGAGCGGCCTCCGAGATGGTAACTTTAGCTAGGGTCAGCTGCTTGAGGCATGGAAACTTGAGGAACAGCTGCAAGATCATGTCAGGGAGATGGCAGCCGGAGAGTTTGGCCACACGGAGCGTGGGCGCGAAGCGGAACGCGGATGACGGTAGCAGGTAGGCCTGCCTCTCCTCGTGGAGCCAGCCCAGGATGTAGGTAAGCTCAAGCTCCTCTAGGTTGTCCAGGGCTTGCGAACTAAGCCAGACCCCGATCTTGTCGACCCCGGTCTTATCCCACCAATAGCATGCGACATTATTGATGTAGAGCGAGAATTGGCGTGCAGGGCCGGGATGCTGGGAAAGGATCTTCTCGATGAGGTTGACGGTCATGAGGCCCTTGCTGTGGAATCCACGGCCGGCCACGAGGTTGAGAGGAGCGGAGCGCCAAAGTGGGCGCCATCGGCGAGAGATGGCCTGCGTGCGGGCGCCTACCTTGGTGGGCAGAAGCGAGACGATGCTGACGAGGACGGCGTCGGGGAGGCGGCTGATGAAATCGATGCCATCCCCATCAACGACGTTTCCACTGCCCGGTGGATCTTGGTCATCGGCGACCAGATGGAACTTGCGCTTCTTGGAAGCTTGCATCGCCGCCGCCTGCCCTGCAGTCGCCGCCACAGCCGCTGCCTCCTTCGCATGTAACGCTGCAGCAGAAGCCGTCGCAGCCGCCTCCTTGGCATTTAGCGCCGCCGCCGACGCCGCCGCAGCCGCGTCATTGGCATTTAACGCCGCCTCCTTGGCAGTCGCTGCCGCCTCCTTGGCAGTCAACGCGGCCGCCGCCGCGTCCTTCGCAGCATCCCCCGCCGCAACCGAAGCGGCCAAGGCAGCGTCCCTGGCAGCCGCTGCAGCAGCCGAGGCCGCCGCCGCCGCGGCCTCCATGTCTTGCAAGACGCGGGAGGGAGGGTTTGGCTTGGTGGTGGTGCTGGATGATTTTCGCGCCTCGGCAGGATTCTTGCAGCAACTCGCCAACTCTTGATCCGCGAAGTGGAAGGTGGCGGCGAGGCGTCGGCGGGGCTGGAGCGGAGGGTAAAGGCGGCTGCGGCGGCCGGGAGTGAGAGGGGCGGCCCGGACTGAAAATGAGGGTACGGGCGGCTGGGACGGCCGGTACTGGAGGGGATAGACTGCGGAAGGTGGCGGGAGGCAGCGGCGCTTGATGGGGAGCGCGGCTGGACTGAAGGAAGAGGACGGGCGGCGCCGCCGTTCTGGTGAATGGCGGCGGTGGGCGCTTCTTGGGATGCGAATGAAGAAAAATGCACAGGGAAAGGTGATAAAATAAACAGAAAAAGGAATGAAAGAAAAAAAAAAGTGGCACACACTTACGTGTGGGTTCCAGTGGCAGTTGAATTTTAGGGTTGAAAATTTGGTGATTAGATTTTCAGGAAATATATGTTGCTACCTCCTGTCCGACATGTAAACACTTTTATAAAGCTAACAATTGTGCTGGTGGCTTGTTGTGTAAACTGGAAATCTTTAAGTGTAAATTCATTCACCAACCAAATTACCTCACACTTTACCTCGGCGAATTTTATTTTTTGCCCGGCTTTACTTAGAGAATGTATATGATTTGCACATGTTTACTTTGCAATCTATTTTTTTGCCTCGCTTTACTTTGCCAATTAATGATTCTTAAGTCTTTTAAGTAATAAAACGTCCATTATCGAAAAACAGGCAGGACCCACGCCTAAAGACCAAATTGCCCTTTGTGACATGTGTCCATCGAGTCCGGCTCGCACTCGGACATTCTCGCCTCTCGCGTCGATCCCTTCTCCCCCGGCATAGTGGTTGGTGCCGAGCCAGGGCACAGAGGTTGAAGTTGTCTCTAAGCTCGTCTCCTCCCCCGATCTAGGAGGCGTCGACATTGTTGACGTCGTGTTGGGCGGCGGGGAGGCGGGAGTTGGGGGAGCGGGGCCGAGAGCGTCGACGGGATGGGGATAGGGACTGCGAGTCTGCGAGGGACACGGGGAGACATGGATGTCGGAGTCGGCGAGTTCGAAGAGAGGAAGGAGGATCTCGCCACTCGTCGGACCTAGAGAAGAACACCAAAGAGGGAACAACAAAGTGATGATGGGGGGGGGGAGGGGCAGCTAGGACATGGTCGATGCTTGTGAGGAAGAAGCAACTCAGGGGGTGGAGGGGAGCAGTGCGCACACGATACTGCAGTAGAGTAGTCCACCGGCCAAGCGGAGGGAGGAGCTCGTCGGCGGTGGTGAAAGGGGATATGAGTAATAGGGGTATTCGGGTCCTCATGTTTAGCCTTAACCTCGAAATAGGAAGAAAATAATGCTGAATAATTCTATAGGGCCAAAAAAAATCAAAGTCAAAAGTAAAGTGGGCAAAAAATTGATTGCAAAGTAAACAGTCCCAAGTCCAAGTAAAGCCGGGCAAAAAATAAAATTCCCCCTTTACCTCAGCGCCTGCATTTATATGTCTGTGACCCGCGCTTCAGAATTTTCAAATTATATGTGGCCAATGTGCACATCCAGATCAGGTTCTATGACCATAAGTGCAATTTACAATTGATTCTGGACGACCCAGGCAAAGAACTTATGTTTAGACATGCATTTGACCTTCCATCCATTGGAAAAAATGATCGCGGTTAAGCGCCATTGGTCGCGGTTGCGCAGCCGCGACAAGCAGCGCGACTAAAGCCCACCCCCTTTAGTCGCGGTTCTTTACGAACCGCGACTAAAGGCGCCTCCACGTGGCCGCCAGCACTCCTCCGGGCGGAGGACCTTTAGTCGCGGTTCTCTGGCCAACCGCGACTAAAGGCCGCAGGTTTAGGGTTTTAGCCCCCCCCCTAAACCTGGTTTCTTTTTAGTTTGTATTGTTTTATTTTCTTTTCTGTTTTATTTTAATTTTGAAGGAGTTTCACATATTCTACGGTACTACATATACATGCATATGAACGTACAATTTCAAACAAATTTGAAATTAGAACCAAAAAGAATTCAAGAGGAATTGACAATATATATTCAATATCGATGACCATATACAATTTTGAACTAGTTTCCATACATATGATTTACTGCATATGAAGTTCTACATCCTCTACATAGTGTTCTCCACTAGGATCGATGACTTGCTTCGCGATCCATCCAGCTAGTTCCTCTTGAAGTGGTCGGAAGCGAGCTTCTAGACTAAGCGTCTTCCGAAGGTTATTCCTGCTAATGTTGTTCGGACACGAAATCCGCTCAGAGGTGTATCTCCGGATCATCTCACAAACATAGTATCCACATAGATTGGTCCCCTTTGGCTGAATATCTCCAGTCGCAGACACTACCCTTTTCCACTGTAGCTCTTTTTTGAATTCACCGACCTTTGTGTCTACGAACCGTGTCCAAACCCTACGAGGCAAAGAAAATTAAATGAACAAGAGAGTTATTAGTTACTTGATATTAGGAAATGAACAAAATAGGCCGATCGATATAGAGCGCAAGTGAATGAAAATATATAATTACTTCTGCATCATTTTTCTCAAGTCGGCCCAAAGCTTTGCATTCAGAGAGTCGTGGATGAGAACTGTGGAGTCGTCAAATTGAATTACTAGCAGAATCCAGTGGAACCTGCGGACACGATACATGCACAGTCATGCATAATTAACTCATCGATTATAGTAAACAAAAGAGAATGTGCTCAAGACAGAAACACTCACCCAAAATGGTAAGGAAATAGAATATCACTTTTGAGTTCCTGACTTGAAAAAAACATCCACAGGTCGGCCTCCATGTCGGCGGGAAAATGTTGTAACACATATGAATTAACGATATGTGGGTCAATGAACCCAACATCATGGATGTTCCTTATTATGCATTCCCGCTTCTTCATTCTGCATACACAACAAGATAGTTAATTAGGACAATATATATATATATAGTGCAGGCAATGAACGAGATGGGGTAGAAATAAATCACTTACGAACGTAGCAACCGATGATAGATTTGTCGAGCTCGCGCAGATTGAAAAGCTGGAACAATTCACTCGATGAATTTGTACATAGTAATGTTTGAAGTGATGCTCGGGTCTAACTTCCGCATAAATATAGTCTTTGGCGTTTTTAATTTTATGTAAGCCTTGTACCAATTTAGCAGACCTGTTATTTGTGGAGGTAGATCCTTTTCCTGCGCAGGCTCGACGAGAGGCCCATTCGACACATATGTAATTACTACGTCCTTCATTGTTGCCTCATCAAGGCCTAACACTGCACGAAGAGTCAGACCTAAGTTGGCCGCTTGTTCTATGGCACTCGCTACAGTCAATCCCTGTCTTGCCGCAGCTGCTATGATTTCGGGGTCATCCGGGGCGGCTTTCACTATGAGAGGGGCGATGGATTGTTTACTCTGTTTCCCGAGCTGGGCAACTTGTTTCCCCTCTTTTTTACTTTCACTATGAGAGGCTTTCTTCTCCTGCTTCTCCGCCAACTCTTGCTTCTCCTTCAAGATGAATGCTTGCCTACGAAGTTCATGTGAATAGTAGTCAGGCAGATTCTTCGCGGCTTGGGACGGTTCGGTCAAAAATGACTTAGCCCACTTCTTTTGTTATCTGGCTTGGGCTCGGGCTCTCTTTTCTTCTTGCAGTCCGCCTGCCATTTCTCATGCTGAGCAGCCACGACCGCTGCATTTTCCTCCACACTAAGGTCATAAGGTCTCGGGGTGAGAGGCTTCAGTGATGGCTCCGGTATCTTTGTGGTCCTAGGTACATAAGGGTCCGGGTTAATAGTCCAGGACTGCTTCCTCTTCTTTGCCGGGGGCGGCTGCTTCGCCGGAGGTGGTGGGGGCGGCGTGCCGCCGGAGGTGAATTGGGGCGGCGTCGGCTGACGTGAAGGAGGTGTAGGTGAACCACCACCATCGCCGCCGCCGCCGCCGCCGCCACCACCACCGGAGGGGGGTGGACTTGTTCGCCTTGGCGCCTCGTCTGGAAACTTGATAAACTTCTTTTTCCAGAGAATAATGGCGCTTGACACCTCCAAGTCTTCTCTCCCCTTCGGGTGTAGCAATGTCAATCTCCAGGTCCTCAAACCCTGGGACTATTTCCTCCACCGTGACACGAGCATAGCCATCTGCAATGGGATTGTTGTGGTGGAGTGCTCCGGCTCACATGGCAAAGCACTGCCGATGGCTACCTTCGTGGACATGTTCCGTAGGATAATGCAGATGACATTGTTTCATCTCCTTTACATCGTCCACGGGGTAGCGAGGAGGCTCCGGTGCATAATTTGGATCTCGGTGCATCAGTAGCCGGCTGGACCTCCGTGGAAGCCACGCTTCTCCTTTGCGGCTTGAGATCATTGGATGATCTTCATGCGTCCCAGCTGCCGATCTCTCTGTACTAGTATAGACGGGTTTTCTTCATCTCATCGAGATCCGATGCCAACCGCGCCACAACATCGGCATCCCGATCCGACTTTCTCTTACGGCTTCGTAACCGTACGGGTCATCGTCCTGGGAGAACCCTTCTTTCCACGTAATGTTCCGGGCATGCCTCGTACACGTCCTCCGTGTTCAGGATTCCCGAGGGCTCTTGTCGGCGCGTCGTTCTCTCTGTTGAACTTGATCTTCCCCTCTTGAGCATCCCTCATTGCGTCAATAAGGGCTTGGGTGGGTTTAAACATTTTGTTCCCGTAAACACACGCCCTGTCTCCGGGTCTAGCGTTCCCCATGCCCGTACCACCAGCTTTTGGCCCTTCGGTCCCATCCCTCCGTACAGACGGATTCCTCGCCTCCTCGCTCGTTCTCCATCTTCTCCCACTTAGGCTCCCAAAGCGATACCCTCCTGGCCCCATAACATGATTGTACTCCTTCTTAGCGCATTTTCCTTATTTTTTTCGATATTTCAATGAAATGCTCCGATTTCTTCTGCTTCACAAATTCTGGCCAATCATGTTCAAGTCTCTCATACTGTCCTTTGAATTCCGGAGTCTTGTTGGTTGACATAGTCACGGGCTAGATTCTGCTTGAATTTCGGAATGTATCGGCCATCTTACCAAGAGCGAAGTGTTTGAGTAGCCTCCTCCTCTCCTTGTTTTCCTGAATCTTGTTACCCGCCTCATCGAATTTGTGGTATTCCGGAGGTAGGATGAAATGCTCCATAAGCTTTTGAAAGCAATCCTTTTTAGTTCTCTTGTCAACAAAAGTGAAACCAAGACGTGCCTTCTTTGGCTCATTCCACTCCTGGAGGGTGATCGAGATGTTGTCTCTAACAACGGCTCCGCATTGGTTGATAAACTTGGTGGCGTACTTCGGGGGCACTTGCACTGTCGACAACCTCGATGGTATATGTTTCTCCTGGTTTGAGCGTCTTGGTTGCGCCACGCTTTGACGACGACGTACTCGATTTTTTTTTTTTTTTTGCCGAGGGCTAAAATAAGAAAGAGAGTCGCGCGTGTTAGTACACACATATTTATTCAAATCGTAAGTTTGTATCACCAGAGGAAAAATGTATATATATATACCTCGGCGCCGGAGCTAGTTGCTACTTGCAATTGAATCGTCGTTGATCGACGTTTCTTCCCCATCATCTTGCTGACGGCCTTCATCTTGACCCTCAAGATTCAGATAAGAAGAAATATCTTCTTCATCTTGTTCGGTCGGCTCATAAGGAATATCGCCTTTTATTATGCCAAATAGCTGTTCTTCAATTTCTGGATCATAGTTCTCCATAATCGGGTCAGCTCTATCGTCCGCCATATGTCAGTCCTGAAAACATGTAGTAAAAACTAATTATTTAAGTGCGGTGTCGAAAGGCGGTGGAGAGAGGCGGTGGCGGTGGCAAAAGGCGGTGGCG
Source organism: Lolium multiflorum (assembly GCA_030979885.1). NCBI lineage: Eukaryota > Viridiplantae > Streptophyta > Magnoliopsida > Poales > Poaceae > Lolium > Lolium multiflorum. The sequence continues at coordinate 1,830,049 of CM061751.1, read as the reverse complement.
GTGCGAGGACAACACATAGAGGCCTCCCTCGCCGTATACGGAGGGGCGGCGGCGGAGGGCGGTGGCGGTGGCGGTGTGCCGATCCTCTCTCTCGTAAAAAAAGAAAAAAACCCGCGCGTATACGGAGGGGGAGGCGAGGGCCTCGCCGCCCCCTCCGTATACACGCGGGGTCGGTGGCGGTGGCGGTGGCTACTTAAAATTATCAAGTTTTATGTCCACTTAAAATTTTATTAAGTCAAAATTATCAAGTTTTATGTTTTTTTGTTAACTACATATATATAGTTACTAATTAATTCATTAATTATAAGTGGACAAAACAAAATTATCAAGTTTTATTTTTTAAGTTTTTTTTGTTAAGTATATATAGTTCAAATTAAAAAAAACAAACAAAATTTAATTCTTTTTTTTAGACAAACTCTTTTTTTATTGTTAAGTATATATCAAGTTTTTTTTAAGTTTGTTAAGTATATATAGTTTTTTTATTTGTTGTATTAAAATTAAAAAAAAAAAATACGGCAGAGGCAGGCGGGGGCGCGCGGCTCGACCCCGCGCGGCGACCGCTCCCGCGACTCTCGCGAGCGGTGTGAAGCGCGGCCACGGCGGACGCGTGCGGCGCGGCGGCCGACGGGGAAGGCGGTCGGGCGCGCAGCGGCGCGCGGGCCGGGCAGCGGCCGCGGCGAGCGCGAGCGGGGACGGCGGGCGTCGGTGGAAGCGCGCGGCAGCGGCGGCGCGAGAAAGCGGCGCAAGACGGCAGCGGCAACAGACGCGCGAAGAGTCGGCGAAAGCAGAGCAGAAAAGAACCCGGCGCGCGCGCGCGCATATAGGGAAGCACCTTTGGTCGCGGTTGGGGGCCCCCGCGACTAGAATGCTGATCGCGGTTGGTGACCCCAGCCGCGACCAAATTTTAGGGTTTTCGTTTTCGGAAAATACCTTTAGTCGTGGTTGGTGACCCCAACCGCGACCAAAGGTATTTTTCAAATTAGTTTTCATTTAAAATCTGAGAAATACATATAATATATCAATAAATTCAGAAAAATAAAACTAATTCATTTAAAAATCTTAAAAAGACAAATAATATATCAATAAATTCAGAAAAATAAAACTAATTCATTTAAAAATCTTAAAAATACAAATAATATATCAATAAATTCAGAAAAATAAAACTAATTCATTTAAAAATCTTAAAAATACAAATAATATATCAAAAAATTCAGAAAAATAAAACTAATTCATTTAAAAATCTTAAAAATACAAATAATATATCAATAAATTCAGAAAAATAAAACTAATTCATTTAAAAATCTTAAAAATAGAAATAATATATCAATAAATTGGAAAAATAAAATCTTCCCACCAGTTCTTCCCGCCTCTGTCTTTCGGCGGCCACTCTTCCGGCCTCTGTCTTTCGCCCCCTTTTCCCTCTGTCTTCCGGCGCCGGCCCACTCTTCCGCCTCTGTCTTTCCGCCGCCCCTCTTCCGACCTCTGTCTTTCCCGCCTCTTTCTTCCCGCCAATTTCTTCCCGCCTCTTTCTTCCCTCTTTCTTGCCACTTTCTTCCCGCCTCTGTCTTCCCGCTCCCATTTTCTGCCATTTCTCACTACATATATGTTGCCGGCTTCCATTATCACATCTCTCCAATCTCTCATCACTCTCTCATGGCTTCCACCCACCCACTCTAACCTACCGGCAGGTGGAAGAGCTTTGCGCCTCGAACTACCCTTGCCCGCCGGACTCCGCGTCCGCCGGTGGAGCCTAAGCGTCGGCGGCGTGCCGTCCCTCCGCCCTCGGTCTGCGCCGGGCGCCATCACGAACCACTACTACCTCGACCTCACGCCGGACGGCGGATGAATCAGCATCAGACCACATACTTGGGACGCCTTCTTCATCAATCGGCGTGAGGGCGCTCGCAGGTATGAGGAGGACGGTCTGCCTCCTGGGAACTTCCACGAGGCCGGCCGTCGGCTATGGTGGTACGGCCGTGTAATATCCCAGGTATTGGGGTTCCAAATATAGAGGAAACAGATGTGTGCATTGCATTCATGCATAGAAAATCCGGGGAATTTTCGCGCTTTTGCTTAAACTCATCAAGGTGATCGAGGTTTCTCGTACGTCGGTGGAATTGAGTTAGTACTCGACGTGACTGCAATAAACTTCGACATGACCTTTGTGGAACTATTTGATTTTGAGAGAACACAATTTGAATTCAATTCAAAATTGAATATTAGAAATCCAAGTAATAATTTGAAATGGAATTCGAATTCTAAATTATCATATAAGTTTTAAAAATGTTTAATCAAACAAAATAGATAAAGTGCTTAACATTTAATTACATCATCCAATATTTACAAGTTTCATAAAGACAAGCAATTTAAGAATAAGGATATTATACAATAAGGAAAGCATTTCTTTATTGATATTAACACAATAATACAATGTTTTTACAAATGAATAAATAAAAATGAAATTACAAATATAATTACAAGTTCTGAAAAAACAAAAGTAAAAGCCTAAACTAAGTCTTGATCATCTTCTTCTTCTCAAATTGAAACCTGCACAACAAAGTCAAACAAATGGTAATGCCAAATGGCAGTGGATTAAAAAAATAAAAGAGGTAAAATAGAGGTAGATATTTTCAGCCGAGCCTATCCAACTTTGCTTAGAAGCAAAGCAACCAGCAGCCACACATGCAGCTTACACAACACAGGGTTGTGCTGTCGACCAAAGGCAACACTAGGCCATCATATAAAAGCAAGTCACTTCAGATCAAAAGAGCTGCTGAAGCCTCACTCCCGTATACATCCATTGACCAGCTCAAGAACCTCAAGAACACATCTCAGATCAACAGCTAAAACCATAAATCATTCCCAGGCAGTCACTTAGGAAATCATTAGACTACATGAAGATCACAGCCAAAGCTGCAACAAGAGCCATGGTGAGATAATATCCTAGATGGAGCCGATTCCACCCCAAGGAGGAGAAGAACACCAGGACCAGCAGCAAAACCAGACCAACATCAGGCAAAGCTACATATTGGAAAAGGAGAGAGGTATACCAAAATCATGGAGCTTATTATTTGGATCCCTTCCCAAATAGCATCATCTCATCCAAATCAAATAGTTTATCAAACATAAATTGTTGTGATGATTTTAACATCATCTGATCACAGTTATGATCCAAGCCTAATAAATCACCCTGCATAACTACCAACAACACAAATCTTACTAAGTAATAAACATCCCTGTGCACATTCCTAGGAGGCACCACAGAAAGTATTAAATCCTAGTAGATAGCATATGGGTAGTATTTGCAAGCAATGAACTAGACAAAGATCAAACTATAAACCATCAGTTTAAGTCATGAGAAGTGATTCTCTCAGATCTGCACATAAGTGCTATGCAAGATTCATCATAGAGAATTTTAGGCACCATAGTATCTGTTCTTATTTCCATCTGTGCCTCAACTTATGCATCACTGGCTAGGCAACAAATAAAGCACAAGTATCTGTTCTTATCAAAGGTACATCTTATAGTAAAATATATGCCTGGATGAAGGAATCATCCAAATAGGGGCATCATCAATATATAGCAAACCTGTAGAGCAGCCAGTTATTAATGAACATACTGTAGGAACCCACTTAAGGTCAAGGAAATCACCCCAGGCCAACCAAGTAGTACATAGCTACAGCAAATCCACATCAATCAAGCAGATAAGCCACCAGGATAATCATCAAGTAAACTATCCTCTTCTAGCAACCATAATTGCATCCTATATGTATACACCCATCAATAAGTTACACAGGTGTGTAACTGGAATTTCAGTATGATGAATGTTCTATTTGGACAGTAGAAGCAAACCAGTAAGCTATATCTTCCAGGAATGAGCAACCCATTCAAATTCAAGCATCTCCCTGTAGCATTGCCTAGCTATTGAATTAGTACTTGTCAATCCCAAGTAAACCATACACCTGTAAGAAACAAGACTTGCTCCTTACATAATTAAACCACTAAGAATAGTCAACTGAATGCAAACATTTAGTTTTGGCAGAGTTAAGGTACCACTGAAATTACATGTGCTGGGATGAGTACTCATTCAAATGGAGGCACCTAATTAAGCCTATTTCACCTATCAGTGAATTTATTACTTGACTAGCTCAAGTCACAGAGCACAATAATCAGCACATATAATTACTAGAACATGATCAACTGAAACCAATCTTCAATTAGCTCCACTATAACCCGAAAATATACCACACACAAGCACAAGACGCCAGGACATGGTCATAGGCAGAGTGGAGAGGAGAGGAATAGCTCACAGTAGTGCATACGAGTAGAGGAAGAGGCCGACGCCGGGGTTGCGTCCGCGGCACCGTCCCGCCGGCGTCGAGGTCGAGGATGCAGTGGGAACAGCAACATCACCACCACAACCACACCCTGCCAGTAATTCAGCACAGCAGCGCATCGGAGGATGCCAGGGTAGCAGGACACTGCCATCCTACCAGCTTCGCGGTAGCAAACCCCAGTAGTGGAGATGAGGGCGAGGCCACACCAAAGAGCAGCGGCAGCGGAGAGGCCGGAATCGGCCGGAGCCAGCGCAGGCGCGTGAGTACTGGACCAGGTGGCGATGAAGGGAGGCTGGCGGAGACGGCCGTGGCGGCGCCACCTTGACCAACGGCAGCGCTCGCCGAGGCCGGCGATGGCCGAATCGGCCGGCAGTAGCTAGGGTTCTCAGGTTGGCGGCGTGGGTGCGAGTGGCGGCGTCACGAAAGTGAGGAGAGCGGAGGTCGACCGTGTCGGGCGAATGCGCAGCGGCGCCGGTGTCCGGCGGCGAACAAGCCAACCCGCGGGCTAGGGTTAGCCGCGGGCGCGCGTGAGCAAGGAGGAGACTCCGAAGAGGGGAGTCGAAGGAGGATACCGTGGCAGAGCTGGGAAGCCGGTCGGCGACGGCGGATGCGGCCGGCGACGGCGGGCATGGCCGGCGGCTGACCGGAGCAGCCTCGGCAGGTTCGCAAAGAAAGGGGAATCGAGAGGAGAAGAGCCGCGTGCGTGGTGGGATCGACGGGGTATGCGTGTGCGCGTGAAGGCTGATTTGCGTGCGTGTGCGCTTTGGCTGAGCCCAAATCGATTCGTGTGTCATCCGTATACGTGTACCGTGTACGTATTTGCTTCTATTGAACCCTAGCTTCAGCTAAATAAACTAACTAGCTCTAGCCAGATCCTTCCTAAATATAACACAAATTCAATGCTAAAATGTTTGAAAGAGTATTTTAACCTCAATTAAATAAATAAGGTTTTGTTTTGCTTAATCATAAGTTAATAAATAAAAGTTGTTATTTGATTTTTAATAATTAACAAAAGAAAGATATAAAAAAATCCAAATAGAAATATTTTTGACAACAGAAAAGTCGTAAACAGAATAAATAACAAAAAACCATTTAAAGTCTAAAATAAAATAATACATATTTTCTTCTAAATTTTAGAATTTTAAATCTTAAACTATTAAAACCTAAATACTAAAAGAAAAATTCTTATTTCTATTTTTCATATCAAGAAAATATTAGATATTACTTTGTATTAAAATACAACAATTGTCTCTTTATGGTTATGATTAATCATATGAAAACCCTAATTCCCTATTGGATGAAATCACAACCTTGTCCTTTTATGTGGAACCCTAAAACCCTAAATTCATTTAGGAACCCTATTTCCTTTAATTTATATGTGAATCTTAATTACCCCTAAAACCTAAACCCTAGATTATAGTATATGATCTTGTCACTCTCTTTACATTCATAGATTCATAGTAGCAACTAAATACTTGTCATGTCTTCATAAAATAATAGAGACCTATCCCTAATAAATTGGTATTTCATATTCCCATCCAAATCAAACCTAGATGATCAAATAGGATCAAACAAGTCAAAACCCTAGATCCTATTACCAAAGTCATCATCCTTATTTATCCCTATTTACCATCACACCATTGTGATGAACTCTAATAGCCACCATGCCTAATATTCTGCATCATTTACCATACTCACTAAACCCTAATAGTGTTAGGTGTTTATAAACCATCCTATTTAGGAATCAACTATTCTTTACTTAGTGAATCCAATAGCAAACCTAGACAACCTCAACCTTAATTGAAATACTTCTTATTGCTTAAATATTATATTCTTCAAAAGTTATCCTTTTGAAGAAATAAAGAATCATCATTAACCCTACTTAATAGGACCTATAAAACCAGACTATCGATCACCAATAAGATATACCACCTTAATAGCAACCATTGATAATTAAGATGCTTATGCTTAATTAAGACCATACAAGCCCTAGTAGCTGATGAATCCAACTCTGTTGTGATCCATCAACTCCTTACTCCAGAAACTAATTGGAACCATAGGAAACCATAGAACCCCACCAACCTAATTATCATACTTGTTCTTTATTAAAGAACATGTTCTTCAAAAGTTATTCTTTTGACGTATATGACAAGCAATCATTAACCATGCCATATAGCACTAAAACTAACAATTGTTCTTTACATATGAACTTTATGCCAATTATAATTCCTTGTGTGCTCAATTGATTATTATGCTGCATTATATAACCTGTATATGATACCAAGTAATCGCACCTGAATAAGAACCTTGTTTGTGGATCACTCTAAAAGTGCAACACACCCTAAACAAATCACTACAACTCACTAATCCTAAATCATCGGGATTAGGTCACGCTTAGATCGATTGCATCTCATACTTATGCATTATTGCATCCTTGCCAATGTTTTAAAACATCGTCCTTACGGACGATGATGCTATTTCAGAATTTGGAGTTATTGCATCGAAGACCTTGTGCATAATCTTGCAGTCAAGAAAGGCAAGTTCATCGCTTGCTCATGTCATTTGAGTATTTTTATCAAATTACTTGCAAAGTACTATGTTTATCACTATTGCATAAAAAACAAAACCACTATTTTTATAACTATGAATATGACTATGTGGTGGGCAATGGAACCATGGATTGTGTTGATATGGTGGAGGTTCCATTGCAAGGGTTTATATCCATCTAGGATTAAACAACAAATGTCGTCCAGTGATTCTTGTGCCGTAATACCCGTGTTAACCATAAGATCTGGAATGGGACGGTATAGTCAATTGTATTTCCACCTCTTGTACATCAACGGATGCGCTTTACCGTAGACCCTTGATCCAAGAGAGGACAAGTGGTACCCTTGATCCAAGAGAGGACAAGTGGTAGGGTGGGGGTCCCGAAGAAGTCCCCACGGTTGTGCGGTCTATGATGGGTTGCGGCTAAGGAGTTCATGGTAGAGACTGAACTGTTGTCGTGGTCGGGGGCCGTCCTTAATTGGTATAAGAGCACGGCGAGGACCCGGTCGGGGTATGCAACAAAGGGTGGGTGTATGAGGTAGCGGAGGAATATGATTGGCTATGACCTTATACCGGGCCTCACACCAAAGGAAGTGTGGACGGGAACATATGCCCGGTTACCAAGGTTAAGATCTCTTATGGGTAAAGCAACACACCTCTGCGAGTGTAACGAGCGTGACCAGTCCTCCTGTTCCGGGATATGGAACTGACGCGAGGAAAGGAACTCCATGAAGTTCTAGTCAACCGGTGAAGGCTGACGGACATAGCTCTTGAATAAAAGCAACCTTTTGAAGAAATGTTTACAAAAACTTGCATTGCCTATGACTTTCTGGTCTATGGCTGTAGCTAGTGCATTAAACACCTCTTTCCTAAAATGAACTTGTTGAGTACGCTCGTACTCATCCCACTCTTAAATCCCCTGCTTAGATATGGATGCATCGAAGGAGGATCTACAGTGCAACTCGAAGACCGAGGAGTCAACAACTATTTCAAGGGACAGGACCATGTCAGGAGAGTCAGATACCACAATCAACAAGGAGAAAACCTAGATTAGCAATAGAAAGGAACTAGCTTCATAAACCTAGCTCCTATTTAGCTAGAATCTATTCTTAGACTCTATAGCTAGTTAAATACTCTACAAATAGAGTTCGTGTTAGGTATATACTACGAGTCGTTCTTCTGGAGCTTATTTGAAGATTTACCTCATTGTAAAGTAGGAGGCTATGCTGATCTTTGTAACAGAGTCTGTATGTTATTCTATAGACATGCCTTGGACCCAAATGTTTGTTGTACCACTCTGAGCGATGTAATGCTAGTGGAACGGTGTTTCATTGGTGTTATGTCAGACTTGCATACTACACCATGCAGTGGTATGCTGGGTCACCACAGGCCGGACTCTGCAGAGCGTCATGGACTACATCACGGCCGGCGATATCCCCGCCTGCGCTACCCTCGTTCGAGCCACGAGCGCCGCCGCAGCGACGACAGCAGCGGCGACGGCAGTAACTTAGAAGCGACGACTACCGGTACAACGGCGGCGACTATGAAGACTACGAGTATGCATATTATACGCCTAGGCAGGAGTATGACTAAATCACTCCAAATTTCATGTATCATCAGTGCTATCTCTCGAATCAATCGAATCATTCGAAAATGGACACCAAACACATCACGGGCAATATAATTCACATGATCCATTCAACAAAGTTTGGTACAATAAATTATTACACATCATTTCTTCCCTTGTGTCCTGCTTGCTTACGATTGGGCCGTATCCATGGAGCATCCTCATCATTTAACTTAATGCTTGGATCGGTGTTCACTTTGAAGGGCGGAATTTCACCAAACATATTATAATCTTCGACATGTCTGTCTTGTCCTCCACTCCCACGATGTTTCTTTTCCCTGAAAGAACAATGTGGCGCTTTGGATCATCGCATGATGTACTGATCGTTTTCTTATCTTTCCGTTTCCTCGGTTTGCTACTCATGTCCTTGACATAGAAAACCTGAGCGACATCTTTCGCTAGGACGAATGGTTCGTCAAGGTAACCAAGATTGTTGAAATCCACCATTGTCATTCCGTATTGCTGGTCCACCTTTACCCCACCTCTGTTAGCTTGAACCATTTGCACCGGAACAAAGGGACCTTGAAGGAGGGTCCATAGTCAAGTTCCCATATCTCCTCTATGTAACCATAATATGTGACCTTTTGCCCATTCTCGGTTGCTGCATCAAAGCGGACACCACTGTTTTGGTTGGTGCTTTTTATCTTGGGCGATCGTGTAAAATGTATTCCCATTTATCTCGTACCCTTGGAAAGTCGTTATAGTCGAAGATGGTGTCTTGGCCAACATGTACAGCTGATCTACAACCTCATTGTCACTCATGAAATGTTTTCTCAACCAACCGCCGAAAGTCTCCATGTGGGCCTTCCTAATCCAGGATTCAGGCTTCCCGGGTTGTCCGAGCGTAAAATATTCTTGTGTTTCTCAAAGTACGGAGCCACCAAGCTGGAATTGGTCAGAACTGTGTGGTTCAGTCAGAGAATGGCCGTCCATACATATCGTTGATTTCCTTCCGATCGTGCCTTTTCCACTTAGTCTCCCCTCGTGCCGCGATCGAGGAAGACCAATCGGCTTAAGGTCAGGAACAAAGTCAACACAAAACTCAATTACCTCCTCATTTCCATAGCCCTTGGCGATGCTTCCTACTGGAGGGCAACTCGTTATTCTTTGGAAACATATTCTTCAACATTTTCAGCAAGTTTTCAAATCCCGAGTCAGCTACACCTTCATGTGCCTTCCATCTCAGCAAATCCAGTGTGCAGCCCAGCTTTTTCAGACCATTATCGCATCCTGGGTACAGCGACTTTTTGTGATCCTCTAACATGCGATCCAAATTCTCCCTCTCCTTTTCAGTTTCGCAGCGACTCCGTGCATCAGCAATGGTCCGACCAAGATCATCAGCGGGCTCATCACGTGCCTCTTCTTGATCACCTTCCCCTTCACCTTCCTCACCTTCACATCATCCATGAAAGTATCACCGAAATGATCAAGATAGCTCTCATCGATGTCATCTCCTTCTTCATCTTCTTCCATTATAACCCCTCTTTCTCCATGCTTGGTCCAACAATTATAGCTTGGCATGAAACCATGCCGAATCAGGTGCACGTGAACTTCCCTTGAGGAAGAGTAACCCTTCTGATTCTTACAGTTAACACATGGACAGATAACAAAACCCCCCTGCTTGTTCGCATTAGCCACTACGAGGAAATCTTGCAAACCCGTAGTGAATTCGCCGGAGAGTCGGCTAGCGTACATCCATTGCCGATTCATCTGCATTATTATAATACAAAATATATAATTAACCATCGCGCGCATATGCATTTGTTAAACTAATTAAATAGAAATTAAACAATGAACTACACACATATGCATATTTTATCAATGACACATATATATGAAAGGTTCAAGTGTTGTTGCTAACCGCGATCGAGGAGGAAAAAATAAATGAGGAAGCTCGATCAAGTGTGGCTCCGACACTTCATATCATGTTTGTTTCATGCTCTTGGGACATTTCATCAAACACCTTGTGTGCATAAGAAGAGCCAAAAGCAAACCTACAAGTTTGTGAAGAGAAGTGGGCACCAAATGGCTAAGTGCTGTGGGCTGGCTGGTATATATAGGGGAGGGGCTTTAGTCGCGGTTGGCCAGCCAAGGCCTTTGGGCCAGGCCTGAGGACATTTAGTCGCGGTTGGGCAACCGAGCCGCGACTAAAGGCCCCATTGGTCGCGGTTTTTGCATTTCCGCGACTAATGGGGCTGGACGGAAGGCCTTTTTTCTACCAGTGCAGATCGACATGGAAGGAATATCCTCAGGAATAGCATCAAAGATCTTGTTGTGAAACACTTTACGAGTCTATATCCCCTTACTAAATGACAGACCCAAGCATCCTGCTCATCATTTAAAGAGAGATTTTGCATGGAAACTTGAAGATCATCATACTGCAGATAAACACTACTAGGGATACCAGAACAAGCCACTTAATGTGACATCATGTGGTACTGATCCATAATAGTAGTAAGAATCTCTTACTAATTTGACCCATAGCAGATCAACAAATATCCGAGCTACCACTGAATAAACAATAGTGTGAGTAAGTTGTCAAAAAAACAAATATCCGACCTTGTCCGTGATTGGATGGTTACACATGGCTTTCCACCACAGTTGTTAAACCAAACAGATAGACAACAATCCCGTGTGTACCCATCAGTAAAGCTTTCTCCAGATCATTTTTCTAGATTGAGCTGAGATTTAAGTTCACATCGAAGTTGTTCTGACTTGTGCTACCTATTTCTACAAATTAAGACCATGGATCATGGTCGACAAGAAAGGACACTCTTTTCAATTTCCTACTATATGGGCTTTTTTGGAAAACAAAACAACTTAATCTTCGTCATTCGATAATATACTCGCACATACTAGTTAGTAGTTAGTGTTCCTCCGCTTTCCAGCATCTACTCAAACTTCAACCACATCTCAAACAGCAGCAGCAGGCCTGCGACAAAACTATTATCTGGTCAGGTGAGTTCCAACACTTGAGCGCACAGTGCAGACTAATTCTGGGGAAACAAATAACATGCTAATACAACAAAAAATTGTACCATCAAATAAAATAGAACAAATAAACAAGAGTATGCTCTTTCCCTTACATGTAATCGAACCAAATAAAAACAAGAGGTGAGAGCACCAAGTAAGGATACAGCTTATTACGATTAATGAATGGCAATCTGCGGGATAAAACTAATTAATCTTCTCTATGGAATCTGAATCCTGCACTCTATCGGCTAGCGGTCGCTTGGTCTAATCAAGTCATCCTATGCACTAATTGCCTCCATGTAGGAAATAATCACGAAATGATCGATTCGGTTTTTTTACTTTTTTAATTCTAAGTCTTCCCATATCGTGTTCTTTTGTACTCCCTCCGTCGCATGAAACATTCTGATACCCTGGTATATTATACTTTAATAGAAATTTAGTATAACTTGGAAGCTCGTCAGACCTGTAGAGCAATTTGCAAATCCTAATTTGCAAGCAATCATACCATAAACTGAGTCCATTTTCCATTCCTTCTTGGTCAATGACAGTAAAACTGGTAATTAAGACAATGGCTGCCTGAGGGAGGCGACGCGAACAAAAGATGACAGTTAACTCCCCAACAAACTACTAGTCAGTGATCATTTTCCATTACGTACAGTCGTCATGACACTCGGCTCAAGAAAGTTACCATAGAAGTAATCAAGCATGGTAAGTTGATGCGGAGTAATAGATTTGTCATATGCATGCAATTGGAGGCCACATTTATCAAAGTTCCCTAGTGTGGAAGATCATGGTATACAGTCAATTCTGAAGTTCCCTAGTGGGATACGCAAGCCTTCATATAGTAATGTCTCGTGAGCTCCACATGCCATTCAAAGTCTCACTCAAGTTAACGAAACTTTGCCACCAAAAAGGTAAGTTCAAATGTGTGAAGAGACATAAAAGCAAGGGCAAAAGGGAAATTGCCTTTTTTAAAGAACAGACTTTGGTTTGCCAACAGGTAGAAAAAACATATTTTTGCTTCTTTTCTCGTTTATAGAGAAGTTTGGATATCAATAAAGAGGTAAAACTGATGTCTGGGGAAATTTCTGGAAACTCTCTTACTCTCTATTCCTTCTCTGTATCTGATAAGTACAAGGCAAGGTTTTCGTTTAGTCCTTACATAGTTCTAGATTTACAAACAAGGACAAACAAGGACTCCAACACTCCCCCTCAAGATGGGGCAAAAATATCTATAAGCCCCATCTTGCTACAAATTCTCATAAAACTAACATTACAAACTCCTTTTGTTAATACATCAGCAACTTGATCTCCAGATTTAACAAAACACACTTGAATTACTCCTTCATCCATTTTTTCCTTAATGAAGTGCCGGTCTATCTCGATGTGCTTAGTTCTATCATGATGAACAGGATTGTTCACAATGTTGATTGTGGCTTGATTGTCACAATATAACCGAAGAGGAGAATTATTAAATAATTTAAGCTCCATCAACAATATCTTCAGCCACATCAACTCACATAAACCGGATGCCATGGACCTAAATTCTGCCTCCGCAGTGGATCTTGACACGACGCTTTGTTTCTTACTCCTCCAGCTAACAAGATTGCCACCCACAAACATGCAGTATCCTGATGTAGATCTTCGGTCGTCTAAACAACCAGCCCAGTCTGCATCAGTATACCCTTCTATATTCAAATGTCCATTTCTAGAGAAAAGAATTCCCTTTCCAGGGCAACTCTTAAGATATCTAAGGATCCGATTCACAGCATCCAGATGGCTGGTACGAGGATCATGCATATATCGGCTCACAACACTTACAGCATATGCAATGTCCGGTCTAGTGTGTGAAAGGTATATCAGACGTCCCACAAGTCTTTGATATTTATATTTGTCGACCGGGTCACCGGATTCCGCTATAGTGCGATGATTTTGTTCTATGGGTGTGGATGCAGGTCTACAATCTAGCATTCCCGTTTCTGCAAGTAAATCAAGCACATACTTTCGTTGCGATAGATAAATACCTTGGGCACCGTAGGCAACTTCAATTCCAAGAAAGTAGTGAAGGTTTCCCAGATCCTTGACCTCAAAAGATCTTGACATCATCTTTTTAAGGCGTAGCATCTCCTCCTCATCATTGCCTGTAATGACTATATCATCAACATAGACAACTAGTAGAGAAATTTTACCATGACAATGTTTAAAGAAAAGAGTATGGTCAGCATTGCTCTGTCGGTAACCCATTGAACAAATCTCCTTTCGGAATCTTCCAAACCAAGCCCTTGGTGACTGCTTGAGTCCATAAAGTGACTTTCTTAGTTTGCATACCTTCCCCTCCGTTTCTTTACAATTAAAACCTGGTGGGATTTCCATATATACCTCCTCCTGAAGGTCTCCATGAAGAAATGCATTTTTAACATCTAACTGGAACAATTTCCAGTTATAATTAGCAGCTATTGAGATTAGGGTTCTAATTGTATTCATTTTTGCCACGGGTGCGAAAGTCTCATCATAATCCACCCCATAAGTTTGACAGTATCCTTTGGCCACTAACCTGGCCTTGTACCTCTCTATCTTACCGTTTGAACTTTGTTTCACTGTAAATACCCATTTGCACCCTACCACTTTCTTATTCGGGGGAAGAGAAGTAAGTACCCATGTATTGTTTTTATCAAGTGCCTCCATCTCCTCTAGCATAGCTGCTCTCCAGACCGGATGTTGTTTCGCCATTTGCCAGTCATGAGGAACAGGGACCGCAGAATCAAGAGCAGCTATAAAAGATTTATACTCTGAGCCAATTGAAGTATACGAAACATAGTTTGAAACATCATATAGAGAAAGCTTAGATGGCAATTTTCCAGCATTGGACCGGGTAGGTTTCCTCTGAGCAATTGGGAGATCAAGATCATCATAAATTGGTGAATGTAAATTATTACTTGAAGAGGATGGACTTGATGTTTGTTGTTGAGCTGGAGAACCTGAAACTGCATCAGGTGCAACTTCGGCTTCTTGCACATTATCTAATACTTGTCTCTCTTGGGCTTCAGTGACATGCCCATGTGAATTGATTTCCTCCCCCTGCACTTGTTCCTTATGGACTCTATGTCTCCTTGTATATACTTGTAATTGATGTTCCTCATTAGGTCTTGTCCACCGTAATGGTTCATATGGTTCACCATCAGACTCCCTCTGCTCTCGTTCTATTTCTGGCATACCACCATTTCCATGATCATGAGTTCCACCTGCTGGAATTGCTCCTACTATCATGTCTGTCGATGCTCCACCATTATCCTCTTGTACTTTATCTCCCCCTGTCTCAAAATCTGTATCCGAAATGTCGCCATTAAACAATTCAGGAAACACATCAGCAAGGTCAGTGGGCTCACCATAAAATGATTCATGTTCCTTGAATACCACATCCATACTCACAAACATCCTCTTTTCAGTAGGGCACCAGCATTTGTATCCCTTTTGCTTCCCTGAGTATCCAACAAATATGCATTTCAAAGCTCTAGGATCTAACTTTCCCACGGATGGCCTGTAGTCTTTCACGAAACACACACACCCAAAAACCTTTGGTGGAACTATATAAGAATTTGTCCCAGTCAAACATTCTATGGGTGTTTTACTATCCAGCATCCTTGATGGCATTCTGTTGATTAGATAAGCAGCTGTCATTACTGCCTCACTCCATAGAAACTTAGGTACATTCATAGCTATCATCAGGCAGCGAGTTACCTCTAAAAGATGCCTATTCTTCCTTTCAGCTAAGCCATTCTGCTCTGAAGTACCTGGGCAAGTTGTCTGATGAATAATCCCAAAACTGGACAGGTACTTGTCAAATTCCTTGTTCACATACTCTGTGCCATTGTCAGTCCGGAATATTTTCATACATGCTTTATATTGCGTCCTGATCATGTTATGAAAATCAACAAAGCATTCAAACACATCATTTTTATTCCTCAACACATAAACCCAAGTGACTCTAGTACAACAGTCAATAAATGTCACAAATGAGCGATAACCATTTAGAGATGAAACTCCGCTAGGACCCCACACATCCGAGTGAATAGTCTCAAGGGGCACACTGCTCCGATTATTGGACAACACATACGAACTCCGAGTTTGTTTGCCATATTGGCAAGCATCACACACCAACTTCTCCTTATTAATCTTATTAAAGAGGCTAGGATAAAGTTGATCCATAGTACTGAAGGGCATGTGTCCTAGTCGATGATGTAGGAGCATAACTTCTCCTGGTGGAGAATAGGATAGAGCAGCTGCCACCATAGGAGGTATATCATTGTCTAGATAATATAGTCCATCATGCATGCTCCCCCTCCCAAGTTCTCTTCCAGTCCCAATCTCTAGAAATAAGCACCATGTTGGGTAAAAAATAGCAGCACAGTTGAGCTCTTTCGTAATGCAGCTAATAGACAATAGGTTTACCGGGAATGATGGAACATGCAAAACAGATGATAAAGACATATCAGATCCACACACAACCACCCCTGTCCCCGTGACAGCTCGGGTAGAACCATCTGCTAACTTCACACCCTGACCTTTCACATTTGGAGCATATCTTGTGAATTCTTTGCAAGACCCTACCATATGTCTTGACGCACCAGAATCAATTAACCATGGTACAGAACTCTGGTCGTTACTCACAGCTTTAGAAAGATTACTCCAAAAAACAGTAGAGGCCGCACAAGCTGATGTGGTGGGTGCCTCCACTGAAGATTTCTTATTCAAGCTCATCCTCTTGAATTTTTTCCACTTCACAAAGTCTTCTACAGTCATCTCCACATTTACCAGCTGTATGGCTTCCCTAGCAGCTGTGACATTCACTCTTTCATCCATCTGAATGCCTCTGTTGTCTTCTCACCTCTGTCCTATAGCAGGTCTGCAACTAAATTTTCCTAGGCAAATCAGGTCCTCTTTATGCCACACACCCACAACTCTTTTTCTCTGAATCTCTGATTCAGCACAAGCAGCTACACAACTTTCTTTCCTCTGTACTTGCCAGACTCCTCAATTACTGCCACAACCTACACAATTCGGTGCGCGCTGCCGGCCACTGCCACCGAAATCTCCGAGTTTGCCTCCTCCTGCTGCTTCCAGCCAATACGAAGCCTCACTTCAGATCAGCTACTTGCACAGTTGCTCCGCTAGCTGCTGGTTGACTCCACACACCAATCCTGCCCTTGTGTCCTCCTCCTGGCTGCACACGAGCTGCTCCCGAGCTGCTCCCGAGCAGTACCACCAGGTTGCCTCCTGCTGCCCCTATGCTTCCGCTCAACACCAACAGGACCAAGTTCCTCAGCCAAGAACACGCGCAGCAGTTGGCTCTGTACTCGCGCACGCTGCCGGCACCGGCTCCGCACCACCAAAACACCTCCGCCTGAGCCTGGGACTTACCTGTAGGTTGTCCCCGCCTTCACTGACTCCCCTGGGCAGCCGGAGCTCCGCCACAGGCAACCGATTCACCTTTGATGAGGGACGTCCGCCGAATCCCGCTCTGATACCATGATGTCTGGGGAAATTTCTGGAAACTCTCTTACTCTCTATTCCTTCTCTGTATCTGATAAGTACAAGGCAAGGTTTTCGTTTAGTCCTTACATAGTTCTAGATTTACAAACAAGGACAAACAAGGACTCCAACAAAAACATACTAATATAGTGGAGCCTTGTGAAGTGTACCTTAAGGCAAGTTTTCTAGATTCTAGAATGCAGAATAGTAGTCCATTCAATTTGATGACATGATAAAAAAAATTGTTCAACAGATTCATATATGGACGTGGGAGAGAAAAAGAGACCATTGTTAGACTGGACATAGCAATATGGTGGAGGATAAAAACTTTTGCACCCTAGATATAACCAATGCAAGACGGTCGAGTCATGACATGTCATATGTAATCGTCATGGTATTTATAAACAAGTCATATGTAATATGTAATCATCTCAAGAGATGGTATTTATGAACAAGTGTCCTAAAGGAACTTAATGGTGTCAAAGATACTCACTCATACTATGTTTTAAAAACAGCGAGAAAGGCTGGGGATATGAAGCCTCCAGATTTAGTGTGAATCTTGAAGGCTTGCTCTGGTTGCTCAGAGATTGCAATCGTAACTGGCTCATCCTCCCGCAGAAGAGAGTTGTCCTCCATTTGATACCTTTTCAACGTTATGGTAGCCTTCTTTGACCAGTGAAATTCATCAAGAAGGATGTCATCACCCCAGGAGCGTATTATGCGTTTGCGAGATTTCCAGTCTAACGAACAGAATATCCCGTTATCCAATAAAGAGTAGTGGAGCCCTGTAACAGCATTACATGTCTGGGAAGATTTTATTGGGAACTCGGTGATAAATAAATTGATGTCGTCCTCCTTCTCACAAGAAGTCAGCTTAATTGAGTAAGCAGATATGACGGGGTCGGTCAGACGAGCAAGGCCCGAGCAACTGTGGTTGTCTTGAGAAGACTTGCCAAGGTAGAGGCCGGTGATGTCATGCTGCGGGGTGGGGCAGCCAATGAAAGGCAGACTCTTGCTACCGTGAACCTTTTGCCACTTTGCGGAGACCGTGTCGAACGCGTAGGTGGTGTGTTGCTCTGACCTGATTGACATCAGTATGTAGGAGCCGACCACCACATAAGACTCCACAATGACCACAGGCGGACAGAAGAACTCTTGGGCATCCAGCTGGCACGGGAAGCAAGGCGGGCTGGGCAGCTCCTCCCAGGCACAATCCTCGAGGCAGCCATCGACGACCGTGGCTTGGGACAGGTCAAGGACCTCGAACCAGGGCTCAAAATCCAGCTCCCCCTCCACCTCGGGAATGCTAGAGAGGGCGTAGATCTTGTCCTCCACGGCTACGAGCACGGGACATTCTTTTCCGTTGATGAGCTTGGGCCCGTGTATGACATCCTCAGTCTCAGTGTCAAAGACAATGGTGTGCCAACTGCCAACAACCACGATCCACTTGCGGCACCCTGTCTGCATGGACACGAAGGTCCTGCTGCCCTCGATCTCCAGCGTGGCGAGCGGGTGCAGCCTCTGCCGCTTGGGGGCCGGGGAGCACGAGTGGTAGGGACAATCCATCTTGTAGATGGAGTACACTGGGCGAGTAGTGTCCCAGATATTTACCACGACGTAGATCGACCGGGTCGTGCCCTCAGTACGCTGATTTCTAACCTCCAGCTGTGGTGGATCATCGCTTCTTGGGCAGGCGGTGCTGGTGTCGCCGCCTTCTAGCCTCCTCCTCTTGATCTTCATACTAGTCAGCGGCCGCCTGTTGGGGCCAGCCTGCGGGACCTGCCTGGTCGGCCGGTGGGTGATGTCGGCCACACCTCCAGGGACATTGTTCTTGGACCGAGGGTCTACGCGTTCCTTGCCGCTGCCATAGAGCGGGACGAGCTTGTCCTCCTCGACGACGGCCTTGCAGACGGGGCACTTGGGGGAATGTGAGTGGATGCGCAGCCACCTGCACAGGCACGGCCAGCAGAAGAGATGGCCGCAGAGCGTCACGATGGGCTCCTGCGGCAGCTCGAAGCAGATGTTGCACTCGAAGCTGCCCCTGCCGCTAGTAGACTCCCCGACGTTGGCCGCCATACCGGGCCTTGTCTGGAACCACGATGAGCTGCAATGCACCGAGTTGTTACAACTGTCAGCAACAAATAGCAGTTGAAAAATAGTACCAACATGTAAATTGTTGTGTATACTGCCGCCTGGACGTATGCTAAAAGTAGAGATAGTCGGGTTTCCTTTTATTTGACCATGATACTTGTGTGCTACATACTATCCACTATGGGTATGCAGGGTAGGGTACTAACATTGTGAGCTCATACAGGTTAACATGGCCAAATCCATAAGTAAATCTACATAAAAGCGATGCGTCGAGATTTCTGGATCAGTTGTAAATTTGTGTAGCACAAATTAGCAATCAGTCTTATACATATGGAAGCTCAAACGAGAGCCATTAACTACCAAACATGAGGAACAATGACGCCAAAATTCTACCACACGCCACATTAACACGAAAAAGTCCCCAGCTCTCGTTTAGCTGAAACAAGGGCATAGCAGCTACTCCGACAAAGCATCAGGTATACCAGTACTGTAACCGGCACCGGCAGCTCGGGGGAGGCGACATGGCCTGTTCTCCTCATGCCAGCCAAAAACTCAGCCGGGCTCGAATCGGCCGGCCAGAAAGCCGACGAATCCGACAGCACTAAGGTATATAGGAAGGACAGTTGCAGACCGCGCGCGCGAGGGCCCTGCCGCCGATCTGACCTGTACTACGAATCGCGTAGAGTTGAGAGGAATCCGGCGAGCGGGTCATCAAGACTTACCGGCGGCCGGACCGAGGAAACCACTGGTCGGACGAGTCAAGTCGCCTCGCCTCCCGTGCGCGAGAGAGGAGAAGCTTCGAGGAAGAAGAAGGGTACGGACCGGCCCAGTAGCTTTCGGCCCGGGATAACTCTCCCCATTTATCTGGGCTTAGTGGGTAAGTTCTTACAAAAATCTGGGCTTAGTGGGCCTGAGTGATTGTTTCCACCGGAAACTCTCTGGCCAGTACTATATTTTCACAATGAGCTTCGAAAATATCTGATTTGACATATGCGTGGTTATAGGTATTATTTTTCTAATTATTTCGTTAGCCATCCATCCATGAAGATGGACTTGGTGTCCAGATCATCAAAACCAAGACCTTACTAGGAAAATGGCTGGCTAGGTTGCTAACTAAGGATACCGTATGGCAAAACTTGTTGTGGAGAAAGTACGTTGACCTAAAAGCGATCTATTTAGGTTCATTGAAAACCTGAAGATTCTCATTTTTACGCTGGTGTGGCAACTAAAAAAATCTTTTTCCCATATGGTTTTTTCTCTATCATGGATGGGTCCGAGATAATGTTCCGAATATCACCGGAATTGATCACTCTAAGGTGAGGAATGATTGCCCACTCATATCCGCGAGTTCCCTTTTCCTAATTCTTTGTTTGCCGACCCAACATCGTTACTCGAAATCCGTGGTCCAAATACAACCAAGTAGTGGATTTTGCACTTGGCATTCAAGACATGGATCTTCAATACAACCAGTTAACCGTATTGACATGCCAAGGGAGCTGTGTAGTCCTGCGTCGACTTGTTCACATTTAAAGGTCAGCAGGCCATTCCTTCCTCTCTTCTTTCGATTTCCCTACATAATTGACATGATAGTTCTTGCGTGCTCAACACTGACTGGTTTTGATGCGGCATTAATGTTCAGGTGTCCCCCTGTGACACAATAGGTGTTCCTTTGAGGGCTTTGTGGAGCGACAGTGATGCGGTACGCACCGAGCAGAGGACGGAGAAGTACATTTTCTTTTCGCCAAGGAAGATGCACGAATCCAAAGGGTGCTATTGGGATTGATCCTCTGTGGAAACAAAGGGCCAAAGGGGAAGCACCATCGCCATGCCTACGGCCTGATTGGTCGACAGTGGCTTCTGACATTTTGTTTCCCCTGTGTAGATTGGTACAACTATGTTTCTTGACAGAGTAAATTTGTTCCGTGTCAGAACACATAGAAATGTGATGGGCCATGAAACACGGCGGCCCGGGGAGTCAAAGCCAGTCGACTAGGCAAGGAAGACCCTCCATATGGCAGGGAAGCAAAGTAGAGCATACATTGGCACACGAGAGAAAACTTCAGCGTCTGGTACAAATTCAGTTCTTTTCTTAGATTCCAAATATGGTTACACAACTCTTCAAATGTTTCTCACAAATAAACGAAAAAAGAAAGAAAGAAAAACTTGACAATGAAATATGTACAGTCATGTGGTAGCTAGCATACATTGGCACACAACAGAAACCGGAGACCATAAACATTAAACAGAGTACTACTGCCTCCGTCTTATGAAAGTTGTCTAAGATTTGTCAAAATTCGGATATACCTCCGTCTTATGAAAGTTGTCTAAAAAATTTCAAAAGTCGAATATATCTAGACGAGAGATGCATCCAAATTTTGAAAAATCTCAGACAACTTCAGTGAGACGGAGGGAGTATCTAATATCTAGCGACCACGACGCTCTTCAGGCATACATATAGCGAATTCAATGCCACCTGGTTTGCCTGAAGGACTATCTCCATGCATGGTGCTGTTATTGGTTACCTGGACATTCTCATTGCAGTAGAAGGACGTGTTGTTGCAGAAGCACCTCCAAGCTACCAAGCTAGCCACAGATGCGGTCAAAATTGACAACACAGTTACCAGGACCTTCATCAATGCTGATATCCCGTTGCTGCCACCAGAAGGTGTCACTCTGTCTGTCGTTGCGGGATTCAGATCAGCATAGCCGCAGAGGGTAGGCTGGACAATCCGATAGACGCCTTGGCTTGCCAGGATGAAGACATCAAGCTTGTTATCCTCGCCAAACGAAAATATGAGGCCAAGAGGACCGTTGGTGGACTCATCACAGGGAATCGGTGTCTTCTTCGAACAGCGCAATGGAATGGAGGTAGATGTATATTTACCACTCCCATCAGTGCCGGTCCACATAGCAGATGTGTACATGTCCGCAAATAAGTACCTGCCATATCATATTAGCCATTAGCATACATGCAAGCAGCACATTGGCCAAGTTCAAAGGAAAGTAATTCATGCAAACAATGCAAAACAGTACTACGTAGTATGGTGTAAACAGTACCTTCCATACAAGGAAGGATCGGCAGACCCACGGTAGACATACCCACCAACTATGGATGCAGATTCCATGTTCTCAGAGGCAGAAGAAGAAACCTTATAGCCCATTATGGGGAAAATGATGCCTTGTGTAGGTTTGGTTACTTGAGCAGCCCATGGTGGATAGCCAACATGCTGGTCCTCATACACACCGACCCACCCATAGTTGCCACCCTTGGATATCAAATCTATCACTTTGTATTGGTCCTAGATATATGCAAGGTCACAGAATTAGGCACTATTAATTTTCGAAAACTCTAGAAAAAGGCCGACCTCTGGGAAGGGAATGGACTTGCTCCGCGCTCGACACGTGGGTGAACGTGGGGCGCGCAATTTGCCGGTGGACTGCCTCCGCGCGCGACACGTGTTGCTTTCTGGTTAGTTTGCGAACCGTCCATTTCTCGTAACGGGCGCGCTTCCCAGTTAACGGGTTTACGGGTACCCGATTCGCGTTTGCCTTTATCTCCGTTTTTCCCTTAGTCTTCTTCTTTCGTCGCCTATCTTCGTGGCTCGCTGTTTCGGGTGGTCGTCTCGTCGGCGGCGCAGCTATTTTCCCTTCTCCTCCGTTGCTGTCGGGAACCTCTCGCAACTCATCGTCGGCGGACGTTTTTCCTGCTCCAGTGGTAAGCGCCGTCGTGTTTTTCTGCCTGCTTAGGGTTTCTAAGATCTTGGTTTTTCCCTTTGATTCGATTAGATCAAATCAGTTTTTCCCTTTGTATTTCCGGGCTGTGAGTTTTCTGGGGAATTAATGGGAGGGAGGTAGCACTTTCAATTGGAAAAATGCGGAAGGCGGATGCAGATGCGTTTTCTCTGAGTAAAGTCGGTACTTTTTTCGTCGATTTCTTTCGCCGCCTCTTGGTTACACACCTTCTGAGGAACATTGCCGTTGATTATGCGGCGCCGGAGTGGCCGCTCCGTTACACATCTCGTGATGACATGCATGTTATTATTTACGGTTTGTTTGTCTTTTTTCTTGACGATTTACCCGCCTTGGAGGAGCCGCTGAGTTTCCCGTCTCGTGTTGACATGCAGATGCGACGATGCTGCTTGTTCTTGTGGTTTCTATCTGTGTATTTTGTTTTAGGGTTTATATGTATCCCACATCGTACCTGAACTAGTTTTAGGGTTGTGCAGTGCTTGTTCATAAGATGGTTTTGTACTTCTGTGTGTTATTATCTAGTACTTGTGTGTCCAGCCTTTTCTGCCGGGACTTGCTTTCCTTTGTCTGTGGTACTTGTTATTGTTTGTCCTTGGTACTCGTGTGATAATTTGTTCTGTACCTGTGTAGCTCAGTCTATCGTACTTGTGCACCTATATCTCTTGTACTTGTGCTCCTATATCTCTTGTACTTGTGCACCTATATCTCTTGTACTTGTGCACCTATATCTCTTGTACTTGTGCACCTACATCTCTTGTACTTGTGCACCTTCATCTCTTGTACTTGTGCACCTATATCTCTTGTACTTGTGCACCTATATCTCTTGTACTTGTGCACCTATATCTCTTGTACTTGTGCTCCTATATCTATTGTACTTGTGCACCTATATCTCTTGTACTTGTGCTCCTATATCTCTTGTACTTGTACTTGTGCACCTACTTGTATTGTAATTGTGTACTGGTAAATTCATATTGGTCTGTTTTCTATAGTTTTCGTTGTGCTAGTTTTTATCTAGTTGTCTAGTTTCCTTTGGTCTATTTGTTGTAGAGTTAGCGGTACCAAAGGTGCTAGTGTTTTCTTTTTTCTAGAGTTTTCGGTCTGTAAATTATGTTGGTTTCTCTTGGACTCTTTTTTCGTCGTCCTGTTTTCTTTAGTTTCAAAAGTTATAAGATGCACACATCGTACCTGAACTATTTTTACAGTTCTCCAGTGCTTGTTAAGAAGGTGGTTTGGTACTTCTTTGTGCTATAGTTTTGTACCTGTGTGTGTGTCCAGCCGTTTGTGTCGGGTACTTGTTCGATTTTGTTTTTGGTACTCGTGTGGCAATTTGTTCTTTAGTTGTTCTCTTATTTCTCTGGTACTTGTGCACCTAATGGTGTTTTAGTTGCATACCCATATAATTGTGTAATTTGTGTTAACAGGTTGGAAAAGATGTCAGAGCCAGGTTTTCACTCTCGTGCGGATATTCCCGACCATCTTCGTGAAGCAGTTGATCGTCACATTTCAGATATGTTTCCTGGTGAAATGCATAATGATGTGAGCTTTTTGTTATGTTTTTTGATTTTTAATTACTGTGTTATTGTAAACTGCATTCTTAATTGTGTTTTTTTTTGTTTACAGTTACGTTGTAAGCTTAAAGAAATGTGGAAGACTTTCTTCACTTCCTCAATGATAAGAATGGGACATGGTCTTGTTGACCAGATGCGTGATATGCTTTCTCTTTTGTCAATTGAGTTGAAAAGGCAGCCATGTACTTGCAAGGGAAAGGAGCCTGAAACTGAAAATGTTGTTGGAGGTAGTTCTATGGCCCAGAAGTATGATGCCTATCCAGACACCGATTCTGATGATTGTCTTGAGCGTTTGGAGCTAACTGAGGAAGAGGATATTCCTGTATCTGCTTTGCATAGAATTTTGTTTGCTGATGTACTTCAGGCTCCTAGGAATTACATTGAAGGGTAACCGTTGGAATTCAATTTTCCATTTATTTTTCATCTATTTTTTTATAGACTGATGGTTATTCTTGTTGTTTTTAACAATTGCAGTAGTGAGAAAATACTTGAAGTTGGTGGAAAGTCTGTCAGCTGGCATAGTTTCTACCTTGCAATGAAGGGTGGTGGGTTTATGGATCCTTCTGTTATGGATGTTTTTCTTAAGTGCGTTGATGATGGTCTTGATTTCTTATATATTCCAAGTTCTTTGGCGGTACGTCATGTGTATATGTTTTAGATTTTTTTTAACTAGATATTTTAGCATTTAGTTTTTTAATCATTTTCTTGTTTCTTTTTTCAGCATATCCTTGATGTGGATGAGGCGGACCCTATTCATCTGGCTGCAAGTTTTGCTGAACATGATCTGAAGTACTATAATTTGAATAGGGAAGAGGTATGTTTTGTCTTGTTTTGTTTGACGCTTATGTTTTTTCTATTACAAGTATCTTGGATGCTTTCTTATTTCTCGTGGGATTGTTTATTTTCAAACAGGTCTACATTACTTGTTGCGATTACACCCATTGGTGGGTTATCTTTGTCGACATCCATTTCAGGAAATTTAGAGTGTCTAGCTCACTGGAGTTGACTGAAGCTCAGATGGCTTCTACTGAAAGAATTGTATGGTTTTCGTTGTAATCTAACTAATTAAATAATTATTTACACATGACAGCACTAACTTTTATTTTTTATTGTTTTCAGTGCAAATCATTCAAGAAACTTTACAGTCATCTTCATGGTGTTGAGGGATTAAACATCTCATCGTTCAAGATAAAAGTTTGCGGCACCCCTTCTTGTTCAGAGTAATCGTCTTTTCATAATGTGAATTATGATTTTATTTTATTTACTGTGTTTGGATTTAGTTGTTTTTTTCTTTTTTGTCCATTAGGAGAAGCGCGAGGCGTGACTGTGGTATCTATGCAATGAGGTTTATTTGGATGTTCAAGGCTAATTTTTACCCACATGTATTCAAGGTAGGTAATGTGTTGTGTACATAGTTTTATACTTTTATTCAATAGAATGTAAGGCGGTTTTTTTAGTACCTGTTCACTGTATAATACTACATGTCAATGGTTCTGTTTAGTACTTGTACATCTTGTGTACTTTTCCGTTCGGAGCATGTGCGTTCTGAATTTTTGTGTATTCTTGTTGAAGATAATTAACCATTGTGTTGTTTCGTGTTTTTCAGACTGACATTGAAAGTTTTCGACAGTACTTCGCTGGAGTGATGCTCACTTATGATTCTCCTGATTATTTGGCAAGTTTCGTACGCGAACAGATTGAAGAATTCGAAAGTAAGAACTGTTTTACAATGGTTATCCTTTTTTCGTCCAGTGAAGTCAATGAATTGAACTTGATTGTACAAAATAAGGAAATTAAGTACATAAGAACATTACATATTCATTCCATTGTTTCTATCATATATTCTAAAATATTCCTGTGGCCTCCTCCTTGTGTGATTTCTATTTTTATTGTTCTCCTTTGATATCCTTTGCTCATCTTCGACCTCTGCAAAATAAATATATTTCAAATTTATGTTTAGCTTTTTGGAGAAAGCTTAATATTTACATCATTAGGTTTTCATAACTGACAAAAGTAATTTCATGGGCACACTTACCGTTTTAATATGTCTTGTGTTCCAAATACTAGATATTCCATGTTACACCTTATTCTTCCGTTGTGGTAGTACATACCGTGCGTGTTTCCTGGTATTCTTGTTCTTTCTGTTGTGTTGTTATCATCATTTGTGTGTCTATCTGTTGATTGATCCTGTGCTGTATTGCTTGTATACCTTTGCTGTGATGCTGCTTCCTGTGCTGCTGCTGCTTGTGCTGCTGCCTGTGCTGCCTGTGCTGCTATTTCTGCTTTCAGTGTTTCACATCCCGTTTTGTTGTGTCCTGATACTTTGCAGTGGCCGCATGTTATTTGTCTAGTTTTCTGTTTTTTTTCTGAACCTGGCATCATTCTGTCTCCTCTTTTTGTTCCTCTTCTGTCGGACATTGGTGGGTCACGTAATGTTTCGTTGCTAGCTGTTTCTTCATCGTGTAGTTTTTTGGCTCCTTCATCTTCTCTGATTGCTGCCAGCACTTTTGTTTCCATATCACGCATACACTGAATCATGACATTATATGCTTTGTCAATTGGGCACGCTTTGTTGCAAAGTTCTGCCATATGGCTCATCACACCGGCAAACTTTAGTGTTTCATCTCCGCAAGTAGCATCTGCGACATTTCCTAATGTTGCGAGTTCCGTGTCTATGTCTTTTCTCCATCTTTGAATCACAAAACTCTCTGGCAAATCACTGATCTCCATGTGAACCATTGCTTTTATCACATGGCAGCAATGTATACCATCCCTCTGCATCTTCTTGCAGGAACACATGAAGTTTCTTTTTTCATCGTCAAATGTGACGTCGAAACACTCCCTTTTGAATTCCATGTGGTCGTAGGATTTCACTATTCTTTTCAGCCGGAGGTGGCGACCAGGTTCAAGAGATCCATCTACCTTGAATGCTGTGTTGTTTGTTATCTCGATCTGGAACTTCTCGAATATGTCATTTGTGAATTGTTCAAGAGCTTGCTTCTCAAACGGGTGTCTTGTTACTGCTTTTGCTGTTTTGAGTGATGATACGAGCTTCTTCTTGTCCAGGGCAGATAAGCACTTGTCTTGTATAACCTCGTATTGTTCTAGGAACATTGTTATTGTGTCTGTGTGCTGGCTATAGCATTTCCACATGTTATTTGTGCTCTCGCTCCTTCCTGTGCTTGATGAGAATGGGAAAAAATTATCCATGAAGTACGCTGGTACCCACCTGTGTCTTATTCTGTATAACTTGCTTAGGTGTTTTTCTCCGCCAGCATTGTAATCCTTTATCACTTTATTCCATCCCATTTCGAACTCAGCTGGTGTGAATGCGTTCTTTGCAACGTACATTAGCATTTCTGACAATCCTGTATTTTTTGCAAAGAAGGTGCTCTCTTTCTGACTCATCTTGGTCACGATGTGGAAGTAGCAGTTCCTGTGGGTTGTAGTCTTTAGAACTGTCTTTATTGCTTTCTTCATTGCTTTGTCCTGATCTGTTATTATTGTCTTTGGTTCTTTTCCACCCATGGCCTGAACAAATGTTTCCAGCACCCATATGAATGTATCTGTTTTTTGATCCTTGAGCAGAGCAACGGCAAACAGTACTGTGGAGCCGTGATTGTTCACCCCCACTATAGGAACAAATGGTAAGCCGTACTTGTTTGTGCTGAAAGTTGTGTCGAAAGATATGTAGTCACCGAACAGTTTGTAGTTCATTACGCACATTGCGTCCATCCAAAACAGGCTGCGAACCCTTTTTTCACTGTCTATCTCCATGGCATAATAGAAGCCAGGTACTGTTTTCTGGAGTGTCTTGAAGCGTTCCAGGCACTTCTGAATGTCATGGTCCTTTTCAATTTGTTGTTGTTGACTTTTTATGTTGCTTAGATCAACAGCATCGAAGGGTATTCCGCGGAATTTCCCTCTGATTGACCGGAAGATTAACATCATCTTCCTTGGTGGCAGACGTCCCATCTGTAGTAGATGAATTAATCTCCTGTCGAGATCAGTCATCCTTTTGTGACAGTGTGCAAACCTAATGAGATAGTCTGTTGGCTCCAGCGGATGGTTGTGTTCTAAGTGGACCTTCTTGATGTACCAGTATCCATCAAATTCTCTTACAATTATGTGTGCTTTACAGCCAGTCTTCAGTAGTATATTTGTTCTCCTCTGAGACGATGTTTTGGCATCTGTGTTTGTGCATCCTTCCTTGTTACATGTGAATGTTTGCATGTAAATTTCTCCGTTTTTTCCTGATCTCTTGCTGCTGAACTTCTTCACTGCAAATCCTTCCTTTCTTGCATACAGAGCGTATCTGTAGAATGCATCGTCTCTTGTTTTGAAGCGGGCACCTTCCTTTGGTATAGCTGCACTGATAATCTCTTCAACTGCTGGGTAGTCATCTGTGTTGAACATCTTGTCCATTTCTTCTTCCATCTTTGTTGGAGGATCTGGATTTATTTCTGGATCATCATCGTTCAGTTCTTCTTTTGTTTCTTGTTTAGTAGCTTGTTCCTCTGTGGACGAGTTTGATTGTCCTGTGCTGTGTTTCTGCGATGATGAATAAGCTTCCTTTTGACCTGTTTCCTTTGAGGCACTTGTTTCTTCATCGGTACTTCCCATTCCTCTGGTTTCCTGAATTCATAACATTTACATTGTGCATCAGTTTTGTAAGATGGTGTTTCAGAGGTCTACATATTTTAGTGTTTATTTTCCACATATAACACAGCGTGGACTGTTTCAAAAATCAAAATTACGTACCTGGTGATCGATGTTTTTATTTCCCGATGTTTCTGTACATGTGTATGCTTCATATGTTTCCTGTAAATTAAAGGTTTACAGTTAATTTTTTTAATGCATTGTTTTAAATGAACTTGATAATTTTAGTGCATACATGTAGTTACTACCTTTGTATTGCTTGTTGTGCTATCACTGGAGTTGGTGTTGGCTGTAGCAAACTTCATTTCCTGAAGATAAGTAAATCAAGTAAACTTTATGTTAGATTCCTGGTTTACTGATGTTTCTCCAGAGTGCATAATCATTGTACCTTGCTAATTTTTGCTGGTATTGGTTGCTTTTGTGTTTTCCAGTTATTCTGTTTGTCTGGTATACCATATTTGCTGCTTGGACCTGCATGTTGTTTCATTCCTGCCTGGTTGCTGTAAACCTCCTGCAAAATAGATATACATTTAATTTTGTCAGGATATTTTTTAATCACAGTTTCTGTTGTCGTCATTGCGAGAAGTGTTGATCAACTGTAATCTACATGCCTTTTTGATGTCTTCTTTGTTTTGTTGAGATTGTTGTCGGGAGGTCTCGTGCTTGTCTACTAGCTTGATCTGTGTGTTGTTGTTGTCGTTGTTGTCGTCAGACATATCATCGTCCTCGATTTCTTTGAATAAACCCTGAGAAATGGATAAATAATTATCAGGATTTATCCTAAAAATGTTTTGACTTTGTACTTTACTTCTATAACCTTTGTTACTTACCTCGTAACTTGATGAGCTTCTTTGCATGTATTTTCCCGCTGGTGTAGCTGAGCTGTTCTGGCTGCTTGTTGCTGACACATAATTATGCTTTCCTGTTTGTTCGTGATGTTTTTGTCTCACATTGTTGCCATCAGCATCCTGTAAGAAGATTGACAGTCAGTAATATTACTATCACAGAAAATAATTACTTTTAATTATATTTGTTAAATTGATTCAATAATATGTACTAATGAATTTTCAGTGCCATATGTATTAATTAATTTTACCAACCTTCATTGTGAAGTTTTGCGATTGATATGATTTGACGTTGCTTGCATGCAGGGAAGGATACTCTCTTGAACAAGCGTAGGAGGGAGCATACTGATTGATATTCTCAGAGGTTAGCAATTTTTTTCCTTCATCCCTCTATCCAATTCCATTGTTGAGCTGTTGCTGGAAGCTTCTTCCTTCTTTACTTCAATTAGAGATCGTTTAAGGTGAGCACACTGCACTCTGTACTGTGACTCAGCTTGTTTAAGTTTATTTTGTTGCATTTTCTCCTTTTTATTCTTCCATGCGTGTATTCTTGCCTGAAAAAAAAATGATTATAAAATTTTGTGTACATGCATGTCAAAAAAAAGGAATAATAGTTTATTTTGTGTACATTTTAAATGCAGATATATGATCACATTACAAATAAATCACAATAAGGTCATATTATAGGTACAGTACTAGAAGTTGTGTACCTGTTGACATGTGTAAGCTGTTGTTGCCTGGAATTGTTTCTAGTGCTTCTTACTACTATGGGCTAGTACTTCTTGAACAACATAGGCACGATAATACTGTTGCTTTTGTTTGACAGCATGGAAATTGTTTTTCCAAGCAATTGTTACTAGTACTTGTTAATATGAATAGTTACTAGTAATAGTTAATATGAAATCATTATATGCACAAGTTTGTCTGTTTTCTCCATGCAGTTTTACTAGTACTTGTTAACATGGTGAATTGGTACTTCCCTGTACGACAAAGTTTAGCACTATAGCATAACGGGGAGGTGCTTGTAAGTAGAATGGATTTTGATAAGTTTTACCATTTTTGCAACTTTTGCCATCTGTTCAGCAGTTAGTGGTATCTTTACTCCAGGTGGCAGCTTGTTCAACCACATTATTTGTTGTTCTTCATCCTTGTTGTGTGGTGCCCATGTTTCATCCATCTTCTCTGATGATTCTTTTTTTTTCCTCTCCAGCCCTGCAGGAGTATGAAATGTTGAAGTTCAAGACTATGAAGAGCAAGCGTGTAAGGTTGAGAAGTTTGAGTGCTACTTTTTGACAAGTATTCAGAAGGAAATGTGCAAGTTTGAATTTACGACTAGTTTTGATGAGTATCCAGTGTTTGAACTTGTTTAGTGCGTGTTTGAGTGGTTAGTCTGTGCCTGTTTGTATTCCAGAATCAACGAGAAAGAAACCTGGTGAATTTACCTATGAGGTTGTTCCGATCAGATGTATTTTGCACTTTGCCTAATACTGCAGATCTGCGAGATCAGCTTCTCTCATCCCTTGTTTGTTCCCTTGTGTTGATATTTTCTCTCCTGCACGTCCGAATTTTGAATCTAAGGAAAAAAAATATTGATGAAAAATTGCGATTCACTGAAGTACATGTTAGTTGTGGATGGGGTTCCAGCTGTAGAGCGAGAAAAATTGGGGCACGGAATAGTACGTTTCAAATCTACGAACGTGGAATTTAGATGTTTACCTTGAGTTCGTGATCGTTCGTCTTCCTTCGTCTTCGTTGGTGGCTTCGTCGTTCCCCTCGTCTGGATCTGGATTTGAATTTTGAATCTGTTGGAGAGAGAGGAGGAGATGGAAAGCGTGATCCTGTTGTCCACCAAAAGTGGAGGATTAGTTAAGATTTCTACCTTCGAGATAATTCTTATCCTGCATTTGTGGGCCAGCATATTTCATTAAATGGGAGTTGGTGTTTCAGTATGACATGTGGGTCCTCCTTGTTCTGATCATTCCTTTTCTTCGTGGATGACATGTGGGACTGTGGATGGGAGGATTTATTCTACTTCACTTTCCCATTTTTCTTCTGTGACGTCCCCGTAATTTTTGGCGTCATTCATTGATCCCGTGAGCCATCTTCTTCCTCCCTCTTGCCCTCTTCGTACGCTTGCGCCCCCCATCTCAGATCTGTTTTTGAAACCTCTCGTCTGGCATGCTTCCTAACCCTATTTATCGTTTGATTTCTTTCTTCGATTGTTGAATGTAGGCGGCGGGTTCTCAATAAAGATCCCCGTGGATTTTTCGGCTGGTTTTGTGAGTTCTCGTTGTTTTCTCGTAGCCTGCGTTGTTCAATGGATGATGAAGCTGCTGTACCTCGTGATGGTGAAGATGAGGTCACCCCTCAATTATCTGATACGCAGTCTTTTTCCGTTGATGGTACTGAGTTGGTGACTCAGGAATTCATGGTGCGTGACCAGCTTGAGCAGGATAGGATGAGAATGGAGAAGAAAGTATCTGCTACTAATGAAAAAATTGAACAGCACAGATTGAGAAAATCTTGGTTAGTTTATATTATTTGTTATTCCTATATATGTTTGTTCATGCTTCTGGTTTATTTTCATGTCTTGATCATGTGTTTATGTGTTTTCTGTTTTCCAGTTCTGGATCTATCCCTAATGGTTCATCAGAATTTAGTACAAAACTTAGCCTTCCAAAGTTCATTTCTGTTTGCAAGTCCCTTAGCCCCAAACAAAGGGGTTATGTTGCTGATATAGGTCAAGGATCTCTCCTTGATATTCGTCTTGAAGAGATACCAAGGGCTTTTGTTGCTTGGATTGTCAGCAACTATGTTGCTTCAAAGAGGATGTTTGTCTTCAAAAGTGGCTTTGACTTCGCTTTCAATGCACTGTGTGTCCATAAGGTTTTAGGCACACCAATTGGAGGACGGCGCATTCCTATCAAGTGCAGTGAGCAATTCAGGGATGTCGTTAGGAATCGGTCATGTTGTGAAGGCAGTACCCCAACTATAAATGAGCTAATGAATATGCTGTCTTCTGACTTGGAAGAGGAAGATTTCAAGATATATTGGATGATGTTCTGTATTACTGCATTTCTATGTCCAACGACGTATGAGTGCGTCAGTCCTGACTACCTTTCAGCACTTGAGGGTCCTTCTGAGGAAATCTGCACGTATGATTGGTCTTCAGCAGTGTTTCAGAAACTTTCAGCTTCCATGAAAACGTTCGTTGATTGTGGTCTACAGGGTGCTCTCTGTGGTTGCTTGGTTGTTCCTCTGGTTAGTAACTCCTTTAGTTTCTCATCAGCTGCTGTTGTCATGTTATTGATTAATTCTATCTGAGTGCCTGATTTTTTTTTTGTGCTTTGTTGTTCTTTGTAGATGACTTACTTAGAATATCTTGATATAAAAGTCAAAGAGCTTGCTAGTGTTGTTCCAAGAATTAGTGTATGGGATTCAGTGACAGTTAGTGAATTTGAAAAACTTGACTTGGTTTCTGCGGAGGATGGAACCTATGGCGAAATACCGGTTAGTGTATTTCATTGTCTGATGATGAGCAATACATGTTTTAAAATTTTATGTTTATGTGTTGTCCCTAAACTGTGTTTTTTATTTTTCATTGTGTGTGTTATAATTAGCTGAAGGATGTGAGACGTACTCCGTTTCATCAGAGTGGGTCTTCCACTTTCTTTATTGGAGATCTGCATCCCGGTCTCGAGACGTTTCTTTGCTCCTTTGTGAAGCCTGCGATGCGTCCATTGGTACGTTTATTGTGATGTTCTGTTTTAATTGACATCTGTAGTGTAATGTTTTATAGTTCGAAGCAGTTGTCTGCAATTACTAATTTTTTGTTTTGTTTTTTTTTGTTTTGTTTTTTTTTTTGATTTTGCAACAGGCTGTTGATGACCTGAAAGAAATTCAGCAGGGCTTGTACTTTGAGATATTTTCTGCAATTCAGCCAATCATCAACAATAAGATTGCCAATGTTTTGCAGCTTGCGAGCCACTATAATGAACGAAGATTTTGCACATCTGAAGATAAACAGGGTGGTTCTTGTTCAAGGCCATGGTTCAGTAATATGGCGAATTGTCTGGGTATACTCAATGATTTTGATCATATATACCGCTCGAATGGAACGGGAGATAGCCCATGTGTCGTTAGAACTCAATCAAATCAAGAAGTCTCCGTATTGAATGACCAAACATACAGCTTGCCAGAAAGCCAGAACAGGAATAAGGGTATTGCTAGTAATGCTGAGATGTGCGATGACATGTGGCGTGAGCAAATCATGCCGATTAGTCAGAATGTTTATAAACAGATTAGGTTGCTTCAACAGCTCATTCCTATTAATTGCAAATACACTCCAAATGCATTGTATAAGGAGTATCTGCTGAATCTCGAAGCGTATCTTGATCGCGTCGTGGAGGATCTTCCATCAATACTCCCATCCGAAGGAGCGTTGGATTTGCTTGTGCAGAAGGGAGTTGTTTGCAACTGTTGTGGACTTTTGAATAGTCCTCTTGCTTCTGAAACTTGCAACTGCTCGGTTGCCTTAGATACTGGTAAGAGCGCAGTTGGTGAGAGGTTAAACATTCCCTCTGTTACCCCCGTGAAGGTGCATGACAATGTTAGACAAGTTTATGCATCTGTAGGAAATGAAGCTGTCCTTGGTAAGATCGAGGTTGGTTTTCCTGAGTCCACTAGCAAAGGGAGCGGCTCAGCTGCGTGTTCTTCGGGTGCTACTACGAAAACCTGCAAGGCCGACTCTCTGGCTTGTGTTAACGCTGATAGAGTAGATTGCAAAGATGGCTCATCCGGTAATTCTAACGATCCAACAGTTGAAGTTAAACAAATTGGCAAGAAACTGGAAGTCGAAACTCAATCTTATTGCACTACAGCTGCAGAACCTGCAATCAATCCCACTGCTTTTGCTGATGAGCATGCTAAGGTTTCCACTTCTAATAATCCAGCTACTGGTCTTGAAGATTCTCTTCTACTCCCGTCTTCGAAGAGAAATTCATCTGAGTCTCTCGGTTTCCAGCATGACTCATCTGCGAAGAAACAAAAGATGTCTGTACTGGAGGATGGTAGCTCAAAGATGGCAAGTGGTGCAGACCAAACTAGTTATATTGTTCCATGTGACCCGTTGGATGAACCTTCTGCTTGGGAAGAAATAGAAAGGATTGAGAGGACGAAAACGCTTGCAATGAAGAAATTTTCATATTCATCACCCTCAGATGTCTTGTTGGCTGAACATTTGGTGCCTGTTGGAAGTGTTTGTATGCCATCTAGTACTCAACACCAGTATCTAGACGGAGTCCCTGGTATGTCGCAGCCATCCCAACCAGGATTGTCATCTGGTTATCAGGGCATTCTCCGTGATCGAAATGGAAGAACATTCCATGGAGGGCGAAGGACTGTTAATTTCGCAGACCCTCCTGCCTCCCAAGCTATTATTTCTAACATTGATGGTTTGCACCTGTCAAATCATTCATCTTTGCAAGCAGTAAACACACCTGGAAGGACAATATCTGTGCCTGGTTTTAACACTGGGTTTGCTGGTTATAGACATGAGAGATCTATTGCTTATGAAGGGTCTTCTCTTCAGAGCTCTTACAACACTGGTCATAACAGCTCTTACAACACGCTTGGGCAGCAAAATTTTCAGAGCTCTCAAAGTGCAGGGAGGTATAATGGTAGCCAACATGACGATGAAGATGTGGGTGGGAACGCTGGTTATGTGGTTACTCCTTTTCCGGAATTCATGATTCGATCTCCACGTGCTTGTGCTACGCCGCAGTATCACCAGAGGAATTATGGTGAACAGCAGGTACGATTTAACACGAGTCTGTCACAAGGCACATATAATAGAGGATCAACAGCAGGGCTTTCACAAAGTCAACCTTTGCATCATGGAAACCATCGCCCCTTCCTCTCAATTAGAGATTCGACGCAGGCTGAGATTGATATGATGGAGTGGGTGCGAAAGTATTTACCAGCGCAATTTGGTAGAAGGTATCCTACTATTTCATGCCACTGGTTTTCCATTTTATTTAATCATTTTAAATAATCTTTTTGCTGTGTTGTGATTTTGTTTTGTTGTGCAGCCCAAGAATTGTTGAGACAAGGGGAAGATGGGCCACTCACAGAAATTTTGGGTTGTCAATGCAACCTGGTGGTTATGTTCATGACTACGTTATGAATGTATTTGCTGCCACTGTAATGGAAGAGCAGTATGACAACAGTGTCTTCCTTAATCAACAGCGTCCCCAGTGCCTAAAGTACATAATGTACAGTGAGAGTGTAGTAAGTTTTTACTATTTCTTTTTTGTTTATTAAATATGGATATTTTTCTACTTTTTTATGGATAATTGTTTGGCAGAATGGTAAAATCAGTTTTTTTTTTCTTTCTACTTTGCTAGAGGGCATTCAGGGAATTGGGTGCTGATCCGAACGCACTGAAGAATTACATTATGGAGCCTAATTTACCCTGTAGGATATATCACTTTGATGTTGTGAGTATTTTGTTTTGTATGATATTTGTATCTTGAATATATATATTGTCTAGTATGCCAAAAGTTTTCCTTTTATGTTTTATAATTGAATTTGGTTTCAACTGCTATTTCAACTCTTTTGCAACTATTTGATTTTTTGTATTTTAAAAATTACACTTGTCCTTTTAATTTTATTTTTTTAGCTATTTTTAAAAATTTGGTTGTTTTTCAGGTAATTCTTCCTGTTAGAGATAATCACTTTTGGATTGTGGTTGTCGCTAATTTCGCCCGACTGCGGTTTGAGACATATTGTCCTTATTATGATGCTACTGTAGCAGAAAATATTGCAATGACTGTTATTGATAACTTCAAGAAGGCTTATACAGCAGCATATTACTCTGAGCGTTATGATATTTATAACTTTCAGGTGATGCCTGCCCAAATCGTTTCTGACAACATCAATGAGTAAGTAAAATTTTAAGAGATTGTATTTATCATTGTGTTTCTATGTGTCTTTGTTTTGTTCTGTGGTAATTCATATAGTTTTATTTTCTTGTTCTTACTCAAACTGTTTTTAGGAACGACTCTGGACCTCAAGCTATGAAAGTAATTCTTCAACATTGCGGTGGTTTCCAGCATAAGATAAGAGAAGTAAGTCTTTGTCTATGTTTTTCTTGGCATATGTAATTGTTGGTCTGCATATAATTTTCATTTGTTAATTGCAGAATGATGTTATCAAGCTGCGTGAGCAGCTGGTGTTCTATATGCTAACTTTCCAAGGTAATGCAAAGAAAATGCCTGCAGTCGTTGATATAATGAGAAAGCATGCAAGACGGTGAATGTTGCTCGATAAGGATATACAAACCCGTTCGGAAAGAAACATGTTTCTCTGTTTGTATTCCGACAGTATCGTTGATTCTCCGTTATGGTTCTATTTATATTTTAGTTTGTGCTTTAACTATTTGTAACTGAACCCAAGAATCTCCTGTTTTGTACTGTCACCTTGTGTTGAACATCTGTGGTTTCGCTTTTCTGGCATATATTTGTCTGTACTTGTACTCTTATGTCTTACGTACTTGATATTTGCTTCCTGATGTACTTACGCCTTTATTGTGACTGTGAGACACTTACTATTCCTTGCTATGTTTCCCTCAAGTTATGAAAATGTTATTGTGTCTGTTGCTGTAGTTAATACTTGTGATTGTAGTTTATATTTTAGCTTATATTTTAGCTGTATTTGTACTTTTGTATATTATGTACCTACGACTTTCGTGTTGTTGTACTTAGACCTGTACCTTCATGCACCCATCACCGCTGTACTGTAGACACCTCACACACCTGTACCTTCCATCAGAACCCACAATTTGCAGACAAATATAAAGAAACAGTTATGTTTTTCTCTTGCTGCCTAAACTGTACTCGTGCACCCTTCACCGCTGTACTCCACCCTGCTGGCACATGTCCATTCGCAAAATAACAAAAAACATGCGGAAAACACTCCTGTGCTCCTCTTGCTAATGAAGCTGTACTCGTGCACCGATCACCTCTGTACTTGACACACCTTGCACCTGTACTTTCTTGAATAACCCAAAATTTGCAGACAAAATTAGTGAAACAGTTATGTTTTTCTCTTGCTGCCTAAACTGTACTCGTGCACCCTTCACCGCTGTACTCCACCCTGCTGGCACATGTCCATTCGCAAAATAACAAAAAACATGCGGAAAACACTCCTGTGCTCCTCTTGCTAATGAAGATGTACTCGTGCACCGATCACCTCTGTACTTGACACACCTTGCACCTGTACTTTCTTGAATAACCCAAAATTTGCAGACAAAATTAGTGAAACAGTCGTGTATTCTCTTGCTGCCTAACTGTACTCGTGCACCCTTCACCGCTGTACTCCACCCTGCTGGCACATGTCCATTCGCAAAATAACAGAAAACATAGGGAAACAATACTGTACC
Organism: Lolium multiflorum; assembly: GCA_030979885.1. NCBI lineage: Eukaryota > Viridiplantae > Streptophyta > Magnoliopsida > Poales > Poaceae > Lolium > Lolium multiflorum. The sequence continues at coordinate 1,791,683 of CM061751.1, read as the reverse complement.
CCTCTTCCTAGCGAAGATGTACTCGTGCATCCATCACTGCTGTACTCGATACACCTTGCACCTGTACTCTCTTGAATAACCCAAAATTTGCAGACAAAATTAGTGAAACAGTTATGTATTCCTCTTGCTGCCTAAGCTGTACTCGTGCGCCTTCAACCGCTGTACTCGACCTTGCTGGCACATGTCCATTCGCAAAATAACAAAAAACATGCAGAAAACATAGGGAAACAATACTGTACCCCTTTTCCTATCGAAGATGTACTCGTGCATCCATCACTGCTGTACTCGATACACCTTGCACCTGTACATTCGTGCAGAACACAAAATTTGCAGACAAAATGAGTGAAACAGTTATGTATTCTTCTTGCTGCCTAAGCTGTACTCGTGCGCCTTCAACCGCTGTACTCGACTGATATTTTACATGGGGAACTATTGAGTACTATTGGTTAATAGTTTTTTCAAGTCTTGTTTTGTGTACTTGTTCCGCCATTGAAATGTACTTTATTCTTGATAGGTGCTGTGCTTATGCCTTTTGTCGTTGTACTTACGCCTTGAAATGTGGCATACTTGGGACTCTTCTGTCGTTGTACTTACGGCTTGTTTATGTACGACGGTGAACATTTACAGTTCTTTGGTACCGCTTTGTTGCCTGTGGCGGTGATTGAATTTATTAATAAAATAATGAGCTAGTAATGCGCATGTTTCATGGGGAACTGGAAACGATTAGTCAATAACCTACTTACTTCTCCTTGAATTTGCACTGGTGGCTGGTGCCGTGGAGCGTCGGAGAGTCCTGCGAGTGAGATTCTTTCCTTTCGAATTCCCGACTTTTGATTTACTTTCACTCACTGATGAGTGGGCCAACATAAAGTGGGTGCCGCGTGTTAGTGACTTGAAGCCACTCTATGGTATGTAAAATGGCGCCGTTCAGTCGTCGTACTAGGAGCATCTGGTGGTTTGCGCTCCGAGTCCGCCGGTTTTATATTCTGTTCCTTCCTGGTTAGGGTTTCCGTCTTCGCTCCGCTCTCTGCTCACCATCTTCTCTTCCTGGTTAGGGTTCCCGTCTCCGCTCCGCTCTCTGCTCAACATCTTCCCTTCCTGGTTAGGGTTTCCGTAATATGTTCATTTCTTTGTTTGTTTATTTCCCTCGTAAATTCATTCTGTAATCCTATAGATATATTGTTTATGTTTCTGGTGTAGTTCTTATTTTGTTTCCTCTTTATTCCTCTTATACTTTTTCTCGGACATCCTCTATTTCTCACGCTTTGTAACTACCTCCTTTTCGTCTATTTCTTCCAGATCTGTATCTATTTCTTATCCTAAACTGCTGCTTTTGTAGATAAGGAGTTTACGAACCATAGATTTATCTTTTTTATATTAATAGCATGCTCGTTTGTTGCAAGATTTCTTATTCAAGTTAGTTGGAGGCATCATTTCCTTCTCTTCCAAACCATTAGTTTGTTCGGTCGATTGTATTGGTTTTTTCTTTATTTCTTCCAGATCTGTATCTATTTCTTATTTTTAAACTGCGGTTTTTGTAGATGATGAGTCTAAGAACCATAGAAATATCTTTTTTATATTTCTAGCATGCTCGTTTGTTGCAAGATTTCCTGCTCTTATAGAACATTATTTTGTTCGGTGATTGTATGGGTCCAAATGATATTTGTTCTTTATTTTCATTATTCTTTCTTGTGGTGTTGTAGAAGCTGGAACACGCAAAACACGGTTTGTGATGGATTCTGGTGAAGCTTCAAAAAGGCCCTTGCTTGATGATGCAGTTGATCTTGGAGAAGCTTCAGTTGATGTCGCAGATGCTTCAAAAATCCGTAATTTTGAAGATATTGCCAAGGTATTTGTTTAGTTCTTATTTTTTCAGTTGTCTTGCACAGGAATATACGCGCTTACTAACTTTTATCCATCTTGTTTGTAATTCAATTTTCTAGAGTATAAACCTGAGTACGAAACTTCCAAGGATTACAATGGATATGCTTGGAATTGATGTTGGTCCTGTCGATACAATTGGAAAAGCTACGTTTAGTGTATCCAGGTTTTTTACCAGCACATTCGTTGTCGCTCATGCTTTGAGCAAGTTTCTTGGTCACACAAAGTTCCTTGCCATTGAGAACTACCATCATGGAAGTGTTCTTGTCAAGTTCCAAGATCCTAGTGACCTGCAGAAAGTTACTGGCCACATATTCAATTATGAATTTTTTGGACCCTTCCATGTCAGTCAAGTTGACTATGTTGAAGCTCAACCTACCGATTATGCAGAGTTGTTAGATGGTTTTGCATCCAAATCCAACTTCTGAAATTGTTTGTGGCAAATTGTTACATCGTGCCGTGTTGGTTATGGTTGTTTTGTAAGACTTTATTGTGCCGTGTTGGTTATGGTTGTCTTGTAAGACTTTATTGTGTCGTGTTTGGTATGTTTATCTTGTAAGACTTTATGTTGTTGAGTACAATGTAATGTACCATGTACGTGGTACTTGACTTTAATTATCTTCTGTTTATTGATGTACTCACCTCGTATTTATCTTTGGTTTATAGTTCAATTTAGCTAGTATCTGTGGAATTTACATATTTACCTATGTACTATTATGGGGACTGCCAGTCTGTTGTTTTTTGCTCATATTTTCGATCATCCGTGTTGTTTTATCTTTATGTTTCCGTTTCTCTGCGAGGTAGGTACTGGTGCTAAGAGTGTCGAGTACATTTTTGCAGGAGAGACTAGTGCCTGTGTATCATGAATAGGGGAGTGCTATTTAATTTCTGTTGGTTTCTTGTCAGGTTTTCTATTGTACATCGTAGGTACAGGTGGTTTATGGTATGGAGTACAGTTTTTCTACTGAGACGAGTACGTCTGCAGGACGAGTAGGAGTACCAGAATATATGTGGTGGTTTTCGTTATTGCTTTCGATTCTGCGGAGTAGGTACTGGTGCTAGGAATGTCGAGTACAATTTTGCAGCAGAGACGAGTGCATGTGTATCAAGAATAGGAGTTTTATATAATCTCTGTTGGTTTTATTGTCAGGATTTCTGTTGTACAACGTAGGTACAGGTGCTTTATTGTATGGAGTACAGTGGTTCTACTGAGACGAGTACATATTCGGCACGAGCAGGAGTATCAGATTATCTGTGGTGGTTTTCATTACTACTTTCGATTCTGCGGGGTAGGTACTGATGCTAAGTGTATCGAGTACATTTTTTCAGTAGATACAAGTACATCTGTACCATGAATAGGAGTGCCAGTTAATTTCTGTTGGTTTTCTTTGTCAGGATTTGTGTTGTATAACGTAGGTACAGGTGATTTATTGGGTGGACACCTGTACCTTCTTGCAGAACACAAAATTTGCAAAAAAAATATAGAGAAACAGTTACGTACTGCTCTTGCTGCCTAACATGTACTCGTGCGCCTTTAACCGCTGTACTCGACCCTGCTGGCGCATGTCCCTTCCCAAGGAAGAAACAACGTGCAGAAAAAAAATGGAAACACGCCTGTACTTCTCTTGCTGACGAAGCTGTACTCGTGCACGCATCACCGCTGTACTCGACACACCTGACAACTGTACTTTCTTGAATAACCCAAAATTTGCAGACAAATATAGAAAAACAGTCATGTGTTCTTCTTGTTGGCTAACCTGTACTCGTGCGCCCTTCACCGCTGTAATTTTCCTTGCTGGCACATGTCCATTCGCAAGTAACAATAAACATGCAGAAAACATAGAGAAACAATACTGTACCCCTCTTCCCAGCGAAGCTGTACTCGTGCACCGAACACCATTGTACTTGACACACTTTACACCTGTACTCTCTTGAATAACCCAAAATTTGCAGACAAAATTAGTGAAACAGTTATGTATTCCTCTTGCTGGCTAACCTGTACTCGTGCGCCTTCAACCGCTGTACTCGACCTTGCTGGCACATGTCCATTCGCAAAATAACAAAAAACATGCAGAAAACATAGGGAAACAATACTGTACCCCTCTTCCTAGCGAAGATGTACTCGTGCATCCATCACTGCTGTACTCGATACACCTTGCACCTGTACTCTCTTGAATAACCCAAAATTTGCAGACAAAATTAGTGAAACAGTTATGTATTCCTCTTGCTGCCTAAGCTGTACTCGTGCGCCTTCAACCGCTGTACTCGACCTTGCTGGCACATGTCCATTCGCAAAATAACAAAAAACATGCAGAAAACATAGGGAAACAATACTGTACCCCTTTTCCTATCGAAGATGTACTCGTGCATCCATCACTGCTGTACTCGATACACCTTGCACCTGTACATTCGTGCAGAATACAAAATTTGCAGACAAAATGAGTGAAACAGTTATGTATTCTTCTTGCTGCCTAAGCTGTACTCGTGCGCCTTCAACCGCTGTACTCGACTGATATTTTACATGGGGAACTATTGAGTACTATTGGTTAATAGTTTTTTCAAGTCTTGTTTTGTGTACTTGTTCCGCCATTGAAATGTACTTTATTCTTGATAGGTGCTGTGCTTATGCCTTTTGTCGTTGTACTTACGCCTTGAAATGTGGCATACTTGGGACTCTTCTGTCGTTGTACTTACGGCTTGTTTATGTACGACGGTGAACATTTACAGTTCTTTGGTACCGCTTTGTTGCCTGTGGCGGTGATTGAATTTATTAATAAAATAATGAGCTAGTAATGCGCATGTTTCATGGGGAACTGGAAACGATTAGTCAATAACCTACTTACTTCTCCTTGAATTTGCACTGGTGGCTGGTGCCGTGGAGCGTCGGAGAGTCCTGCGAGTGAGATTCTTTCCTTTCGAATTCCCGACTTTTCATTTACTTTCACTCACTGATGAGTGGGCCAACATAAAGTGGGTGCCGCGTGTTAGTGACTTGAAGCCACTCTCTGGTACGTAAAATGGCGCCGTTCAGTCGTCGTACTAGGAGCATCTGGTGGTTTGCGCTCCGAGTCCGCCGGTTTTATATTCTGTTCCTTCCTGGTTAGGGTTTCCGTCTTCGCTCCGCTCTCTGCTCACCATCTTCTCTTCCTGGTTAGGGTTCCCGTCTCCGCTCCGCTCTCTGCTCAACATCTTCCCTTCCTGGTTAGGGTTTCCGTAATATGTTCATTTCTTTGTTTGTTTATTTCCCTCGTAAATTCATTCTGTAATCCTATAGATATATTGTTTATGTTTCTGGTGTAGTTCTTATTTTGTTTCCTCTTTATTCCTCTTATACTTTTTCTCGGACATCCTCTATTTCTCACGCTTTGTAACTACCTCCTTTTCGTCTATTTCTTCCAGATCTGTATCTATTTCTTATCCTAAACTGCTGCTTCTGTAGATGAGCAGTTTACGAACCATAGATTTATCTTTTTTATATTAATAGCATGCTCGTTTGTTGCAAGATTTCTTATTCAAGTTAGTTGGAGGCATCATTTCCTTCTCTTTCAAACCATTATTTTGTTCGGTCGATTGTATTGGTTTTTTCTTTATTTCTTCCAGATCTGTATCTATTTCTTATTTCTAAATTGCGGTTTTTGTAGATGATGAGTCTAAGAACCATAGAATTATCTTTTTTATATTTCTAGCATGCTCGTTTGTTGCAAGATTTCCTGCTCTTATAGAACATTATTTTGTTCGGTTGCTTGTATGGGTCCAAATGATATTTGTTCTTTATTTTCATTATTTTTTCTTGTGGTGTTGTAGAAGCTGGTACTCACAAAGCACGGTTTGTGATGGATTCTGGTGAAGCTTCAAAAAGGTCCTTGGTTGAGGATGCAGTTGATCTCGGAGAAGTTTCAAAAAAGCCTAGGGTTGAAGATGCAGTTGATGAGGCATATGCTTCAAGAATCCGTAAGTTCGAAGATATTGCCAAGGTATTTGTTTTCTTTTTATTTTTTATTTTTTCAGTCATCTTGCACAGGAATATACGCACTTACTAACTTTGATCCCTCTTGTTTGAAATTCAATTTTCTAGAATATAAACCCAAGTACGGAACTTCCAAGGATTACAATGGATATGCTTGGAATTGATGTTGGTCCTGTTGATACAATTGGAGAAGCTACGTTTAGTATATCAGTGTTTTTTACCAGCACATTTGTTGTCGCTCATGCTTTGAGCAAGTTTCTTGGTCACACAAAGTTCCTTGCCATGGAGAACTACCATCATGGAAGTGTTCTTGTCAAGTTCCAAGATCCTAGTGACCTGCATAAAGTTACTGGCCACATATTCAATTATGACTTTTTTGGACCCTTCCATGTCAGACAAGTTTACTATGTTGAAGCTCAACCTACCGATTATGCAGAGGTGTTAGATGCTTTTGCATCCAAATCCAACTTCTGAAGTTGTGTGTGGCAGATTGTTACATCGTGCCGTGTTGGTTATGGTTGTTTTGTAAGACTTTATTGTGCCGTGTTGGTTATGGTTGTCTTGTAAGACTTTATTGTGTCGTGTTCGGTATGGTTATCTTGTAAGACTTTATGTTGTTGAGTACAATGTAATGTACAATGTACGTGGTACTTTACTTTAATTATCTTCTGTTTATTCTTGTATACACCTCGTATTTATCTATGGTTTATAGTTCAGTTTAGCTAGTATCTGTGGAATTTACACATTTACATATGTACTATTATGGGGACTGCTAGTCTGTTGTTTTTTGCTCATATTTTCGATCATCCGTGTTGTTTTATCTTTATATTTGCGTTTCTCTGCGAGGTAGGTACTGGTGCTAAGAGTGTCGAGTACATTTTTGCAGCAGAGACGAGTGCATGTGTATCATGAATAGGGGAGTGCTATATAATTTCTGTTGGTTTCTTGTCAGGTTTTCATTGTACATCGTAGGTACAGGTGCTTTATGGTATGGAGTACAATTGTTCTACTGAGACGAGTACGTCTGCAGCACGAGTAGGAGTACCAGATTATATGTTGTGGTTTTCGTTATTGCTTTCGATTCTGCGGAGTAGGTACTGGTGCTAGGAATGTCGAATACAATTTTGCAGCAGAGACGAGTGCATGTGTATCAAGAATAGGAGTTTTATATAATCTCTGTTGGTTTTATTGTCAGGATTTCTGTTGTACAACGTAGGTACAGGTGCTTTATTGTATGGAGTACAGTGGTTCTACTGAGACGAGTACATATTCGGCACGAGCAGGAGTATCAGATTATCTGTGGTGGTTTTCATTACTACTTTCGATTCTGCGGGGTAGGTACTGATGCTAAGTGTATCGAGTACATTTTTTCAGTAGATACAAGTACATCTGTACCATGAATAGGAGTGCCAGTTAATTTCTGTTGGTTTTCTTTGTCAGGATTTGTGTTGTATAACGTAGGTACAGGTGATTTATTGGGTGGAGTACAGTGGTTCTACTGAGTCGAGTACCTCTGCTGCACGAGTAGGAGTATCTGATTATCTGTGGTGGTTTTCGTTAATACTTTCTATTCTGCTGGATTGGTATTGGTGCTAGGTGTATCTAGTAAATTTATGCAGTAGATTCAAGTGCAGCTTTACCATGAATAGGAGTGCCAGATAATTTCTGCTTGTTTCTTGTCAGGTTTTCTATTGTATATTGTATGTACAGGTGCTTTATGGTGTAGAGTACAGTGGTTCTACTGAGACGAGTACATTTGTAGCACGAGTAGGAGTACACAATGGTTATACTGAGACGATTACACGTTTGGCACAAAGAGGATTACTAGCTTGATTCTAGGTTAATTTACGCAACCCGCACAGTAGGTGTCCACAATAAAATATGTATTCCACACAGAAACACACATAATTTATGGTAATCGGTGTCCACAATAAAATATGTCCAACATATTCGGCAAATATAATACGCACATAACTTAAGCTACCAGGTTATAAATAAAGATCCATGCTTATGTATTCTTCCTCATTCATCGTCGGAAACTACAATCACTTCGTTGCAGCTTTTGCCTGGCGTGTCACACATGCATTTTCTTGCACGTCCACTGTCCCTGTTGATTCTATCATTGATTGCTTGTTTTTTGGATTGTGCGACTCCCATCAGCATATCAATGGTGAAGACAACATCATCTTTCCTCTGTTGTATTGCACCAGGAGTTGCTTCATGGTAGTTTAGGTCGTCCAGTGACTCTAGGCTGGCATAGTAAAGTTTCCTTTCATCCTCGTCCACTGGAATTAGGTCCTCCATGTGAATAAAGTCTCTGTATTTTTCATCATCATCAGATTCTGATTCACTGTCCCTTGTTAGCATTGCTTCATCACCATCACCATCATCAGCATCATCACCATCATCATCATCAGCAGCAGCATTGCCTCCTTGCACAACATTATCTGAGTGATGTTCCTGTTCTTCATCACTTATAACAATCAGTTCAACCTCCTCGTGTTCATGATGGGTGCTCATGATTTCCTCATCTTTATCAACCTCTTTATTTTTATCCATGGCGTACTGATCCTTGTTCAAGCTTGATTCTGTTGCCTGCATTTATTGAACAGCAGTTGTAGTTTATATAAATTATTTTAGTTTGTCTTAGTATCCACTTGTACAACTGTAGATAGTGAACCCACACATCTGATCTAACTGCATTGTGATGTACATTAATTCCCAGACAGGTAGATTAAATTCACCACATGACAATGTAATACATATAACATGACAGAACAATTATATGTAGCATCTTATATTTGGATAAAACAACTCATATAATATATACTCTAGAGGTACAATAAAATCACTTACTCATAAATTCATCTTGTTTAATTGTAACAATATTATCTGAAACTGTAACTAATCAACATAGCAGTTTTTGTTTTAAAAGGTCAACAAGAACATATAATACTGAGCCGTTGTTTTCGTTTTACCTCATGAGCTGTCTCCCGGGCACATGACTCTTTGGGGAGAACCACAGCAGGGACGCGTCTGGAAGTTCTTCTGATTGTCGAGCAGGAGGAGAGGGATGCCATCCTTAGGAAGGGAGAAAAGCCGATGAACGATGCAGGTCTTACATTGATTGATCTGGGGGGGTCAGGGTACGCTCGTGTGGACACTCCCGTTCTTGAGCGGCGGTATGGCAAGACATGGGTGCAGATTTGCGCGCGGGAGCGGCGGCATGGATTCATTAGGCGAGGGATCTGTATGATTGATGGGAGGTACGGAATATGGCGCGGAGGGATCGGTGTGGTAGATCGCCTCCTCCATCGGCTATCCATAGCTACCCGCGACATCGATTTTGCCCACGGATTTGTGATGGGAGGAGGAGTTTTGTGTCGAATATGGAGATGAAACTAGGGTTTGGTAAGAGTTGTCTTCCTTCACGCGTGGGCGTGTGTCGTAGCGACATGTAGCATAAATAGAAGTCCACAGCGTTTGGCGGGAAAGTATTCCCGGACTCATCTTTTTCCCGCCAATGAATAATGGGATGTAGATCCCGCATCCTGGAGCTGTTTTTCGTTTTCTCTAGCGCAGGTACATTTTTCAGAGGGGCGTCGAGTACGGCAATGACGGCTAGTCGAGTAAAGGTGAAACAAGGGTTTGGTAAGAGTTGTTTCTCTGGAAATAATTATGTTTTCTCTAGGGCAAGTACATGTGCAACTATTGTGAAGCACCAATAGGAGCACGGTATTGTGTTTCTCTTTTGATTTATCTGGGAGAATTTCGTTTTCTCTAGCGCAGGTACATGTTATAAGGGATGTCGATTACGGCGATGACGGCTAGTCGAGTACGGGTTCCGCACCGGGAGGAATTCAGGTCTGTGTTTCTTTTCCGCTCTATCTATTGCAGATACAAGTTCAAATGCAAGGAAAGTACAGCGTTGAAGGCTAGTCGAGTACATGTTTCGCACCAAGTGGAGTACATTATTTTGTCTCTTTCCGTTTGCTCTAGGGCAGGTACAAGTGTAAAAACGTGTCGAATACAGCGGTGACGTCTAGTCGAGTACAGTCTAGGAATGAAGAGGAGTACAGGATTGTGTCTCTCTCTTTTTTCTCTAGCGTAGTTACAGGAATAAAAGGACGACCAAGATGGGCAGTCCAATGAGATAGATTTTGTGAATGATCGTATATTAGGAAATGCTACTACTATAATAACTGTATAGTGTTGTAACTACGGTGTTATTTTATTTCAAAAATAAATAACGCACATTTTGTTTAATTAACTAAATCATGGTTGATAAAATCTGTCTCTTATTCGGGACCCACGTGTCAGCATTACTCTGTGCCGTTTCGTCCCCTCCGTCTTTCCGCCCACCGTCTTCCTCCCCTACCCGCAAAACTTCCAAGTTTTGAAAGCAGACTAGAATTGGGGAAAACCGCAAGAGCGTCGCCGGAGAAGCCGCCGCGCCGAGGAAGAGGGTCCTTTGCCTCCCATAACTGTTGCGCACGGTATCAGCCGATTCGCCCGTACCTACTCTGCTGCTTTGCTCCGTTCGCGCCGGCCCTTATCGTGCTGGAATTGTTTTGTCGGTCCCGCCGCTGCTGATCTAGGGTTTCACAGTCGCCGCCTGAGTCCAAGGTCTTCTGCACCTGCAACGAGATGTCGTCATTTTCGCGATCATCCCCGCCGTTAAATCCTGGTACACTGCTCCGTTGTCTAATTTTAAGAAACCCTAGGGCGTAATAGCTTTTGGACTGTTGAATATTCCCAATCTGCTTTAGGGTTTCCTTTGTTCTACGGTGCTTCAGATTCGCTTGATCGGCAATTTGATTTTGGCTGTATGTTGTGTTCTGGTTTGTTAATACTTGAGGCCCGCCTTGATTTGTACTTCAGCCTCGTTTGTTTCTGTACTTGTACTTATCCCCATGTTCAAACTTTAGTCCTGGGACAAAACAGTCAGGTAGTAGTTAATTTGTTCTTGTTCATTCTTCTGTTGTTGTGTTTTCATTTATTTTTGCAGTGCAGCGGATTGATTGCGTTTGTGCCTGTACTCGTCAACTATTTAGAATTAATAGTTAAAGCTACTTTAGTCAGTATTTGCTTGTAATCTGTTTCTGAAAATCATTGGTTTCTTCTTGCTGTTGTGTATATATGCTTTGATGCAGGAACCTAACACAGTTTTTTGTGGATATTTTATTTTTGTTACGCAGATAATTTCTCAAGATCTCCAACAAGCAGGACCATTGGTGATACACTGTTTCTTTTAAGCACACAAGAGGCAGACACGGAATACCCACTCGCAGAGAGTCTTCCAGTTGAAGATAGAGCTGATCCTGCAGATATTCCAGTTCTGAACCCGAGAAGGAAGGAAAAAACTTTTACTTCTGTTTTCTCAAGAAGGCCGAAAAGGAAGGCTGGAAACGACGACAAGATGCATAATTCCAACACCAATTGTAGAGATGATGAAGTAGCTGCTCGTCCTGTTGAAAATGCAAAGGAGTGTGCCACTTCACTGACTGCTGCTGATATTAAGAAGGGTAGTCAGGTGCCCAAGCCGTTTAGGACAGATAACAGAGACATAACAGTTGCTTGTGAGAAGAAGGAAATTGGGCATAAGAAGAAGGGAATTAAAAGAGCCAAGCATGCTAGAGAATCTGTAGTTCTGCATACAGAGGGGAAGGTAGATGAAGGAACAAATGACGGAGCTAATCCGGCATCTTCATCCCAGGTTGTATTATACGATCCCCGTGTTGAAAGGTGTGAAGTAGACACTTCAATGAAGGGAACGGTTGAAAAAAGGACCAAAAGGTCCTTACCAAGCAAAGACAGTGGAAAGAAAGTTTTGCCTGCAAAAAGGATAAAGGTAAACAAGGATCTTTTGCCTAGCGAAGACAGTGAAGATCCTTCGGACAAGGACCATGTTATGAGTCAGATGTCAATCCAAACAATTATTGATGCTGCAAAACAACTGGCGAGGATCCCTAATCTTATAGAGAGTGTTAGAGATGCAGGGTTTGGTCCTTTCATAGACACTAAAATAAAGGGATCAGTCAACCGTAAGTGCATTTCTTTCATTCTAAAGAAGATAGATATTCCTACAATGACGGTGACATTCTCTGAAGAGAAGAAGATAGAAATAAATCGCTACGCTATCCACCATATATATGGCATACCAAATGGAAATGTGTCAGCTCCAAGGCCGAATGAAACCAGAGAAGTCCTGGCAGAACTCAGGCAAGAACTTGGGTTCAAATCAGGTGAAAATATCAATGCAAGGAAACTTCTTGTTAAGCTAAAATCTATGCTCGATGAGCATTTTAGTCCTAACAATCCAGTGGAAATCAATACAGACCTTGCACTGAAGATCTTCTATCTCATATTGTTTAATAAAGGTTTATGCGTTGGAATTGGATCACGCATAACTGCAAAAGAAGCAAGCATGGTTAAAGGACTTGATTATGGCAAAATGAAAGATATGGATTTCTGTCAGCTAGTGGTGGATGAGCTGCAGATTTCAGCGACTCACTGGCAGAGTTACAAGGTGTTAGCAAATAAGCACTTGGAAGGATTAGCTGTAGCACCGCTAATAATGTACCTGGATTCTCTTATTTACAAAGACTTAGCTCATATGGGAAAGGAGACACCTCGGGTGTTGGTTCTTGATGAACAAAAATTAACTGCAATTTCAAGAGCTGACAGGGACATGGCAGCGCAAAAAGGGAGCGAAGACTGGGCTTTTGGAAAAATAATTGTAAGCATGCTCTTGAAACAAACATTTTTCATATTTTGTTTCTTAGTTTTTTTCGATCTATCTATTTGCCATTGTAATGTAAGTTTAATCTTTTTATCAGACTTGGAAGGCACAAGATGATAGAGTTTACAGGACAATATCAGAAGAAAAAGCAGAGGAAACAATGGCAAAGAGACACAGATCCATTTGCTTTCCTGTTGCAGGAAGTTCATTTCACGGTGGCGATGACATGCCTGCGCGAACCGCACCTGAGCAACAAGGAGCCCTGATGATAGCAAACAGCTATACTGTCCAGAGCGATACGATTAACAGCATCAAGAACCTGATGCAACAGGCTTTAAATTTTACAGGCAGTCTGCAGACTACATCGCAGTTGCTAGATAGAGATATACCCGGGGATAATGATGACAGAAAGATTGAAAACCTCAAGGTCCAAACAGCCAACCTCTTATCGATGTTTGATTTGTTTGGAGATGAGCAGAGATATTTTCTTGACAGACACCGTACAGATGGACGTGTCAGTGAAACCAACAAATTGACATCAATTCCTGATGCGAATAAGACACATCAAACCGTGGAGGTTGATGCAGGGAAGGTAATCCTTTAATACACTCGCACATTTTTGTATAGCTTTGTATAGGCTAATTGGCAAAAGCATAAGCATGTGTGGAATTCAGTATTTGTACTCATTATTCATTGCTAACTGTACTCCATGTGTTGTCAGGCGACTTGCAAACAAAAGAAGAATAAGAAAAAACGTAAACTCTCGAGTAAAACAGGTAGCATTGGAGACAAGCTGCTAGAAGAAACCCATCTTGACCCCATGGAGCATCAGGCTGGTTTTCTCCCAGATATCTCCGAGAACATCCAAGAATCCAATAAGGATCTAGCCATCCAAATGTCCTGTGAAAAGGTACTAACTACAAAATAACCAATTCAGTGTTAATTTTTAAATTGCCCAAAACAGGGTGCTGCAGCTCACATGCCAGAGATTGTAACAAGTGTTGCTACAATCACTGAAATGAGTACCGATAAGCTAGCGGAATCACTTGATCCAAAAGTGAACCATAATTTTTTAATCATTACACTATGAAATAAATTATTATACAACTCATTAATTTTGGCCAACCACTCATTAACAGGATCAAGAGAAAACATGTACAAGCCAAACCACGATTGAAGAAGTTCATAACCCATCGGATAACATGCAGGAAGGAATCCAGGTACACTATTATATGTTTTTATATATCACTGTGTTTGTGCAATATGGAGACACAATTGCAATACATGTACACGGCAGCTTTGTAATAAATTATGGATATATATAATTTTCTGTATAACCTTAACGTGAAGTTTAATATCATCGGTGCAACCGAGTCTAGTTGGAGAAAAAATATAAATATAAGCATCCGCACATCCATGTGTTAACTGTATTAATAAATGTGCTTCATGTATTAACTTTATTTTGCCATCTCTATTATACGTAACTTCAGGCGACTGACGAACAACAAGCATGCATCGGAGAACAGCAGCTTAGAGAACCCCCTCTTGCTCCAGAGCAAACTATTGGACTTCTTCTACGTACAGAAGAATCCATCAAGGAACCAGCCACTGAAACGTCTGGTAAAGAGGTACTAATTTATATATTTTCAAATTTAGCACTATTTTGTTTCTCAGATATAAATGTTTCTAAATTCTTGTACAGGATGCGGGAACTTCGAATGCTAATGCCGAAGCTGATGCGCCATACGTTGAAACAAGTGCTGCTACTGTTAGTCAGAAAAGTGCTGATATGATAGCGGAGTCATCTGATCGAAACGTAAACCATCAAACATTTTATCATTCTAGTTAGATAACTTATTATATAACTCATTAACTATGGCCAACAGAATTCCATTGAAAAGCAGGATCAAAACATAAAATCTGCAAGTGCAACCAATAGTGAAGAAGTTCATAACCCAGGGGATTACATGGAAGGAGAGCAGGCGGAACATGATCTTGTGCCTGACGTAGCACATGCAGACCAGTGCACTTCAGACAACTTGTTGGAAGATTGCGTGGAGGGCTCAAAAGCACGAATAGAAGATGAAAACTCAGCCGCAGAGGAGCTATGCAATAAGGTTGTTGAGAATACACGCGCAGACGATGATGTGCAAGTTACCCAACAAATGGGTCTTGCGTGCACAGGCAAGTTCATGGATGGGACCTTTTTTTTTTTTTTACCGTGCTATTTGTTAATTTACATAATACAATTTCTTTTTATTTTCTTTCAGGCAATTATGACCAGCTCAAAATATCTCCACCAACGACTGAACAAATTGACGAAGAAGCCACAGGAGCTTTCTTATCGGTAACTTGTCGCAATGTAATACAAGTCCATCGATCTACCAAAGTTGTATGGAATTTGATGTTAGTGCATCTCCTAATGCTGCCAACCAGGATTCTAAAACCTCGACGGGCTCAGATGGCGATGGCTGTGACGTATCTGTAGTTGCAACCACTGTGGGGGAGCCCTCAACGGCTATAGCACCTGAGGATGGGCAAACGCTTGAGGATGGCCAGCACATAGGCAAGTACAGAAAATACATTCTTACCTTTTTTCCAAACTGTACACTGAAATGTCCACCAATTCATGTTTCCACAGTACAAGAAACTACTCAATCTGTGCCAAGCGAACTTATGTCTGAGGAGTCAGGAGATGCAAAACCTAAGGAAATCGTGGAGGGTTCATGTGCTACTGCTGACCAGAATGCAGATGATGCTCTTATCAAAGGTGCACACCCAATCATGGAATAAATATTTTAAAAGTAGTATATTGGTCTCTCCATATGATGCACAACCAAAATTGATTACATTCATGCCAGCTCATGTATTTTACCTTTTTTTTTTTTTGAAAGATGTCTGCGATGAAGGTAACAGAATGGAAGAGAACGAGTCAGCCAAAACTGGTGGTAACACAGCTGATGGGGGAGAGGAAACCAACGTCGTGTCATGTAACCGCGATGAACATGAGCAGGTGATTTTCCTATCTCTTTAATTGCATACGAGACATACAGCAAGACACCATTATGTTGTATTGTTCATTGTGTCATCCAGCAAATTATCAAGGAGACGTTTGAGGAGTCAGGAGATGCAAAACCTAAGGAAATCATAGAGGGTCCATGTGCTACTGCTGATCAGAATGGAGATGATGCTCTTATCAAAGGTGTACACCCAATCATGGAATAAATACTTTAAAAGTAGTATATTGGTCTCTCCATGTGATGCACACCCAGATTTGATTACATTCATGCCAGCTCATGTATTTTTTTTTTTTTTTGAAAGATGTCTCCGATGAAGGTAACAGAATGGAAGAGAATGAGTCAGCCAAAACTGGTGGTAACACAGCTGATGGGGAAGAGGAAACCAACGTCGTGTCAGGTCACCGCGATGAACAAGAGCAGGTGATTTTCCTATCTTTTTAATTGTATAAGAGACATACAGCAAGACACCATTATGTTGTATTGTTCATTGTGTCATCCAGCAAGTTATCAAGGAGACGTTGTGGGTGCAATCTGAAGCGAATGAAAACAGCAACATTGCACCAGAAGAGACATCAGATCCAACCATGACCATTCAGGACGAATTGAAAATCATCCTGGATAATTACACGAGTGAAGGCAAGAGTCGAAAAACCCCTGTTGCATATTTAAAATTTTGCAAAGTTCGTAATCTATTTTTCCCATAAACTAAACATATGTTAGAATAACTGGTGTTCGTAATCTATCATATGTGTGAAAAAAAAGTATGATCATTCGCTGCAGCTGTTGACAAAACTCTTGAAGATGGGTATGATACCATTACTGATTTTGTCTATCAAGAAGTATGCAAGTACAGTACCAGATCATGTATCACTGAGAATCAGGATCCATCCAGCAGGGAACGCATGGAAAAATTTAGGTATCGTGTTTTGGCATATGTAAGTACCGTCAATGTAAAAACACTGCCTGACAAATAAATTATTAAATTTTTGCAGGAATCAGAAGTTTATTGGACATGGTGAGATGGATGTTACAGTTGGTGATGTTGCTGACTCATTTGAAGATGGTGCTCCTATTAAAACTAGTATCATGACAATCATGGTAGATCTAGCGCGGGATATTTTTGTAAGCCCTGAAACCAAACGTCTAATAGTGCCATTCATGGCAGTGGTAAGAAAAATTATTATTATTATTATTTTTCTTCATGCATGTTTTTGTGCGGAAATTTGAGGCGGCGCTAACATAAAAATATAACACCCACACAGTTAAGGTGCAACAGGATTAATAGGAACAATGATGGCAAAATGAATACGAGGAAATTGGTAAATCTCGTCAAGGCAATTAATCCGGTTGAAGATTGTTTCCTGCTGGACAAATACGATATTGTAAGTTTCAGTGTGGTGTCCATAATTATCTTAAAAGAAAAAGAGTGCCTCAAACAAATAGTTGGATTGCATTTTTTGTTCATGCAGATAAAAATTCCATGTTTCCAAAAAGGAGATGAAGAGTGTCCTGTGGGTCACTATTTCGTCATGTCCGTGAATTTAAAGAAGAAGCGGTTTGAACTTCTGGACTCACTTGGAGGGACAGGAGCTGAACAGCACTTTGTTAACACTGCTGACGTGTTCAAGGAAATTTGGAAGGAAGCGTACAAACAAAGCAACGGAAAGCTGTCACCTGAAAACCTCGACGAATTTTCGTACCAGAGGCCTAAAGTTATTCCACTTCAGGGAGAAACGTAAGAATTGTTGGACATTTATTAAATAAGAATTGCTGAACCTTTATTTATATATAAAGACATGCTAATGATTTCCATGGTGATCAACGCAGGTTAAACTGTGGAGTCTACATGGTGATTTTCCTCATGTTCTGGAGTGGAAAGTCTCTGATGTTCATTCGACCGGACGATGTATTGTACATCAGAAAAAGATTATTATACATGATCCTTATGTGGGAAAGTTTGGATGTTAATTTTGGTCTGATTGAAACAATCGACAAAGGTAGTTAGTACTGCGCATTTCTTAATAAAGATTTACTGCGCATATAGAAATTTCACGACATATTTATATTCTTGTTTTTTTTGTTTGTTGTAGGTAAGCTTAAAAAAATCGTTTCGGGAGAGTACAAAATAATCAGGAAGATAACAACTGTGAGGCCAAACATGGTTGTTATCGTGGACCTACCTGATGTCAATATACCAGAACCTAGGGAGATCGATGATGGAAAAGAAAACTATCCTGAAGAACAAGAATATATACTCATCGGTAGCCAGGAAGACTACAGCATGGAATGCTTGAAGGAAAGACGCAGAGCGGAAGAAACAACAGAGGACGGCAAAGAAGACAAAGAAACAACAAAGAGCGGCGAAGAGGACAAGAATCAGAAGCAACAGAAATCTGTTGTCGCCATAAACTTTGAAGACAACAGCACTGAATACTTGAGGAATAGAGAAGCAAGAGTTGACGATCCCTCAAGATTGCAGCAAGTTTTGTTTACTCCAATAAACAGAACCTCTTCTTCACCGCCTGGTTATAAAATTGATAAAGATAAGTACTGTAGCCTCACGGGGTCACAAAGTCTTGAGACTCAACCGAAGGTTTTAAATTCCAGTTACGTAGAGGTTGAGCATAGAACTAATTTAGACAAACTGAAGAGGGACATTGTTACTCCGTCCAACGTCACGACAACAAAGAGACCGAGAGCTACTGCAAAAAGGTTATGCGAGCCTGTGCCAGATCATAGACCAAGGAAGTTCAAGTACCAGAAACAAGCAAACTCCTTATATGACATCGTACTGAAAAGAAAGAAATATGATGAGTAAGTATTTCATCTTGCACTGCATAATGTTCATCTCTTCAACTTGTTGTTTTTTAACCTCTGGATTATCATGCAGGACTGAGGTATTCAATGCACCAATTATGCACAGTGTTGTTGATGGCCTTGATTGCTCTTACACGGGCGCTGAAATTAAAAAACAATTTGGTGTTAATCAGTTACTGGATGGTACTTCCATGGACTACATCATTGACGAGATGAGGAGTACGTCCGATTTGTACGCTACTGGAGAACGAGTCTTGTTAAGCCAAGGATTTATCATGGTACGCATTGCAGTCAATATTGTATGCTGCACTATACCAATTATTATATTGTGCACTAACTACTGATATAATCCATGTTTGATATGTATGATGCAGCATGTTCTCGGGGTGACTGTTTGGTCTCAGACACAAGAGCAAGTCGAAGAATCCGTTCAAAAAATGAATGATTCAACTACCTACACAGAAGATTTTAACCTGGATATTGCAATGGAAAATTTCTATAGCTATGTTGACAGATCAAAGTGCCTCCTCAATGCAAAACTTGTAAGCTCCCTGCCTCTATAGGTGCAACATCATTACAGCGTACATATCTACTATTTCCATCTTGTTCTTATATGTCCAATCTCCAAACAGATAATGATGACGTACTTCAAAAGTTCTCACCATATTTTGTATGTGATGAACAAATATACACAAAAGTTCGAAATATTGGACTCTAGAAACTATGGTGCGAAAAAAGGTGATGTCCAACTTTATACAAGGAGCAGATTCCACACGGAATGCGGGAAAATAGTAAGTAGAGAAAAATTCCAGATGCATGCTTTTCAAATAATACTATTTGTTGTTGTCAACCATTATTTTACAATCATTTATTCCCTTATTCCTACAGATGGCAAGGATGGAACTTTTACTCAGGCGTGTTTACGGTAACGACAAATACAGTAAAAGTAATCAACCAAAGAGCTGGGTTGCCTGTGCAAAAAAGCCAAGATATATCCCATGCCCACACCAAGGAATAAACCAGTGTGCATTTTATGTTCTGAAGGGTGCGTACCTATATGATGGGATTCGTCTATTGGATGAAAATGACGGATATGAGCCAATTGTAAAGGATCATGTAAGTGTTACTGAAATACACATTTTTTAATAAGATGCAGTGTCTGTAGGATATGCTGTAATTGTAACTACTGTCGTCTCCATTCATTGCAGCCCAAGATAAACTCCATCAAAGGTGAGTACCTGTACGCTTTAATATTCACCCTGCGCAACAAGGTGATTTTGCCACATGGAATCCAAGAGTTACAACCAACTACCCCACTTTACGGATGATGCTGTCATAGTAAGCATGTTCACATGTTCAGCAATGAATTTTAACAAGACAATGACTTGTCTCATTTATTTATTAATTACTTTCATCTACTGTCTTTTTGTAGCACATTCCCTATGGTGAATGGTGGACAGTGCACGTACATCAGCTGCGCTTGCGTAAATTTAGTACTAGTACATGTGAAACATCTTGGTTAATACAACCGCACCGTGAACCGTCAGATAGTAAACTTCACTACATTGTGATTTATTAGTACTTGTGAATATGCTGGAGGTGTACTTTTGTGTCAGTACTTGTTAATCCCATAGAAGCAGTCATATACTCTTCCTGGTGCAGCATTCCCAACTGTACTCCTCTTGCTAACGATGCTGTACCTTCATGCACCTGTACTTTCCTGCAGAATCCAAAATTTGCAAATATTTATTTAGAGAAACAGTAATGTACTCCTCTTGCTGCCTAAGATGTACTAGTGCGCCTTCCACCGCTGTACTCGAAACAGCCGGCACCTGTCTCTTCACAGAGAACAGCAAAAATAGAGAAAACATAGGGAAACACTACTGTACCCTCTTCCTATCGAAGCTGTACTCGTGCACCCATCACCGCTGTACTCGATACACCTTACACCTGTACCTTCTTGCAGAACCCGATATTTGCAGACAAACATAGTGAAAGAGTAATGTACTCCTCTTGCTGCCCAAGATGTACTCGTGCGCCTTCAACCGATGTACTCGAAACAGCCGGCACCTGTCTCTTCACAGAGAATAAAAATCATGCAGAACACATGGAAACAGGCCTGTACTTCTCTTGCTAACGGAACTGTACTCGTGTACCCATCACCGCTGTACTCGACAGACCTTGCACCTGTACCTTCTTGCAGAACCCGATATTTGCAGACAAATAGAGTGAAACAGTAATGTACTCCTCTTGCTGCCTAAGATGTACTCGTGCGCCTTCCACCGCTGTACTCGATACAGCCGGCACCTGTCTCTTCACGGAGAATAAAAATCATGCAGAAAACATAGGGAAACACTACTGTACCCCTCTTGCTGACGAATCTGTACTCGTGCATCCATGACCGCTGTACTCAAGACCTTACACCTGTGCCTACATGTAGAATCCACAATTTGCAAAAAAATTATAGAGAAACAGTCATGTATTCTTCTTGCTGCCTAAGATGTACTCGTGCGCCTTTAACCGCTGTACTCGACCCTGCTGGCGCATGTCCCTTCCCAAAGAACAAACAACGAGCAGAAAACACATGGAAACACGCCTGTACTTCTCTTGCTAACGAAACTGTACTCGTGCACCCATCACCGCTGTACTCGACACACCTTACACCTGTACCTTCTTGCAGAACCCGATATTTGCAGACAAATATAGTGAAACAGTTATGTATTCCTCTTGCTTCCTAAGATGTACTCGTGCGCCCTTCACCGCTGTACTCGTGTGCCCTCCACCACTGTACTTCTGCACCCGTAAAAGCTGTACTCGACACACCTTACACCTGTACTTTCTTGAATAACCTAAAATTTGCGGACAAATATAGAAAGAAAGTCATGTACTCCTCTTGCTGCCTAAGCTGTACTTGTTGACCCTTCACCGCTGTAATCGACCCTGCTGGCACATGTCCATTCGCAAGGAACAAAAAACTTGCAGAAAACTTGGAGAAACACTCGTGTACTCTACTTGGTGAAATCTGTACTTTTTCAACTCTCTCCGCTGTACTCGAGCCAAGCTGGCACCTGTACATTCCCAGATAACTCAAATCTTGCAGAAAACATATAGAAAAAACTCCTGTACTCCTCTTTGTGCCATTGCTGAACTCGATACATCTGACACCTGTCCCTCCCCAGTGAACTAAAAAACATGCTGGCAAAAAGTACTGCGACAGTGGCAGGGTTTCAATTGAATATATTCTTTTGTCAGTTTTTCGAGTGAATATATTCTGCACAGAATGACACGTCAGTGGCAGCATAAAAAGCATATAAAGCATATAAAGCATGCAGCGACAAGCAACTAAGTGACAATTCTCTGACACTCAGTGACAGTTTGTGGCAATGCTAATATAAAATGCAGTCACTCTGATTACACCATCTTACTGTGTTACTTATTTATTTATCCTATGTTTTGGGTGCTTGTTGAAATTATGTAATTAACCAACGTTCTATGACAGCACTTCTGAAACATTTATTTAGTTCCTGTGCAATCCTGGAATCTTTCTCTATCTTCCTCGGCTTATAGTAGTTGCTTTGCGTTGATGATTACGGCTTGGGTCCTCTGCCCTGTCAGTGTTTCGAGTGAATATATTCTGCAAAGAATGACAAGACAAATGCAGCATAGAAACCATAAAAAGCATGCAGCGACAAGCAATCGAGTGACAATTCTCTGACTGAGTGACAATGCAATTAAAAAATGGACTGATTCTGATTCCACTGATTCCACTGATTTCTTGTAGTGACTTCTACTTTTTTCATATAAATAGTAGCTACTGCATTGTTGGTTTGCAGATAGAAGCCATGCAGTATTCTCGGAGATCCACTGGTTCCAGGACACAAGAACCTGCTCCTGCCAATCTCCTAGTTTACCACAGGAGAAGTGCAAGAGAGAGGGAGTTGGCAGATGAGAGGAATAGAGCATTCCTGGAGCAGGAAGCTGTGGATGGTTTGGAGCAGCTAGGTGAGTGTCTTGTTAGAACAGCTATCATGGCACTCCCTTCTCCAAATGCTCCACCTAACATTAGAAGGGCTTGTAGACCTGGCATGCCATCGATGGCTGAGTTGCCAAGAAGAGTCGATGGATTGCATCCTATGGAGGCGAGAAATCGGCATATTTGTGCAGGGGAGTACCCTCCGCTGGAACACTTGGAAAGGGCTCTTGAAGGACAGTACCTTCATGCATTGGTACCTCCTGAGACGGAGAAAGAAGTAACTGCTTCAATTGTTCTGTGCAAGGTCAAAAGGGCCATGAAGAGATGGTTGACTAGGGTGAGAAATAAATTAAGGAAGCAATAGCGTTTTGTGTCTATGCAGCCATGTAGTGTATGTGTTTCTCTGCAACCATATAGTGGGTGTACGTGTGCCACTATGTATTATCGTGCAAGGTACAATAAAACGTGTCGTTCTTAATTACCAGCACTTGCCACATACATAGAAATGCATATGCAATTAGTTAATTGCATTACTTACACGATTTTACACTAGGGATAATACAAACAAGTACGGCGTAGTCTGATTCCTAAGTACAAAAAAACATAGTACGCACGTACTGAAATATTTTTGTATCAATACTTATTAATACCAGAAAAAGCATTCATGTATTCCTCTTGCTCCCTAAGCTGTACTCGTGCAACATTCCCAATTGTACTCAACCCCTGCTGGCATCTGTCTCTTCACATAGAACAAAAAACATGCAGAAAAACATATGCAAACACTACTGTACTCCTCTTGCTATCGAAGCTGTACTCGTGCACCCATCACCGCTGTACTCGACGCACCTTACACCTGTACTTTCTTGCAGACAGATATAATGAAACTCGTGCAACATTCCCAACTGTACTCGACCCCTGCTGGCACCCCTCTCATCCCAATGGACAAAACACATGCAGAAAACATAGGAAAACACTATTGTACTCCTCTTGCTATCGATGCTGTGCTCATGCACCCATCACCGCTGTACTCTGCACATCTTAAACCTGCACCTTCTTGCAGAACCCAATATTTCCAGACAAATATAGTGAAACAGTTCTGTATTCCTCTTGCTGCCTAAGCTGTACTCGTGCCCCCTTCACTGCTGTACTCGGTCCTGCTGGCACACGTCCCTTCCCAGAAAACAAACAACGTGCAGAAAACACAGGGGAAAATCCCTGTGCCCCTCTTGCTAACATCACCGCTGTATTGTACAAACATTACACCTGTACCTTCACAATATTTGCACACAAAAACAGAGAAGCTGTACTGGTGCACCCTTCACTACTGTACTTCTTTTGCTTCCTAAGCTGTACTCGTACCTCCTCCACTTATGTTCTCGGTCCCTTCCCTGAAAACAAATATTTATTATTTTTTATAAAATGAAAGTAATGCCTCCGCCGGACAAGTGCCAAACTGACTTAGGCACGATACAGACTACGCAAGAAGATGAACCGCCTTGCGGTTAGTCGAGTAGTGGAACCGCTTTGCGGTTAGAGGAATTGAATCGTATACATCTGTAATCTAGCGCTCTACATTCCTCTTTAAATAACCACCACCATCGCCACTAACTCCCACTTTCTCCCCTATTTTGCTTTCCAATTCCAAGGATTGATCGCCGCGGCTTACACTGCTCATCGGTAGCGATGGAGCAAGGTGACAGCAGCAACTCGAACACGCACGCGCATGTTCTTGCTTCTGGTCCGCTGGCAAACATCACTTCGCGATCAGATATTCTTACCACCGCTCGCATTGCATATGGTATACCTGAAATGCGCAATGCAATCCATGAAGACCGGAGCCTCCCGTTCGGGTCGCCGTGCATTTTGCACAGTCCACGGCCACAGGAGTATTCTGCTGATCGCAATTCGCAAGTATGTAGTTTCATTACTAGTTTGTTGTTTATGTTAGATTTTCAACTACTGTGAGATTTGTGATGCAAAATTCCTATATAGGGAATTGAGGCTACCCTGACGCCATTAGACTCTGCTGCGGTACCAGCATTCGTTCCATGTAGGGTGATCGGCCGTAATAATAAACACTGGGTTGGTGCGAATGGGGACTGGGTTGCATTTGTTCAGGATCAGGCACAATGGACCTTGCTGAACGTCTACACAAAGGCGGAGATAACACTTCCTTCGATTCGCAATGTTGGGATCCATCCGGATGACCATTTCAGGTATTGCTGGACAAGTCACTATTTCACCATATTTTGATTCATTTAAGCCAACAGTTCTTATATAATACCAATCAGGTATCACTGGGAGATGGCTAGTCTCGTGTTACTAAAGATTCAGATTACTGGTGAACCATTCTTGTTTGAAGGCAGATGGCACTACTGTGCTATAGCGGTGTTTGACAAGACAATAGCAATCATGATGGGTGGAACGGACACTGACTGGAGGATCCTTAGAAATGACTTCCTTCGTCCGTCACTTTATGCTGATGCCATCTATGACGAAGGTAGGATCTATGCTGTTACGGAACCCCGTGGGGATGTACTTGTGTGGCAGCCGATGGAATATGGTAAGTTCGCATTCTATTTAATTTACAACAATATTGCACTTTTGATGTTAATTATGCCATCAAATACAGTTCACTGTTTCATAGACCAATTATAAGGCAGACTGCAATGAAAAAATCTTTCAATAAGAAATAATTTGTTCAAAATCCCCTACATTTTTTACTTTCTTCATAATTCACTTGTTTACTTAAATAACTGTCATGTTGAATATAATATAGGTATGTTCAATTTTCTCTATCCCCATTTTGATGTACTTTGCGTATATAATTTATTTTTCATGATTTTTTTTCTTAAAACAAAAATAAAAGGTGCAAGATCAGGTCCCCGTGTAATCTCGCCGCCCTTGAACGTTAATGCTGGTGACCATGATTACAGAGTCTGGTTCCTAGCGTCTGGTCTTGGTGGCAACATTATATTGGTTTGTATCCATGGTCAAGGCCAGTCTGTTGGTATTCCAACCAATTACAAGGGCAAGGATGTGTGGAATTGTCCTTCCCGGCATTGTGAAGTATATGCAAGGAATGGGCAGGTTACCGATCCTGTTGATACAGACTGGGTAAGGCTGGGAGATCTACAGGGCAGCTCTTTGTTCCTCGGCGTAAACTACCCATTCTTGCTAGATGCCCCAGAGCCAGAAGCTCACAACGCTGGCAACACATTCCCGTTGTTCAAGCCGGACAGTATTTTTGCTGCACCCAACTACGTCAACCATATACTACGGTTCCCAGATTGGTGCCGCATACCAGTTGATGGTGGGGATTCTGTAGGCTCGAGTTTTGTTTGGCGTGACCTCAACTGGGGTGAGTTTCACGAGGTACCGATGTGGTTTGTGCCAACCCTGCCATGGCCAGATATGTGAAACTTAGGTGTAGGATGTGATTTTTATGCTTGTGTGCTATGCTTTCTAACTCAATTTGTGGAACCTTGAATCTATGTATTGTATTTAAATATGTAAATTTAACATTCCCTTGAGCATCGCTGATGTATGTATTTTGTTCTTTATGTTAGATTTTTCAACTATTGTTAAGGAAAACCAACAAAGAAAACCTGGTACTATTATTCGTGCCGCATCTGTACTCGTCTCAGTAGAACCACCGTACTCGGCTTTATCATCAACTGTACCTACCCCAAAAAAGCGAAATTACGAACGAAGACCAACATATATAATCTTGTACTCCTTTTCGTGCCGCAAATTTACTCCTCTTATTATAACCGTCGTACTCGACGTTCCTAACAACTATACATACCCCAGATAATCGGATATATGAAGGAAAACCAAACTAACTAACCTGGTACTTGTCTCCAAGATGCACTTGTACTAGTCTCGGTTTCACAACTGTACTCTAGAATACTAACAACTGTAACTACTGTAAATAAAAATTGAACGAAATCTAGCAGAAATAGAAGGACCTGCGTATCTGATCTCCCTGAACATCCTGCCATGTCTGTACACGTCTGGAAGTAGAAGGACCTGCGTGTACACATATATCTGATCGAAGCCACAAGCTACGTTTTCTATATATATGCATCTGGCAGCAGCTTATTACCTCTATTGCACAATTTTCCTATGATGAACTAGCAACTCCTTGTCTGTACAATTTTCAGCAACCATGCCGTATAAACACTTTTGGAAAGAGGATGACCTGTAGCTTATTAAGGTATTGCATAGGCAACTATCGTGAAAAAGAAATAACAACCCAAAATGTTCGCTGAAAAAATAAAGATGACACACATACAGATTGCTTAACATAAGACATGGTTCACGTGATCACGTCACAGACACATCGATGTCGAAGTTTACGTACAATGTTCATGCGCAACAAATGCTAAAACCATGTCCCAACATGGATAAAGTAATCAAAAGCTTAATACAAACAAGACAATGCACTCAAACTTCAAATGACATCAACAGAGATAACAACACCCTGCCTGCGTGTGATGATATCACCATAAGGATGGAAGAGAAACATCACCACTTGACCAGCCACTAGTCCCTTCTTTGTAGCAAAATCTTCCCATGCGTCAGGACTTATTATCATCCTACCATCAGTGGAAGGATAGAACTGTCCAACAACATCTGGTGAGTTATCTACTGATAAAACTACAGCACCTGAAGGTTCTAGCTGAAGACCTTGGACAACAATGGTTGGAATTTTCTGCACAGTACAACATAAAAGAAACAAACTAAATATATAAACAAATATATTCATGTGATGATTTGGACTTGGAAAAACATTTAAAAAATAGAGACACATATTACATACTTACCATCAGGGATCTGTTGATATTTGTGGCAGTGAGTTTGTGGATAAACAATGGTCCCAACCCAGTGCCTCTCCTATTGATAATTGCTCTCCAACTAACCAAGATGTTTGTAGACCAATCAAGTGGCCTTGTCATAACAACAACACTGTGTCTACCATACACTGATAACAAAAAAGCAAAACGAAGAAAGTCCGAATAAGCTAATGTTTGTTTAAGGTGGAGACATATTGCATCATAAGTAAAACATATGAAAAAATAAAAATCATATAACCTTCATCTGGTTCTTCATCACTTGATTCACTGTAAGAACCACTCGAAGTATAAGACTGGACATTAATGATCTGGGACGTTGTTGATGATTTGCAAGGTCCTACTTTAATTGGTCTATCGGAGTTGTTGGTCATTTCAAACATAATGAAATCACCAGGACGAGAACCGGAATTGCATAGAAATTCCTTCCACCCCCAACCATAAAAACTAGTTACCGACTCATTCTCCACGACATTGAAAGTGTAATTGTTGCCTACATAATCAGAGACACGGACTTCACTTCTGCCAGCACATATCATGTTTATCTTGTTCCTAACATAGCATGGGACATTCTACAAGAAAGGGAAACATGCAAAATCAAACATAATGTAAAAATATAAATAATACGTTGGTGCATAAATAAATATAGTAAAAAAATGTACCAGCAAATCTTCAGACTTAACCAACAGCTCTGATATGAAAAAAGAACAATCCCTTGTTTTGGACCTGCATGGTCCATCTGGATTACCACAAACATTGCAGACCATACTGAAGAAAATCCTGCACACATGGAAAAGGAGATCCGTAAGTAAAGTTTCTTAGTCACAAAAAAAGCATAAAATAGATGATCTCAAAGAGATTACATGTAATAGATATAGAAAGTATTAATTGTTAATTGTAGATCTGATCTATTACGTTTAAATCTTCAAATATGATTTGTTTTTAAAAGTTGTAGTCCATGGTACTTACCAGTTTTAGGATAAACATAGCAAAGAAAACGAAGAGACAAAAAAAGGCAAAGAAAGAGTAAGATTTCTTACTGCACAAACAAGGGGGTAACGGGAATCAACAGAGATATGAGAAAACAAATATATACCCGATACAGCTATGGAGAAGACCCACCGAGACAAAGAAAGAGGACGATTACTTCGATATGGTCTGATGGACCAGCAGCACCAGCAGAATCTCTCGGCGCAGCAGAATCTCTCGGCGTGGGTGTAGATCTAGACGAGGGAAGATGGAAGAGGGAAGATGGAAGGGGGAATAGCTGTAAAGTGATAAGGTTGTCTATATATTGAATCCGAGCCGTCTCACTTCCCCAACACTGTAGCATTAAAAAAACCGGAGTAATAAAAGCATTTGACTCGGGCAGTAATAAAAAAGCATCTTGACTCATATGCTCCCTCCATACCGGATAACTAGGCATATAACCTGACCCAGCGGGACCTACGTAATCCCTGATTGGCTCCTAATTTATACGCAGTTTCTGATGAGTAATTGGAAAAGGCAAGCAGCAGTTCCGTGCATGCGTTGGCCTCATTAGCACCACTGTACCCATCGTTCTTTACCTATGCCAGAGTAGTGGGTAAACTATCAGAGAAAAAAGGTACTCGTCTTCGAGGCGCACTTGTACTCTACTCAACAGGAAGACTGTACTCGAGAATTCTAGCAACTGTACACTACATATAATATAAATTGTGAACTAAAAGCCAACATCAGAAACTGTCGTGCCGTACCTGTACTTGTCTTAGTTGCAACTTCATACTCTAGGCTATGAACAACTGTACCTGCACAGAGAAATAACGAAACCAACGGAAAACAATATGGTAATCCTCTTTATGCGGCACCTGTACTCGGTTCAATTGCTCCGCCGTACTCCACAAGTCTTGCACCTATACCTAGAGAAAACGGAGTTCTTTACAGAGAAACAAACAGAGACACGGCCCTGTACTCCTCTTGGTTCCGACGCTGTACTCGTCAATCATCAACGCTGTACTCCCCAAACAATGAACCTGTACCTGCACTAGAAAAAACGGATTTCTTTATGGAGAAACAAAAAGAAACAAGGTGCCGTAATCCTATTAGTGTGGACGCTGTACCCGTCTGTTATGCATAGCTGTACTCTTCAAGCCTTACATCTGTACCTGCGCTAGAGGAAACGGATATCTTCATAGATAAACAAACAAAGACACGGTCACGTAATCCTCTTGGTACGGACGCGGTACTCATCTTTCCTTCACCGCTGTACTCCTCAATCCTTGCGTATGTACCTGCACTGGAGGAAAACGAAGAACCGTGCAGAGAAACAAACAGAAACAATGTCCCGTACTCCTCTTGGTACGGACGCTGTACTCGTCTCTCCTTCAACGCTGTACTCCGCAAGCCTTGCACCTGTACCTGCACTAGATAAAACGGATATCTTTATAGAGAAACAAAGGGAAACGCGGTCCCGTACTCCTCTTGGTGCGGACGCTGTACGCGTCTACTCTTCATAGCTGTACTCCTCAAGCCCTGCATATGTACCTGCACTAGAAGAAAACGAAGATCTTTGCAGAGAAACAAACAGAAACAATGTCCCGTACTCCTCTTGGTACGGACGCTGTACTCGTCTCTCCTTCAACGCTGTACTCCTCAAGCCTTGCACCTGTACCTGCACTAGATAAAACGGATATCTTTATAGAGAAACAAAGGGAAACGCGGTCCCGTACTCCTCTTGGTGCCGACGCTGTACGCGTCTACTCTTCATAGCTGTACTCCTCAAGCCCTGCATATGTACCTGCACTAGAAGAAAACGAAGATCTTTGCAGAGAAACAAACAGAAACAATGACCCGTACTCCTCTTGGTACGGACGCTGTACTCGTCTCTCCTTCAACGCTGTACTCCTCAAGCCTTGCACCTGTACCTGCACTAGATAAAACGGATATCTTTATAGAGAAACAAAGGGAAACGCGGTCCCGTACTCCTCTTGGTGCGGACGCTGTACGCGTCTACTCTTCATAGCTGTACTCCTCAAGCCTGCATATGTACACTAGAAGAAAACGAAGATCTTTGCAGAGAAACAAACAGAAACAATGACCCGTACTCCTCTTGGTACGGACTGTACTCTCCTTCAACGCTGTACTCCTCAAGCCTTGCACCTGTACCTGCACTAGATAAAACGGATATCTTTATAGAGAAACAAAGGGAAACGCGGTCCCGTACTCCTCTTGGTGCGGACGCTGTACGCGTCTACTCTTCATAGCTGTACTCCTCAAGCCCTGCATATGTACCTGCACTAGAAGAAAACGAAGATCTTTGCAGAGAAAACAAACAGAAACAATGACCCGTACTCCTCTTGGTACGGACGCTGTACTCGTCTCTCCTTCAACGCTATACTCCTCAAGCCTTGCACCTGTACCTGCACTAGATAAAACGGATATCATTATAGAGAAACAAAGGGAAACGCGGTCCCGTATTCCTCTTGGTGCGGACGCTGTACGCATCTACTCTTCATAGCTGTACTCCTCAAGCCCTGCATATGTACCTGCACTAGAAGAAAACGAAGATCTTTGCAGAGAAACAAACAGAAACATTGACCCGTACTCCTCTTGGTACGGACGCTGTACTCGTCTCTCCTTCAACGCTGTACTCCTCAAGCCTTGCACCTGTACCTGCACTAGATAAAACGGATATCTTTATAGAGAAACAAAGGGAAACGCGGTACCTGTTCCAGTTGCAACGCTGTACCGTTGGCTTTTAATAACCGTACCTATCCCGCAGAAGCTGCAAAAACGGACGAAACAAACAGAAACAACCTGGTACTCCTCTTTGTGCTGAACTTCTACTCGTCTCAGTTCTAACGTTGTACTCAAGGTTATTAACATTTGAACGTATCCAAAACAAGAAAAAACTTGAACGTAAACCAACAGGAACTATCTAGTGTTCTGATCAAATCCGTCTCACATTGTATTAATCACTCTTACCAACTGTACCTACTACAATGAAGCCCGTAGTGAGCTTGCATGCCACAAATCACCAGCAAGGTAAAGGAATCCATGCTCCCAGACAGTCAAAACATTCCATGTCTCCTGCTTCGGGCTCACCCCTCGCAATAGGGCATAGCCCGGATCATACCGAGCGTACACCCTCGCAAAGGCGTCCGGACACAAGATACATTCATATGAAAAAATGTCTATTTCAAACATTTCGTTGATACCAACAAAGCAAAAAAACAATACAGACAACAGATACATTCATACTAAAACAAGGCATAGTTCAAAAAAACAAGCAAATATGTGTTCATTAGAAACAGCATTACAACTTTTCCTGACAGGGCAGCACTTCATTGAAAAAAAGAGGTGGGAACGCACTCCCAGCAAAAGATTAAGCAAACAAACTAATAGTTCACACGAGACATAACTAGTATTGTACAACATAGGAGTGCCTGGTCTAGCATTGATAACCAATGGATATCTTCAACTTGTCCTTCAACAAACACTTGATTCCACGTTCATCTGACATTGCAAAAACTTATATATATAGATTTATGCTGACTCAACAACATCCCAGGTGTCATTGATGTTCTGCCTGCTATAAATTGACTTGAACGATCCATCAAAATCAGGGTGTCTTTTCCTTACAGTAGCAACTTTATAAAACTTCAACATCAAGCGACCACATATGAAGAAGTGATTTATGGAAGTGAAATCAAACGCGTAACGATTGGAGAACTTCAAGTACAGCGAGCCTTCCTCATCAACAGCCCACTTCACATCTGGCAAGTTTGCAACACGCAATGCATACACAAAATCCTTAGGGCCAGCAAAATACTTCAACTCCACCCTGAGCAAACAATCAGCAGGCCCTTCCTCCACACCAAGGATCCACATTGTTGTCGCAGACAGTGTTGGGTTCTGATGGAGCTCCACATCTTCAGGTGACGTACCAAATCCCCTCGGATAGTTGAGTATATCCATCCCTTCGTGTATAGCAAGGAACTGCTGCACATTTCCGTAGAAAAAGATATCTTCACTTGGTGGTATCAAACTAAGCGTTTGAACCTTAATACATATGATCAACTTTTCATCATGTTTGAACATGATTCGTTCTGAACCCAACAAGTATGTATCAAATGGATTACTGCATCTAACAAGCAGTTGAGAATTGTTGGATGTGTTGATCATGTATCTTATTGGAGCAGTGAAGAGTGACTGCACTGTGTGTATTGCGTTGAACAAACTCTCAGTACGAAAAGAGAAACGAACACACACAAGCATCACATCGTTCACTGCACCAGGTTCCAACCCCAGGTACTCCAAAACAAAACGTGAAACAACGGGCCTCCTAGTCTCCTCATGAGCCATAATGTGCTTTCTGTCCAAACAAATATACACATGTGTTACATGCATTCAATGATAAACTTACTAGACTATATTCCTTCACATTTATTTTAAATTTATACAGTAAAAACCAAACATTAAACTATAATTTTATGAGTGCACACATAGTACATTTTACTTGGAAAACAGAGTCAGAAAAGAAAAAAACAAACTAATTGCATACAGCCAACCAAATACCATAGATACAACAAACACGAGTACAAAAAACAACACAAGCACAAAAATGGTACAAAAAAATAGCATGTATTAAACCAATAATATACAGATCTGTATTAGGTGGACAGCGGAAATACAACAGCGGAAATATATGAACAAAACATCAATACTAGGTGGACAAACATCAAAATCAACTGTCGGATCTGTCTATTTCAGCACTTGAAGGTGGATAATCAATTTTTTTACCAGAAGAACAAAATGCCACCGGTAGAGGAAAGAGGGTATCCGATTAACCTGGCAGCGACGAATGAGGGCCTCCGAGGTCTGTGGCCCCGAAGAATCCTCCCGGCGACGAACCACCGAAGCAAATCTAACCACCCCTCCCCTCACCTCCGCCCCGCCCCACTAGATGATATCGTTTCGTTTCCCCTTGCAAAATGTCTCCCACGCTACAGTTTGAACAGGGGGAAGAGGGTCACGGGTCTTATCCAGAAAAGAGAGGGAGGCCGTGGTGAGACACGTGCTCCCGCGCAACGCTTACACCTGTGACCTAAATGAGAACACTTGGTCACACACATTAATGATTTAAGTTCACACACTAATTCCAATCTCGAATCACATCCAACGGCACCATGGCATCTGCCGTTCGGCATTCGCGGCAGATATCCTAGCAACGTGTCTGCGACTTGTCGCCGGGTACTGCCACGTGCCAACGCGTACACTGACGGCGCGACAATGGCAACCGCAGTATCGTCACACCGCTTCCTGCCACGTGCCACAGGGTAGACACGAACCGTTCCTCCCTCTCTGTTCCTCCTCAATGGCGACTCACTGCGACTACGGCGATGCGTTAGATGGTGGAAGAGGCGGCGGGCATTGCGACGAATATGGCGATAAAGTCTCGGAGTCCTGCGACACCTCGAACCCAGTCGAGGGCGACGTGTCGCTGTTCCCGGCGGCTGCGTCGCCATTGCCGAAGGTTTGGAAGGAGCGCCCGACTGAGAGCCATCGGTGGACCTCATCACTCGGCGGCGTCGAGTAAGCTTCCTTCCCTCCTCTTAGCTTAGAAAATCTAGGGTTTGGCAATATCCAGAATTTTGATTTGATTTTCCTGTGGTTTTTTCTTAGCTTGGAGGATGAAGTGTGGGATGTTAGGTTTCACCTAGATGGAAAAGATAATTTGGAGAAGAAACTAAGCAAATCTTACATTACATATACCAATATGCTAGCAATGTTAGAGATACGCGGATATGGCCGGGGTTACAGCCTGTACTATGTAAAAGAAGAGGGCACGGGCATAGAAGGGATGGCACTCATCAAGAGCATGATTGACGTTGAAGAAATGCTGGAACTGTATAAGGATGCCGGATGTGTTTCCATTACTGTAACCAAGGGTGAATCAGGTCTGCCTGCAGATATAAACAGGAAACAATGTGAAGAACAAATTCCTATATCTGAAATAGGAGTGCCTGTTGTTTATTCAGTAGACATGCAGGGTGTGCTGACTACAAAATACCACTTAGTACATGCCATTCCTATATCTGTAATGTATGAGGATTGTCTGTCGATTCAAAAAACCCAGGATCCAGTTATTACAAAAGGTTCAGATGATGATATGTACTCTAGAACCACCGGGTCACAAAGTTTTCAGACTCCAACGAAGGATTCAGAGTACAATTATGTAGATGTTGAGCATACTGATAATTTAGACAAAAAGAAGAGGAAACTTGTTTCTCCATCTGACGCCACGGCAACAAAGAGACCAAAACAAACTGCAAGAGATCATCGCAAGTCTGTGGCACAGTATAGACCAAAGAAGTTCAAACACCAATGCAAAGCAAAAAGACTGTACAACCTCCTAGTGACATCAAACAAATTTGCATCGTAAGTAATTTATCATGCCCTGCATAATGTTCATATCCTCCACTTGTTAATTTTAACCTTTTGGATTTCCTTGCAGAACTGAGGTATTCAATGCACCAGTTATGCACAGTGCTATTCCTGACTTCAATGTACCAAACAATGGGGATGACATTGCTAGACAATTTAGTAGTGGTCAGTTACTGGATGGTACTACATTGGACTACATCATTGACGAGATGAGGAGTACCTCCGATTTATACGCTACTGGAGAAAGAGTGTTGTTAAGCCCAGGATTTATCATGGTATGCATTGCAGTCAACAATATATGTTGCATTATAACAGTGATTATATTGTACAATAACTACTGATATAATCTGATATAATCTATGTTTGCAACGTATGATGCAGCATGTTCTCCAGGTGGGTATTTGGAATCAGACAAAAGAACAAATAGAAGAAGCCTCTAAAAGAAGGGATCAAACATTCAACTACAAAAAAGATTTCGATCTGCAAACTGCACTGGACACTTTCCCTAGATATGTTGACAAAGAAAAGAGCCTTCTTGACGCAAAACTTGTAAGCTCCCTACTTCTAAAGGTGCAATACAATTACAGCATACAGAACTACATTTTTCATCTTGTTCCTATATGTCCAATCTCAAAACAGATATTGATGCCGTACTTCAAAAGTTATCACTATACTTTGTATGTGATGAACAAATACAAAAAAGAATTCGAAATATTGGACTCTAGAAACTATGATGACACAAAGGGATGTAGTCCACTGTATACAAGGAGCACATACCATACGGAATGCGATATCATAGTAAGTAGAGAATAATTTTCCATGCTTTCAAAATAATAATATTTGTTGTTGTGGATCATTAGTTTGGAATCATTTATTTCCTGATTCCTACAGATGGCAAGGATGGAACTTCTGCTCAAAAAAGTATATGGTTTAGACGCATACAATGCAAGTAATCAACCAAAAACATGGGTTTCCCTTGCAAACAAGCCAATATATATCAGGTGCCCACAGCAAGGAGTAAATCAGTGCGCATTTTACTGTCTGATGGGTGCGTACCTATACGATGGAAAGGTTCTGTTGGGTAAAAGGGAAGGATATGAGCCAATTCTAAATGATCACGTAAGTGTTAGTGAACTACACATTGTTAGTAAGATACAGTGTTTATAAGATATGCAGTAACTACTATTGTCTTCGTCCATTGCAGCCCTTTATAAATGACATTAAAGCTGAGTATCTGTACATCTTAATATTCACCGTGCACAACAAGGCCAATTTGCCAGAGGAAATCCTAGAATTAAAACCTTCATGCTCATTATATGAGTGAAGAAATCATAGTAAGAATGTTCACATGTTCAAAACTGATTTTTCATACAACAATTAAATCTCTCATATATTTATTAACTTCTTATTCACTGTTTCCTTCTATAGTTTGAAGCACATCCCCTATGGTGAATGGTGGAGCACTACACATGAATCGTATGTGTCGGTTCATTTCCTCGAATACCTTTTGATGCTGTTTTGGTGACAAAAACTTGAAAACATTGTGATGGTCTTAGATCTTACTACTTGTGTTGGACCTTCATCGTGTACTGTAAACCTATATCGTGTAGAACTTTGTATACACTATAATCCAGTTTTTTTAATGCATTTTACAAGTAAGTACTTGTGTTGAACTTGCCCTTTTATCTGGTGTTTACTGATGAGTCGCATACTAGTGAATATGCTGCAGTATGTACTTTTTATATCAGTACTTATGTATCCCAGAGAACTGAAAACTTCGATAAAACATGAATAAACACTATGTACTCCTGTTGGTGACAAATATGTACCGTGCAACGTTGACAACTGTACTCGACCCTTCTAGCACCTGTCCCTAATCAGAGAAAACAAAACTTGCAGAAATCATATAGAAACAGTCATGTACTCCTTTTGGTGCTAAACCTGTATTCATGCAAACTTCACGACTGTATTCATCCCATGCACCTGTGTCTTCCTAGCGAACCCAAAACATGCAGAAAACATGAAAAAAAACTCACGTACTCCTATAACTTCCGAGTGTGTACTCGCGAAACATTCACCAATGTACTTGATACAGCTCACACCTGTCACTTCCCAGTGAACAAAAAAACATGATGAAAAACATAGAGAAATAGTCCTGTTATCCTCTTTTGGTGCCAAAGATGAACTCTTAAAACCATCACAATTGTTATCGATTCATTGTGACACCTGTATATTCCCAAAGAAACCAAATCTTGGAGAAAACATGAAGAAAAGCAGTTCTGTACTCCAGTTGCTGTAAAACCTGAACTCGTGCAACCTTCACAACTGTACTCGACAAGTTGTGGCACCTGTATCTTCACAAAGAACCCAAATATTGCAGAAAGCATGAAGAAACACTCCTGCAATCGACTTGGTGTCAAAGCTGACTTCGTTCAGTCTTGACAACTGTACTCCATCCATTGTGACACCTGTACCTTCCCACACATAACCAAATTCTTGCTGAAAACATGGAGCAACATACTTGTAATCAACTTGCTGTTTAAGTTGAATTCGTGCAACCCTCACAACTGTACTCGATCCATTGTGGCACCTGTACCTTCACAAAGAACCCAAATATTGCAGAAAACATGGAGCAACATACTTGTAATCAACTTGCTGTTTAAATTGATCTCGTGCAACCTTCACATCTGTACTCGATCCATTGTGCCACCTGTACCTTCCCACACATAACCAAATTCTTGCTGAAAACATGGAGCAACATACTTGTAATCAACTTGCTGTTTAAGTTGAACTCGTGCAACTTTCACATCTGTACTCGATCCATTGTGGCACCTGTACCTTCCCACGCATAACCAAATTCTTGCTGAAAACATGGAGCAAGATACTTGTAATCAACTTGCTGTTTAAGTTGAACTCGTGCAACCTTCACATCTGTACTCGACCCATTGGGGCACCTGTAACTTGTCAGAGAACCCAAAATTTGCAGAAAACATGGAGAAACACTCTTGTACTCAACATGGTGCCAAAGCTGAACTCGTGCATCCTTCAGAACTGTACTAGACCCATTGTGGCACCTGTACATTCCCAAAGAACACAAAACTTGCAGAAATCATAGAGAAACACTATTGTACTCGACTTGGTGCCAAAGCTGAACTCGTGCAACCTTCAGAAATGTACTCGACCCATTGTGGCACCTGTACATTGCCAAAGAACCCAAAACTTGCAGAAATCATGGAGAAACACTCCTGCACTCAACTTCCTGTCGTAAAAGCTGAACTCGTGCAACCTACATAACTGTACTCGACCCATTGTGGCACATGTACATTGCCAAAGAACCCAAAACTTGAAGAAATCATGGAGAAACACTCCTGCACTCCACTTCCTGTCGTAAAAGCTGAACTCGTGCAGCCTAAAGAACTGTATTGTACAACAGAAACCAATCATTGCAGAAAACATAGAGAAACACTCATGTATTCTACTCGGTGCCAAATATGAACTCGTGCAGCCTTCACTACTGTACTCGACGATTTTCGGCACCTGTACCTTTCCAGAGAACACAGATCATGCAGAACACATGGAGAAACACGCTTGTAATACTCTTCGCACCGTAGCTGTACTCACGCACCTTTCACCACTGTAATCTTTACAAAAAAACATGCTGTACTAGATCGCCCAGTGAACAAAAAACATGCTGAACATAGATAAACACTTATGTACTCCTATTGCTTCCCAATCTGTACTCGTGCGCCCTTCACAACTATACTCGATACAACTTGCACCTGCATCCCAGACTAAAAGCGGGTATACTTAAGGCCCTTATCGAATGTACGTACTACAACTGGTACTCATACTTTGTCAGCAGCTATACTCGTGCCAATACAACCGCTCAACCCAGTACTGATATACAAAAGAAAATTTCAATATCCAAATCACACATTAACACACATTACATTGATTAATAATTGTATATAAACACATTACAGTAAATCATATGAATGATAACAGTATCAGTCATACATTGTAAATTTATCCAGTAATATCGTATCCCTTAATTGCCCATTTTTTCCTAGGAATTTCAAAGCTTAGCCGTGCATCCAAGGCTGCATATTTGACCTGCTCAAAACTTAATTCGGGGCTTGCCCAACCTTCCTCTCTTATTTTCTTGCACGAATCACCTTTCTTTTCCAAACTTGTCCCCAACACAGAATTTGACAGGTCATAGAGTGATGGTATTCTTACATTCTTAACACCTTGACCTAGTTTATGGATATTGATCATCTTCTGCAAGTCGAAGGCACACCTGATTTTTAATCCGTACGGCATCAGCATCCTGCGATCCATATCAATTGCTGCACCAAAAAAACAGACCTTCGCCGAGCTCAAGAATTTCTTTAACAAATCTGGAACCTTTGTTGCGTGAAATATCTGAGAAAATCGAAAATAAAGATGAACGACGTATATAATTCGGAACATTTGGTAGAAAAAAAGTATGGTCTAATTCGTGATACCTGGAAAAGAATGATGTCATTGGCAACACATAGCTGCAAAACCGCTGCACGTTGCCGTCTATCCTCTGGAAGATGTTTCTGCTTTATTCCTTTCACTTTGTCAGTGAACTCGCAATCAAGACCAACAATCTTTGGCCTGGCGTCGCAAAGGAAATCTTCTGATACGCGGTATATCCACTTCTCCATTGTTGCAGACCTTGTAGTTACAGTGACCTTGAAATCCATTGAGAGATGCTCGAACGAATATACGGTGTCACTTCCTTGGCGAGACATAACGATGGGAGAAGAAAATGATTCAAATGATGGTTTTGACACTTATCTGCTTGGTTTGAGGTTCTATTTTATAGAAGATTAACGTGGTGACGATGAGTGAGAAAACACCACTGCCGAATTATATTCCCTCATTCGGATGTGAACAGCCAGATAGCCTAAAATCGGATTAATTACATTTAATAAATAATAACTGTGAGTTATACGTGCAAACGTGCAGACGTACGGACGTGCGAATAAGGAAGGCGTGAGGAGGAATGATTATAATCAATTTTCCCTACTTATCCTATAGGGTTATCAACAAAACGGCAGGGCGTTGACCGACAAAATGCTTCCTTTTTTTTTGTTCTTGCGATCGTTGTGTTCCTAGCACTTTAGATGTGACACGTGCTTCAATTGATTCGGCCATACCATGTCTAGCAGGAAGCACCGTTCCGATGTATCTGCCACACTACCATATACTACATTAAATACCTAACAAATGACATATTTTTATCCACTACATTACGCGGAAATTCTCCCGACACGACACGGTGCGGGAGGTTTCCTGCCTAGCCGACGTTCTATATTATCCCTCCCTCCCGCCTCATTGGTTCAAAAACCCTAGAAATATAACAATGTTCGATTCGTGCGACGACACGGCGCTAGAGACGGCCGTATAAGTCGTGTTAGCGGAACCACAACTTGCATAATATGAGGCGTCGGAGGAGATGACACCATCAGCAACCGTAGGTGCCTATGTCGCAGACGAGAGGCAGAGCTAGGAGGCGGAGCGAAGAGAGCGCAAGGAAGCACAACAACTGTAGGACGCACGGCAGCAGGCGGAGTAGTGGGGTCAACAGAAAGAGCAGTAGAAGCGGTAGGAGGAGGAACAACTAGCATTCAAGGAGGCGGAACGACTATATCGCCAGGAGGCATGGCGGTGGCGGGAGGCGGCAAGCCAGCGCTGGTGCTAGCCAGGCCAACATCAGTGGTGGGAGGAGCTTGCGTGAAAAACGAAACATTAGGGCGTCACCCATAGCGAAGTGCCGACGTCTCTGCCGACAACTATTTCGGGGGCGCAGATGCTCTTACATTACAAATGAAATGATTATATCACCTGTTATAATAATAATAATAAAAAAATGTACAACAGGTGTTGGATAGAAGATGATGTGACACAATTTACTAACAATTACAACCGCTGTTACTAAACTGTCCCACATCACCTCATATCCACACTCAGTTTTACCTCAACATAAATGACACGTAAGAGTAGTTGAACTCACGACCTATGCGTAACACCTTGGAACCACTAGGATATGTCATCCTTTGTGTTGCAATTCTTGTCTAATTAAACAAATACTAGTACTACCAGTACTACATAATATTCTCCCATTCCCGATGATTTTCAAAGCATTATTAAATCCGACTGACTGCCAAACACGGTTAGGGTTAGGTTTATCAACTCCTCAGCACCAGCACGGCGCGAACTATAACAGGATATTCAGAATTCCTGATATACTATAAGTCTGCCTGTGGTGAGCCCCAAACTCCCATAGGTAATTTTGTGTCAATTTTACTTTCCTGGTCCTGAATTAGACATCTAAATTATGAAAGTTCAACATAGCCAAAGATGGCAGAGGAGAAGCGTCAGACGAAACTGTGACGGAAGCTACTGCTACTGCAGATATGTTTAGCATCATCGTGGGCACACTTGTCAGGGCAGGGCCTAGAGGAGCAAATTGCAGCGGCGCAGGCAATGTTTGGATCTCAGGGGTGAGGATGACACATCGCGGAAGATGGCGGTTAGAGGACTCAACGATCTGGAGGAGATGATGCCGTAAGAGTCGTCGTGCCGGTGGTGAACCAGCTCTAACAGGCAACTCATTTAACAGACTATGTTTAAAGGTTAATGTAACAAAACATGTTTAGAGGAACAAACCATGATACTTTTAGTACAAACAAAAATGGTTCCAATTTTACATATATTATTATATAGATGGTTTTGTTGGTGCCACAGCTATACTTGTACTAAGGTAACATATGTACTCCACCACACTGGCACAGAAAAGTTGTGGATAAACAGATAAATAAACAGTTAAGAACAACAACATCTTGAATAACCAGAAGTCTGTTAAAATTTACAATACTACATATAAGATTCTTCAATACAACACAAACAAAGGAACATATAAGAATAAAACATCCTTGAAGCAAACTTTAATACAAATTCAACCCATGGTTTAAAGAACACATCTGCAATAGAACTGACTTAAAAATACTTCACTAGCGACACTTATAGAGTTCTCAGACACTTCTTCATCTCTAAAAGCCAAATCCCCACACTACAACTGGCAAAGTAGGAATAAACCACATAGGAGACTCCACAATATCACCCCAGTTAGCCACACCATACTCAAAAGTAGAACCAATGCCAACTCCACCATTGACTGGCATCCTGCACCAATCTGGAACAGGCTGTGGTACTTGGTGGAAACGCTTGTGAGTAGCAAACACACAGTCTGGTGTGAAAACAGGAGCTGCATGGACACCGTCGACACCAGCTTCATCAGGAGGACCAAGCAGAAAAGGGTAGTTTATACCAACGAACACAGATGTGCCTTGCAGATCTTCAAGCCTGACCCAATTTGGTGTGACGGGGTCTTCACTGTAAGAATCTCTTGCATAAACATGACAACGCATCGACGGGTAATTCAGTAGCGCCCTACCCATATGATCCATGGGATCACCTTCACTGGGTTCACCATGACCTCTAACATTAATCCAAAGAATGGTGCCTTCATGCCCCGGAGAAAGGAACCACGTGCCGGGAGGAATGTTGTTACCATCATGAACAGCACCATGTAAGTTTGGCTGCTCAATAATCTCTGGAGCAGCTATCACCCGAGGAGCAGCACCAGCACCTGTTTATTTGTTTAGATGTAGTTAAGATACATCAGATATTACATAACTAGGAATAACGTCATGCAAAGAACACTACGCAATAAAAAATAATAAGAGCAAAAATAAAGAAAAAATTAAACTATAAGCACAGAAATCAAAAACTAACCCCAAATAGTAGGTTCCCAAACAAGGACGTCCCCTCTGGGTGCAGTAACAGCGTAGATCCTACCAGTCGTAAGAATGGCATCAACATACCTTGAAGGTGCAAGGTAATCATTGCGAAGGATCCTCCACTGCACGTCCCTACTACCACCACGCATGATTGCAATTATCTTATCAAACACTGCTATGACATAGTAGTTCCATTTGTTTCCAACCCTGTATGGTTCAGCAGTTATCTGAATCTTCAACAACTGCATGTGTGCCAAATCATACCGATACAAGAAAGGCCCATCAGGAACGATGCCAACGTTACGAACGGATGGCAGAGGGATCTCCTCATCTGTGTAGACGTTAAGCAGAGACCACCGTGCTTGCTCCTGAACAACTGCAACCCATTCGCCATTGGAACCAACCCAGTGCTTGTCGCCAGGCCCCTCCTGTGTAAAAGGAACAAATGCTTTTGCGGATGGAGAGTCCAGTGGCATCAGCGATGCGTCAATACCCTGCGAATTTACGAATTCTCTAGTGTGAAATACAGTACACAAACATTTTCATGCAATCAATGGAAAACAATGAATACCTGTTCAGTGCGATCAGCGGGCCATGAACGAGGATCAGAATGCAGCAGACACGGCGATTCAAAAGGAAACCTTGCATCCTCACGGATAGCATTGCGCATACCTGGCATACCTCGGGACATTCTAGCAACGGTGATGACGTCTGAGTGAGCGCTGATATGGGTCAATGGACCAGAAGCGATCTCAGAAACGAGAGAGGAAGAACTCTGCTCCATTGATGATGATTGCAGAGAAAAAGAGTGGATTTTCCTGTACGGCAGTATGTTGTTGTTTCTCAGCGGATGATGTGATAGAGACACAAGGAAATGTTCATGTTCAGAATATAAGGACTGGAGTTGGCAGTTAGTAGTAGCGGTTGCTAATTATAGACCATAAAAAACACTTATGCGCCAACACCTATAAAACCGTCAAAAGTAGTGGGGGTGAAAGCAGTTACAGGGATCAAGGGGTCGTCCATCAGTTCCAAAAATAAGTTTAATACATACCATTAAAATCATCAATCTCATTCTATGTAACCGTACTTACGCATCGATTGCATACTATGCAACCATACTTATGCATCATGCTGTACAGCAGTACAGTGCACCTGCTGGTTTAGCACTCCATCAACAAGATAAATGTACCTATGCAGCACATCGTTAGGTACTTATACATACTATGTATTAGTACTCGTGATTCTGATTGGACAGTACTCCATAACTATCATCTGGGATCAGCTGTACTCTACCCTATTACCAACTGTACCTATCACATAGAACAGAAGAAACCAACGGAAACAATCTGGTTC
The DNA here is from genome assembly GCA_030979885.1 of Lolium multiflorum. Lineage (NCBI taxonomy): Eukaryota > Viridiplantae > Streptophyta > Magnoliopsida > Poales > Poaceae > Lolium > Lolium multiflorum. The sequence continues at coordinate 1,747,811 of CM061751.1, read as the reverse complement.
TCCTCTCCATGACACAACTGTCCTCGATTTAGTTGCAACACTGTACTCTACGATATTACTAACTGTACCTATCCCATAGAACCGAAGAAACCAACTATACCAACAGAAACAATCTCGTACCCCTCTCCATGCAGCACCTGTACTCCTTTCAGTTGCCACGGACTACTCCAGGCTATTAACAATATATACCTTATATAAAATGAAACATGAACAAAAACAAACAGAAACAATCTGCTGTTGCTCTTCGTAAATCAGATGTACTCCCGTCAATTTCATTTTTGTACTCCGCCCTCTTAGCAACTGTACCTACAAGAAAGGGAAATTATTATCTAAAACCAACAGACACGATATTTCTACTCGTTCCCGTTGAACAGCTGTACTGATGACAGTTTTACCACAGTACTCGTAAAGAATTTATACCATTTGAATAAGAACAAAACCAAGAAGTACAAATTCAAAAAACAAGTACCCAGACTTCCTTGCAACTTCAGCAATACCATGAAAATTACATCATACGGAAATACAGAACAGAATACAAGAACGAAGAGTGAAACAAATCAGAAGATTCCACAACCAGGTTCGTTGTAGACGACGTCGCTAATACTAGACCAACAGTGGGAGGAATGAAACGCGGCACGCCTCGTTGTTGAAGACCTTGACAACGAAGCTAGCAGTATCCTCCCTGTGGCGAAGGACAGGACATTCCCACTGAAGACCGTAGAGAGCAGCGAACATGCCCCAATCGCCAGCAAAGTACAGGCTTCCATGTTCCCAGACAGTCGACACCTTCCATGGCTCCTGCTTCGGACTCGCCTCTCGCAAGAGTGCATAGCCCGGATCGTACCGCGCGTACGCCTTGGCAAAGGCGACCGGAAGCCTAAGCTTCATCAGCCCTGGGACGGTGACGAACACCAAGAACTCGTGCGCCGGTGACAAGGTCATCGACACCTCCTTCCACGAGCATTTCACTGGCGGCTTATTTTCCACGACGGCAACGGCCGGAATGTCCCGTGGCACCCAAAAGGTTGTTACGGCACCGGCGGACGCGGCGGCCGCGACGCTCACGAGGCAATTCTCGCCGGTGGCAGTGACGCCCCCACTGGGCCTCGGTACATCCGCAGGCGGGGCAGCGGCAGCCTTCAACTTCCTCGACGCCCGGGGGACCTTGTCCTTGCTTCCAATAGGGCGACCGCGTCCCCGCTTCAGGTTGCTGACCGTGGAATTGGACGCCATACCTACCGTAGATGAACTTGAAAAAGATGAACAAGACAAGACTTTGGTGGATTGAAGCAACGGAGAAGCACAGGAAGTTATGGAGAGCTCCACGCAATCTATATAGATAGCGAAAACAGATTCCGAGGCGACGGATGGGACATGAATGAGCTCCCCACAGTCTTCAGTCGGGAACAGTTTTCGGAGCGACGGATGAGACTCGACGATTCCTCTCTCGAGGCAGATCCAACGGCACCATAGCAACTGCCGTTCCGCATTCGCGGCGAAGATACTAGCAACGTGTCACGCGTCCTGCCACATGCCACCGGAGGTACATGTGCAACCTTGGTTCAACCCTTACCAACAATCTGTACCCGTTTTCGTGCCACGCCTGTACTCGCGCATACAGCACAAACGAACTACATAATATAAGCATCATTAGATATCACAGAAAACAGAAACTATCAACTAAAACCAAAAAGATACAATATTTGATCTTCGCGCCGCATCTGTAGTATCCCCAACAAAAACCAAAAGAAACAACCTGGTAATAATATCCATTATTAAAATAATGAATTAAATCGTTAGAGTATAAGTGGTATTGTTCAGAATATCAAAAAATCCCGCAAAAACCTGACGTGGTGGGTCCCACAATATCAACCAAATTCGTCTTCTACATCTATATTAGAACTGTATTAGGGCAAAAACCTAAATACTCAACTCTAATCTACTCAAACACACACGGAAGAACTCAGCGCAAGGACGCGGTACAGGCCGACCCCGTACAAGAACTTGTCGGAGAATCAAGAAAGTCTCCACTGCTGCTCCATCCGAGGTTAGTTTCCCATCAAGCAACAGACTGCACTACGATGCCTGAATTCGTTGTCTCCACAACTGTATTCCTTATATACAAATTAGAACAAATAGACTGTGTGGCAGCTCCCATTTCTTCCCCATCACCGGTCAAGCAAAAAGTGAGGGCAAACCCTAGCGAGCCGCCAAACACCTATCCTCTCTACAATCCCCTCCTCCTCATCGACCAGCGGTGAAGGAAGCTGTGGAGATCTGAGTTGTTGCTGCGGGGATTACAGTGGCTACTCTACTCACTCCGCCGACTCCGCCGGCCACCCTTCAATCCGCGACGGCGCGTGCCTTTAGAGATCTCAGATCTGTGAGTTCGGGCACAGTATGGATCAAGTCAACCGATTGCTCATCCTTTAGTTTCTTCTCCAATGGAATAGAAATTAAAGAAATAAATGGCATCTGCGTATAAAGAAGACCTTTCGTTATTAAATATTTATTTGCTTAGTAATCTGACTGTTGTAAACAGTTTTAGAACTGTAATGCACTATGTATCTCCAGCTACAAACCTTATTAATCTAAGGCAAAACTACAGCATTATGTGTGTAACCATGAGTAGAAACCAAGGAAAATTTAAATAATAACTTTAACCCCCTGCACATATTGCCTTATCAAATTAAAACATAATCACAGCTTTATGTGTGAAAGTGCGCTATGGCACTCATCTTAACAAAATTAATTTAAGAATAGTTTCCATGATAAACTTAAACAATTGCTTTCCTCCCATGCAGATTTTTGCATTTCAATATCAGGAAGAATAGCAAAACTCCGGTATGACAAGTCAGCAGGAATCACCGTCCTTGAATGAAGGTAATGTACAAACTTATCAATCAATGCAAAAATGTGTTACTCTTATGATTCTTTTGAAGTCAAACAGGCTTATCTTTAAAGCATATTTAAACAAAAAAAAATCAAAATTTCTAATATAAAAATTTTCTGGTACTTATCATCCGTGACAATGAGTTTAAGATTAACTAAAACGTCTCTACAACTAAAACGCGTCTATATAAAACTATAATAGCTTCAAACAATTATATTAAATTTTAAATACGATTTCCATGTATTAACCTTTGGATAGATGATTTCTGCGATATTATTGCAGCCACTATAAATCACGAGGAAGCTCCAATTGCCCCACTAAACTTGAAGCCACTGGCGGTTGTGTTCCCAGAAGATCAAGACAACATAAATGCATTAAATGCAAATATACACTCTAAAAGGAAAAATTGTGAAGCAAGAACAAGCGCAGATTGCTCTAAAAATATTGCAACAGCAGTCAAACCGCCTCCTCGCAGAAACAATTTGAATAGCCTTGCAGGAAGAAAGCACAAGAATATATCATCAGAGAAAGAGGCAGCAAGAATGGAAAAAGAGTCTGAAAACATGTTAAAGAAAACTGCCGATATTGGTTCTAAAAGTCCAAGGAGAAGCAAACGATTGTCATCTACAAAAGAGACAGTAGTCACCAGCTCTAGCCAAAGTGCTCCAAATATCAATGAAGAAGAAAAAACACAGCCTACAAAATCTGACAAAGAAGGAAAGAAATCAGAAAACGCCGCCGCAATAAAAAAATCGTCTCGCAAAACCAAACATCACGCTGAGCATGACGACAACGAAGAGAACAACACCACCGTTGAAGAAAACGATGAATACAACGAGGTAAATATGAGTATTTTCTTAGTACATTGGATGCAAAATAAATGCATTTATTATATTGTTAAACATTTTTGTCTAACACAATTGATTTTAATCATGCAGAAAATATCTGAAAATTCAGAAGATAAAAAAAATAAAGGCAAGAAACAGGAAAAGGCAAAAAGGATTGCAAAAAAGGCAAAAATAAATTTTATGGCCAGAACGATCAACAAGACAGTAAGATGCTCACTTAGACAGCTATTCACCTGTGTTGAAATATTGGAGGAACGGCATATAAAAAGGCTTCGGGATGCAGGTTTGGGTCCTTTGCTTGACAGCAAGATCAGGCAAAACATTAATATCCGACTTGCCTGCTTCCTTATGAATAGAATAGATCCAGCAACCATGACTCTGAATCTAGGAGTAGCAAACAAAGTAATTGAGATTACTTCTTATGCTATCCATCTGCTGTTTGGGCTGCCAGACGGTTCAAACACAACTCCTAGACCATCAGAAAGTGGCAACGACAAAACATTACATGAGTTGAAGATTGAGCTTGGATTTAGGAAAAATGAGGATATGAATACTGATGACCTTCGCAAGCTCCTAAGACTGTTGGTTAAAGACGAAGCAAACGACGATTTAGCTCTGAAAGTATTTGTGTTGATTATGTACATGAAATTCATATGCCCTGGAACAGCTGTCCGTGTGTCAAGGGAGGCAGCAATGGTAAAAAATCTGGACATATCAAAGTTGAAGGACATGGATTTGTGTCAGTTGCTTGTAGATGAGCTCAAGAGAGCAGTCATCCAGTACAGAAAATCTAAATCAAAATGGACTGCCCTGCCTGGCTGCATCATAGCACCAGTTCTGTTATATCTTGACTGTTGTATGAAACAAGGCCTTTCAGACCTGGACACAAGAACACCTCGTACACACTTCATGGATTATGAAAAACTAAAGAGCATCGCTGCAGCAGACTGTTCTAAAAAAGGCGGGGAAGACCCCAATACCTGGATATTTGGAAACTTACCTGTAAGAAAATTTCAATGACCCTTTATCTTTTCTGTTAATTATATCTCGTACTGCATAAGTTAATACAATGTTTTCATTTTCTCATCATAACAGTGGAAAGCACCAAATGACATAGTTTACTACCAGAAAAGGAATCCACTGAAAAGAATGTATCCGCATCATGAAGACCAAATGATGTCGGCAAAGCGTACTTTCAGAGGATCAAGCATTCCAACTGGTGGTTCCATTGAAGAAGAAAACACCAATATATCAGAAGATACATTGGAACAGATTGACATCTTGCTGACTAGCGCATACGACCTATCACACAAAGTACCAACTACATTTGACCTACTCAAAAATGGAACAGCTGCTGAAAACCAAGCAACTACTGTCAAAGAAATTTCTGACAACGAAGCTAAAGTTATAGAAAGTTTACAGAAGACAACATTTCATCTCAGACAAACTTTCGCATTGTTCAAGAAAGCACAGGATGAACGTTGCAAGCAAATTCAGCAAGATGAAAGGATAGCAAATAATGAGGTACGACAAAAGACATAATCACACTTGCAATTTTTTGTTGTCTCTGTTCAAATTTAACTAATTGAACTGCTTACAAATCATAAATTTAAAGTTAAAAGTACAACAATTTAAGACTAACAAAATTTAAATACAAAAAACCAGGTCGACAAAGAAGCTGCATCTCCAACTCAAGAAGGCACTGCAGAAAAAACAAGAAGTGGAAAAAATGTGAGTTAACCTCAACTACATGTCCAATACAGCAACCGTTTAAATTGTTTTTTAAACTTGTTAATGTATCATAACAGGGTGCGAAGTAACCTGCTTCTCCAAAACAAAGGATTCAGGTACAATCAAAAAATAAAGATAATATTAAGTTGCTCATTGAATACAAAATAAAGTAATATTATTAAGTTGTTGTAGTGAATTTACAAAATAAATAATGTTTTCCTAATTTTTGATTTAAAGGTGCAAGATGATGGCCCAGTGGAAGCATCAGGAAACTTTTACTTCTACAACTGAAGTTTGATAAAAGATGCGAATGCAATACTTTTCTTTTTCAAACCTCTGTACTAAGAAGTTGCTTTGAACTACCTACAACTTTTGTAGTGTCTGTACTTTTGTAACGTATGCAAAGTTGAAACTCCGCAAACATATGTTTCGAACCAGTGTTTATCAATGTGTAACAAGTCTACTCTTTCGAACAACCATGTTGGTTGGTGCATAAGTTTCTGCTCCTCTTAGTGCGGACGCTGTACTCGTCTCTCCGTCACCTTCGTACTCCACAATCCTTGCACATGTACCTCCGCCAGACAAAACACAAATTGCTGCAGAGAAAAAAAAGAAACGCAGTTCCGTGTTACCCTTGGTGCGGTCGCTGTACTCGTCTCTCCGTCACCTTCATACTCCACAATCCTTGCACATGTACCTCCGCCAGACAAACCACAAATTGCTGCAGAAAAAAAAAACGCGGTTCCGTGTTACCCTTGGTGCGGACGCTGTACTCGTCTCTCCGTCACCTTCGTACTCCACAATCCTTGCACATGTACCTCCGCCAGACAAAACACAAATTGCTGCAGAGAAAAAAAAAGAAAGGCGGTTCCGTGTTACCCATTGGTGCGGACGCTGTACTCGTCTCCGTCACCTTCGTACTCCACAATCCTTGCACATGTACCTCCGCCAGACAAAACACAAATTGCTGCAGAGAAAAAAGAAACGCGGTTCCGTGTTACCCATTGGTGCGGACGCTGTACTCGTCTCTCCGTCACCTTCGTACTCCACAATCCTTGCACATGTACCTCCGCTAGACAAAACAGAAATTGTTACAGAGAAACAAAGAGAAACACGACCCGTGCTCCCCTTGGTGCGGACACTATACTCGTCTCTCAGTCACCTCCGTACTCCACAATCCTAGCACATGTACCCGCGCTAGACAAAACTGAATTTTTTGAAGAGAAAAAAAGAGAAACATGGAACCATACTCCTCACCGTGCGGACGCTGTACTCGTCTCTCCGTCACCTTCGTACTCCACAATCCTTGCACATGTACCTCTGCTAGACAAAACAGAAATTGTTACAGAGAAACAAAGAGAAACACGACCCCGTGCTCCCCTTGGTGCGGACACTATACTCGTCTCTCAGTCACGTACTCCACAATCCTAGCACATGTACCCGCGCTAGACAAAACTGAAATTTTTGAAGAGAAACAAAGAGAAACACAGCACCGTGTTCCCTTGATGCGGACGCTGTACTCGTCTCTCCGTCACCTTCGTACTCCACAATCCTTGCACATGTACCTGCTAGACAAAACAGAAATTGTTACAGAGAAACAAAGAGAAACACGACCCCGTGCTCCCCTTGGTGCGGACACTATACTCGTCTCTCAGTCACCTCCGTACTCCACAATCCTAGCACATGTACCCGCGCTAGACAAAACTGAAATTTTTGAAGAGAAACAAAGAGAAACACAGCACCGTGTTCCCTTGATGCGGACGCTGTACTCGTCTCTCCGTCACCTTCGTACTCCACAATCCTTGCACATGTACCTCTGCTAGACAAAACAGAAATTGTTACAGAGAAACAAAGAGAAACACGACCCCGTGCTCCCCTTGGTGCGGACACTATACTCGTCTCTCAGTCACCTCCGTACTCCACAATCCTAGCACATGTACCCGCGCTAGACAAAACTGAAATTTTTGAAGAGAAACAAAGAGAAACACAGCACCGTGTTCCCTTGATGCGGACGCTGTACTCGTCTCTCCGTCACCTTCGTACTCCACAATCCTTGCACATGTACCTCTGCTAGACAAAACAGAAATTGTTACAGAGAAACAAAGAGAAACACGACCCCGTGCTCCCCTTGGTGCGGACACTATACTCGTCTCTCAGTCACCTCCGTACTCCACAATCCTAGCACATGTACCCGCGCTAGACAAAACTGAAATTTTTGAAGAGAAACAAAGAGAAACACAGCACCGTGTTCCCTTGATGCGGCTGTACTCGTCTCTCCGTCACCTTCGTACTCCACAATCCTTGCACATGTACCTCTGCTAGACAAAACAGAAATTGTTACAGAGAAACAAAGAGAAACACGACCCCGTGCTCCCCTTGGTGCGGACACTATACTCGTCTCTCAGTCACCTCCGTACTCCACAATCCTAGCACATGTACCCGCGCTAGACAAAACTGAAATTTTTGAAGAGAAACAAAGAGAAACACAGCACCGTGTTCCCTTGATGCGGACGCTGTACTCGTCTCTCCGTCACCTTCGTACTCCACAATCCTTGCACATGTACCTCTGCTAGACCAGAAATTGTTACAGAGAAACAAAGAGAAACACGACCCCGTGCTCCCCTTGGTGCGGACACTATACTCGTCTCTCAGTCACCTCCGTACTCCACAATCCTAGCACATGTACCCGCGCTAGACAAAACTGAAATTTTTGAAGAGAAACAAAGAGAAACACAGCACCGTGTTCCCTTGATGCGGACGCTGTACTCGTCTCTCCGTCACCTTCGTACTACTCGTTCTCTTGGTTCCTACGCTGTACTCGTCTTTACGGCGGGGATGTACTTCACAGCTATTGGAACATGTACCTGCGTTAGACAAAACAGAAAATCTATCAAGAGAAACAAACAGAGGAACAACGGCCTTCGTACTCCTCTTGGTTCCTACGCTGTACTCGTCTCTACGGCGGGGATGTACTTCACAGTCCTCGGAACATGTACCTGCGCTAGACAAAACAGAAAATCTATCAAAGAGAAACAAACAGAGAACAACGGCCTTCGTACTCCTCTTGGTTCCTACGCTGTACTCGTCTTTACGGCGGGGATGTACTTCACAGCTATTGGAACATGTACCTGCGTTAGACAAAACAGAAAATCTATCAAGAGAAACAAACAGAGGAACAACGGCCTTCGTACTCCTCTTGGTTCCTACGCTGTACTCGTCTCTACGGCGGGGATGTACTTCACAGTCCTCGGAACATGTACTGCGCTAGACAAAACAGAAAATCTATCAAAGAGAAACAAACAGAGAACAACGGCCTTCGTACTCCTCTTGGTTCCTACGCTGTACTCGTCTTTACGGCGGGGATGTACTTCACGCTATTGGAACATGTACTGCGTTAGACAAAACAGAAAATCTATCAAGAGAAACAAACAGAGGAACAACGGCCTTCGTACTCCTCTTGGTTCCTACGCTGCTCGTCTCTACGGCGGGGATGTACTTCACAGTCCTCGGAACATGTACCTGCGCTAGACCAGAAAATCTATCAAAGAGAAACAAACAGAGAACAACGGCCTTCGTACTCCTCTTGGTTCCTACGCTGTACTCGTCTTTACGGCGGGGAACATGTACCTGCGTTAGACAAAACAGAAAATCTATCAAGAGAAACAAACAGAGGAACAACGGCCTTCGTACTCCTCTTGGTTCCTACGCGTACTCGTCTCTACGGCGGGGATGTACTTCACGTCCTCGGAACATGTACTGCGCTAGACAAAACAGAAAATCTATCAAAGAGAAACAACAGAGAACAACGGCCTTCGTACTCCTCTTGGTTCCGACTGTACTAGTCCCTAAGGCGGGATGTACTTCACGCTATTGGAACATGTACTGCGTTAGACAAAACAGAAAATCTATCAAGAGAAACAAACGGAGGAACAACGGCCTTCGTACTCCTCTTGGTTCCTACGCTGTACTCGTCTCTACGGCGGGATGTACTTCACAGTCCTCGGAACATGTACTGCGCTAGACAAAACAGAAAATCTATCAAAGAGAAACAAACAGAGAACAACGGCCTTCGTACTCCTCTTGGTTCCGACGCTGTACTCGTCCCTAAGGCGGGGATGTACTTCACAGTCCTCGGAACATGTACCTGCGCTAGACAAAACAGAAAATCTATCAAAGAGAAACAAACAGAGAACAACGGCCTTCGTACTCCTCTTGGTTCCTACGCTGTACTCGTCTATAAGGCGGGGTTGTACTTCACTATTGGAACATGTACCTGCGTTAGACAAAACAGAAAATCTATCAAGAGAAACAAACAGAGGAACAACGGCCTTCGTACTCCTCTTGGTTCCTACGCTGTACTCGTCCCTAAGGCGGGGATGTACTTCCCTCGGAACATGTACTGCGCTAGACAAAACAGAAAATCTATCAAAGAGAAACAAACAGAGAACAACGGCCTTCGTACTCCTCTTGGTTCCTACGCTGTACTCGTCTATAAGGCGGGGTTGTACTTCACGCTATTGGAACATGTACCTGCGTTAGACAAAACAGAAAATCTATCAAGAGAAACAAACATAGGAACAACGGCCTTCGTACTCCTCTTGGTTCCTACGCTGTACTCGTCTCTACGGCGGGGATGTACTTCACGGTCCTCGGAACATGTACCTGCGCTAGACAAAACAGAAAATCTATCAAAGAGAAAAAACAGAGAACAACGGCCTTCGTACTCCTCTTGGTTCCTACGCTGTACTCGTCGCTAAGGCGGGTTGTACTCAGAACCCTTGGAACATGTACCTGCGCTGGACAAAACGGAAAATCTATCCAGAGAAACAAACAGAGAAACAACGGCCTTCGTACTCCTCTTGGTTCCTACGCTGTACTCGTCTATAAGGCGGGGATGTACTTCACGTCCTCGGAACATGTACTGCGCTAGACAAAACGGAAATCTATCCAGAGAAACAAACAGAGGAACAACGGCCTTCGTACTCCTCTTGGTTCCTACGCTGTACTCGTCTCTACGGCGGGGATGTACTTCACAGTCCTCGGAACATGTACCTGCGCTAGACAAAACAGAAAATCTATCAAAGAGAAACAAACAGAGAACAACGGCCTTCGTACTCCTCTTGTTTCCTACGCTGTACTCGTCTCTAAGGCGGGGATGTACTTCACGGTCCTCGGAACATGTACTGCGCTAGACAAAACGGAAATCTATCCAGAGAAACAAACAGAGAAACAACGGCCTTCGTACTCCTCTTGGTTCCTACGCTGTACTCGTCTATAAGGCGGGGTTGTACTCCAGAACCCTTGGAACATGTACTGCGCTGGACAAAACGGAAAATCTATCAAGAGAAACAAACAGAGAAACAACGGCCTTCGTACTCCTCTTGGTTCCTACGCTGTACTCGTCTATAAGGCGGGGATGTACTTCACGGTCCTTGGAACATGTACTGCGCTAGACAAAACGGAAATCTATCCAGAGAAACAAACAGAGAAACAACGGCCTTCGTACTCCTCTTGGTTCCTACGCTGTACTCGTCCTAAGGCGGGGATGTACTTCAGTCCTCGGAACATGTACCTGCGCTAGACAAAACGGAAATCCATCCAGAGAAACAAACAGAGAAACAACGGCCTTCGTACTCCTCTTGGTTCCTCGCTGTACTCGTCGCTAAGGCGGGGTTGTACTCCAGAACCCTTGGAACATGTACTGCGCTGGACAAAACGGAAAATCTATCCAGAGAAACAAACAGAGAAACAACGGCCTTCGTACTCCTCTTGGTTCCGACGCTGTACTCGTCCCTAAGGCGGGGATACTTCACGGTCCTCGGAACATGTACTGCGTTAGACAAAACAGAAAATCTATCAAAGAGAAACAAACAGAGGAACAACGGCCTTCGTACTCCTCTTGGTTCCTACGCTGTACTCGTCCCTAAGGCGGGGATGTACTTCACGGTCCTTGGAACATGTACCTGCGCTAGACAAAACGGAAATCTAAGAGAAACAAACAGAGAAACAACGGCCTTCGTACTCCTCTTGGTTCCTACGCTGTACTCGTCTATAAGGCGGGGTTGTACTCCAGAACCCTTGGAACATGTACCTGCGCTGGACAAAACGGAAAATCTATCAAGAGAAACAAACAGAGAAACAACGGCCTTCGTACTCCTCTTGGTTCCTACACTGTACTCGTCTCTAAGGCGGGGATGTACTTCACAACGATTGGTAAAGAAAAATATCCAGAGAAACAAACAGAAAATCAAACGGAAATATTTCCAGACAATAAAAGAGAAAACGGAAATCTTTCCAGACAATAAAAGAGAAAATCAAACGAAAATATTTCCAAAGGAATAAAATAGAAAAAAAAACAATAGTTTGATGCGCCGAAGGCGCCTTGATACGAGGCGAGCCGAGCCGTAGCACTCGCTTCGACATATGGGGGTAACGACAAACGGGGACAACGACATATGTTTGCCATTCATTATGTTTATTAATGTTTGATGCGCCGAAGGCGCCTTGATACGAGGCGAAGCCGAGCCGTAGCACTCGCTTCGACATATGGGGGTAACGACAAACGGGGACAACGACATATGTTTGCCATTCATTATGTTTATTAATGTTTGATGCGCCGAAGGCGCTTGATACGAGGCGAAGCCGAGCCGTAGCACTCGCTTCGACGTATGTCATCTTGTAGCACTCTGTTGGAATTTTAAAAAAATGTTATTTGAAAGTGCTACCTCCCTCCCATTAATTCCCCAGAAAACTCACAGCCCGGAAATACAAAGGGAAAAAGCCAAAAAGGAAGTCCCGCCCAATTTTTTGAAAACGTACAGCGCGCGTAAAGGGAAAAAGAAGCGTAACGGGTCCGCATATTGTTAACGGGTCTACCGGAGCGCAAAGGGAAAAAACCAAACCCGGAAAACGATTCGCGTCTTTTCCCGGGGACACGTTCCGCGCGCGACACGTGTAGTCGCGACAGCACGCGCGCGGGATGGGTTTTTCCCTTCTCAAAGGTCGGTCTCTAGGTAGGAAAGGAACTCATTTCTAAGATGCTTATAGCATCTAAATGATACCTGGACATCATCTGCACAGTACAAGTGGAAAGGCCTCCCGGAGTCGAAGCTGCATCTCCATGGGTTTTCAAGACCCAAGGCCCAAATCTCTGGTCGTAAGTTGCTATCATCAGCATATGGATTGTCCTTTGGTATTGTATAATTACCCCATAAGCTTAGGTTAGCAACTTCATTCAGCTCTGTGAAGCTCAAAAAGAAGAAGATACCCAGTTCAGGAATATTCGCCCATTAGAAACTAAGAAAATGTATGCTTTTTAAGATTTATTGCCAGCCTTAGTGAAATATTGTGCTCCCCCTGATCCGAATTGCTTGTCACAGATTCAAAGAACCTAGACATATTTGAGGCAATATTTTGCCTAAATCTGCGACAAGTAATTTGGATTGGAGGTACATGGCTCTGAAGGTGAAAAGCACAAATTCTGAAGTACATGGCCTTGATTCACAGCCAATAGTGCTTCTGTAGCTCTGAAGGTGAAAAGCACAAATTCTGAAGTACATGGCCTTGATTCACAGCCACACATAGTCAACTAGACTACTGACAATATTGCTTTATAATTCACGTAATTTAACTTTCAACATGAAAATAAGCACTAGGTCAATGTTGTATGGTACCACTTCAAATGTTTCCATGAGAATACCTATGCATTATTTTTTTGGAAGCATATATCTAACCCTTGAACTAGTGAGCTGACTTAACCCTTTTAGTTTTTGTGCCAGCTTCGACATTTACAATATTTTATAACTACGTTGATATAATGGTCATTTAACTGAAAAGGGGGAAGTACGGATATGTAAACACAAAAGTATACCAAAAAGACAGAAAATGAACAACATCTCTACGATGCATGTATCATTTATGTGTCCATCTTTAATGTACCTGGAAGTTCATCAATGTTGAGCCTTATGATTTTTCCCAAGAGTGACTTCTTATTCTGGGAGAAGTTGAAAGGGTCACCTCTTATCCCACCATTTCCCGTGAAAAGGTATAGGTATCCATCGGTAGGTCCAAAAAGGAGCTGACCAGCATGGTTAGAAACATATGGGAGCCCCATTGAAAATACCCTTCTGACTTCTGATGGATCGGCATATGTTTCCTATCAAAGAAGAAGGGTAGATATTACAATGCTTACCAAGGAATGAAGCTAAACATTATAAAGGACTGCAAAGAAGAGAATACACACATCTATATATACCTCAGAAAATCTTGATGGTGAACCTTCCACAGAATACTCTGAGATAACTAGATGGTACTGGCAAGGGTGTGCACCATTATTATCAGAGCCGAGCTTTTTTTTTTCGAGGAATGACGGGGGGGAACAACTCCCCACCGCTTATTGCTTTATTACTCGAAGTGACTCAGCAGTCAAACCATCTCATTACATGGGGAAAGTGAAAGGGACGGGGGGAGAGAGAGGTATAGACACCAGGATCATACAATACATGAAAGGAAGAAGGAGCGTAGAGCATCAAGAGGAGGCCTGTCCTCCTCATTGAAGCGCCAGCGCCACAAGGTAAGGTCATCACACGCCCTCCGAATAACCGCAGAACAGGGAGTGTCCGTGTTGTTGAACACACGATCGTTCCGAGCTTTCCAGAGGGACCAGAGGAGGGCAGCCACCGCGGAGCGCCAGGCGTCGATCGCAGTCCTGAACGGAGGTGGAAGATCCCAGATGGAGAACTCGTCCGAGGGGACCGTCACACGCAGACAGCGCCAGAGGGACGCCGCCGGTGGACAGTCGAAGAAGATGTGCCGCCCAGTCTCGTTCGCAGGGCAGGCAGCACACACCGCAGAGGGAGCACAATTTTTGTAGAACAGATTGGCGCGAGTACTCAGCCTGTCAATGTCAGCAAGATAGGCAAAGATCTTCAGTTTGGAGGGCAGCCGGAGTGCCCAGGTCGTCGAGGCGGAGATGTCCACGGGCCGCCCCGCGGAGAGCGCCCTGTACGCTGGCTTTGAGGGATCACACTCCACTTCCTGATCACACGAACACCTACCAGCGCAGTTGGGTGACTGAGTTCCATCACAAATGTATGAAACAAAGAAACGCCCATTGTTTGCAAAATCCGGATGAAACGCTAGATCTACGAGTCCAAGGTCCGAACTGAGGTGGCCTTCGGTTGCGAGATCAAGAAATGGGCTCATCTCGTCAATTTGCAAACCGTCTTGCATTCCTTGTTCAGGAAGAGTAGCCAACCATATATTCCCATCTTGTCTGAAGAAGAAGGCTTTGCTAGACCCATCAGGGTGAGCAACCATGTTAAGGTAGGATCCATTACCAATCTTCTCAAGGCAAACCCCGGTAGGAGTAGGAGATGGTGAAGAGTCCTTCCTAGCATTAAACGAGACTCCCTGCCCATTGAAACATATTGACTGGTTGTGTGGTGTACCGCAATGTGATGCACAAAAGTCATTTTCTGAGTGCCAAAAATCAGTAAGCATGGAAGCTGAACCAGTGAGCGCAGCATTTCTTGGCTGAAAAGGGGAGTTGGATATTTCTGTGCTTTTGCAATCTTTCCAAACTTGCTCACAGTAGTCCCCTTTGGGGTCTGAGGAAGAGCTGCACAAGAGAGGAACTGTACGTGCAGTGGACCCAATGCCGAACAGATCAGCCGAGAACGGATTGCAATTCTGAAAAACATGGAAAGGGAACTGTAAGAAACACAATAATATTAATTATTCAGCATGGCATAGTAGTTCTTGCAATAATATTCAGTATTCATAACGTGACTAGTTCTGCGTGTGAGCATGTCTTTGTATTGAGAAGGCGCTAAGATAGGTCAACCAACCAAGTTTACAAGGATTCACAATAAGCTCACCACACCTGCCAAGGATGAGGCCAGGAAAAGAAGGAAAGAGAAACATGGTTGTCCTCACCAAAGGACCACGGGAGCGACAAATCGACATGTCCCAAACATCCCGCTGCAACATCGCCTACCGATTTCCCCTGGTACGGAGGAGAAGGTCCAGTCAGTGGCTTTGTACCAAGGACTGGAGGACCTGCACCGTGCCCTGGCGACCATGGCTGCCACCGTGCTGGCCCGCAGCCTCCGCCTCCATGATTCGGCCTTAGGACTTGGAAGTGTAGTGGACCACGGCCCTTCGCGGGCAAGAGGATTCCCTTTTTTTTCTATTTACTAGATTGTTTCTCAGTGTGTTTTTTTGGTGTGGTCAGTCATCGACTATATCATATATCATATCGTCGGAATTAGGTCATTTGAAACGCCGAACGAGGCATATCTCCGCATGTTGAATGTAAATAAATAAATAAAACAATGGAATTGCCATCATCATCAGTTCATCACAGCTCAAACACATGGCGACGCCGACTGGAGCTAAAGTGAAGCGAAGACACAAGACCAGCATCGCATCTCGATCGGAAGAGAATAACACCGAAAATAGGAGAAACAAGCGAGAGTGAGCTGAGTACGTACCGAGCAGAGGATGGACTTTACGAGACGAGCACATGCGCCGCCAGGCTTCATTCCCATAGCGTCGAACTGCTCCTGCAGCGCGGCGTTGGCGGCGGCATCGCAGCAGGTGCCGCCGCCGTCGGTCGGGCAGAAGTTGAGCGTCACATTCAGCACCACAGGCGCCCCTAGTCAAAGAGGGAATTAGAAGGCAGCTGCTGCTTAGGAATTTGCTGTAGTGGTGTGGTAGGCATGGGGATAAATCGATGGGGAGACTAACTCGAGTCCGTGCAAAGTGGCGAGGCTCCATGGATGAAGCTGGAGCAGATGAGGAGGAGCAGGGAAAGCTGGATCCTCATGTCTCAACTCTCGACGCGCCTTGATCTCTCTCTCTCTCTCTTCCCCTGATCAGAAAATGATGATCGGGTAATTATAGCCCCCGTACAACTTAACCGGAGAGATAAAGGTAGCGACTATTTTAGTCAGCGTATGTGCGGCGGCTGCCTGCGAGGACTGACTTTGTGGTGCAAGTAGTAGCAGGTGGGGCCGTGGGAGGGACTCGGTATTGACTCTCTGTTTGCTAGTAATACTATTCTATGACAACATGGCTGACTTTTGACTCTCTTATTTGTCTCTTGTTAATCTTTTTTTACTGTACCTTTTTTTCTTCTCTAGAAGCGGGTTAATTCTAACTGAGTATATATATATAACTTAAAGCAAATCATAGTTCAACAAACCTGATGTTTTTTACCTTGGTTTTCCATGTCTCAGTCCACGAAGAAACATGTTATTGGTGGAGTGTGCACGTGGAGAGAAATGATATCGAGCTCAGCGACCCCGCTCCCCACCTAACCCTAACTCCGCCCCCCTCTCCCCTCGCCCCGCTGCCGCCGATGGTCGTCGCCGGGCCTAGCCCGCGCGGTTGAGGGCGGCGGCGAGGCCCCCCTCTTCGTGGTCGGCTGGCGGAGGCTCAGCACGCCGCGCGTGCAGGCTCCCCTCGAGGACAAGGCGGCGGCGGCCGGTCGATGGCTGCGGGCGGCGCGGGTGCCGCCTGGCCAGCATCTGCGGGCGATGGGAACGGTGGGCGGCGGCGTGTCGGGCGCCGGGCGTCCGCTCCGCCTGGGGCGGCTTCCAGGAGGGCGCCGGGCGGCTGGTGGTTCGGCCGGCCGGGCAGGGGCCCGGCCCAGTTTCGAGGCCCCTTCCCTCGCGTCCCTCCGCCGGATCTCGCACTGCCGGCAGCCAGGTTGGCTGCTGGCCGCGGATCACGCTGCGGAAGCCCCTCTCCGTCCTTATTCCTCAGATCTGGCGGCAGCACGCGTCGTGGTGGATGTGGGCTGCCTAGATCTTTGGATCTGCTCACTCACCTGGTGATCTGCGTGGGGCAGATGCCGGTGAGGTCGGTCGTCGCCTGTTCGGGAGCGGGTGTTCTGCGTCGGTGGCGGTCTCGGTGCTCTGTTGCGGTCCGGCGGCACGAGGAGTTTGGATCCAAGGCGGCGGCCTTGGTCGGTGGGAACCTTGCTAGTTGACGGGCGAGCCAGAGGTTCTGGTGCTGGTCGGTGGCCATGGTCGTGCGGGCGGCGTGGTCACGGCGAGCCGCGTGTTGTGGCGGCGGTTCGGTCGTCGTTCGACGGCCTAACCCTGTGGGCAAGAAGGAGAGGCTACGCCGAGGGGAAACCCTTGCCCGTTTGGGCCATGATGGCGACGTCCGCGGACGCCGTCCCCTTCTTGAAGGCGTCATGGGGCTTCTCTCCTTCTTCCTTCTATCTCCGGGTGAAAACCCAAGATCCTCGGATCGGGCGGTGGCGGCACTCCGGTGTCACGTTCTTCTTGAAGACATCGTCTTGGAGTCCACAACAAGTAGCTCTCCGAAGGTTGTGTGGCGAAGGGGGCTTCGTTTGGCGATCTTCGGCAAGGCTTGCTCCGTCCCCTTCCCTGGTCGAGCCTCCTTGGTGCTACTTCTCGGTCTGTGAGCAACGCGGGTCGGTCCTCGGTGGTGTCTGCTTCAGGTGGTGCTTCTGCGACGGAGGAGGGTTGTTGAGGCGCGCGTGAAAATGGCTCGCTCTCGGGTGAGCTCCGGCCCGACACTATAGACTCCAGCTCTTCTTCGAGTCCTCGCAGGCGCTTTGGCTGAGCTTCGTGTTCGCGCTTCCGGCTGTAGCTTCTTCGGTAGTTCGTGTGGGTGTGTGGTGTCGTTCTGTAAGCTGGGTTCAGCACTTTGTATCATTTTCGCCGTTGATGGCTTTGTTAATTCAAAGTTGGGCACTTCAGTGCCTTTTATCTAAAAAAAAAGAAACATGTTATTTTGACTCTTGGTTCGCCAATTATATTGGTCTAAGTTTACATGTATGTGGACGTGATTTAGCATGTTGCGTACATCTAAATCCTCGAAAAAATTGCGACACTTCTTGTTTCGAAAAACAGAAGGACTAGTATTGCAGAAAGTGTCTTTGGCACATGAGCACCATATTATATGTTAAAACTGGGTAACGACAGCTCGGACGTCAGCGGCAGCTAGCCATGTTGGACGACAACATGGTGACGTTTCTAAAGCCAGGAGAAGTACGTTTTTCCGGTCAAAAAGGAGAGAAGGTGATGCGGCAGTCAACTCAAAGATCGTGTGGGCTCGCTGGTAGATTGAATCAGGCATATATTATCCTTTTGGAAGTGGGGAAATAGAATCTAGGCTTGCTTAACACCACCAGAGCACGCATGTCAATTGTCACGCGCGCCAAATCCTCCACTTGTCTGACGGCTGCACGTTTGCATGCCCAATTCGTTCGATTCGAATCTTGGACCCAGCGTCATCTCCTTTCCTGTACTAGTTAGTACAAATAGACCAGAATCCAACCATTCAAGAGGAAATAAAGACATTTGATTCATGAAAAAGGAAAATATTTATTTTGATAAGAGTAAAATACCTTGTCTTAGTTGTTAATGACGCCAACTATACTGGCATGTTCAGTTCTGTTGCTCCTTGCAAAAAAAGAGCAGATGGATAATTCCATGATTCATGCCTCCATTTCAGCGACAAGATAACACCATGTCAAAAATATTCTTTCTTCGAAAAAAATCCTCATTGCTTCAGAAATGCTGCACCACTCCTAATAGAATAACTTAGTATCAGGCCTAATTTTTCCAAGGTTCAAATAACTTAGTAAGCACTTGTCAGGTGTAAATCAAATCATTTCAAGGCAGCAGGAAGCCTACGTCCATGTCATCCTGTAAAATAGCTCCTCTGTTAAGCACAT
This sequence comes from Lolium multiflorum, assembly GCA_030979885.1. Lineage (NCBI taxonomy): Eukaryota > Viridiplantae > Streptophyta > Magnoliopsida > Poales > Poaceae > Lolium > Lolium multiflorum. The sequence continues at coordinate 1,728,622 of CM061751.1, read as the reverse complement.
GATATATCAGGTGCCTGAGGAATGTGGACCTTACAAAGCAATTCAGCAGGTCAAGACAATTGCTTCAGTTTTGTTTATTTGTTTGGATGCCAGAGCTATGTTCTAAAAAAAACTGCGAAATTCACTACTGGGACTGCAGAATCCAATAAATGAACATGGGTCATGTGAAGGATCAATGCCAGCGAAACCTAAAGCTTGGCAATCTCCGTGCAAGACTGTAGCTGGGCATGAAACTTCTTTTCTGGGAGTAGCTGGGTACAATAGTTTCAGGAATGCCACATCATAAACTTGGTGGTAGGCATAGGCTGACCAAATAATAATCCTCGTTGATTAGAAGTATGCACTTTCGTTCAAACATGAATAGTTCAGTATCAGGCCTTTTTTTCAAAATGTTCAAATCAATTTGTTCAGGGCATACATCCCTCTGGCTCAGAAAGTGTTGCAACAGCTCGCAATTGTGGGGACTAATGAGCAAGGGTTTCTCTGGTAAATGGCTTGCTCCACAAAGTTGGCAAAGTCTGGATTGGTGCTAATATTGGTGTACAGACTAAGATCATTACAGCCTTTCATGCCTCTACCCTGGGCAGCCATTCTGGTGTGCAAGCAATACTTCAGAGATTGAAGAATATATCTGTTCGGAACCTTGGAAGAATTTGTCAAGGAGTAACATGAAAACTGCACATCCCCTGGCCTACTGCAACCTTTGCCTCCACCAGCTGGACCTTGGCAAACAGTTTCCATGGATTTCATAGAAGACCTTGGCAGCCTCCTCCAGTAAGAGAATGAAGAAACATGCAGATATTAAGCACATCCATCATGACCGACCCAATACGTTTGTTTGCCGTCGACACTCATTTTTATTTATGATTGAACCACTATCGATACTCCACAGCACACTCAAGCTGCACTCATTATACAAGATAGTAAAACAACGCTGTAATCAGCATCATGCACATAAAGTACACTTTATCAAAGTACATCGCATAGATATATATTTTTCAGTTTTGCATCACTCAGTACATCCTTCTAACGCTTATTTCCCGGTATCTTGTGCTGTGTTCAGCAAATCTGTGACTAATTGATGAGTTACACTGAGCATTTTGCAGTCAAACAGTAAACAAGAGTGCACTAGACTGCAGTTGAAGAGTTTGATCCATCCATGGTGCGCAGCAGTGTTCTGGGAACCTGTCGAGAGAAGATCAGAGTCCATACTAGTTCAGTTGCACGGTCCAGCCCATCCGGTCCTCTAAAAGACCCATCTGGAGGCCCGTCAGTGAGGCATATAGCTGCTGTGACACGACGCCGACTCCATGGTTGCCTTCGTAATCTACCCTGAAAAGCAGAAAAATGCATGGGGTCTGAGATCTAGCAGTGGTACATGGCATTTTCATCAGTGCTCAAATAAAAAAATTCTGAAGGGCACAAAAATGGAAAATTCCAACGCAGAAAGGTGTTTCACCTTTTCCCCTGATACGTGATGCTCCCCACAGGTGAAACCACAACAGCTGTTCCCGTGCAGAAAACTTCATCAGCAACAAGCAACTCATCTACTGACACGGGGCGTTCCTCCACCTTAAAAGAAGCCGATTGTGTTAATTAAAACCATATAGAATAAGCAGCAGCATACACTACTTTCTATCAATAGTTAAAAAAATCGCAAAAAAACAGTTAATTGTTAACGGTTTTCGTTATCTGATAAATGACCCTATGATCAGCTAACGATAACTCTTAAAGGCTCAGCAGATGAGGCAGAAAGTAGGATCTATCTAGTTAAAGAACTTAAATTAAAGTTGAGCCTGCTCCATGGATCCTGCTAGTGCTGACCATGCCAAAACACTGCAGTGTTGAAGGTGTGCCCCTTATAATTACGGCCAACTAGCCTTTTCGACCAAGATGTATAGTTTAAGGCACAATTCTTTGGAAATTGGAACCCATGAAAAAGATGAAAAATCTACCTTATAGCCTTTGCTCTCGGCAACTTCGATAATACTTTTCCTTGTTATACCAGGCAGTATAGTTCCTTCTATTGCTGGAGTAGAAATAGTATTTCCCTGGTGCAAGAGGTCGTAACAAATGTAAATAATATTTCTGTAGTGTCCTTGACTTGGCGAAAAAAATCCTCAACAAAAAAATAAACACTATACAAGTACAAAGTAAGGTACAAGTCAGAATTAGAATGAGTATTCATCCCCCACAAAAGTAACAAGCTATGTTCTGTGCAACTAAGATGAGAAACAAACTAGACGAACCTAATTGTGCAAACAACTTTTTTGAGAGATCAGCTGGTTTCACATCCTAAAGGATATTCATGCCACTTCCCTACTCGGAAGCCAGAAAATGATAGGTTTAATGGGGATGCCATATGATGGAATTTCGTGGGCTACTGAGCTAAGCCTGCTGCTAGCTAAGCATTGTTTTTTTAATTGATTACTTTATAGAAGAGTGGGCAGGTTGTGCATAACTAGGATATTGACCAAATGGTGTGATCTATTGATGGATCATCCTTATATGTTTTGATTACAAAAAAACTATTTCTAACTGAAGAAGTGCAGACACTGAAACAGATTTACGGAAAAGACAAGAATTGCTATACGAAGGATCATACTTTCACAACAAAAATATTGGATGCGGAAGCTTCTTCCAGATATTTGTTGTGGACGGCGTCCAAATAGAGGACATCAGAATATCCTTTCTCCTTTGCAGTTCGCTGCGCTTTCAACACCTACATGGTCATGACACGTGTGAAAATTAAGTAACCACAGTTTCAGATTCAGAAATAATACCACAAGGACCCTTTGTTATGTTCAAGGTACACTTAACAACCCTCACAGACTCGCTGACTTCAAATTCGTAATAAATTGACCCGCATACTTTTACAATAAATTATAATGAGAAAGCAAAAAAATAATGGGTGAGATGAGTATTTAGCACCATATAAAATAGTGTTTCATATAAATCTGATATCTAGCATCTTTAACGATAGAAAAAGGGTGTCAATTGTAAGTTCCTCAGATTTTTTTTTCTGAAACTAGACTCCAGCCAATCACTAAGAGCAGCTAATATGAAAGGACCAATGTTATTAAGCCATACGTTTAATCATTTATTTGTTATGTAATTATATACCTGTTTTGAGCACTCAATCATTTATTTCAAGGATATTGACCAAATGTTATTATGTATTGTGGTTGTACATTTCATCATTTGCAATCCCCTATGAGCATAGGTAAAATAAAAAAAGAGCAAGCAAGGGTCTAAGAAAAAGTGGTAATCATTAAGTAAATGATGCCCCAAAATGAATATATGATAAATATAGCCTTCAGATATGTAGATGCAAAAGTTACCGAGGCATAGTTTCCAATGGTTTTCACGCCTCCAGTTCCACCAGGGGCAGCACGGTGGAAGTTATCTTCGATAATCAACTTAATAGGAGCTAAACCCTCCTGTAGAATAAAGTTAACAAACTTAATCAACATCTAGGGGCAGCCTTAATTTGAAAGAGAAAACTATTCTAGATATCACAGATGATGAGCTTGTACTAATGCAAACGTACTTGCGGCACAATTACCAGTCATCTATACTTATATCACTGAGAAGGTAAGAACACAACTTGTGATGACTCCTGAGTTTTCTATTTTAAAAGGAATGCCTAAGTAATATTGTAGAGCAAAAGATAAAAGCTCAGTTCAAACCTTGAAATAATTCCCAACAGGGGAGACATAAATGACAAATGTGAACTCAGGAGCAGGTGCAACACCAAGAATAGCCCCGCTTCCGATCAGCAGCGGCCTAATATACAGGGAACCTTTACCAGTAGGAGGCACCTAGTAAACAAAGAACATGAAGTAAGAAAGAAGTTGGGAACCCATGAACACAACAAGGATTAGCGGATAGAAAGTGCTCACCCATCTTTTATTTGCCAAAACGGTTTGTTTCACTGCATCCATGAATTGCTCAACAGTCGGTGCAGGCATGCACATCCTATCCGCACCGATTACCATCCTTCTGGCGTTCTCCTCCGGACGGAATAACAGGATGGAACCGTCGGTTTTCCTGTATGCTTTCAGGCCCTCAAACAATCCCTGCATGCCAAAGATAACCATTGTTTAAGCGCACCTGATATATAATTCACAGGTTATCATTGCTACAAGCAGTCCACACGTACACACTCACAGACGTACCTGTCCATAGTTTAGGACGCCAGCAGAAGGACTTAGCGCTATAGGTCCAAACGGCAGCATTTCTCCTTTGGAGAAGTTCCCATCCGGCCCACATTTCGCCATGTACATAAAGTCTGTGTCAACTAGGGTAAACCCAAGGTTTTCCCAGTCCAAGTCGGCCATCTCAGGTGTTTCCCTGGAAAGAACCATCGCCATCAGAACAAAGTTCAGAGTCTCATGACTGGCAATAAAAGTTGGATAATCCAAGGAATTCAGTTGAAAACAATCGCGGTGTACGTCGCGTGTATTATACAGTTCCTTTTTTAACTCACGGTGCATAGATAGTTGCATACATGTGTTTAGTCGGTAGAGAAGCTTGGCATCCGTTTGTGGCCTCGTGATGAAGAGTCGGCGTAGAGGCATCTGCGGCAGTAAGAAAGGAGGACTGTTTATTAGTCGTAGATCCGCCAGTGATAAAGCATAAGAGTTCATCAGACGATCAGAATTCAGAAACAGCGCAGAACCGCTCTCTAATATTCTGTAAAACGCCTCCCACGCATCGCTACGTTGGAAGGAAGCAGCTACGTACCTGAAGCGACAGGAGGGACGGAGGCGGCGGCGGCGACGGTGAGAGCGAGGTCCGCGGCGGCGGAGCGGCGCAGATCGCCGCAGCAGGGGGAGGCGACGCCGAGCTCCATTTCCGCGAGGGGAGAGTGCCGCGAAGAAAACCGAAATGGCGTAGGCAACCGGCCGAGCAGCGAGGTGAATGCGGCGGCGGCGGCGGCGGCGGTAGGGCTGGGGGCGCTGTCCGAAAATAGGATCCCTGCTGCGGGCGGACTGTCAGCTTAAATTGGTCACGTTTCACGAGGTGTGAGTGACGGGCCCCGCAACAGCAGCAGACATTCTCCAAATTTTTGGGTGAATACGAACTCGTGGGCCAGCAATTAGACGCGCATGTTCTCTCCATACCGGCGGCTCCATCCATGGGCCGGCCTGAACACGATACAAAAAGACGATCTCCAGTCGGGTTCACCAAAAAAATCTTAAACGTTTTTGTGCGCGCTGGACATTTAATCGGTTATAGTTGCGCGTCTCAAAAGGCCTTTCCGCCCGACACACACGGTTTAGTATGTTGTCTAACGTCACGAGGTCGTTCTCCTCTCCACACAGGACGGTCCGGCGCCGGACAGAGCGAGAAAACGAGTCGCGACTGGCGGGTCCAACGCGTAAGTGCACATTGAAATTTAATTAGTCTTTCGCCACATTGCCCGACTCTCCCACCACTTCCCACCGCCAGCCGCACATTTCTCTACCCTTGCCAAAAGATTTCACCCCTCCCGCTGATTCGTCTCTCCCTCCAGCCACCGATACTCTCTCCCACCCGCCGCTACTCTCTCCCTCCCACCGCCGCTACTCTCTCACAGCCATGGCACCGACAATCCCTAGAAAATTGGCTAAGAAATCGGCCACCAAGCCACCGGGCAAGGAGGCAGCGAAGGAGGGGCCGAAGGCACCCTTCGCGAAAGCCGCGGAAGGCGCCGACAATGAAGGTGAAGCCAGAGGAGTGGACCGAAGAACGGTAGCACGAAGACTACATGCAGCGCAAGTTGTCGACGGCGGAGCGGAGGGAGCGACGGATGGAAGAGCAAGCGAGCAAAACAGCGACGACGCTTCTACAGCAAAAAGTCGTGCTAGCCGCATGTACCACTACGACCGTCGCGAGCCCATGGAGTTGTTCGACGAGCGCGTACATTTCGGGAGTGGCGTCCCTGTCAACACCCGGTTTCTTCGGCGAGGCCGCAGCGGCGATGCTCGGGTGCCTGACACCGCACTTTTCGCCGCGGTACAAGGATGCTCTTGCACACGACGGGTTCAACCCAAATCCGTGTTCTCCCTGACATACGACGAGCAGCAGCGCCAGCAAGGACACGGTCCGGACGGTGTTGCCTTCACTAGCCGCAGGGGTGCGCTCCAATTCGGGGCGTCGGTGCTCCGTTTGGGAAGGAGGAGGCAGCGCGCGTGGAGGAGGACATGAAGAACGAGGAGGAGGACGACGATGAGGATGACGTAGAGGACATCGATGAAGAAGACGATGCCATGGAGGATGCAGAGGATCTCGTCGAGGTTGACGCGGCCGGCGTGAGGAAGAATAAGAAGGCGGCCTCGGGCTCACGAGGCCCCAAGTGGAAAGTTCTGGAAGATCAGTGCCTTTGCGACTGGTGGGCGATAGTGAGCCTCGACTCTGTCATCGGCGCCAACCAAAAGTACGGGAAGTACTATGCGAGGATCAAGGCAGAGATCGACGAGCGCCAGTTCCTCGACAAGGATTACCGCACGATGCCAATGAAGATGAGCCAAAAGGCAATATCGACGCGTTGGGCCATCATCTAGGCGTCGGTGATCATGTTACATGGATTCCATTCCGAGCTCAAGAACAGAGGGGATAGCGGCGACAATTTGGTACGCCTCTTTCTACCACCGGTTTAGCGTCTATTTCAATCACGATATGATAGTTTATTACATTTTCCTTTGATTAATTGGACTCCATGCCACTTAATTCTGAATGGAGGGACTAGGGACTAGGGAGTGCTTGGCCAGCCAGAGATTGGGCCGAAAACCCCCTAAAGCCCAGACAGACGAACAGAGTTGGGCCGAAAGCCCGGTCCGCGTGCGAGTCGCCTTGTGTGACCAATCAAAGTTAATTAATGCCAACTCGCAGCTGGCGACTAGTAGACTTTTTACTCTGCTTCTTCTTCTTCCCGGAAGCTTCTCGTCGTCGTCGGGAGGCGCCTCGCCGTCCCCTCGGTCCAGCCGCCGCCGGTAAGCCTCCCCGATCCGCCCGCCGGATTTCCCCTCCCTCCACGCGATTCTTAGCTCGGATTCGTAGTTCAGGCCAGATCGCGGGGGCGTGCCTCCCCGCCCGATTGGCGGGATCGAGCCGGGCGATCTGCCGGCGTGGGTGGTGGAGGGTAGATTCCTCGGCGCGCGTTCATGGTTTATGGTTCTTCCTGGTGGTGGTTCCTTGGGCGTGGCACTGTGCCGTCGGTTTCGTCGGATTTTGGCCCGGGGAGTTTCTGGCTGTCGCCTCCCCTGAGCTGCCGGCGCCAGCGCCAGCTTGTTTTAGCAGTACACTAGAGCTTAGGCTTCGTTGAGGTTGCTGTTATGTCCCTGTTTCAGCTTCAGATCTCGTCGGTGGCGCCCTCTGTCTCCCTTCGTTTAGGTGGCCAAAACAGGCGGTTGGGGATTTTTTTTAGTGTGCAGTAGATTTAGCGTTATTGTTCCTCGTTTTAACTAATGGATTTCATTTGAGCTTCCTTAGTTTTTAATGCTGGTTGCTGATTGCTGCTAAACGAATTTACAACTAACCGAGAAATCTCAACTCATCGCTTTCGTGTAGATTTACTTGCTAGGGATTTGAGCACACAAAGTTAGCACCCTTCCCTGCAAACCCATGGTAGTGCTCATGGTGAAATGAAAACCTGACATGTTGTATTCAGTGCTGAAACCGCAGACTCATTGCTCATACATAGACTTATTTGTGATGGCATTTCATTTGAGAACCTGTCTGAGCACGCAAAGTTAGTGTCCATAGTCGTTAGCGCGGCGAACAAAAGTCTAGCTATTTTCACTGACAAGATACACTACAATCGAGAAATTGTCGCCATTATTGCCTAGCATAACTACTCTGTGTTGCCGATGTTTGTAACGATTTCCATGCATTGCAGCTCATTGTGGCTCTGAGCCGCGCGCGCCCGATATGGCGGCCAACGTTGGGGAGTCCACGAGCAGCAGCAGCGTGGCGGGCGACGGCGGGGGCAGCTTCGAGTGCAACATATGCTTCGAGCTGCCGCAGGAGCCCATCGTGACGCTCTGCGGGCACCTCTTCTGCTGGCCGTGCCTATACAAGTGGCTGCACATCCACTCGCACTCCCCCGAGTGCCCCGTCTGCAAGGCCGTCGTTGAGGAGGAAAAGCTTGTGCCGCTCTACGGCCGTGGCAAAGATCGCGTTGACCCAAGGTCCAAGAACGTGCCCGGGGCAGCCGACATCCCCCACCGGCCGACTGGACAGAGGCCCGCCACTGCCCCACAGGCCGATCCTAACAACCACTTCCCCAACGCGAACCCGAACCCGTGGTTCATGGGCGGAGGCGGCGGCGTCCCGCTTGCCAACGCGAGGTGGGGAAATTACACATTCTCTGCCGCGTTCGGTGGTTTGTTTCCGCTGCTCAGCTTCCAGGTGCATGGGTTCCCGGACGCGACCGCGTATGGGCAGCCAGCAGGGTTCCCCTATGGATACGGCCATGGTCATGGCCACGGGCATGCTTTCCATGGAGGGCATGCAGGACACGCCCATGCCGGTCCAAGGCACGGGCCGCACGGGCAACAACAGCAGCAGGCAGATGTGTATCTCAAGGCGCTGCTCATCCTGGTCGGCTTCCTTGTTATCGCCAGCCTCATCACCTTCTAGGTCTGTCGATTTTCATTCTTGTCACGGCCATAATAAGAGAAACGATTGTCGCGATACTCGCTGATGTTGTGTGCATTATATTTATATATGCCCCCCATAGGAGCCCTGATCTGAATCGAGTGGTGCGTTTGAGCGAATTGTTGATAGGACTCCTGTATATATTATTTAGATGGGGCCCTATGGGTGTCTGTTTACTGTAGTTTTGTGCCGATTCATGAAAGATTTGGTGCTCTGTTTTATGTATCAAAACAATTGTGTCATGTATAATTTTTATTTGACTGCCCATGTGAGTGGGATGTGCAAGTCATGTATCTTTTTTCCTGTGCTCTATGTAAGATGCTTGCAAGTAGTCATGTCTGTGCCAAAACAGTTGTATCATGTATAATTTTGATTTTGACTGTCAAATTGGGTTCCAAGGTGTTCAATTATCTTGAACACATGGTCTTCTTTTTTGTACTCTAGTTTTTTGCTGTGGTGACAATATCTGCATCTTCTATGTAAATCCTGTGCTTTTATCGTCAAATCCACCCCTTCTCTTCTTGAATGTGAAGTTACCAAATCCTCCCATTGGAGAGGCTTTTCCTGGATTATAAAGCTCCTGGCATGATAGTCTCTTATTTGGCATTTTTTGTACGGATATGTTATTTGTATGGCAATGACTTTGGCCTATTAGATTTTTTTTCGTATTTTTCCAATCATCAATAAAAAAAGGCATTAAAACTCTTAGTTTATCCATTCCAGTGTTTGGAAGAAAAATCTGTTGGGAAGATGTCTGCAAGTGAAATGAAGTGATCTGAACAATGCAAATATGTGAATGAGTTTCGCAACCGGGAAATAACAGCATTAGTTCTGTGAAGAAACATCAAGTCTACCAATTTTGGTCAGTTCGGTTATGGAACAAAATCTTGATTGGGAGTTTGGGACACAAGGACAAAAGTACAACCTCGGATTCTCAGAGGAACGAATTTACTTTATGAAGAAACATAATTCTACCAATTTACACAGGCTATACAATAAATTATGATTTCGTTCATTAAAGAACAAAACCATAGTCACAACACTGTACAGAAATACAACATCCGATTCTACGAGGACTGGGATCATCGCCCATCGAGCTTCTACGTGTTCTGAATGCTCTATGAAGAAACATGATTCTACAAATTTCTACACAGGTGAAAAAATAATAATGAAGCCATCCTCGATCAATCAGTGCACAGGCATTGCGGTTAAGGTGGCAACTGGCACGGGATGCTGGACTGAAGTTTTCATTAAGCCTGCTTTAATTCCAATGTGATTCCATAACACCTTTTGCTGTGATTTTGGATTTTGCGGATGGATGCAGGTGCCACTTGGCACCCTAATTGCGATAGTGCCACGCCTTCCTTTCCACGCAGAGGCCGAATCCCTAATAACCTCGCACCTTGGCATGCTCGATAGCCGATAAATTTCCACACTTCCCTTTGGATGAAAATGCACACCTCCCTGCTCTTTCTGGTGCCACATGCCGCATCACCGTCGCTCCACAAAGCCCTCAAGGAACCAGGACATCCTCCTATGGTCACGCCAATATTCTGCGAACTGGTGCCAGGCGTGGATTCTGCCGCAGAGGAACACCTGGATGATCATGCCGTATCAAACCAGTCAGTGCCAAACGGGCAAGAACGACTCCAGATGGGAGTGGAGTTGTTTAAACATGCAGTTGCCACTTCTGACGTGTGATACTAGTAGAGGAATCGAAAATAAAAGATGAAGGAATGGCCTGCTGACCTTCTGAAATTTGAACAACTTACTGCAGGACTCGATGGCTCCTTCAACATACCAAGAATGTTATTTGCTTCCCTTGATTGAAGAGCTATCTCCTGAACGCCAACTGCAAAATTTATTACTGGCTGTAATTGATCTGCCGAATTCGAGTAACAAACTTGGGTCAGTCAACTAGGAAACGGGAACTCGCGAATATGAACAGATGATCATCCATTACCTAAGCGTGAAGGATCAATGCCAAGCTTGTATCCAGTATCCGTGCAAGATTGTATCTGGGTACGATAGTTTCAATATTCTGCTCAAATTCTTGGTGGGCATAGGCTGCCCAACTTCTTGAGAAACAATGCACTTCAGCCCTACAACAATATTTCAGTATCAGGCTTAATTTTTTCAAGGATTAGACGACTTGGGAAGCATTCATACCATTCTATAAATTTCACGAAAGTAGTAAGATTACGAAAGTAGTAAGATTACATCCATACATTCTATAAAATTAATGCACCCTTCTGGTACTTGAAGGACAACCTTTTACAAAGCAACATTCTGTCAAAGGATTCAAGAGGAGATACTGGCACTTGATTCATGATTAGACAAGAAATATTTTTGGATAACAGTAAAATACCTCTTTTCCATGAATGATGCCAACTGTATTAGCCTGTTCAGTTCTGACTGCTTCATGCAGAAAAGAGAAGAAGGATAATTCCATGCTAAGATAGCGTCTTGAACAGTACCACATGAGTGATGTCTAGCACCTCCTTTTTTTTTACTTCACATACCTCCTTTTTTTTACTTCGCATAAGGAACAGAAGTCTGACGAAGAACATGCACACGTATTACGCAAGGCGATGGTGGTAACATCAATGGTGATGACATCAAAAAACAATCTCAGGTCCAATAGCACAGGAGAGGGTGCAAAATAAGACAGGATGAACAGAAGCACGAGTATTACACTGGGTAATTATAAACTACAGAAAGCAAGCGGGAGAAAGATAAACAAGCAAGCCAAGGTGGTTGCTTTGCACTATGAATATGGCCATAACATTTTTTTTTCCGAGAAAACGCAAAGGACCATTGCGTCTCATTCATTGAAAAGATAGAGTTGTTACAATCCTCCTAGGAGGTGGGTTACAAACATAAGGGTTCTAATGCACGTCCCATGTCGTTGGCAGGGTGTCTCGCAGCCTAAAGTGCCAGCTTGTGCCCAAAGCGATGCTTCCTCCTTGATTTTGGTCATAACGTAAGGATCAGAAATTTGTTTCTGACCGTACTAACCAGCATATAGAATTGAAGCAAAATATCAATTGTGTAATCGTGATCGGCAAGTGACATGTCTTGCATGCAGACGCAGAGTTATACTGTTGCAGTGCCAGGCAGCACTGTCAGAATTTACAAGCGATGATAGTGCAAAATAAGACTGGATGAACAGAAGTTATTGAAGTGGGTAATTATAAACAACAGAAAGCAAGCGGGAGAAAGAAACACAAGGAAGCAGACGTGGTTGCTTTGCACTGTGAATGCAGCCATAACTTAAGGATCAGGAGAAAAAAAAATCTGAGCATACTAACCGGCAGATTGACTTGCAAAAAAATATCCCATGTTCATTATTGCCATGCCTGCTAACACTTATGAAATAGGTTGCGGAATGGATTTCCTTAAAATTCCCTCGAATGCAGTTTTCGGCTTTATTTACTTGATGAGATAATTTAAAAATGTTACATCTAAAATATAAGAGATATTCACCTCTAGGTCCATCTGGTATCACCTTCGTCTTTAAATTTAGCATGCAGCCGCTCTATGCAAGCTGTAATGTAGTAATACAGTCATTCCAAAAGTAAGGGGGTCTGGGACAGAACAAAGGCTACCAAGCAAGCCTGTCGAAGAAATTGAGAATTCTAGTTAGAAAAAGGTACACTGCATAAGAATTGATTAATATAAAATATATGTACTTCGGTTGACAGGGAAGCACAGGAATCATGAGTGGACTATGAATGAAATCATATTAATGAAGGAATAGAAGTCGGCTTTCCATGTACTAACCAGCTGTTTATTGGAACGTCACTTCCGAAAAAGAAGCCTCACTTCAAAGGGTCTGTAAGATTTGAGAAGTTAATATGAAGTAGAAATAGGGCAAAGAAGCCTCACTTCAGAAAAATAAAAGAAAAAACAGGTAGGCGACAAGTGTTACCTTGGGTTACAGATAAATCTGGGTTCATTCTTTTGATTTTCTCAATTTGCTCGTCTATCTCAGCGCTGCGACAATCTATACATAGGTTTCTCAGTGAAACAGGGAAACCCTCCTTGGGCATCGATTGGACTTTTAGACAGGAACATACATATAACTCCGTGAGAGAAGAAAGGCGATGCAACCCTTGAGGGAGGGACTGCAGACCCCAGCACCCGAAAAACTCTAGTTTCTGGAGGGATGTGAGGAGCTGCAGTGCTTTCTCTTGCTCTTCCGAGAAGCTTTCCACCCTCTCATCACACCAGAATTCAAGTCTGTGGAGGGACGGGGCAAGGAGGTTGCAAATAGGACCCACAAGCAACCCAGAGATGTCATCCACCGTAAGTTCCTCCAATCTAGAGATGTAACCTGCAGGCAATAATTTGGTCCTTACCACCTCTGAGAGCAGATCTGCTGCTACGGTGTTGCTGTTATGCATTTCCAATTTTTTGAGGTTTACTGCGGTGACAGGATTGAATCCGTCCACTGTTAAGTTACTGCAATCTGTTAGAGTTAGACTGGTGAGAGACGTAAGGTTTGAGAGTAGAGCCATTGACTTCATGCTTGGCTCATCCGAAACATCAAGTTCCCTCAGGGAAGCAGGGAAAGGATGGATGGTCTGAGGTCCAACTCCTGCTTCTCCCATCGGCCACCGAGAGAAGAGTTCACCACAACAGTATGTTTTTAGTGATTGGAGCGATGAGCTGTCCACCTGAATTCCTCCTCCATTCTCCACAGGCACAAGAACCAGGCCCTTGCAGTCTCTAAAGCTAAGGTCCTGCAGTGAGCTGGATGAGGGGAACTGCATTACACATTCCTCATAGTCATCATCAGCGGAATGTGCATATATCTCCAACACAGAAAGAGCTGGGAAACAATTTAACACTTTTGATGCTGATTTGCTGGTAAGATGAGATACATTTAAACTGAGACTGTTAACTGAACGGAAGACAATACTGGCATCCAGCTCTTCAGGGAACAAACCACCGCATCTTCCGGCAGCTAGGTTTCTTAGAGTTGTAAGCTTTCCAATGTCTGTCAATGAAATGTGCGATGTACCTTCAATAGTCATATCTTCCACTTTATCCAGATTGTGTAAGGCCAAAGCACCGCCATACCCATTAACACCCAATTTCTTTCCATCATAAGTCAATTCCTTTCCATTAATAACCAAATATGTCAGTGTGGAGGTGTGAGGCATGGAGGGCAGAGACATCTTGGGGCACCCCGAAACTTTAAGTGTGCGCAAATTGGTGCAAGATACCTCCGAGAAGGGCATCATACGGAGATCGGGACACATGACACATTCGATTATTTCAAGACTTGGAAAGGAATGGCAATTCGGTTCCACAACCCATTTGACAAGTGGTAACTCCAGAAACCCAACTTTCTTCAAGCGCATAAAACATTTACCTGGTGCGCCACCACAGCGAGGCCCAAACTGAAGAATTCCAGAAATTCTCTTCAATGTGAGTACCTTGAGATTTGGTAGCTTCCCAAAAGGTGGAAGGGTGCTCCAAGATGTGCCTTGTATCCAGAGAGTCTCTAACCAGATGGCAAGAGACAACCAACTAGGACCAATGGTACCACCAGGATTTACAATTGTAAGTACTCTAAGATTAGAGTGTGGTTGAAGAGAATCAAGAATATCAGTATGTATAGTTCGTCGATCTCTATCCCAGAGTAATCTCAGCTCCTTCAGATTCATTTTCAACACCAATTTGGCTGCAGTAGCTTCCTCCTTAGTTCCCACGTGTTCAAGACCATGTATAATCAGCCCTTTTTCAAGCTTTGTCAATGCCGCAAGTTGTGCCAGTTCAAATCCCATGCTCTCCTTGTTAACGTGGAATCTTTTTAGCCTCCGCAGATGCTTGATCTTTCCAACATTGCGAATATTGGAGTGGAGTTGTTCACCATGGAAATCATGTAAATTCTCAAGATGGCTAAAGTCTTCAGGCAAATTAGAACTACCATGCCAATCATCTAGGTCCAAGAATTTCAAGTGATAAAATCTTGATAGTGTACTAGGTAGACAGAATTCAGTCTCAGAGTAAAGTGAACTAATTTTGAGATATTGGAGGTGGATAAGTTTTGAAAACCTATGTGGAAAAGTTTCTGGAGAGTTCACTACTATAAATAGGACACGTAGACTATTTATTTCCTTGAAACAATCGTTCAAGAGCTTCATGATTATGTCTCCATATCCTCTGAAAATCATCAAAGTCCGCAGATTACCAATGTCTATCCTACCCCTTAGTTTACACATCTCTTCCTCAAAATTTTCATCATATCTATCTTCTATGGTGATAGATAAGTGTCGAACAGATTGTGGGATGGCATCAGCTCTGAAATCTAAGTCACATATGTTGAGGCATTCTTGTGCAGAAACACTCCGACATAGCTGATGCATTAAATCATGCAGTACATATTTGTTTCGACCACGATAATTAACTTCTTTCATAAGAAAACCATTGTCCACTAGTTCTTCCAAGTAATTCCTGTCAACTTGGTCAGTAGAGTCTGTGATGCCAACTGCAACAAAAAGGTGGTTCATTTCTGAATTGCCAAACCGATAATCTTCAGGGAAAAGGCCAAAATATGAGAAGCATTTTCTCAGATCAAATGGGAGGTAATCGTAGCTAATTTTTAAACATGGCATGATATCATCATTGTTTTCCAGACTTAGCCACTCATGCTTTTTAAGAACTCCATCCCAATGTTTCCGAGAAAAGTCTCTCCGCAACAGTCTACCAACTGTTTTCGCTGCTAGCGGGGAACCCTTTAGCTTATTTGCAATTTTTGCTGTAATGCCAGCTAACTCGTCGTCGTAATCCTGAGGCTTGAAATCACCAAATATACATGCTTCAAAGAATGTGAAGAAGTCATTAGCCTCCAAACCTCGCAGTTCAAGTGGATCAACTGTTTTCACCATGCATGCTACCTTGGGGAATCGAGTTGTGACAAGTACCATGCTTCCTTTGGTTTCCCCCTTTGTGAAGGGAGCTAATAAGGTTTTCCACTGATTCTCTCCATCACATTTCCATATATCATCCAAGACAATTAGAAATCTCCTGGACTTGAGACGACGCGCTATGGATAACTGAAGCTGGTCTAAATTGAGTGTTTCATTTGCAGCACCGCTGCTTCCTTCTTCTTGAGTTGCAATTATGCAGCCAAGGATCTCCCTGGTGAGCTTGAGCACATCGAAATCGGTCGATACACATACCCAGACCCTGACTTCAAAGTGGTTTTCAGCCCTTGCATCATTATAGAGGTGTTGGGTGAAAGTTGTCTTTCCAATACCACCTGGACCAACTATAGGAAGAACAGAAACAGTCGGTTTGCAGCCGATGATACGATTGACCGTTTCCTCAAACGTGTCTCTCCTACCATACAGTGTGTCTTGCATAATTGTGGATCCAATCTGAGGCCGGTGTAGTAGGGCGACTGCCATGCTGCTGCTTGGGATACTACTGAGCAAATCGGAGATGGAATCACACTGGGTCTGCATGTCCTGTAGCACTGACTTGATCTTCCTGGACATGGTCACTGGCTGGAAATGTAAGGTATGCGCATCATTGGCACTAGCAGAATCACTGTCATCTTGTGCAGACGAGCAAGAAAAGCATGCGGCCCAGCCAGTGGCAGTGTGGCGGAGAGCATTGCGACCATGGCGGAGAGAATTGGGCTGGGTGGTTGCGTTGCTGGTGCCGTGGAGCTTGTCATGGATCTGGAAGTAGTGGAGCTCATCCAGCAGGTCCTCCGCCTGGTCGGCGTTCCTGCTCAGCGCCGGCAGCAGGTCCTGCAGTCCAGGGTTGTGGCCGGCGTCGCTCACCTGGGCGTTGTGCAGCAGGCCTCGCGTGTGTGCGAGCTTGGCCTTGATCTGCTCGGAGTTGTGGCCGAGCTCGAGGCTGTCCACGTACGCCGCCACCGGGGCTGCGGAAAGCATCGTGAACACCTTGCCAAGGAGCGTGGCCGCCGGGCCGAGTGCCGCCGCCATCTTCACTCCGCCGGACGCCTCCAAGCTCGGTCAACGCCGCCTGTTCTTGGTGGTTCGACGCCGGTGGAAGCAGCGAGGGAAGTTGCAGCTGGGCGGATTGGGGATCGCTTGGTGTGGACTGTGGAGTAGACCACTTCTATCAGACGCGGCAAAAGCAACAGTAAACGCGTACATGTTTGGGCCCGCACAGTACTTGCTTTTTGATAAAGCGGATACATTAATATCAGCAAGAAACATACTAAATACATTCAGCATCTGCAACAACTCAATACCCTAATAGTAGTAGACATAGCTAAAAATAAGAAGAAAAAAGATCCCGCTACACGGACCCTAGCAACAATAATATATCCACCGTCAAAACAATACCTGAACTTCAGACACTCTAAAAGAGATGTCTCCAAGAAGAGAACAGTGCACAAACATCATCATCGTCCGATCAAAGATCTTAAATTTCCAGAACAATGATTTAACAGGGTCATCATTGCCAGGCACAACCAATTAAGAACCCTTGGATTTTCACGCTGAAAGGTTAGACTCTGAATTTTACATGTATTGCCGCTGCCACTTTCATATTGAGACTTTAAACCTATGTTGCTAGTCTTTCACTCTGGCCTTTATGATATTCCCCGTCTCTTATTTCATCATGGACCAAAAAGTCACCTGATGGCAAGAAAGAACACATCTTCACGCCACTTCCTCCAGAACCAAACGGCCAGAATAAAAGCATGGGTGTGCACGAGCGAATACCACCCAATCCAACAAACTCCAGGAAAGAGGTGCATTGTTACATTCGCCAGCGGATCCTTTCGAAACTCAACACTCCGACCAGATCAAGAAGGACAGGTCTTGGGCATGTCTTCATCTTCGCACAAGAGAAACCCTAGGACCACCACATTTATTCAGGTCAGGCCCTAACACCGCCGACCATCCCAGGTCGGCCGAGGCAACACCGAAGACACCAGGTGTAGATCGCGAAGTTCGTAGACCCCAAGCCCACCCCTGAGCAACGCCCTAGAGTCCAACAACGGGCCCTCCACCGTCGACATCTGGGACCGCGGAGAGGGCAAGGAGAGGACCGACCTACGGTTTGCACCCAATCCGGCTCGTCTCACCCCGCACTTCCGCTGCCGGAGGCAACCACCACCGCCACCCCGCCACCAAGACGCCGCCCATATCGCTGCGCCTCTAACGAGCCGCTCGTCGCCGCCCCAAGAGCTTGTATAGCCATCCCGGTGCTTCTCCCGATGAAAAAATGACAATTTGACTCCGTATAGGTCTGTGAAAGTGAAAAATACACAAAATAGGAAATTCCTGTTTTGCAGAGTTATAAACTAAATAAAGGGGATCATTGGTAAATCCCCATAAATCAATGTAAATTATGGTATTATCATCATATATGTTGCAAATATGTGGGAATTTATTCTAATAAAAGATAAAGTTCATGTATGCATTTTACATGCATCAGGGGGCGAAACACCAGGTGCGGAGCGGATCTTCCATCGAGGGCCGAGTGGAGATGCTCTCAAATGTCACATCTTTATGTATTTTGTGAATTCTAACTCACGTTTCCTGATTATAAAGCTCCTTAAGGAAAGATGTGAAATAATCAAATCTTAAGCACTTTTTGGTGCATATGATCTATTTATTTTCAAATGCATCTTTGATACATCTTGAAATATCAAAAAAACCAGACAAAAAATTCATGTGTATATCTTCACATGCTACGTGTGCACAAAGTCAAATATCGACTTGTTGTTTGGACTGTGTGGAAAGGCAAATTTTGGTACTAAAAATAGGCCTTATTGTGAGATATATTTTGTCGTTTTTACATCGACCAGAAAAAATAATGGGTTTTTGTGAAACTATTCGTACGCACATAGATTTCGAGATGTACATGTGATTTTTTTATTAATTTTTTTCACAATTAGAAGTATGTTTTTTGGGCCGAAAGCCGAATTAAATTTCAGTTGTTTTCCTAGACTATATTCGACATGCAGTCTGGCCCTACAACACTGTATCTGTATTCAATAGGAAGAACACATTTCATTGGTAATATTAGTCTGGACCTACGCATATTTCAAGGTTATTGATTTGGCAAACATAGTAGAAAATATATATTATAAATGTTTATATCATTAAAAACTTCAGATATTATATTTTCCAATGATATATTTTTTATGAAATTTATATTATATTTGTCAAATTGAAAACCAGAGATACGCTCAAGATCTACACAATTAACTTGTGTAGGCTGGATATATAGCATGCACGCTAGAAATTAACACCTCCCGAGCATTTCCATATATTGATTTGCTTACCGAAAGAAACCTTTTTGCTATGTATCTATAATTAGATTAGAGGACCCTAAACAATCTCCGTACGTACACCTCTCGTGCATGTTTGACCTGTGTGTCTCCTCCACCGCCGGCCGCACCGGCCGACCATGGCGACGCCGTGGGGCGGCGATCTCGTCATCATCTGTATCTTCCTTGCCATAGCGGCGCCGCTCACCACAGCGATCGGCGTCAACTACGGGACCAAGGGTGACAACCTCCCGCCGCCGGCGACGGTGGCGGCTTTCCTGGCGAACCGTACCATCATCGACCGCGTGAAGCTGTTCGACAACAACCCGGACATCGTCCGGGCCTTCGCCGGCACGGGCATCTCGGTCATGGTGACCGCCGCCAACGGCGACATCCCCAGCCTGGCCACCAAGGAGGGCGCCGCCGCCTGGGTCGCGGCCAACGTGGCGCCCTACTACCCCGCGACGGAGATCTCCCTGGTGGCCGTCGGCAACGAGATCATGGACACGGCCGACCAGAACCTCATCGGCAACCTGGTCCCGGCCATGCGGACGCTCAAGGCAGCGCTGGTCGCCGCGGGCTACCGCCGGATCCGCGTGTCGACGCCGAGCTCACTCGGCATCCTGGTAGACTCCCAGCCGCCGTCCGCGACTCGGTTCCGTGACGGCAGGGACGTGGTTCCTTTCTTCGCCGTACTGAAAGGAAAGGAAAGGAAATTAATTCCGTCCGTGACGTCACCCACGTACGCTTCGTTGGTGTACCCGGCGCGCGCGATTCGTTTCGGTTCCCGGCCCGGCTTAATTAGCACGTTTCCGATGCATCCTTAATCACCGTCGACCTTTTTCTTTTCGGGCAACAAAAATAAAATAAAAATCTTCGTCCGGGCCCGCGTCCAAAACTAGCTAGGCTGCTGCATGCGTGGGCGCGCGGACGTCACCCATTTATTCATTCATTCATTTGTCCACTCCAATCGCAATGCAAATACGTTCGCTCTTTTTTTTTTTTCCTTTCCTCCACTACCATCTCCTTTGATCCGCGAGCCGGTCTATGCATGTGCCGCTCAGTTTTTTTCCCTCAACGCAATAATAATCCAGATCCTAAATCTCTACTAATAAGTTACGAATCGGTGGTGTCGGTAGGTCAAAAAAACCGGAACAAATTTTCGTCCGTAAAAAAAACCGAAACTCGCATTACCTTCCGATCTTTGTTAAAAAAACGGATCTACCAGCGCTTCAAAACCGGATCCGACCAGATCAAGCCCTTCCGCTTCGTACGTGAAAACCTGGAACTGTTTCGTACCTCACAAAAACCAAATTGATCCGCCTTCATATGTCGAAAAAACCGGTGGTTTACTTATTTACATAGGATGCCACCGCCAAGTGATTTACCGTTTTGATTTTTCTCCTCTCACCTCAACAGGGACGACATACGAGAGGAGCAGCGCAGCGGCCGATTCGCTCGCTCCCTTGCTCGCCTCGCGGCGAAGGCCCCCCACAGCGACGAGGTGGACCGAGGCCCGAGTGGCAGGCGACCGCTGCGGATGGGGAGGCCCTGCTCTCCGTGAAAGACCAGGGCACTGCGCATGGGTAGGTTGGCGGCGAGCTAGAAAGAGAGTCTGGCCGGGCAGACGAGGTCGACCAGCGAGGGGCACATGTACAGCGATGGGTGGAGGAGGACGTAGAAGCTTGGGCGCTCCATGGCGGACTGGCGGCGACCTAGCAAGAGGGTCTGGCCGGGCAGACGAGGGGCTTGGTGATTAAGGGAGAGGCCGGCAGTCATGCAACACACCCACACAGACATGTTCATGCAACGTACCCATCCTCGGTGGCGCGCTCCCAAACTCCGTTGCCGCGACCAACGCTCTGTTCGTCACATCCGGTCTGCATCAAGCCCGAGGTCAGCAGGAGAAGTGGCGGAGGGTGCCAGCCGTGAGATCTGTTACAGGCGGAGCTTCGGACCGACGGGCACTACCTGCTGGGCCCCGGCAACTCCGACGAGCTGAAGATGCAGGTCGTCGGCGTCGCAGTGCCTCTACCTGAGGGCTATGGAGACCATGGATACACGTGAATTGCTCGCCTGCGGGAGCCTCATCGGTGTTGCCTGCAGGTCCCAGGTCCCTTAATCTGATTACTCTCGGATGTGAAACCACGCACGTGCACTGTTCGAGCAAATGGCCAAAAGAAACCAGAGCTAGAAAATAGAGTAGTACAGATAGGTTGGTTTTCCAGCTACATGCCCTTCTTTTCTTCCTTTCAGCAACGAAAGCTCTGGTCTACAATTTGGAACATATGCAAAGTTCTAACTTTTGCGGAGATTTGCAATTTAATCTACTGGTACTTATTTTATTTCCTTGTGTTTTTGGGTGTGAGATGAATGGTGAACATCCCTTTGACTTTCTATTCTTCAGGATTTGATACCGTAGATTACGCGCTTTGGTGTGTGCTAGGAGTTGCGTCTTCTTAGTTGAGCGTTTTAATAGTTACAATTAATCTGTATATCCGCCATGTTGATGCATTGTTAGGTCCTCTTTTTAGTTGAGTGTATTAACAATTATAATTAACCCGTAGCAACGCACGGGTATTCTGCTAGTACTACTAGTACCTCCGTTTTCAAGGAACCAAATCAAAAGTCAACTACTATTCTAAACGCATGGCCGAGAGGGCGGCGGCCCCTCCGACACGTCGGCCACCTCCGCCTTGCCCCCATCCCTCCACCACCGCCTTGGCCCCATTACTCAGCCAACGTTGGACCTTGCGTCTCCGATTGAGCTCCACATACGGGCATCCATGGCAGAACCACTAAAAACAAATAACCGGCGCCGCTCCGCTGAAGGCGTCGCAGAAGGTAAAAGGTGTACTGCCTCTGGAGCGATGTTGGTCACGGTCGGTCGGCAATGTTTGGCGGCGGCAAATCGACAACGGCAGCTGAGGTCGTAGCCGGGGAAGACAAGGTCCGCGTCCGCGATTTCATGATCCCGCTTTGATTTCATCGACATGAAGGTTGAGGACGGAGAGGGGGGACGTGGGCCGGCGACGTCATACTCCGGCAAGGACCGGGACGAAAATGAGAGATCTTGACTAACTTTTTTTTTAAAATATGCTGACATGTGGGACCCAATAATTTCTGCCACATTAGCGTTACATGTGGGCCCAGTCTCGTGTCAATTCATGTTAAGCGGTGGGTTTGTGTCTTTTGCGAAAATGTGGTACTAGTTTTTTCCTCCCAAAATATAAAGTGGTACAAAAATCAATATTTAATTATTTATAGCTTGAAAAGTGGCGGTTTTATGCTACCAACTCAACTAATTTGGATAAGATGTGCTAGTATATTTAAATATCTAGTTGATTATTGCATCGTGGATTTTCCCGAGAACAATATGCAATTGAATATATTGAGGCTCATCAGATGATGAACTCTCCATTTTCTGCTAGCTCAATTCGCCACCATTTGCATATAACAACCGACGCATTCTCTAAACTCTTTAGTTTCTAGGGTTTAAGGTCTAGGTTTTAGTTTGATGGCCCGGGAGCTAGCACATGAATATATCTTCTCTACTTAAATGATCAAAACCATACTTTCCGAGGCAACCAACACAACAAGTATGTTTCACTAGACCAAATAATCATTTCAAACTGGTCGACCAGGATGTACAAAAGCATGCATGTGTATATACATATACAAGGGCATGTGGAGTATATATCATATGGAGCATGCTATTTATAACAAGAACGAATTGCATGCATATACATACTCCGTATGCGCTAGTTCGATCGTTACAAAGCACATCATGCATTTGTGGCTACCTAATCTTTCAGTGTACATGATGCGTATGTGATACCACGCACGCATCACATGCATATATAGCTTTGCCCTGCAGCTACTGATTCGTTTTTGCACTCCTCAACA
This sequence comes from Lolium multiflorum, assembly GCA_030979885.1. NCBI lineage: Eukaryota > Viridiplantae > Streptophyta > Magnoliopsida > Poales > Poaceae > Lolium > Lolium multiflorum. The sequence continues at coordinate 1,705,803 of CM061751.1, read as the reverse complement.
TGCATATCTAGCTTTGCCCCGGCCAGCCCGCACTCCCTGGAATTCGACGTGTTGCAAGTCCTCTTTTCTTTTTGCGATAATTAATTACATCGCAAATTTAATGGGCTAGCAAGGAAGTCCCATTCTTATTTTTACTTTTGAATGAGATAAAATATCGAGACTAATGTGTTTCCATTCTTATTTTACTTTTTAAAGAATAATATATAACCAACAACTGGAAGTACAGAAAACGTTACCGATGGCGTTCCCAAATTGACCCGTCTACAGGAAAAATCAGTGGGCGCCAGACCTCTTCAAAATCGCCTCTAGGATAAACTGCACGGTTGGAAAAGAAATGAGCGACAATAACTGGATTTGCTCTGTCACCAGGATTAGCTCCCCTATCCAGCTGGCGCAATACATGGATGTCTGGGATACTGTTCATACAATGGCCCTCATCCCCCGAGCGGCCGGACTCCACCTCTGAGCTTCTCACTACCGACCCGACTTACAGTGCCAGCTACGCTTACATGCTTAGTTCTTCGGCGGCCATGCCAGATTCGACACCATTAAGATATGGTATGCCGACACAGAGCCTAAGTGCAAACTGTTTGGCTAGCTGGCCCTCCACGGAAAGCTTCTCACAATGGATATTCTTGCCATCAGGGGTTGGCCCCATGACCCCTTATGCCCCTTGTGTCTTCGCGAACATGAAACGGATGACCACCTCTGCAAAGACTGCCCCTTTAGTGGAGCCATTTGGAATTTGGTGAAAACCTAGGACAATGATGACGACACCGACCTTCGTCTAGACTTCGAATCCACATCTGAGTGGGGGGACACCATGATCAACGGCAAGCCTAAGAAGGACTAAAAACGCATCAACGGCATCTTCTTATATGTGCTCTAAAATGTGTGGAAGGAACGAAATCGCCGTATTTTTACCGGACGCCGGCTAACTTACCTCGGGGTGGCGGATATCGCAAGGGAAGACATCCTTCAACCGGAACGACGGAACCTAGCTAGTTTTTTCTTTGTTTTCTTGCGGTGTTTTTCTAGCATATTCCCACATTAATGGTCTGGTTTTCCCTCTTGCTTAATGAAAAGATACCGCCGCTCCTGCCGGTTGCTCCAAACAAAGAAAAAAATCTACCCGTCTCCTATAAAGTATATGCAATACGGGGTTGATATATTAGCTTGCTAGCTACCCTCGTCATGCATCATTGAACATGGCTACCTAAGACCCGCTACACATATTTCCTTTTACTAGGACCTTGTCTGATGCAAGTACATACACGCTCGATTGGTTCGCAGATATGCAACAAGATCCCCGTGTAGACAATACTTTTTTAGGGACCAACGAGAGGTGTGGTACCGAAGCTGGTGCGGTGACAGTGATGCTTGCGAGACAAATGTGTTATTGCCAGCGGAGGTCCAAGGACAGCCTCGACACAAAATAGGGTTTCACATAAAATCACGCGAGGAACGGTCCGAAGGCCTATACTTTGCGATGGGAGGGGGGAGTGGTCCTAATATGGGTATATAAGGGTGGACGGTGGTGTAAAGAGCCGCCTGAAGTTGCACTTGCTTCATAAACATGGCTACTCCGTCTGAAGATCTAGACCTATAATGCAAAACTCTCACTTCTAGACCACTGACCCAGCTCTTATAAGAACTTAGGTTGTTTTTCGGGTGTCCACGTGACTATGACCTATCCTAATACAAATAAAGAGAAAATTTGCATGTACTAATTAACCACTTTCAATGGTAAGTTGTTGATGAGTCAATAGGGGCCACAAAATACCACGAGAACATTTTGGGCTTATATTGCGAAACCCCCGTTTCCAGGACAACCCAACTCTTGTAAGAACTTAGCCTCTTGGGCACCAACAACGAAGGAAGGTGGAGATGAGACCGTGTTGACGACTCAGGGAAAGGAAGGCGTGGTATTGACGGATTTCGATCGTGAAGCGGCTACGACCATCGTGGTCGTGAAGGAGCAACACAAGCAAGAAGAACACACGAGTGAGACATCTGCGGAGCCGAGTTCACGGCCGATGAGGAACTCGGCAAGCACATGCGTTGCACCGGCACCGTTTGCTCATTTTGGCGGTGCCGGCAAAGAAGGATGCCGACATGGGAACAACATGTACGGTCCACAAGAATTAAATGAGCCTTCTGGTCAGCATGGTAGCACCCTACAATGACATTTGTGAGGCGAGGACCTCGACGGCAGCGTTCGAGTTTGTCGTGATGGAGAGGTCATTGGCGGAAGTGTGGTTACATGCTCACCCTGATGGAGCATGAAATATGCATGATGCCATGGAGCCCGCTTGCTCTACTACAACTACACGCAAACCGATCTAGTAGTATGTAGAGTACGTAGCTAGCTGGTCATCCAGTCAGTACATAATTAGCACCAACCACAATGACGCAGCCATTACCGCCGTGACGTTTCATGAGAAGAATTAACTTCCATCGGCGCAATTATGCCGCCATCGACCAACAAATTGTGAGGGACGGATTTGCATTAATCGTGCAACAAATTGGAGCAAATCTTGCTGGCTACCAACACATGCGTACTCCTAGTAACTCGTAGTGGTTATGGTACCAATGAGCCTCCAAATTAATCAACTCCGAGATTGTTGCAATTTATTTCGATCTGACGGCTCCCTCCGGAGATATCGAGAGATGATTATGTGAGATGAGATCCTCTTCGTCTCATCCCATCCCTCTTCTCCCCCCACCCACCGTCTTCACTCCCCAATCTCCCCATCCGGCCTCCACCACAACCATGGATGCCTGCGCAACGGCCCCCTCTCCCTCTCTCTATTCCACCGCGCGCGATGAGGTCCTGCACCGCCGGCGAGCGCGCCGCTGGTGGCCGGCTGCTTCTCCGTCCGGCCCTATTCATCCTCATCCCCCACCTCGGATGGCCTCCTCCGATGGCACCAGCAGCTTCGCGGGCGTCTCCGGTGGGGGGGCAGAGAGCTTGCGGTCGACCACAAGGGGACAACTTCAGGTCAGGTACATGCTCCACGACCAGACCAGCTCGTCTAGCCCCCCATCTCAACCAAAAGGTCGTCTTTTTTTTTTTAACTCCCTGCCAATTTGAAACCTGTTCTTCAAATATCAGTGCACCTCACGAGCAGCAGCACTTGGGTAAAACTGAACTAGTACTAACCAGGGTGGGCTCACATCATGCTCACCGATGCATCATTGGTGACTACGATTTTTTTATTTAATAGAGTTCTAAGTAAATCGGAATCTGGGAAGCAGCTCTGAAACACCACCGTAAATACGGCTTACAGCAATTGTTCCTTTCCTTTCAGCTGTACAGTCATTTCCATAGATTTTAACCATCCCTGATCCGCAAAACATAAAACTTGTGCTAGGATTAGAAAGTAAGTCTGAAGATGGAATCAAACATCCGTGAACTCTGTTTCATGAATTCTTGTTTTTGTGAAGCACCTAATTGATATTTGATCTTAGTCAGAATCTGAACCGAATGCTCAGATGCATTGGGTTTGCATTGGCCGATGGATACCCCTTAGGTGGAGGTGACTCATGATCTGCAATTGTTCCTTTCCTTTTAGCTGTAAATTCATTTTCGTAAAGTTATACTGTCCCTGATTTGCAAACATGAAAGAGTTCGTATTATAGTATCGTATAGCTGTCTCCGAAACTGATTTACCGTGTAATGTAATGCTAGAATTAAATTACGCTGGCATTTGGTTCTAGTTTATATCAGCGTAAGATGCATGATTAATGTACTGATGGTACATGCAGGTAGAACTACCTAATCCAACGCACAGTTTAGCTTTACAGCTGGCTCTCCTTTTACTTTGTTAGAATTAGAAAGTACAAGTCTCAAGAAATTTTGCTGTCCCATACTGTAATGGAGCCTTCAACCTACAAGTCCTGACATCTCACATACTTGATCCAACCCACGGTCCAACACAAGCTGCTCGATTTCATCATGGCCAACAAAATCTACAAATCATGAATATGGAGAAAACTAGATAGAGAAAGAAACGAATAAATGGGTTCACCATGTTTTGTCTCCAAGTAGTTGATCATGCCATCATGTATTCGTAGAGAGGTGTTCCATCGTATCATGATAAATAATAAAATATGTTTATAGGTATCTTGTTTTATTTCTAGGAATTTTTATATATAGACATGTTCTTTCTGGTGGTCTGCTAGTTACTACTTACTAGTTCCTATCTTAATTTACAAGATGGAATCAAAAAAAAATTGAATTCTGTTTTGTGATTTTTGTTTTGTTTCGTGAAGCACTTAATTGATATTTGAGCTTGGTCAAAATCTGAACTGAATGCTCAAATGTATTGGCTTTTCATTGGCATATGGATATCCCCTCGGTGGAGGTGACCGATGACAGCTGCAATGAAGCAAATGACACTTCATTTGTAACTTTCTGATGCTGCAAGACTAAGCATTAGTTTCATGCTCAGGGTCATTACTATTTCTTTGCCCCTTTGTTTTGTGCTGGACTTTTTCTCTATTTGACAATTGTTTTGTGTTTGACCGACGAAGCATGTAGTATCAGATGCTACTATGAAGGTCCTTTAATTGAATCTTGAGTGAACGCCATGGTGTTTAAAGTGGATTTAATTTTCCAAGGGCCTAGTAAACCTATAATTGTTGTTTGAGATGATTGATATTATACTTCAGTTTAAATGTTGGACTGGTTGTTGCTTGGTCACTTAGTGCTCTGTACTTTTATGAAAAATAGGGGGATGTGCTAGTTCCTAGTATACAAGGGTTACCTCCATAAGATTCTTTCCTTGATGTTTGTACATGTTGAATTATTGTACAATTTCGTAAGTAGAAATTTGTACCTCACTACATGCATTGCTATTATCATACCCTTTTAGCAAATGCCATCTGCTTTTACTGTTGTAGTCTTGCAATCCACTTTCTTAGCTGAAATCGAGTGATAGCGATAAGTGATGCACGTACATTAAGACAATTATGCAGGATGTTCTGCCAAGAAATATGGCATCAGCAAGTAAAAGATTCACGGTTTCATTCCACCTTTTCTATGTTAGAGAAGTCTAATGCTGTTTATAAACACCTTGCAGGCAAACCGACTGCCTCCAAAGTTGGTTGGATTATATTCTTTGGACTTGTGTTTGCTGGGGTCAGAGCATAAGCAGTGTACAAAAACATGATAAGGGTAAGAGGCATCTCTACTCATCCGCTCTAACAACACAATTATTATGAAGTAGTAATGACACCGGTCTGTGCTTGATTTTAACTAGAGTTACATGGATTCAGAGATCTGTGCCATCATGGCTCAGTACATGTCGTTGGACAGCTAAGGAGGAAATCAACAGCATGTCGTGGGATATCTGAGAAGGCCAGCTTTACATAGATCAAAGCAAATATACGATTTGTACTAGGTGAGAATATTTGATGCATGATTGTAGGACTGTTGTGTGTTTTGCACCCCCTCATTTTGTAATAGATCATGATCAACATAATCGTAATCATCACCGTTTACCACCTTTGTCTGCTCTTGTCATTCTTATTCTCGCAGTTCTTATTGTACATATTTATTGTCATGGCTACCGAGAATTACGAGTCGCTGAGTCGCAACTTGTCGTTGGGTATTGACTCACATACTAGTCGTGACTAGTCTCTATTAGTGGTAGACTTTTTGACATGTGGTTGACTGTAACTACTAAAAAATACTAAGTAAACAAGCTACTGATAGTAAGGGCGTGGAGAGGAGCTCAAGACCCATGTATCGTGAAGGAGATTAGGGGAGAAGGAATGGAGCACAACAACGAGGTGAGAGGTGGCACAAAACAGAGACTAGTCGTGATTTGTCGTCTAGTGAACTTGTGGATCGACAACTTCAACTAATCAAGTCACTCTAGGTTGTCGATAGTGAGGTTGCGACATGCTGGAAAGTTGCGCAACAGCCGCGGCAAGTGGAGCCACTCTTAATTCTTGCTGACTACAGAATTTAGTGTCCCTTCATACCTAAATAAATCTCGAGCCTATAGGTGGTATATATATGACATGCTCTAAAAAAATTGTTGCCATATATTAAAAGAAGCCTGCTCTTATTTGCTTGTCATGTTCATCAACGTCTGGATAGTAATTATTCTTATGAAACGGTAAAAGTAGTTGTCACATTATTTTTTTATATTCTGCTTACAAATTTATAAAATCCATGAGTCAGCTTTACATAGGTCAAAGCAAAGATATGATTTGTACTGGGCGACAATATTTGATGCATGATTGTAGGACTGTTGTGTGTTGTGCACCCCCTCATTTTGTGATAACGGTGGACATCATAATCGTAATCATCGCAGTATACCACCTTTGTAGCTCTTGTGATTTTTATTATTACAGTATTTATTGTCCCGACAACCAAGAATTACGCATTGCTGGCGTACCGACTCACAGACTAGTCGTGACTAGTCTCGATTAGGGGTAGACTTAATTATCGGCATGTAGTGCAGCTGTAACTACTAGAAAATACTAATAAACATGCTACTAATATTAGATATTGATGGCATAAGGGAGTGGAGACGAGCTCAAGACACAGGTACAGTCGCAGAGGAGATCAGGGTAGGAGGAATGGAGCACAGCAATAAGGTGAGAGGCAGTGGTGCCCACGCAGCCAGCGAACTGGCGGCGGCCAGGAGAGAGGTGGCACAAGGGGAAGAGCAGCGAGAGGATAGGCGGCTGGGTGGGAGGGGTCTTATTGGATCTGGAGGGGTAGAGTTTCATGGGCAGGCCTTTTTTGTCCCAGCCCATTACTAGTCGCTCGACTAAAAAACAGGGACTAGTTGTGTTTTGTCATCGACTAGTAAACTTGTTGATCAACAATTTCAACTAGTCGAGTCACTCTAGGTTGTCGACACTGAGGTTGCAACACGCAGATAAGTTGCGCGACAAGCCGCAACAAGTCAAGCCACTTGTAATCCCTTGCCGATTACAGAATTTAGTGTCCCTTTATAACTACGTTACTCTCGAGCTTACAGGTGGTATACTACATGCTATAAACAATTTTCTTATTGCCATAAATTAAAACAATCCTGATTCTATTTGCTTATGTCTGAATAGTAATTAGTCTGGTGAATCAAAGGTAAACGACATGCTACAAACAATTTTCTTGTTTCCATAAATTAAAACAAGCCTGATTCTAGTCACATACGTCTGAATAGTAATTAGTCCTATGAATCAAAGGTAAACGTAGTTGTCACATTAGTTTTAATTTTCTGCTCACAGATTTATAAAAGCCATGTGTCATCATACTCTTATAAAAAAGAGTAGGCATTGTATTTATCCTTATAGTCCGTATATCTTCTCTTATGATGTCTACTTCATTTTTATTTTTATTTAGCCGTATCTAGTGTTTATATGTTATGACCGTAATGTCTTTTTTCTTTCTTTTTTTAGAGCACTCGGAAATAGTAAAGTTTCTTCCTTCTAGAGGTGGTGATGTTGATGCACTATCAGATACTGGGATACCACTCTCTTGCTTCTTTTAAATGACATACCGTCAAGATCCTCTTGCAGCACAATGCAGATGTACTATTCAAAATCTTCTTTTATCTGTTTGGCTTTCAACTTCAATTTTCTCTTGTTGGATTTTTGGTACGTTCTCCAATTGTTCCCACCTATATTTAAGGGCATTACTTGTTGCTGACTAACTATGCCACGAAAATAATTAGAAGTGTGTGACTTATTTTATCTGTTCGGTTTGTTTGGCTCGTAGCAGTAGTTGTGGCAAGAATTCTTTCCTACAGGCTATAGCCCGGTACATATAATTTTATAAGCTGCTCTTAGAAAAACCTATTTTCTTAGTTATTTTTCCCTTGCAAATTACATATTAATTTCTTGGAACTGTCATATTTTGGCATGAAAATTGTTTTTTGCCGGCCCTTTAAAGGTACTGGTCCGTTTGGACTTTTAGTTCTGGTATAATATAATCTGTTATACTAACGAATGTAGGATTTCTATAAACTGATGTTCAATAGGAAGCTAATCGTTCAGGTATAATATCCTCGGTTGGGCTGTGGGCAGAATCTTGGCTTGAGGGCTGAATGTTTTAGATAGGAAGATATGTATTTATAGTGTGGGCTTGGTTTAGTTGACTTACTCAATGTCAACCTGATCCAGTGGTTTTTCTTTCATGTAGGATTGGCCTAGAGCTTGTTTTTGTTATATCCATTGTGTCTTATTTATGCTTTTTGACTACAATGAATTTGGTTTGTTGTTTGTTTTGGCTTGCCGTTACGGGCAGTTCACAATGCCTCTATAAATGAGATGGTTATTTGAATTCTTGTTAGTTTGGCATCATTTTATTCTTTTAGTGCTATTCCCTTATGTTGTTTCCTGTGGCAAACGCTCACCATCTGTTAGATATTTGGCAAATTAACAAAACAGTGAAATGATTGCTCATTTTTATTGTTAATTGTTTTGTGTCCTGGAGTTCTCTCTTTGGTTAGACCTCTGTTTAACAAATCTCGGTTTGACGTCACATTGGTTGTGAATATTTTGTTAATTGAAGTATATTGTTTGCTTTGCAGGTATTGATGACGAGAAAAAAGCAAAGGCAATGCTGAACTTTCGAGTAACTTGCTAATTAATCTAGAGAACTAAGATTTCTTGGTATATCAAGCTTTTTAACTGTGAGTTGTTATATCTTTTAACTGTGGGTTGTTACTCTTATCTTGGTTGGTAGGTAGGGATATTATTTGATATTGGATTTACTTATCCTTTTAACTATGAGTCTTTACTCCTGCATGTTTGGCCTGGCTTGCTTGCTCTGCAGCTTTAGCGGCCAAAAGGCCCAAAAGGTTTAATGACCTACTTTGTGTTCGGCAATTGGCTTGCATAAATCTTAATAACTACTTGAAACTCTGTTCTATGGCCCTGCTTAGTGTCAGGTTTCTCTAATAAGCGACCTAGCTCGCATTGTCGAAAAATTGTACATTAGCTTTTAACCTTGCATAAACGTATCATTAAGTGGCACACCTATCTACGTTAGTTGGCTCAATGTTGCTTCCTTGCACTTGATAAGAATTATCAGGACTGGGTTGGCTTGAGCATTTTGCTTGATTCTGCATAGGAACTAGCCTTTGGTATTCAGTGTAACCTGAACCTTTCTGGTGATATTAGTATTTTTGAATATTGATGCACATACCATGTTGTGCGGGGCTACTAGCTTAGTTGTTTTTTTTCTGCATGTTGAACACCTTTGATTCTTAACGATTCTTAATGAGCGCTCTGGAACTTATATCATTTGGTTTATGTTACCATTAACTTCTTTGTGATTATCTCATATATTTCTATGCTTTATTTTGATTTCAACTAGTGCTTGTTTAGAATCAGGCAATTAGAGATGATTGCCTTCTTACTAGTGAATAATACACTTTAGCTGCATCACATGGAATTGATAGTTTGTTATAAATCCTTCATTCCGAGCTCTTCCACCTATATATAGATATATGGCCTGGAGTCAATTTACCGCAGATATTTGGTATTAAATCGAACCCAAGTCCTAGCTCTGGATTACTGTTTTTGTCAGCCTGCTCTGTTTGTGAAATACTTGCCATGTTCATTGGATGCTAAGGTTTGAACTTCCTCTGTATCCCATGTTAATAGCCATGCTAATTTGTTAATGTGCCAAACCATGCCTTCTCAAGCTTCATAAAAAGAAAGTACTGTTGTTAGGTAAGTCTAAGAGATATGACATATATGTTTGGCTGTAATATTTTGGATATTCAGTTCATTGGCCATAAAAATACCGATTCCAACATTCTTGCTGCATCAACATGTGGTATTCGTGCATTTGCTTTTCTGATATTATTTTTGTAACATCTAAAATAGTGCCAGGTCGTTAGAATAGTTACCCACTTGATGAGATCATATTTTATCAAGTTTGTGCCAACTAATTTGCTTTAGTACGAAATTATTTACATCAATTCTTTTGTTAGATTTGGCTAACCGGAATGTTTATTTATTCATTTTGATCCTGATACTTGTAAATGATCTACGAATTCATCATCTGGTGTGCATGATACTCTCGGCATATAACTTGATTAGTTCTCTTGCTCCACGGTATCTAAATTATTCTAAGATCTGCTCATTTTGAGAGTAGCAAGGAGTCGTGCATATATAACTGAACTGTAGTGTAACAATGTTGACGTCATTAATTGATATAGTTTGCTCTTAGTGGCATGCTTGCGCTCAGGATGTCCTCGTTGCTTCAACTGTTCCTAATGATTCGTAGTGTAACTTGCTGCTAATTGATTAGGTCACTTAGCTAGGGCATGATTCCTGTGTACCGTACAACTGGTTAGCTCTTGGTAATCCTTGAAGTGTAAGAAAATTCGATCTAGGCTTCTGCTTCACTAATCAGGGCTTGGTAATCCTGGGACTGTAAACTATTTTGATCTTGCCTGCCGTTTTACTGTATTACGCTTGTTTTCTCGTAGCTGTTGATTGTATGTTCATAAGGCTTTTTCGATTTACTGCAGGAAATTGACGCGCTTGTGCATGGGCGAGCTCATGGGTGACAGTGTGTGACTGGCTGGTGGGACGGGCTCTCTCTGGCCTAGGGATGTCTAGACACAGAGGATGAACAGGGGTTGCCTGCCCCAATTGGTGCTGCTGAAATTGTGGTTGGAGTTATTGCTACTGGCGTATTCTGGCAACCATGAGCTACTGCATGGTAATGCTTCCTTCTATAGTATGTGCATATGCATGGCGTGGCTTGATGTGTTTGTGGTTGACTGACATTTGATTCAGCTATTTCAGCAGTATAGATGGTGTTTTTCGGATCGTTGCATGCATACTTCAGTGGTTGATGGATGAGGATGTTCCTGTCAGAATTCTGATGATTCAGTTACTACTAGTTAAAGACATTTTCATACACAGTTTGTATATAATAGTTGATTTCATTAGTTTGGAAGGGATAAAAGCAAGCATATTTCTAATTTCTACATAACATATACCAATTAAGGATGCCCCTGAATTCTCCGTAAGAGTGATAAGACAGACCTTTTTTTTTGCCGGCTCGCATTCATGTGCCAGCGATGGTGAACTCATCCCATCTGGACATATTTCATAGGTACTTGTAGTATGGGCTTGTAGTTAAGATGATGCGTCATGCTTGTGATTGTTATTTCCTTGCAACATTAAATCTTCCACTTGATTTACTCGTGCCATGACAGAAAGGAAAAATACATCAATTGGCCTTTTAGTTTTGCCCGATCAAACTAGAGTTTCAACTCAGTGCAAAACGTGAGTGTTGTCAACTCTAATCAAATTTACAAGTGCACCTGGGGGTTGCATTCGAGAATGCACATCTTTTGTTCCTTTTCCTCTTTGCTGATAACTTGGTCAGTTCTCTTGCTCTAGTGCAGCCGTACCTGATGCTCATATTTTGCATGTAATCATAAACTGAACCCAACTTTGGTCCTGCATGTCCACATAGATTCAGACATATTTTTCAGTTGGTGTCCATGCTGCAGGTGTGCCTCAAGGCATGGGCCGCTGAAGACGATCGAGGATGGAATTGGCTGGCGGCGAGCATGGCCCTTGGGTCTCTTTCTGGTATGAACCATCTAATCTAGTTCCAGTTATAATTTTTTAGATGAGATTCTGCGGGCAAACAAGCATGATGCTGGATTGATTCCAGGCGTTGTAATTGGAACTAGATGCTCAGCTTCTTCACAGCAAGTCTAAAATAAGTCGATATGTGTGTCCATCTTTGGTCTGGACTGCTTGATCTACAGCTTTAGCAGCCAGAACTACAGAAAGTTAAATCACCTGCTCTGTTTTTGCAATTGTCTGGCATAAAATCTTCAATAAATACTTGAAACTCAGTTCTATACTTGGCCCTACTTTTATTTGACTGAATCGAACTGAGCTCATGGTTTCTGTCTACCATTTTTTCATGTATGAGAATGCACATACTAAAACTATGGCTTGGTTAGCATCATCTAACTAGTTTTGCACCGGTGAAGCTTTGCTCCATTTGTTGGGTCATGTCTACATAGAACATGATTCCATTTTTTGCTTTCCTGTGCAAAGTGTAGAGGGATCTTGGCTGGAAGTGCTGATTGTTAGAAATTTCTGATCAGGCTAGTGCTGACTGTTAGGAGTGGGCATCATGATCAGCTACTCTGTTTTGATTATTCAGCTCATATGATATTTTGTATATACACATATCTTGATATTGGACTATTGTGTGTCCATAAATTTCTGCAATCTGTGGGACATATGTATCAAACACTACAGGCTTCAGGCATCCATGGATTTCTTTAGTTAATTTAGCATTGTCGCATAGCAAGTCAAAACTTCCAATGTTTGCTTAGACTCCTATTATGGTATGTTAACAACTCTTGCCCTTTCAGGTCCTTTCAGGTCCTGGAAACACGCAATATTTGTCCAGCTTGGGGAAGAAGTGAGGGGGCAGGGGGAGGTTGCAGGTGCATGTTCTTGGGTACACAGGTGCCTAGTCCACCTCATACCATTGAAATTCGATTGTGGATGGCGGCATGAGAGAGAACCCAAGACATTGACCTTCTATTGTGATGAGTGGCCATCACTAGTAAGTAGAGAGTACTTTGCATGCATGTCCAAACTTTTATTTTCATGTAGCTAGCTGTGTTTATTGATTTTCTTGATACCATCTAGTTGTGTGTATGATTAGCTATACATATATTGATTTTCAATGTTATTTTCAATTCATGTTACTCTTATTGTGTGTAACCTGATGAGAATTGACTTGAGGTACTATCTATGCTATTGTCTTGAGGTACTATCTATGCTAGTGTCTTGAGGTGTAGACACAGATTGTCATTGATATGTATTTGCAATGCAGGACCATGGCTAAAAAATGATAGAAGATTCTTTGAAAATATATTGATATATGCATGTTCATGTTTGAAGTGATGAGAAGATTCTACTCGTGGTAGAACCTGATGAGAAGATGTTGATGCTATGATGCAAAAGTTTGCAGTGCAAAATCATGGAAGCTATTGATATCTATGTCTGTGCTGCAGTTCGTCATGTCCAAATTCAGTTGGTTTTCGTGATGCTACGTGAGCACTATTGATGCAATCTATCATCAGCTCTCCAACAATATTTTTAATGTATATTGTTGTTTTTCTGAGCTGAACATGGTACCTTTTAAATGGGTGTTTGTTAGTTGATTTCTTGTAGAAAAAAGCAGGATCTGGCTTGTGAACAATTGCCAAAAACTACATGTCTTACTGGCGCTTACTACTTATTTGAGATACCCTTAAAGTCAGTGAGCTGATTGATATCCCAGCCATACAGATGAATCATACATTCCAGAAAGAAAGAAACCGATGTGCTTGTGATTGCTTCTCTGGACTGAAACTACTCGTCGAAATAATGGGGTCAATCTTATGAATCTGGTGTCTTTTTGTATCTGTGCATGCGTATATTTTCAGTCATCTGATCTAAATCATGTGTGTCTGCTTAATCTAAGGCGATTTGCACTAAAACGCCTGCGTCCTGCTAGATTATTTTGCAATTAGGCCCTGGACATTTGGAACTTCACAGCCTGAATTATGTTCCAACCAGTCTTCTCCTCCCAACAGCGATGACGACGAGCTCAGCACCGAGTGTACGGGGTGCGTTCACAAACAAAACAACCCATGCTTTCCATTGTTGTAATGGATATGCCATTCAAGGACCCGGCGTGATCCGTTGTGCCCTATACAGGTTTGTGGCTGCCGCTAGGTACGCAGTTCTTCTCGCCGGTCGCTAACGCCGGCCGATGACGGTATAAAAAACCTCCGCACCAGTGGCTTACACTACACTCTTGTCTTGTGGGTGCCTCTCTTGGAGGTGAGCAGCAAGCACAACGGCTAGCCTTAGAGGCTCAAACACAGATGAAGCATGTATTCGAGAAAGAAACCATCGTGATTGCGATTGCATCTCTGACTGAAACTACTTGGCGAGATAACGGAAAGATGATTTGCAAACTAAACCGTATGAAGATCTTAGAAGGTACATGTAGCATCCAATGGTGGTCTCAAACAAACCCTTTGATGTCATCTTATTCACCAATTCTTGACTTCCGCGTAGCAAATAACTCCATCCTTGTGAACCTCCATCGCTATGAATGGCATATCGGCACTCTGACAAGGGAGAGGCATCCGGCGATGTCGTTGGATTTAAATTCCTCCCAGGCCCAGTAACCTAGTCCATGGACTAGCCGGTCTAACAGCTAGCTAATCAGCTACTTACTCCTTGCAGCCATATGTACGTTGCAGCCATATGTACGGAGGTAGTGCGGCACTACGCGTGTCCTGATGCGCGCGGAAGAAGACATTGAGGTAGTCAGGTAACTGGATATGAGACTAGTTAGCTGTAGCCTGTAGGCAGTAATTACCGTACTGCATATGAGCCTCTTTGTAGCCAGCCATACAAGGTTGTGGGCTCACTCTGAGAAGTTATAGGGAGAAGATCTGGAGAATAGGTCAACACTACCAAAAAAAAAATGAGCCACACTAACAAGGTAACAATTACTCCCAGCAAATGCATGCATGGCCCGTTGGATTCTACACCTGCTCTTAATGAATGGCTAATTTATCCGGGGCCTTTGTTTGGCTTTCGTAGACAAGGGAGAGAACCAAAACGTCATCTCCTTCGCGTCCAGATCTTTTCCTTCATCATAGTTTAAACCTGTCTTTCCTCCCTATAAGTACGAGTTCATCACCAGCCACCGCGTGTGGATTGCGCGTGTGACTATGACTTAGACTTTGACTTTGTCGAGGAGAGGAGAGAAGAGCCGACGCCATGCTCGTCAAGACCTGCTCGCCGTCGACGACTAGATCTCCGGCCGACCAGCGACGAGCCCATCTCCGGTGAGGCAAAGATTCATCCTCGGTAGAATCTTCTTTCCATCATAGTACTAGCAGTACTGATGTCTTTTCTGTAAAAGGAGAGCGAAGGAGGCAGGATCTCCGATAAGGCAAAGATTGCTCAATACAATCTGCT
Organism: Lolium multiflorum; assembly: GCA_030979885.1. Lineage (NCBI taxonomy): Eukaryota > Viridiplantae > Streptophyta > Magnoliopsida > Poales > Poaceae > Lolium > Lolium multiflorum. The sequence continues at coordinate 1,690,797 of CM061751.1, read as the reverse complement.
TCTCATCCTGCTACTAGCAGTACTGATGGCTTCGTTAATAAAAACGAGAGAGGACTTTGACTTTGTCGAGGAGAGGAGAGGAGAGCCGACGACATGCTCGTCAACACCTACCCGTCGACTCGATCTCCGGCCAACCGGCAACGAGACCATCTCAGGTTCGTCGATAGAATCTTCTTGCCATATCAGTACTAGCAGTACTGATGTCTTCTTCTAAAAGGAGAGCGGAGGAGGCAGCCCTGGCTAGGACTGGATCTCTGGCCAACTGATGATGGTGCCATGGGCGGCAGCGCGGCATCGAGCTGAGTCGTATGATGAGAAGAGGCCGCTCTGCTGCTCCGAGACGTATCTGGGCGAAGACAGGGCATGGCGCGGCGGTCAGCTGTTGTCGGTGGCGAGGTCATCTCGAGATCGATCCAGCAGGTAAACCATCCATTGCCACTAATTTCTAGCTCGTTGGATCTTTACTTCTTCGTTTTGGTGGGCAGCAGAGGGCTAGTAGGTGCGCGCGTAGGTGCCAGTGTAGCTATCTTGATTCGTAATTCTGCTGATGGGATCCCTGATTTGACTTCTTTGTTATAACTTGTCTCCATAGATGGTGCACCAGTTTCATCTATCCCAAATATATTCAACTCTTTCGTTGATGTTACCCTCGAAACTACAACTTTAAACTGCCCATGAGAAAATACGGATTAGCAAAGTATACATATCGTAGAAAATAGGACCCTGGGCGTTGATTTCGTCCAATTCCGAGAATATTTCTTTACTAGGATTTCTGAAACCAAAAACAGCAGAAAACAGCAAAGTATACATATCGTAGAAAATAGGACCCTGGGCGTTGATTTCGTCCAATTTCCGAGAATATTTCAGGTATTGTTTTGACGGTGGAAGATTCGGCGGTTGGCCGCGTGCGCGTGTGTCCAGTTTATAGCGCGCGCGGCAAGGTTCCCGCGCGGGATAGTGCGAAAGCTTTTCGATCCAGCGATCCCAGCCGTCGGATGGACATCTGGCAAAAGCCTGAAGAAGAAAACACACACACATTACGCAACATGTTGGTGGTGACATCAACGGTGATGGCATGAACCATCAAGTCTAATAGCAGAAGAGTAGTGCAAAACATAGACTGGATGAACAGAAACGTTTGTACTACAGTGGGTAATTATAAACTACAGAACACAAGCGGGAGAATGATAAATAAGGAAGCTAAAATGCTTTCTTTGTACTGTAGAGAAATATTGATTGTGATCGTGATTTGGTTCTGCAGAGAAATATAGATTGTGTACTTGTGATCCACAAATGACATTTCTTGCATGCATATGCAATAAATATAGCAATATTTACATGTACTAACCAGCTGCACAAAATGACATGTCTACATGTCTTTATGCAGATGCAATGAATATACCAATCTTCTACAAAGTCGGTTTGTGTAATCGTGATTTGGTTTGGGCTATGAATGGAATCATATAAAATGAAGGAGCAGAAGTCGGTTTTCCGTGTACTAACCAGCTGATTAGTGTGCAGATTTGACAACTTCTGTGCACAAAATATTGCAACTGTGGTGAAGTGGAACCCGCCTATAAGATTGGAGAAGTTAATATGCCGAAAAAGCCTCACTTCAGAAAAAAAAAATGTAGTTAGCCAGTGTTACCTTGGGTTACACAAACTCTACAGATAAATCTGGGTTTGTTTTGATTCTCTCAATTTGCTCGTTTAACTCAAGGAGGTGAGAATCTATCAGTAACTTTCTCAGCGAAACAGGGAAGCCCTCCATGGGTATTGATTGGATTTTTGGACACGAACGGACAGACAACTGCTTGAGAGAAGAAAGGCGATGTAACCCTTGAGGGAGGGACTGCAGACCCAGACACACGCAAAAGTCCACATTCTGGAGGGAGGTGAGTAGCTGCAGGGCTTTCTCTTGCTCTTCCGTGAAGCTTTCCACCCTCTCATCAAATTTGAATTCGAGCGTGTGGAGGGCCGGGGCGAGGAGGTTGCAAATAGGACCAACAAGCAATCCAGAGATGTCATCTACCGTGAGTTCCTCCAATCTAGAGATGTAACCTGCAGGCAATAATTTGGTCCTTGCCACCTCTGAGAGGAGATCTGCTGCTACGGTGTTGCTGTTATGCACTTCCAGCCTTTTAAGATTTACTGCTGTGAGAGGATTGAATCCGTCCACTGTTAAGTTACTGCAATCTGTTAGACTTAGACTGGTGAGAGACGTGAGGTTTGAGAGCAGAGCCATTGACTTCATGCTTGGCTCATCCCAAACATCAAGTTCCCTCAGGGTAGCAGGGAAAGGATAGGTTGTCTGGGCTCCACCTTCTGCTTCTCCCATGGGCCACCGAGAGAAGAGTTCACCGCAACTGTATGTTTTTAATGATTGGAGCGATGATCTGTCCTCCTGAATTCCTTCTCCATTCTCCACAGGCACAAGAACCAGGCCCTTGCAGTCTCTAAAGCTAAGGTCCTGCAGTGAGCTGGATGAGGGGAACTGCATTACACATTCCTCATAGTCATCGTCAGCGAAATGTGCATATATCTCCAACACAGAAAGAGCTGGGAAACAATTTAACACTTTTGATGCTGATTTGCTGGTAAGATGAGATACATCTAAACTGAGACTGTTAACTGAACGGAAGACAATACTGGCATCCAGCTCTTCAGGGAACAAACCATCGCATCTTCCGACAGCTAGGTTTCTTAGAATTTTAAGCTTTCCAATGCCTGCCAATGAAATGTGCGATGTACCTTCAATAGTCATATCTTCTACTTTATCCAGATTGTGGAAGGCCAAAGCACCGCCATACCCACTAGCACCCAATTTCTTTCCATCATAAGTCAATTCCTTTCCATTAATAACCAAATCTGTCAGTGTGGAGGTGTGAGGCATGGAGGGCAGAGACATCTTAGGGCACCCCGAAACTTTAAGTGTGCACAAATTGTTGCAAGATACCTCCGAGAACGGCATCGTACGGAGATTGGGGCACTTGGCACATTTGATTATTTCAAGACTTGGAAAGGAATGGCAATTCGGCTCCACAACCCATTTGGCAAGTGCTGGCAAGTGCTGGCAAGTGCTGGCAAGTGCTAGTCAAGTGAGTTTTACTTATGTGATCTCCGGAGACTCCTTGTCCCACGTGTGTAAAGGTGACAGTGTGTGCACCGTGTGGGTCTCTTAGGCTATATTTCACAGAATACTTACTCACTATTATGAATGGCGTAGTGAAGTGCTTATTTATATCTCTTTATGATTGCAATGTGTTTTGTATCACAATTTATCTATGTGCTACTCTAGTGATGTGTTATTAAAGTAGTTTATTCCTCCTGCACGGTGTAATGGTGACAGTGTGTGCATCCGTGTTAGTACTTGGCGTATGCTATGATCATGATCTCTTGTAGATTGTGAAGTTAACTATTGCTATGATTGTATTGATATGATCTATTCCTCGTACGTGGCGTGAAGGTGACAGTGTGCATGCTATGTTAGTACTTGGTTTAGTCGTGTCGATCTCTCTTGCACTCTAAGGTTATTTAAATATGAACATTGAATTGTGGAGCTTGTTAACTCCGGCATTGAGGGTTCGTGTAATCCTACGCAATGTGTTCATCATCCAACAAGAGTGTAGAGTATGCATTTATCTATTCTTATGTGATCAATGTTGAGAGTGTCCACTAGTGAAAGTCTAATCCCTAGGCCTTGTTCCTAAATACTGCTATCGCTGCTTGTTTACTGTTTTACTGCGTTACTACTTTGTGTTACTACTGCTGCGTCACTACTGCTTGTTTACTGTCATGGGCAAAGCACTTTTCTGGTGCCGTTGCTACTACTTATTCATACCACCTGTATTTCACTATCTCTTCGCCGAACTAGTGCACCTATTAGGTGTGTTGGGGACACAAGAGACTTCTTGCTTTGTGGTTGCGGGTTGCATGAGAGGGATATCTTTGACCTCTTCCTCCCTGAGATCGATAAACCTTGGGTGATCCACTTAAGGGAAACTTGCTGCTGTTCTACAAACCTCTGCTCTTGGAGGCCCAACACTGTCTACAAGAATAGAAGCTCCCGTAGACATCACCTACCACCTAACCAGTAGACCAGGCACACCGTCGATCGTGTGATAATGGCTCTAGCTGCGGGTATATGTGCCAAAGGGTCCCAATCTTTGGTTCTCCATGTGTATATGTACTAAACAAACCGAAAAGAATGAAAATTTACATTGGTGCACCCTCGCGCGGAGAAATCTAGGGGTAGACCCGCCGGGCACACGTTCCTGTTTTGGGGGAGGAGGGGAGAACGACCGCGGAGCACCGGAACCCCACCAAACCTTGCATGTGGACCTATGATATGTGTCAAAGTGATGGTGTAATGGTGCAAAAGTAGCTCCCCTAAACCCTAAACCCTAAACTGGGAGGCTTCGAGCCCTAAACCCCTCTAAATCCCTAAACCGACGCCGGAGCTGCAGAACCATGCATCATAAACCCTAACCCTAACCCTAAACCCTAAACCTATACCTAACCATAAATACTTACCCTTTAACCTAAACCCTAGCCCTAGCCCCTAAACCCTACCCCTAACCCTACACCTAACCCTAACCAGACCAGGCACACCGTCGATCGTGTGATAATGGCTCTAGCTGCGGGTATATGTGCCAAAGGGTCCCAATATTTGGTTCTCCATGTGTATATGTACTAAACAAACCTAAAAGAATGAAAAGTTACATTGGTGCACCCTCGCGCGGAGAAATCTAGGGGGTAGACCCGCCGGGGCACACGTTCCGCTGTTTTGGGGGAGGAGGGGAGAACGACCGCCGGAGCACGGAACCCCACCAAACCTTGCATGTGGACCTATGATATGTGTCAAAGTGTGATGCAAGGTGTAATGGTGCAAAAGTAGCTCCCTAAACCCTAAACCCTAACCGGGAGGCTTCGAGCCCTAAACCCCTCTAAATCCCTAAACCACGGCCGGAGCTGCAGAACCATGCATCATAAACCCTAACCCTAACCCTAAACCCTAAACCTATACCTAACCATAAATACTTACCCTTTAACCTAAACCCTAGCCCTATCCCCTAAACCCTAGCCCTAACCCTACACCTAACCCTAACCAGTAGATCGCACACCGTCGATCGTGTGATAATGGCTCTAGCTGCGGGTATATGTGCCAAAGGGTCCCAATCTTTGGTTATCCATGTGTATATGTACTAAACAAACCTAAAAGAATGAAAAGTTACATTGGTGCACCCTCGCGCGGAGAAATCTAGGGGGTAGACCCACCGGGCACACGTTCCGCTTTGGGGAGGGGGGAGAACGACCGCCGAGCACCGAACCCCACCAAATCTTGCATGTGGACCTATGCTATGTGTCAAAGTGTGATGCATGGTCTAATGGTGCAAAAGTAGCTCCCCGGTGTGTGACCTTCCTCACATTTGGGCGATAACACTTAGCAGATTTTCTGAAGCGCGTACGTATTAATTGCTCTGAAACCCTGATATATGTGGGGGATGAACATGGAGAGTAATTTTGTATTGCACATTGTCTTAATTAACACTAATAAATATTCATCAAAAAGTAGAACTAAAAAAAAGTATTAGATGAAATAAAATAGAAAGAAAAACAAATAAAATGAAGTATGGCGCACGGCAAAGAAGAAGTCGCACGGCAAAGGCGGCTTTGCCGTGCACTTTCTCTGGCCGCACGGCAAAGGGTGGCCCACGGCAACGTCCCGGCCCTTTGCCGACCATATTTTCTTTGCCGTGCGTCGTTTATTGGCTTTGCCGTCCTGGATTCTTTGCCGTGCGCATTTGATGGACTTTGCCGTGCACATTAACTTTGCCGTGCGGCACTGGTGAGTTTGCCGTGCAAATGAACTTTGCCGTGCGCCCCGCTCTAACTTTACCGTGCGTATATTGTTTGCCGTGAGTGCCTCTTTCGGCGCACGGCAAAGATGTCTTTGTCGTGCGGTGCCTCACGGCAATGATATGCCGCACGGCAGCGCCTGTTTTTCCCGTAGTGACATCTTCACGCCACTCCCTCCAGAACCAAACGGCCAGAATAAAAGCATGGGTGCGCACGACCGAATACCACCCAATCCAACAAACTACAGGAAAGTGGTGCATTGTTACATTCGCCAGCGGAGCCTTTCGAAACTCAACACTCCGACCAGATCAAGAAGGACAGGTCTTCGGCATGTCTTCATCTTCGCAGAAGAGAAACCCTAGGACCACCACATTTATTTAGGTCAAGCCCTAACACCGCCGACCATCCCAGGTCGACCGAGGCAAGACCGAAGACACCAGGTGTAGATCGCGAAGTTCGTATACCCCAAGCCAGTGATGTTTTTGGCTTCTTGGTGCATATGATCTATTTATTTTCAAATGCATCTTTGATACATCTTGAAATATTAAAAAAATCAGATGAAAATTTCATGTGTATATCTTCACATGCTACGTGTGCATAAAATCTTTCCATAAAATATTGACTTGTTGTTTGGACTGTGTGAAAAGGCAAATTTTGATGCTAAAAATATACCTTATTGTGAGATATATTTTGTCGTTTTTACATCGACCAGAAAAAAATAATGGGTTTTTGTGAAACTATTCGTACGACATAGATTTTGAGATGTACATGTGATATTTTTATTATTTTTTTAACAATTAGAAGTATGTTTTTTGGGCTGGAAACCGAATTAAATTTCAGTTGTTTTCCTAGACTATATTCGACATGTATTAATCTGGCCCTACAACACTGTATCTGTATTCAATAGGAAGAACACACTTCATTGATAATATTAGTCTGGACCTACGCATATTTCAAGGTTATTGATTTGGTAAACATAGTAGAAAATATATATTATAAAAGTTTATATCATTAAAAACTTCAGATATTATATTTTCCAATGATATAATTTTTATGAAATTTATATTATATTTGTCAAATTGAAAACCAGAGATATACGCTCAAGATCTACACAACCAGACGGAGGTATTAGTCCTTTTTTTGACACAATCAGAGGTAGTAGTCCTAATTAAATGGGCCACTTAAATATGTTCTATGTCGAAACCAAATTAGATCCTTGAATATCAGTGGCTAATATTTAAACTCAAAAAATATGATATACTAGTATTTTCAAAAAACGGAATCACTAGTTCACCAAATCTGCACTCCATGAGAGAACCATATATGGACCCAAAATCTTAGTTTCATATCGTAATTTGTGTAGGCTGGATAGCATGCACGCTAGAAATTAACACCTCCCGAGCATTTCCATATATTGATTTCCTTACCAAAAGAAACCATTTTGCTATGTATCTATAATTAGATTAGAGGACATGAAGAATCTCCGCACACCTCTCGTGCATGTTTGACCTGTGTGTCTCCTCCACCGCCGGCCGCACCGGCCGACCATGGCGACGCCGTGGGGCGGCGATCTCGTCATCATCTGTATCTTCCTTGCCATAGCGGCGCCGCTCACCACAGCGATCGGCGTCAACTACGGGACCAAGGGTGACAACCTCCCGCCGCCGGCGACGGTGGCGGCTTTCCTGGCGAACCGTACCATCATCGACCGCGTGAAGCTGTTCGACAACAACCCGGACATCGTCCGGGCCTTCGCCGGCACGGGCATCTCGGTCATGGTGACCGCCGCCAACGGCGACATCCCCAGCCTGGCCACCAAGGAGGGCGCCGCCGCCTGGGTCGCGGCCAACGTGGCGCCCTACTACCCCGCGACGGAGATCTCCCTGGTGGCCGTCGGCAACGAGATCATGGACACGGCCGACCAGAACCTCATCGGCAACCTGGTCCCGGCCATGCGGACGCTCAAGGCAGCGCTGGTCGCCGCGGGCTACCGCCGGATCCGCGTGTCGACGCCGAGCTCACTCGGCATCCTGGTAGACTCCCAGCCGCCGTCCGCGACTCGGTTCCGCGACGGCTGGGACACGGCCGTCTTCGCCCCGATGCTCCAGTTCCTCCGGAAGACCAGCTCCCCGCTTGTCGTGAACGCGTACCCGTACTTCGGCTACAACGGCGACACGCTGCCGTACGCGCTGGCGCGGCCGAACCCCGGCGTGCGGGACGCCGGCACGGGCATCACGTACACGAGCATGTTCCAGGCGCAGCTGGACTCGGTGTACTCGGCGATGAAGAAGCTCGGGTTCGAGGACGTGGAGATCCTCGTCGGGGAAACCGGGTGGCCGACCAAGGCGATGGACGGGCAGATCGGCGTGAGCCCGGCCGAGGCGGCGGAGTACATCCGGTACCTTATCGGCGAGGTCAGCTCCGGGTTGGGCACGCCGCTCATGCCCAAGCGGACGTTCGAGACGTACATCTTCGCGCTCTTCAACGAGGACCTCAAGCCTGGGCCCGTCGCCGAGCGCAACTTCGGGATGTTCCAGCCGGACTTGACGCCCATGTACGACGTCGGCATCATGAAAGACCCTCCGGTACGTAATAAACCGCGCGCCTAGCTAGCTTGTCAACGACGAGCACATACTTACGCTGCCTCTCGATCGACAGGTTGTGTTCTCATGCATGTCTGCCTGTAATAATGCAGGTCAAGACAGCGCCCGCGCATGACTCGGACGCCGCGGCGCCTCCAGAGGAGAACGGGTCCAGCAGCGCCAAAGCATCAGCGCCTGCGCCGCCAGAGGATAGATCGAGCGCCGCGACCTCTCCGGCTCCATCCGAGGACGAATCAACCGACAAGACACTGGTTTGTGCCTCCGTGCCCTCTGATGGTCCACTTCTTTCCGTTTTTCTTACATAACAGGTGAAAGGCCTGGCGTTAAGTTAATAACGCCTTCAACGGAAACAAGATACATGGTGCTGAACCCAACTTACAAAATCAAACAATACACCTAAAAACTACAAAAAAGCCACAACTGAAAGCATGAACGGAAGTACTGTTATCGGGTCTGGTCGTCGCCCTCCATCTCCCCACCTCATTTCCTCCACTATTTCACATATTTTAGCTTCTATTTATACGGTGTTGTGGAGGTGGGGGTCTGGTCGTCACCCTCCTCCTCCCCATCTCATTTTCTTCACTATCTCGCAACTCTTTGATCTACTACTCATATCCATATACATGAGCCAACGCCGCCCGAGGAAGCAATTGTCAGCCGGGCTCAATCTACTCCCAAATCCAGAGGAGAGAAGAGGAACCACACTAGAGCCATGGGCAACTCCGGGAGCACATGAAGAAAACTGCAACCTCCCAGCCTCCCGCACCCCAGCCTCCCAGCCCTAACCGCCGCCGCCGATAGCGCCGCCGGGGCAAAAACCCACGGGGCGTGGCGGCGGCGGGGGCCCTTCCTCGTCGACGCGTGGTGGACGGCGGCCGGATCTTCCCTCCTCGACGCATGACGAACGCGCGTGGTGTTCCGGGCTTCACAGCAGCGGTATGAAAGTGGGGGCGACAACACAGGTGAAGTTCAGAGTCCTACCTTTCAGGGTGAAAACCCAAGGTCTGGCCTTAACTGGTTGCGCCTAGCAATGACCTTGTTGGAGGCATTGTTTTGAGAGCGGGGACTATCTTCAGGGTGAAAACCTAAGATCGTTTATCGGGCGACGATGGTGTTAGAGAACTGTTTCCTTCTTGGAGGCGTCATTTTTGGAGAGTCTGTATTTCAGGTGTTGTCTTGGCGGTGGATGTATTGCTGTTGTTAGGCCCGGGATACTGTAGCGGGACTTTTGTTTCTTAGTTTTCTTTTCCTTTTTTTTGGTTGTGTGCATCCGTAGTGCCATTAGGGTGGTGCGTTGTTGCAGAGGCTGGGTGTAATTGGTATCTTTTTGATATTAATATATTCGCTTTATCGAAAAAAATCCATATACATGCCACTCAAATGGATGTATTTGTAGATCAGCAGCCACGACTATCATGAATAGACACATATTGAACAACGGTGTCAGGTCGAAGCTCACCCAAAGAGCAAGCTAACAAACACGCACGCAGTCGACTGACCTCCCCATCACAGGTAACACCATGGTACGAGAGCGCCGCCACCGCCCGATCCGAGGATCTTGGACTTCCGCCCGGAGCACCTAGGAGAACCGAGAGGAGCCGCTAAACGCCTTTAAGAAGCGGACGGCATCCGAGCAAGGGTTTCCCCTCGGCATGACCTTTCCGCCTTCCCCACAGGGAATGGAGCAACACCAAGATGACAACCAGACCGTTGTCACGGAGTGCCGCTCGCCGCGACAATGTCGCCTGCACGAACATGGCCGCCAACCAGCACCTGAACCTCTGCTTCGCCCGCCAACGAGCAAGGTTCCCACCGACCAAGGCCACTGTCCTGGAAACCAAACTCCTCGCGCCGCCGGACTGAACAGAGCACCAAAAACCACCACCAACGTTGGGCACCCGCACCCGGCCAACCGACACCCAACCTCACCGGCAACTGCCCTGCGCAGACCACACGGTGAGTGGGCACCTCCAGAAATCTGGGCGGCTCGCGGCCACCACGGCTGTTGCAGACACCAGATCTGGAGGCTGGGCAGAGAGGAACTCACAGACCCATGAGATTGATGGTCTGTAGCCACCTTGGTTGCCGGCAACATTAGATCTGGCGGAGAGGACGTAGTAGGGCTCGAAAAAGGGGCCCGGGCCGTGCCTAGTCCCGAGTTTGCGGCGGCCGGCGCGTCGAGACCCGCAACCGCGCTAACCTGCTCCTGTCTCGGAGACCTACCGGCAAGAGCAGCAGGCCAAAGCGCCACCGTCCGCTACTCTCGCTGCCTCCAACTAAACGTTGCCGCCGCCAGCCGAACCACCGCCATGGCTACGTGGGATGCCTGCAAGAGCTGGGACCGAATCCTCCACCAGCCATCCACGAGGAGGGGGGTCTGCTGCCGCTGTCAACCGCATGGGCTATGCCCGGTGGCGACCACCGGCGGTGGCGAGGGGGTGGGAGGAGGAGGATGGGGTCGAAGTAGGGTTTTCTATTCACCTTCGGAGTCACCAAGGAGAGCGATCCGGGAGGCCAAAGGAAAGTCTGTATCTCATTTCCTTCTCTCAGATTTTGATAGGACAATTGCATCGATTTGCAGGAGGAGGCAGAAGGAGGGGAGGCTCCATCGTCACCCAAGAGCGAGTTGGCGACCGAGAACTCATTGGAGGACGACAACTCGTCGAATGCAGCTGCCAAGGTATAGTTTTTATTCTTTTTTTAGAGAGGAAGGCTGGAGTTTTTGTTCATACTTTATCAATATGTCTTTAGAAAGCAATGCTTCAAACAACATTGGGGGCACTCCACACCACACATACTAGACATTAACATTACAACCAGACTAGCTAACACATTGTCACAAAATGTTGGCCTCTTTGTCGAGGCAATCCATCTCCAGCGCTACTCCCTCCGCTCCAATAAATAAGGCATATATTATTTTCAAAATCTCAAGCTAAGTAGAGTTTAACCAAACTTCTAAAAAATTATCAACAACCACAATATTATAATTTTGTGTGGTATATATTAACGGGGTTTTGTAAAAACTTAGTCGAACTTAACGTAGTTTGACTTTCTAAAAGAATATAAGCTTTATTCAGTGAAATGAAGGTAGTATTTCACATATTGGCCCCTACTGCTTCGCTAGCATGACACCTTTCTTTCGCCCCCAACAATTATGTAAGTTCTGGATCACTCACCCGAGGGAACCTGTAGCTTCTACCGGCAACAAAAAAAAGATGTCCACACCCCTGAAGTAGACACCCTTCTTAAGTGATTCCATTCATCGGAACCTTCTGGGCCACCTTCTTTGGATTTAGTAGTACATGTTCTCTTCTTAATTGATTCCATTCATCGGCAAGATTGCGAACCGGTTCAGCTCCGACAGAGACCCTACTGAAAGAGCATGCATCTTCATATTACGAGGGACATTACAGCTCCACAATTTGAGCCACCCTTGTGGGATTCAGTGGAATAAGATGTCGATCCACCATTCTTGTCCATGACAAAAAAAAAAAAACCCATCATATCTCCTCTCTTTGTATGCAGTTTTGACCGATAAAATACCATTTGCCATACTAGTCTTCTCCTTCCCATTCCCCAATTCTAATCTTCAGAATATCATTCGCAACATTTTCAAAGAAGACCTCATTTACATCTTCTCACAGCTGACCTAGTGGACCTTTTTTTGTCCATTGCTAGATCCCCACCAGAATCTAGATATAATAGAGGTGAGTTGCTTACATAGAATTTTAGAGAAAACAAAACAACTCATAGTATATGCTGGAACAACATGCAGGACTGGTTTCACTAGAATTCTCTTACTACCAGATTTTGATATACCTTGCAACCCTGCATCTTATACCAACCATGGTGGCCAGCCAAAATACTTTTCGTTTTGGGCTTCAACTTCAGTTTCTTTATAAAAACTACTTCTGAGTATACTTAAGCTGAACAACACCTAATACGTGCTTGCTGCTTTTTTTTTTTGAACCTTCTCAGGGTGGTGACAACAACAAAGGAAGTAGTGAGAAAACAAATCCTGAAGAAGGCGTTGCAACGCAACCGCCGTCTGGAGATGCTTCGAAAGCAACCACATTTATATTCCCCGTCTCTTGGGTCCTTGCAGTTGCACTGCCTCTGGTTATGCATGTATAGATTCCTTCAATTTCAATCATGTTAATACTTTAGAGGGTATGTTGCATTTAAGAAAAGCGGGGACAGAGCCTCAATCTTTCAGTTGAAACAAGTAGTCTGGTTAATTAAAGAACATTTGGATGAAAACAAAGATTACCTACCAACAACAGTACAACCGACCTTCACATGAAAAAGACCTCGAAGGTAGCTTTGACTGCAAAACAATTTGCGAGATATCAAAAGGCCTATCGGACATGAAGAATCGGCTACCAAAACCCATGTAGAACCCTGCTCAATTTTCCACTATCCTCGTTGCCAAACATATTTTCCGGCCAAATGGATCCAATTTAGCCGTTGTGGCATCCACGCGTGACAAGCCCACGTCAGGCCCCACTCCAAAGTTAGTGCGAATACAATGCCTCGAAGAGGACCTGTGACTCATGAAATGTTGTTTGCTTTTAAAGAGGGAACAATGGTTTTTGCTGGAACTTCCATGACACGAGGAGAGAGAGCCAACAATCACCAATGTCTTCAACAAGGTTTGTAACGCCTACATGCATTGTTCGTCCCTTTTTTCGAGCATGTTTGTCCGTCTCTTCAAGTTCCCATCATGGCCTCCCTGATGCACCGACCACCTCGAATGAAGTCTTTCCTATAATTTCCACTAGACATGTCGCTGAACTAGACCTACAAACAAGGTGCTAGAGCAACACTACTTATTCACACATGAACATGTCACCTTGTACCCTTGGTCTCGAAGACAATACATAAGAAAAATGGCCGAGGAAGCCTAACAAGTAGCGCAATACAAGATAGATAACAAGCTTTTTAGGACGCGCCCCCCGCGCACCCTAGAGGGACCCAGTTAGGGCTTGTCGTGGCTATGCATTTATCTAGGTCCATTTTCTCGTCCATAGATCATCGTCGATATATGCTACTAATAACAAATGAAGAACATCGAATAACGGGAAAAAATAGGAATTGATAAGATGAATAATAGATGTATTTATTTGTTTCATTATGTATTTCTTCTATTCAATGGGATTTACATATTTACTAGAACTCTAGAGATCATCGTCTACTACAAATTTACATTCCTCCTTGTACTTCTATATATACCCCACGAGAGTCATCACAATAAACATATATTAAGCTCTATATTTTCTACACGTCTATCAATGGCCGCAGCTGAGATCTTGGGCAATGCGCTAGAGCTCTGGCGCAAGGGCGGCTCTCGCCAGTACACTTCTGGAGCTAGAAGACACGGCTCCTCAATATAAATATTGGACAAAAACATATAGCAGAATATAAATATAACCATGAATTTCAGCCAGTTTTTGTTTTTTCTCCTCCAAATCAAATTGGACAGAGGCTTTAAGGAAAATTGCAACACATAAACTCATTTTACCTTGTAAATTAATGGGTCGATGAAGTTCCAAAATCGTACAGCTGCTGCTGCTTGCTGTTGTTGCTCCCTGCCACTACCCTTCCTTTGTTGCTGCCACTTCTGCTTTGCTGCCTCTACTTGTCATCATTCCTTGCCGCTGCTTGCCTCCCAGCCACCGGCTAGCTAGCCCATCGCCTATGCTTTCTTCCACGCGCCACCAGAAACATAAGAGACGAGAGCTCGCATCTACAACCGCGTCCCTCCAAAAAGATTTGGGGTGCGTCGGATAAAAAAACGTTCCCAACCACGCGCCCCAAAGCCACTTTTTGTCCGGCGCGGTCCGATACAGTGTCCAGTGCCCCAAGCCCATCCCGGCTACATAGGGAACGCTCTGGGCACGCCGGACACAACGAAAAGCGAGGCGAAAAGACGCGGGCCTGACGCGGTTCGGAAGCCTAAAACCCCGTCCCCTACCTTTCGTCAAACGACGTTAATGGCGTCCCAGATTTCCTAGGCGACGCAGGGACGCGTCTCGTCGTGCATGGCTGCATGGCCGTCCGAGCCGGCGTTTATTGCATCCAACGACCCGCTGCCGCTTCGCCTGTCGCAACTATACATTAAGAGCGTCCCTGCGGTTCTTGTTCATCCCAATATTTCGCCGCTCCCAAATCTTCTTCTCGCCGCTCCAACCGCAACCCAATGTCATCGTCCTCCCGCAAGATCGCCACGGCGAACGGCTTCGGCCGCGGCAGCCTCACCGTGCCGGAGGCGTGGGCGCTGTACCGCGCGGGATATCCCGTCCCGCCGGATATGCGTCTGCCAAGCAGCGGCGGGTGGAGGATGGCCTCAACGGCATAGGCATCCCGCCGCCGCCGTCGCCAGGCACGGAGCCTTGGAGGGAATCCATCAGGGCCCGATGGTCTGCACTCACCGCCGACGAGCGGACCGATCCGACCTGGGCGGCCACCGGCAACGACGCCTGGTTGGTCGCCTACTTCCAGGCGCAACACGACATGGAGATGAACAGCACCACCGGCCTTGTCGGCCGGCCGAATTGCTGGAACATGGACGGCCGCGTCCTGTTTTGGGGCGTTCCGGGGCGCACCGTGGAGAACATCATCGACGGCATCCACAACGGCGCTCCAAGGTTGGAGGCGCCATCCTCACCGCCACCGTCTCCTGCAGAGTGCAGCGCGCTGGCAGCCGAGGAGCCGAGGAGGACGTACTCGTCCTCCTCCAACTCTTCCCCGTCAGGGCCGGCCCGATCAACGCCATCCCTGTCGCACCGCTCCGCGCCCTACACCGTCCCCAAGCGCGAGGTGAAGGAGGAGCCGGAGTTCGTGACGATGCCCGTCAATCCGAGGCGCGGCGGCAGCAGCAGCCGACAACAGCAAAGGCGTGGCGGCGGCGCCCTCCTCATCCCGAAGCCGGAGGTGAAGGAGGAGCAGGACGACGAGGCAGCGGCGAAAGCGGCGCTGCGCAGAGTACGAGCGGCGAAGCGGTTCATCGCGGCGGTGGCGGCCGGACTGCCCAGGGCTGTGAGCGGCGTGCGTGACGTTGCTGAACGACAAGCACGCTTGGAGGGGCGACCTCGACAGGGCGATCGCCATGTCCATCCGCGACACCGGGAAGCAACTCGTGGACCTCACCGACAACAGCGAGGCTGGACCAAGCGGCCTGGTGAAAGACGAGCGCGTCAAGCAGGAGGTCGTCACCGACGACATGTACAACTTCCACCAGTACTACGACGTCTCTGGCCGCCGGCAGTACTTCTAGATTAGGGTTTAGTTTAAATTTAATCGAATTTCGTTCAAATTTATGTAATATATAGCAAGTTTGGATGAATTCGCTCAAGTTTTAAATTTCTGAAATTTTGTTTGGGGGGCGCGGCTGGGTAGCGACGTCTCCCAAACGCGACACGAACAAAACACGTCCCCCAAACGCGACACAAATAAAACACATCCTCCAAACGCTCGATCCGGCACCGTTTGGGGAACGGTTTGGGGGACGCGATTGGAGATGCTCTTATGCCAGATTTTAGTTCGACGAAGGAATGATCACCTTGTTCTTCATATATAGTTCAAGCTATCCCTAAAGTGCAATAGCAACCTTGAGAATATGCCCTCTTCTCAGTAATTATGTCCCTGTAAAACTAATCCTTTTCACCCCCAATATTTTTATTTTGAAACATACACCATTGCTTTCTTTCTAATGTACATAAAAAAAATCGCAACACAAATAGATTATCAGGTCACGGAAAAAGGCATGTGCGTTTCATTTTCAGAACAAAGCATGCACCTTAGCTTGGTAATAGCTGAATTAAGTATATTTCTTTTCATGATCCAAGAAACCCAGGGCTGGGCCTATACAACAACCTCATATCTGAAGAAATGGATTTACTGCTTTTCCCATGCATTAAGAATCTACATAAATCTATTATGAGAACACGCATAAAAGAATTCAGTAAGGATGCATCTCTTACAATTATAGTAGCCATGGTATAGTAAGATCAGAATGTTTAAGATCAAGGAAAGGGAATGACTACAAGAAAATCTGAGGGAAAATGCGAACTATTTAAAGGCTTAAGCTATAAATTTCACTCTCTGTTTATACAATGCGCTTGTCTATGATTTGCCACAGATAAAGACACTCTTACCTGACACAAATGACAACCTCAAATCCATTGGGTCACTTTGGTTGCATGAGAATGATCACAAAATGTAAAAATAGTAGTAAACCTGCATATCAAGGGAAGATTCTCATATCAGACAACAAAAGAGAAAATAGTTTCATATCCATACAGCAGTATGAAGCCAGTATACATAAAGATATACAATTTTTTTAGCTAAATTAGTACTATGCGCAACCTAATATACCTGTCAAAATTTATGAATAGTAGAAAGCAGATATGTTACTTGGACAGCCTCCCCAGCATCGTCGCTCCAGCCTCTTCCCTTGGGAGCCTCCAACTTACTATTGCAAGCACAAAAGAGTAACAAAAGGCCATCAGTTCATCCCTGAATTATGGGGGAAGAAAAAAAAAGGCCCAATCAACTACTACTGCATTATATTCAGTATTACAATGACACAGTAACACACATTTGCATGGCTGGACATAGATAAGCAAACATTTAGACGTGTTAGCACCTTTACATACTCAGCCGACCAACACACTTGTGCTTGATTTCTTCAATTTTATATGCACTTTTATTTAGTGAAAAAATTATTTCTCACAACAAAAGTGTAAAGCTCGACAATGGCTCAATGAGCATGTAGGACCACTCGGGTACGCAATGTCTCTCTGGGAGTCCATGCTTGATAGCCACCAGATGTCACCTGAGGCTTTCAGAGCCTGCAATAGAGAATGGGACTTTAGTTCTACAATAGACTTATTGGATGAATTTATAATTTCCTAACACCTTTACATCTGATGATGCAACAAAAGGTTAAATCAACGAATACACACTGCAATGCATTGGGCGTCTAGAATCCACAAAGACAAAACAACACTAATCATTGAACAGTCAACCATCTGCCTAGTTCAGGAGACGCTGTTTTCCAATAAAATAAATCACCATCCATGAGGTACCTCTGTATCATATATTCTCCACCGCTTCAAGATAACCCAATATCAAATTATGTGTTTCAACAACTTATTTTATCAATGAGCGGTTAATTAATCGGAAGATGCAATATTTGACTAACCACTATGACTTTTCAAAGTTCCACAATACTCGTGGCAAACCAACACTAAAATGCACATCTATAACATCTAAATTGGAGCAACCCACTAAGATTAATTTTCTCAACATGCAAGATGACCTCATCAAGCATCATTGAGCAATCATATCATGCCACCTAAGAAAATCTACCACATGATAAAAAAAGACTAAATAGGTCATCCCACTAGCACCCATAACATATTGATTATTCGGTTTTGCTCTGTCTAAGTCACTTACAAAAAAATGCATGAGTTGTAGTTTTCTGTTAAAAGATTATCATTGCACTTTTCTGCTAGAAATGTGCAACTGGACAAAATTGCACTTTTCCACTAAGAGTAATTCTCTCAACATGCAAGATGTCCACCTCATCAAGCATCATTGAGCAATCATATCATGCCACCTAAGAATATCTACCACATGCTGAGAAAAAGACTAAATACGTCATCCCACTAGCACCCATAGCATATTTATTATTCGGTTTTGCTATGTCTCAGTTAGCTGAGATTTTTTTAAATCTAAGTCATTTTTTTGCTAGAAATGTGCAACTGGACAAAGCAACTGCAGTTGCACTTTTCTAAGGTGACTTAGACTTAAGAAAATCTCAGTCAACTGAAACATAGACACACCCTTGATATTAACCCACTAAGGAAACCAGCCTGACGGTTTCTCTTCTGCACTAATCTCGCAAATTTCCTTATTTTCCAACGACAATTTTAGAGCTTGCTGCCTTAAAAAAACGCTTCCACTTCTATTGTTTAGTAGCTCAGAAATTAAAACGGCTGACGTATAATCTCCACAACTTTAAGCACAATATTACCTCACCACTGACTTCCTAGAGCCTTTCCACCCCTCAGGTACTCGTCGCTTTGCTTACCAACTACACCTTACCAGAGTCCATGCCTCCTCCGCTGCAAGACAGTCAGTTGTCTCTCATCAGGCCTCTTCATCTCCTGGTTTAAAAAATCCTCTGCGCAATTACAGGTGAAACGTCGCCATGGTGATTAGAAAGAGCAGCAGCATCGTGGCGTCGACATGTTTCATGGTGTACTGTAGTGAAGAGAGACATCTGCATTTGTGACATCCTGGCCTAGGGCTTAATAGGATTGATAGGATACTCATACCAACAAGTTGCAACTTCTTTTCCGGAACCTCATCAGCAAAGAACTCAGAGGTTAAGTGTTGGTCTGTGGGGCTAGTCTAGAGATCCTAGAGAGCTGCCAGGGGTAACAGGCCCGGCCGGGGGGTGGTCGGGGTGTTACAGCATTGCTCAAACGAGGAGAAACACTGGTGGCCTGGATGAAGAAGTCTGTTCGTTTCTACTGCGAGATGCTATTGCTAATTTGATTTTCTCTATATATTTCATCAACGGTGTTACCGATGCACTTGGGGAAGGTGGTGCTATCATCTATCGATATACTAATTTTCCTACATTTGCTTTGCTTGCAGGATTGGATAAATTATTCATGGGTTCTCCTAGGTCTGTACACTAAACCTTAAGTTCGTATGGCAATTTGCTGCATAAAACCATATCAGAATTTCTCATCAGATTCCAACAGGGCCGTCACCCTGAATTTATGTTCTTTCATTTTGATTGGTACGGAATAGTCTGGCGGAACTTTTTCTCTGACGGTCTCTGTTTATTATTGGGAGTCGCCTGCTCGGCCTACGGCTGCTAATGCGCCAAACTGAACCAAACTCCACTACTACAAATTATCTTTAAATCCTGATCAGATTGGTGCGACATTCCCCTTCGTGGCTTCAAGATATTTGAGCAGGGAGATGCAGACTTCGGAGCAACTAGATGATACCATTGGGGCTTCCCATGAAATGTGTATCTTATTCTATTTATTGCAGAAGCGGTACTAAAACATTTAGAAGTTAATGCTTGACTCAATTACACTCATATACGTTGATCAACTGATCAAGTCAGCATGGTTCAAGAAAATACACTATGTTCATCACGGCCTTTAATTTCTGTTGATTATTTATCTTCCTGGTTTCCCTGCATAAGTTGGAGTTATTTTGCAGATTACAATGAAGTGGGACTATCCATATAATAATGTAGTGAGTCCACACATTTATATGTATTCTCTGAACACAAATTTCAACTACCCCACATACAACTGCACAATCTCATGAACACCTTACAGATGGAAGTGTATGAGGTTCGTTTAGAGTACACGCATCTACCCACCTATTGTTTCTTCTGCCAAATATATGCTACCTTCATTTCATTGGGAGCATGTATAGGATTTCATGGGTGTTTCTCTAGCAGGTTCTAAAAAATTACAGCAAGGGCTTTCTGCTGTGACTACAATCATAATTGGAAATAATTTATATTTCCATTTTACTAATTATTTAGAATATTATTTGTATGATAAATCATTTTTTACAATATGTCCCGCAGCAAGGCCCGGGCTATTATCTAGTTGATATCAATTCCGGCCACAATTAACTGTTCCCAGAGCCACAATTAACGAGTGGCGAGCCGCCACGGTCGTCCTCTCCACAGAAGCGCTGAGAGCAAATGGGAGGAGAAATGACACAATTGCCTCTGGGGGTATGCAAAATAATGGGGGCAGCCACCGCGCGTTACTGTTTAGACGCACACACACAGACGCGCACGTACCTACTGTCGCTGATGTCCAGGCCCCGCGGAAAGCAGGCCCACTTGTTAGTGGCTGGGCGGGAAGAGAACCAGAAAAGGACCGGCGATGAGAAAGTACTTCATCAAGTCGCGGAAAACTAAAGGCCACTCGAAGTCGAAGCGTTGACTGACGTGAGTCAACGACCTATGCATTTGTGGATCATATGGAAGCTGTGCCCGCACTCTCTCGTGGACTCGTGTGGTTTATATTAAGCCTTAGCCCCCACCATAAGTTACACAGCCCGTACCCGTAGAGTGGAGAGAGCAAGTGTAGACTGTAGAGGGATCCGAGATGGTGCAGCAATATGCTTTGTCTTTCAGCAAGCTTCTCTTGATGGCTTTCCTGGTCATCTGTGCTTTCTTGGCGGCCTCCGTGCAAGGAGGTACCGTACAATACCATGCATCTGTGGAAGAAGCACAATATATATACCTCTCATGCATCTCACGTGCTTCATTCAGTTTAGTTACTACAGTCGCATCGCATGCATGCCTTCTCTGGGTTTTAGGGCCACTTCTTTTGGGCTTATGCTTATAGAGAAGCCAACTTATAGATTTCGGTGGGGAGAAACTCCAGTGGGGAGAAGCTCCTAGAAACACTTCGTCCCCTTCTTTTGGGCTTATGAAATCTAGACTTGTTTGTTGTGCAATGTCTGTGCTGCCCCTAAATACACACCATTAGAAAAGCAATTATTATACAACAGGTTAGCCTCCAAACAGCACATGAAAAGTTCATCATGTTCTTCCAAATACACAGTGAAGGAACAATTCGTTCCCTTCTTGCAAAAAACGAGGAAGGCAAGAGGGCGGGCGGGGAGGCCGGCCTGACGAGTGGTGGAGCGCGAGGCGGCTGCGCGGAGCGGCGCTAGCGGCGGGCGGGGAGCAGCGCGGCGGCGATGGTGCGGCGCGGGGGCAGGGCTGCCGGGGCGCGCGCGGCGCTAGCGGCGGGGGCGGGGGCGGCGCGGCGGTGGTGGGCGGCGGGGAGCCGCGGCGGCGGCTGCGGGGGGGGGGAGGCAACGCCGGCGGGAGCAGCGGCGACCGCTTCCAGTTTTCTCGATGCGGGAGAGGGTGCTCGATGGATTTTTTTCGTGGTCAACCGTTTTCTCACGTGGAGGGGCAATCTGTCGTAAATTATACCGAACTAGAGGGCAAGTTGACGTACCGGTTCGGTTCTCTCAGGCAGAAGCTCGGGAAACTGCTCCCCATCAGTTTTTGAATTGCACTAAAAGTTGACTTCTCGGTGGAAATAAGCCCAGATTAAGCCAGAGAGTTCTTTTGGGCTTCTCCTGTTTGACACCTAGAAGCAGCTCTAGAAGCCCAAAAGAAGTGGCCCTTATTCCTTTACCGCACATACATCTAGCTAATGGAATTTGGCCTAGTCCCTTTAGTGTGCACCCAGCGTAAGGTCGCCTTTAGCTAATCCATCCTTGCACCCGGGCCACGGCGACACTTACACTGGCCGCGGCTGCAAGCATAGGTACGGTTGCGCCCCATCACGGGTCCCACCACTGCCTAAGGTGCCACCTCCTGCAGCGCCATAAGTTCCCAAGGAAATCTTTTAGATTACCAGCTACCACTCTCGTATACCAGACGGCGGCAGCATGAACAAAATACGTTGCTGGGGAAATAAATGTGGGTGGTTTTGAACTAGACCTGAAAGGTTTTACTTCTCAGTCTCTTTGAAACATAGTACTGTACTTCTTCTGTTTGTAAGTTCGTCTAAACTTAGACAAATTTCCAACATCCTTTTATAAAGGGATGAAGTATTATACATATTTAATTTTAATTTCATGTTGATTATTCCTTGTAACGTGTAAGAGACCTCCTAAGATGTATAAAGAAAGGTGGAATAGATGATGATTTGTTGTATTACAACACAAATCTAGAAGGAAAAGGAGAGGATTACGACCTCCGGACGCTCGTCCGTCCGATGTTATCGATCGTGCGGGGCTGATGGCATTTTCGATGAGGTGACGCTAACAGACACGGAGCGACCATTTACGACCGTGTGGCGAAAAATATGTCTACACCCAAGACCAGTGGCTGGGGCCCACCAGGGTCAACCGTCGTGGTAAACCGATGGTGACCATCGACGACGACGGCGCTAGGGCATGCGTGCGTTCGACGCACTGGTCCAAGGCAGACCGAATGGTGGCGGCGTCGAACCCGATTGGTCGCCGGAGACGCGTCGGCGACCATTGCCGACGGCCGCGCGGACGGTTGTGTGACGCGGAGCCGGTACAGAGCGAGAGGGAGAAGATAGAGGGAGAAGGGGGAACTGGGAGCTCACCGGCAACACCTTGGAGGTCACGGCGAGGCGGGAGGTGGCCGGAATCGACGAGGATGCCGACGACTGGTGGCGGAGACGGCGATCTCGATTCGCCTGATTGGCGGCGTCCTGAGGAAGAAGGAAGAAGGCGTCCTGATTCGTCTCGATGCTTGTTCTGCTTGGCGTGAAGGAAGAATGCGACGAGGAGGAGCTCCGGCGGCAGGCGATCCTTCGGGAGGCGGGCACGAGCAACGGCCGGAGCTAGGGTTTGCGTCCCTTTAGTCCCGGTTGGTGCACCAATCAGAAGTAAAGGTCTTTTTTATGGTTTTGTTTCCCAAGCTCTTAAGTATTATGCAAAGTGTTAGAATATGAATTTCGATAACTTCTGCATAATTTGAAATCTGATAAAACTTTCAACATGAAAAGTGTTTGAATTTGAAAAAGTAACCCAAAACTATTTTCTGTTTTCTAAAATAATTGTTCTAACTAGCCAAACTATTAACCATTTTGCTATTTTCAATTAAAAATGCATTAACTCATATCTTTTGCACAATTTGTAATCTGACGAAACTTTCAACATGAAAAGTGTTTGAATTTGAAAAAGTAACCCAAAATCATTTTCTGTTTTCTAAAATAATAACTAGCCAAACAATAACCATTTTGTCATTTTCAATTAAAAATGCATTAGCTCATATCTTTTGCATACTTTTGAATCTGGCAAAACTTTCAACATGAAAAGTGTTTTATTTTGGAAAAGTAATCCAAAATCATTTTCTGTTTTCTAAAATAAATGTTTTAACTAGCCAAAATATTAACCATTTTGCCATTTTCAATTAAAAATGCATCAACTCATATCTTTTGCATACTTTCTAGGGACAAAATAAGTACGAGAAGGATGGCTTCGTAGTGGATGATGCCGATGAAGATGATGAGGAGGAGGAAGATGAAGCCAGAGCTGGTGGTGAGCAAAGGAGGGAAAAAACGAGTACGAGAAGGGTGGCTTCATAGTGGATGATGTCGATGAAGATGAGGAGCAGGAAGAAGAGGAAGCCAAAGCTGGTTGTGAGCAGAGGAGGGACAAAACGAATACGAGAGGGGTGCCTTCATAGTGGATGATGCCGATGAAGATGAGTAGGAGGAGGAAGAAGAGGAAGCCAGAGCTGGTTGTGAGCAGAGGAGGGACAAAACGAGTACGAGAATGTTCTTAGGGTTCAAAAAAAAATGTTTGTGAGACGTAAAAATGTATGTACCGTTCAAAAATATCGCGAGGTTTTAAAAAGTCCGCGAGCCTTTACAATGTTCTTATGATTCAAATAATAAGAGGTTAAAAAAATTGTTCACGAGATTCAAAAAGTGTCGATGTTATTCAAAAAATCATGAGGTTTCAAAAATATTCGCGAGCCTTTAAAATGTTCGTGTTGTTCAATGTTTTTTGCGAGGTATAGAAAATTGCTCACGATGTTGAAAAATTATTCGTATAATTCAAAAAAGATGTCAGCTATAAAAATGCTCGCGGGACTTTAAAAGTTTCATTTGGTCCACAAAATTGTTTATGAGCTTTTAAAAAGGGTTCAAAAAAATTATATAGTTCGGAAAAATTGATCGCTAGTTTTAAAAAAGCATTCGTGTTATAGAAAAACTATTTGTGCAACTCAAAATAATGTTCAAGAGGTTCAATATAAATATCCATGAGGTTACAAAAATTAATGTTCATGTATTAGATATTCTTTTAATATCAATATGGAAAGGTAAAGTAAAAAATAGAGAAAATGAATCTAAAATAAAAAAATATTCATATGAGTTTACGCACTACAATATTTGTTCACGAGGTCCAAATCATGATCATATATGTGTTATCACCGGATTTTGGCCAGATCAGGAGATGGGCCGTAAGTGAAGATGGGCTTGAAGAATATACACGTGGAGCATCTTTGAAGCGGTCTTGCGCAAAGAGTTTGGGCTTAATTGCCCGTGTATGTAATATAGTAGATCGCATTTTAGTTTAGATAAAAGATAGAGTTTAACCCGTGCACGGTTAGGTGCACGTCCAAATTAGAAAGTCCCTTGGACTATAAATATGTATCTAGGGTTATCGAAAAAGGAGGACAATCACGTTCACAACAAACACAAATCAAGCGCATCGCCACCCCTTCTTTCGAGGGTTTCTCCCGGGTAAGCATCATGCTGCCTAGATCGCATCTTGCGATCTAGGCAGCACAACGTTTATTCGTTTACCGTGTGTTGCTCATACTGAAGCGTTGTTGAAGGCGAGTAGCACTATTTATCGTAGATGTTTTGGGGTTTGCATAGATGCTTTTCTTGCGCATATCTGCTTAGCTGTGCCGTCCCTCAATATCTAGCTGCCCTTACACCTATCTAGGTGTAAGGGCAGCATCTTGCTTGTTCGTTACTTAGTAGATCCGATCTGTTATAGTTGCTCCTTGTTCTTCAAGGATTAGTTTAACTAGATTTTAATATGCGCCTTGGCGCACAATCCCGTGAGACACGTTGTAGGTGAAAAAATGATAATAAACCTTCTTAGTGAAACAAACATTTATGTACAACCAAGGAATGGGAGGAAAATATATTATAGCAACTAACATTTGGTGATTCTTCCAAGAGCGACAAAAGCAAGGAAGGAACGCTAAAATCATCATATACATAGAAAATGCATTGTCGCAGCATGGTCTTTAGAAGTCACGGCAGAAAGGAAATGTAAATCTAATTAGGGCTTGCATCAGCAAGAGTTAACACCGCTGCAAATGAGAAGATAAATTAACCAATAGTCAATTGGGAGTCGAGACGACAAAAGTAAAAGACTAATTCATGTTCAATACATCAAAGCGGCACGCATGTACCTTGGTGTTACAACGTACTGGTGACATACTGATTCATCTCGCCGACACTTCAGTTTTCACTCCTACCTCCACTCTGCAGGCAAGTAACGTTGTACCATCATTGAATCATAAACCTAGTGTACTTCTCATATGTAAGCTTTTGAGAGCTGGATCTATTTACGTTCTTTTAATTATTCAACTACATCTTTATTTGTTATATCTCGTTACAAACAGAAAAATAGAGTGATCTCCTTACAGACAACATGTGGACATTTATTTAAGTGTGAATGCCAATAACTTTAAAGTTTACAAAAATATTCAAACTATTCAACTACTGGGAATTCGGCAGTTCATGGCATGCCATACCATCTGTATTGAATAATGAAGTTACGTGGCATCGACCAAGAAAATAGTAGCTATTCTATTACGGATTGAAGTTATACTACTTACTGCCATTAACTACGCATACACTAAAATAACCGTGGCTATTCATATGTTTTCTACACGCTTAATGTGAAGAGAGATAATTTTTAGATTTCTTACTTCATTTAGCAGAGTAGTTGTCTTATGTAGAAGGCAACGCGGCCGCCGGAGTCATGCATATCGCAGTTGTCGTCACGTATGCCGGCTGCCGGCCTATACAGTTCTGGGAGCTAATTTTGTGCAGCCCTGGCAGAAATAAAGATGGTTTAGCATATTCAAATTGAAGGATATTACAGTACAAGCTCAGTTCCTAATTTTACTTCGGAATCAAAATCTTCAAAAATGAACATAAAACTTGGTCATTTATACATTGATTACTGAAAATAAACGGGTGAGGATTTAATTAAAAGATTGCTTACATATGACCTTTCAACAAAACAAAGCTATCGTCAACCACAATTGAAGGGCGTCTAAAACTCTCAAAGATAAGAATTAAAGCTGCTTACAAAGGCTATCACCTACGGAATAAAACTATAGTGTGTTACCAGGGACATTTCTAAGAGACACGTCAGAAATCATTGATCAACATTATTTTGAATTAAAGATAGCCATACATGAGAGTATAAACTCTATGAGCAACAACCAGCACTCGCTATGAAGGGAAAGGTTTCACGAATTCATACCATCAACTAATTATTTTAGCAGTCTGCTACCTCTCAAAATATCAGAAAACTGTACACAGGAGAAAATAGATATTGCATAGGCAGCTGCACTTACAGCTCGGCCAAACCTCTGCCGTACCAACACTCCACTAATTAGCAATTTCTGCAGGTTTGTTAACCATCACAAATTTTGTATCAATCAATTATGTTAGCAGTACTCTTCCGCTTAAAATGTAAAAAAAAACTGCAGATAAGATTGATAGTACATAGGTAGCCGCACTTACACTTAGCTGCCCCAAATTTCTGCTCTGCCTGTATCATCCTCCCTTTCCAATATTGGTAACTGACCATATGTATATATCTTCGTATTTCACCAATGAGAAGAACTATCAGCAAAGAAGGAGAGCACATCAGTGTCGGATTATAAAGCACGGAAGCATCACCAAATCAAGCAAAGCACATAAGCATAGAAAGAGGGGGAAGCTCCAGACCCACCCCTTATAATATAGGAGAGGTATTTAGCATATATTCTGAAACTTGGTTGTTGTATGATGGTATATGATGGTATCTTTCGGTGTGCTCTCTTGCCGGACATGTTCCTTTTTTCTTTAAGAGTTCGGGAACTGTTGATTGCTTCGTTTGATGTTGGTAAAACACTACGGTAACCATCATTAATATGACATCATACTCAGCAATACAAAGAATGTAGGAAAAATTATATATTATACATAGCAGCGGCCGTTTAAGTTTAGATCAAAGCATATTGTTTCACTACATAATTACATGTATGAGCCTTCAGGCTACATGGTTTTCTACTACGGTATGTATAAACCATGACAATGCTTATTATACATATAATGATTTTTTTAAAAAGGATACTCATTGCAAAGTACGATTGAGGATCTATAGCAAGAACAATATTTGCAAGGCCACGTTGCTACCTTGTAATCGAAAGTACAGGAAGTCAGGTTCCAAACTTGTTTGTTCCTATCTACTTCAAGGGCAATATGCCCTTGTCTGTTGCAGCAGAAATTTGAAAGATTTCACTGGTTCCAGACATAATTAGATGTGGAAATAAAGTGGTATTTCACGTGATGGGAATATGGGATGCATGACACCTACCAATGAAATCGAAAAGGAATTAGTGCAAGAACGGATGCAAATAGAAATAGTAGAACCAGGTTGTGTAATACAATGATAATAGCTATACAGATTAAACAGAGCATTCAACCATTAACTCTGCTGTAGCAACAGAGCATAAAAAAAAGTTTGCAGGAATAACTTTAGGGGTGCGTGTTCTCTAACTTTCACTGAAAATCTATTATAATTAAGCAGCAAGTGAAGAATGCAGAGGACTATTTTGTTTGCCGTAAGAAGAACACACATGGCTAAGTCGTTGCAAGGAAGTACAGAAACAATCGAGCAAGGAATGGCAAAAACAACATCGACACAAGTTGCATATGGGGACTGCTGCAGCAGGAACCTACTTCATATACACAGGCTAGTCACAAAAGGAACGAAATGGTCAGTGTACTGTTGGAAGTATCTACTTTCTATACATTGGCGATATGTTAACTTCTGTTTATAGAGATCGAATCTGATAGGTTGAGATCGCCACCACCCTAGTTGTCAGACTCTAGGAGATGCAGTATGCAGAGGAGATAAAAGGACATCCACAAGGGAAAGAAGACATCGTGAATCAGGACAAATATTTCACAAGTGCATGAGTCCAAGATGAAATCTAAGATGTGCTCCGACCTTTTAGTAGTTATGCATGTGGCCTGTCGCTGACTTGCATACTAAGCATCATTCTCATGAAACATGCAGACTACATGTGGACCAATGCACCAAGAAAGGAAAATCAAGCTAGCAAATGAAAAGAGGACAGTGGTATCCATTTACCATGTTCGAGTACCATGGTCTAGCAAATTGGGCTGCGCAGGCAGCTGAAAAATAGGTAGGAACACATGATGACCATGAACCAAATAGAAATTCAGTTTCTAGTCACCAAAGACAACAACAACAACAAAAGATTTCATGTCAGATAAGCTTAGGCCTTGATCAACATGTAAGCACCAAACCTAAATGGGAAGTTAATTCAATGGGTACATCCCGTGATCTAAGGCACGGCATTTACAATTATAAAATTAATGAAACAGAACATTCCACAATTTTGCAACGGAATAAAGACAAATGTGGGCATATGCATTTATTCTCTACATCTCAGTAATCTTTCAGGGCGAGAATATCCTAACTTATATTATGTTTTCCTAATGCAATGACCCAGTTTGAAAACTGCATATGCACATCCAACAGTATTTGGTAACCTTATCGGTTGTTATTACCCCTATATAAAAACTGTACCAACATAAGATAAATATAGACAGAATAAAAAAGAACAGAGGCACTTACATGCATAGTACACAAATGGGATCATGAGAGAAGTAGGCCTAGCATCAGGATAATGCTCTTGCCGTAAAATGAAAAGGCCAATAGCAATATTATTTTCTAGCTGTCAACACTATCAAGAAGAGAGATAGGTAATTAGTCGATTTTCTGAGAAAGTAGCATTCAATAATTGAAGATAGTAAAAAAATAAGAGAACATACACCAACAAACGATAGCTTTGTAAACTATTCTATTTATGATTAGTGGTGTTAAGAGAATATGGTACACAGAAATTCAAATTGACAACCAAACCAAAACTTTTCTTGGACCTCTAGGATGGCAGAATGTACTAATTACCTAGTCAATGATTTGATTATAATGCTCGTTTCATGAAGGACGGGTCCAGCAAATAGAATGCATTTGGCGGTGCTCAAACCTCGGTCGCGCAAGGTTGAATCTAGCAACCTCTTCTCGTCCAGTTCTGTGGCACAACCAAACTCGTCCAACTGCTGGTGTCACATATCACCATGTTTGTTTTCTTCACACCGTCATTTTAGGCGCATCTTATAGAAGACGTCTGTTCTCGCATGCATCTACACCAAACATGGGCAACACGAAAAAAGGTAATGAATTATCCAACATGCAGTTATGGATTTTCATATCAGCCCAGTGTGAAATAAAGCCTACTCTAGGGTAAAAAACAGATGAAAATAAATAATCGGTAAGTAATTAAAGTTACCTTTATATGATTAGGAACATATTAGGCTCCTTTTTAGTACGCTAAAAATTAGTGATTATAACCCTGGATAAGTTCACAAATCCTGAAACAGAACAGAGAAGCATCCAAGTTTTAAGTTTCTGAACTGCGGGACTATGAATCAACCTCAACAACGGAGAACATAATTCTTACCTTCCGCTTGGTTTCAGGACAAGCATGCATTCATCAGTTTGGTCTGATAATAAAATTGTCTCAAGCAGAATACACGCAGCTAAATCGAAAACTTGGTTAGAGCATGAAATGGCGAGGAAAGTAGCCCTTTGCCTCTAGAGAATTATTGCAGAGAGGAGGGCCAAAATCTGCAAAGAAAGAAATGAAAAACCAAAGAATGTAAGCATTCTAATAAGCTCAAAACTGAGAAAATACTACAGGGCCCATTTGCATACAAAAAGAAGCTAATGTTGATATCATCAAAGCTGCATCGACAAATAGATTGGAAAGTATTATGTGAATAAGCCAACATGCAAACAATTTGCTTGTTGGTAAAATGCAGATCATGCAGATCTATTTGTAACTAAGCATGTTTGCTAGTACAATGAACAAATAATTATCATTCAATTTACTGGCAGCGGACACAATAGGCCTTTACTTAGCTACTCTACTGCTCAAGCACCACAATCTCACCAACCAACCAAGGCGCAAATACCTCTGCTGCCCAGAAACATCTAAGTAACGGAACTAATCGAGTGAGGCAGTGAAACATGCTCAAGTTGTGCTCCCCGTCGCAGGAAAGCAGCAGATCCAGTGTGTCATAAAACTATTAGAGAATACAGATATGTCCATGTTCCGGCAAGCAATACGATAGATTGCATACATTAGAATTGCTATAAATTATTAATGTCCAGGTTTAGCTATCCCTTTGCCCAAGTGTAGTGAAAGATCAATAAGATTAACTACACATGGAGTTCTTGTGCTGTATGACAAGCTGCCTGAGATCGATCAACCAAGCAGACAGAGAGCTAACCTCCACGAGAGGTATCACGTATTCGACTGGGCTTCAGGCAAACATGATCTCCATTATGAGGACCCCAGATTCACTCTGATTGTTCATCAATTTTCTGAGAAAAAGACAACCAAACAAAACGAAGATGTAAAAGAAGCAGAGGGAAAGAAGTTGTGTTCAAGTGGTAGTGCTCAACTGCTCCTGAATATAAAATCCTACTAACTATACCGATTCCAAGAGATAACATTCACATCAGCATTTTCGGCCTTCACATAAATAATGGGCTGCTTCCCTGTCTTTATATCCCAAATACATATATTTCCATCCATCGAACAAGAGGCAAAAATGTCGGCTTCTGTGGGACTCCAGTGCAAGAATATAATCATAATATTTGAGACAATCAACGTTTTTAGAGAACATAGGAGTAGATATATGATGCATCATTCAGTAAAATGCTTGCAGATCCTCAATGTTGCCGAATGTCCAACAAAAGGTTTTTTATACTCTTCCCAAGTGTTCGAAGATGGCTCCCAGAGGTGAATGGACTTGTTGCAATCGCCTGCGTCGGAGAATCACTAAACTGGTCTAGAATATATACCAAATTACACGGCATGTAAAATTCAGTGGGAACTCGCAGCCTCCAACATAAACACAGAAAACCTATTAGCCCACACTGAGTGCGATGAAGCAGAATTGTGAGAATTTCAAGATCATGTTTTATTGCAGCTTCTAATCCAGTACCAGCATTAGTCATGGTAAAAGCAGGAAGAATCTGTATAATGCCTCTTTTAGTGGTTCAGATTTCAGTTGTGTAGAATAAATAATCAAATGGAAGTATCTAGCCGCACAATTTACTGAAATTTTGACTCATATATGTTAAGATGGAAATTGGACAACAGCTTAATTGTACGTCCCCTCTAATGATTCTTGGTCATATATTTATTAATGAGCATATAATGGATGAAATAATATGAAGCCAAGGGAAATACATCCAAACCAAATCTGCCTCGCTATGCAGTGGCAAACATATCACGCACTAAGGATTAGACGGGGAGAGAAAAATGTGAGCAGAAGGGGAAGAGGAATAGAAGCCATCAGCACCTTATTTGGCATGGGCCAGTGAGGATGGATGTGCTGTGACGAGGTTGTCTGGCTGCATCGACCTGTACGAGTCGTCTCTGTGGCGCCTGCGTCCCGTCCCTTTCTCCTCTACGCCAGCAGCAGGACCAGCGGCCGCTTCCATGAATCTTGTCCCGCCCAAGGACAGCGCCCTGCTCGTGCCGCACGCTCGCGCCAAGGTCGGCGCTGCTCCGAGCCAGCCATGGAGACGACGGGAAGCGACGGTCGCGCCCAAGGCCGGCGCTGCTCCGGGCCAGCCATGGCAACGACAGGAGGCGGCGCTCGCGCCCTGCTCCCGGCCAGCCACGTCAACGATGGAGATCGGCCAGAGGAGGGAGAAGCGGCGGCAGCCTATGGCAGAGGTGAGAGGAGGTGGAGGAGAAAGCAGGGGAACGAGCAGGAGGGAAACAGACTACTCTGCATC
The DNA here is from genome assembly GCA_030979885.1 of Lolium multiflorum. Lineage (NCBI taxonomy): Eukaryota > Viridiplantae > Streptophyta > Magnoliopsida > Poales > Poaceae > Lolium > Lolium multiflorum. Next base: position 1,658,626 of record CM061751.1, on the reverse strand, counting down.
TGCCGGCCACCAGCCGCGCTTCTCCATGCGACGGCACGACGCAGCGACGCTGCAAGCGGCGAGATGGATGGTGGCGTGACACCCATGGCCCCTGCCTCGCCGGAGCCGACGAAGACAAGGCGCGCGCGACCGTGCCAGATCGAGCCACTCGTCCTTGCCTGACCGCTCGTCCTTGGCCTTGATTACCCGGAGCGGGGCAGCGGCGGCTCGCTGGTGAGGAGGACGGCCGCGGCGGGGAGCGGCAGATGGGGAGGCGGCGGTGGACGAACGAGAAGATTGGGGGAGGAGCACGACTGGTTAGGGTTTTGGACCACGGGCTGCAGTTTTGTCTGATCTGGTCGCCGCGCGAGGAAATACCCAATCTACCCCTACGGGTGGAGATCTTTTTCACGACTCAACGGCAAGCCTGACTAAACGAAATCGACCCACAGTGACCGACGTGCGGGCCCAGACGGAAGTGGGACCCACGCGCAGTTGCTGGCGGGTAACAAACGGCTGTTGCATGGGGTTAGCTAGCGGGAGGGCCAATCAGAACACTCGTTTTCTGCCCAGAATCCACGGACAAGATTGCATCGATGTGAAGATCCGACGGTCAAGAATCGCAAATCGCTGTGAGATCCCCATGGGGGTGCAACAATTATACCTTTAGATATCCGTATGGTTAGGCCTTGCAAACGGGTTGAACGATCCGGTAGTGCGTTAGGTATGGTTTGTTAGTCCTAAGAGGGATGTTCCGGGAATTAACTTAATGTTGGTTTTTAGGCCTCTTTTAGGGTTAGTTTTCCATTATCTTTCGTGTCTATTAGGCTCAACTACGCGTAGGATGTTCCGATCATACGGTGAAAACCCTAAACTGTCGTAGATTGGTTTAGCTTTGTTATGATCAAGCAGGATCCCCATGTCATTGAAAATCCAACGTGAACCATGGGGCGATCGGCCCTTTGAGCCGATCCGCAGGGCAACCTGAGAGCCGATAGGGCTCGTATTTAATTTTTACGTGTGTGCCATGCAGAAACTAATCGAAGCAGTCCAACACCTTCCGACTGTATAGGTGGTGGCACGCCTGCAACCGCCAGTCGTGTGCCGGAGCATTTGCGGGACGACGTCGAGGGACCAGGGCCCGCTGCCGCCTTGAAGCCTCCCGGCTCTTCGTGTTGCTTAACCACCGCTCGCCGGTGGGTTTTGGCAACACATTCTGGCACGCCCTGGGACATCGGGACAATCTTCCGCAGCAACCACGTCGACATCTGCGTCTCGATGGCGGAAGAACCGATCAAGTATGAAGATCTGCCTCCTGAGCATAAGAAGAGGTATGATGAGCTCAAGGCCATCCTGGAAGCTGATCTCATCGGCGCTTTTGAGAAAATCCGTTCGCACGGGATCAAGTTCAAAGGGTTCCAACCCGAAGGCGCGCTAGATGGACTAGATCTATCTCTCCCTTCGGACGAACGTACCAGAGCCCTGCGACAGGAAGTCAACTATGCCGTTGCTCACTCTCTTCATCGGCATGCTGAGAGCTTGGTGAATACTCTGGAGCGTGTCGCGCTCAATGTGGTGCAAGAAGTCATGAAGCACAAGTACTCTCCGTCAGGTCCTGCTCTAGGAACTCACCAAGGGGAGGTACCGCTCTACACAAGGCCACCACCGCAACACACGTTTGCAGCTCCACAGCAACAAGGTTCACCGGCGTACGTCGTCTACAAGGTTGGAGGTGATCCAGGCGACTACCAATTCCTGTATGATCCGCCCAAGGAAATTCCACATGGATACGTGTGCACCTACGTGTCGGACTGCAACAACTGGATGACCCAGGTTACAGCAGGAAAGACTGCCACGGCAGGAGGAGTCGCTGGAGCAGGAGAGTTCTGGAGCAGATGCTTGGGCAGTGGCTAACTAAATATGCCGCCGGTACAAGTCATGAACGATCAACTTCTGCAGCTCCTACGGTGGATGAGATCACCGCAATCATGAGAGACCAGTTCGGCATCCTGCCGAAGAAGAGAATGATCGGCTATTCCAAGCCGTATCCCAACGACTACGACCTGATCCCGCTGCACCTAAGTATCGGCTCCCTGACTTCACAAAATTTAGTGGATCGAAGGAACCAGCTCGATCGAGCACGTGAGCCGATACTTGGCACGCTTGGGCATGGTCTCACCGACGAGCTACGTGTGAGGTTCTTCTCGCATCTCTCACGGGTCCAGCCTTTGGGTGGTACACCTCGTTGCTACGACTCGGTTCGGACGTGGAAGCAGCTGGAAGAGCAGTTCCATGTACAATACCATTCGAAACTACGGAAGCTAGCCTTGCCGATCTGACCCAAGTTTGGCAGAGACGAGGAGAGACGGTATCGAGTACATCCAGAGGTTCAGGACCGTCGGAACCGATGTTATTCGGTTCGCCTATCGAGAAGGAAGCAATCGAGCTGCGGTAGCAGGATTATCGGCCGTGAGATGTGACCCAATCGAGTACACACGCACATGGTTCAGAAGTTGACAACATACGAACAGCACCATCCGAATTGTACCAGGACAAGTACAAGCGCGTCGCCGATCGAGACAGACGAAGATGAAGATTCTGCAGGAGATTAGGAGGTCGCTGTAGCTGAGTGGACTCGGGGGCAAAACCCGTGTCCCGCAAGTGGGTGAAGCAACCAGGGCTGTGAAGGGGTTTGACTTCGATTTGAGCAAAACGGAGCAAATTTTCGATTTGCTGTGAAGGAAACAGCTGAAGTTACCCGAAGGCCACAAAATCCCCACGCCACAAGAGATGAACGGCAGGCCATACCGCAAATGGCATCACACGTTCACCCATACCACCAACGACTGCAAAGTTTTGCGCGGACAGATTCAAATGGCGATAGAACAAGGCCGATTACTCTTCGGTCAGTTTGCCATGAGGGTTGACACGCAGCCGTTCCGGAGGTCAACATGGTCGATCTCGGTCGTGCATAGGACGCGAGCCAGGTTTCTCGTTTGATATCAATATGGCAGGGCTTGCGATCGCCATGGCGAGGATAAGCCGGAGAGCGCTCTCGCGGCAAAGATAAAAAGGAGGCCGATCCACGCGACCGCCCCGCATGATGATGACGGTATTTGACTGAGGAAGAGGTGATAAGCGTGCGGTATCAACGACCACTTTCCGCGCACCTCCTTAACAAATATGAACAGCAGTACGACCGGCGTCGACGCTACGACGTAGATGATGATAGATATCGTCGGTCTGATGCAGAAAACAGGAAATACCGTCGATACGAAGGGTATGAGCGTCACACCAGAGGGAGGTCAAGGGAGCAAGAGGACGTGGACAGACATTAGAATTGTCCTTTCTTCAAACACTGCTGGGACTCAGGAATGAGCCGATTGCCTACAATCGAGAACTGCCCAATGTAAGCGAAGAGGAAGGGAACAAATGAAGTTTCGGTGTTCAAGCGTCTAGGACCTCTCCCACCTCAGAACAAACGAGCTGAGTCATCCCAAGATGAAGACTTTGAGGAGTCGAAGAAGAAGATAGATACCACCGACCAAGGTGGTGTCCTGATGGACTCAGCCACTCCCAAAAGCGCAGGGTGCAACGGCTACGAAACTTGGAAGAAGCCGAGGCGCAGTACCTGTACACGTTGAGGAAAGCACGGCCCGATCTGGCCGTAAAAATTCAGCAAACACTGGAAACAGAAGCTCGCCCACCGAAGAAAGTGTGGCGACCCAAGCAGACGAAAGCCGATGCGGGAATCGGCTGATACAAACATGGTGTTCGTTATCCCGTCGAGTTTTGTGCTCCAAAAGACGAGGAAGTATCGTGGCACAGTTTGATTGCGGGCCACGGCCAGTTATCTTTGAGAAGCCACGAGAAAGGAGCTATAGGCATCTGAAGGCCCTATACCCGAAGGGTTATATCAACGGGCAGCCTATCGCAAGATGCTGGTTGACACGGGAGCAGTCAACATAATGCCGTACTCCATGTTACGACGTTTGGGACGTTCCGAAGATCTGATCAAGACCAATGTCACGCTAAGTGATTTCAACAGCCAACCGTCGAAGCCAAGGGTGTTCTGAACATGGACTTAACGTCGGCCGAAAGACCATCCCCACGTCCTTTTTCATCGTTGACAGCAAGAGCACTTATGCTGTTCTGCTAGGAAGGGATTGGATCCACGCTAACTGTTGCATTCCATCCACAATGCATCGTGCATCATACAATGGGATGGAGATGAAGTGGAGGTTGTTCATGCGATGATTCGATCGATATCTCTTTGGCTGCCATGAACATCGGGAAGCAAATGACCAAGAGCCGCTCTCTGGAATCAATCTGGACGGCTGTGAGCGCATCGAAGCTACAAAAACTGGGGTGAGGCTAGTCTTATCCACTGGCCTGACAGAGTAGCAAGATCCAAGTCTATGGACGTACGTGGCAAGGCCGATCCCTGCGATCGGCCCCAAAAAATAAGAAGCGAGGATCTCACTTCAAACATGCCACATTGTCGTAGCAGAGAACCAAGAAGTTGTAAACCCTTGTTAAACATTGCAATGGAAAAGGAGGCCGATTCTAGCAATCGGCTACAATTAGCCTCAACCTACCTTTTGCCTGTGTTCATCGTTGATTTGGCAGGCAATGGAAAGCTGAGATATGGGTTTACAGCAGCTGATGAACTAGAAGAGATCGACATTGGTCCTGGGGATAAGCCATGGCCAACATTTATCAGCAAATAAGTTGGATCACCAACTGCAAGGGGAGTCGATTCTAGCAATCGGCTAAAGCTATTTCCACCACCCGTGTTTACTGATGTGCTATTTCGCATGGTGAGTAGTGAGACAAGCTTGAATTGGCTGAAAAGCCGATATCTTCAATCACTTGAAGGATTCGGCTCGGGGGGCATACACACGGAGAAGGTACAAGAAGTATGTACCCCAGGAAGCCGATTCATGAATCGATCGGCCAATAAAAAATCGAAAATACAAAAAATTTCAGCACAGCCGATCCTCGGACATCGACTTTAGAATTACGAGTTTAAGCTGCCACTTGATCAGGCCTCGGTGAAGGAAAATGACTTGAAGACAGGCAACGTCACGATTGGCCAGGGCTTCAACTGCAGAGTCGTTAAGGATGGTGAGCCGATCTAAGCAGCAAAGCACAAGAATTGAGCCAGGAGGAGTTAGAGAGCCATTGCATGAGAAGCTTCTTGGTTCAAAGAAGGGATTGCTGGTCCTGCTGAGCCCTCGTGGTACATCGACTCCTGGTGCATAAGCTTTCCTATCTTGTTTTGATGGGAGTGAAGGGCTGACCCTTTTCGTGGAAGCCGATGGTGACATATCTGCCTAGTTCTACATGGTGGTGTACCCGGAGGTGTCCAAGTTGGAACTCCGTCAGCTGGATTGCATGTCCTTGATGATATCATCTTCGGGGGAAGTCTACAAGAGCAGGATTACTGGACTTAATAGGATAACCAAAGCCTAGAGGGGTGTTTGCCCTTCAAAGTTTTCCTGGCAGCCACCTTCTTTGCTACTATTCTCGCCTTGACTGAGGCTCGGGGGGCAGCTACCCCTAAAGATCCTTTGCTCTTGGGAGCCAATTTTGGTTAAAATCGGCTAGCTCTACACCACAATTGTTATAAAACAGTGGTGAAGTACTGGAGCTGGTAAGAGGGTTTGAAGGGGGAGCCATTATCATTGATAGGCTCTGGACCAGTTTGTTGCTGCAAAGGAACAGAACATCACAAGGAAAGTTGTGAGCAAATGGTACCTGTTATGCAGGTGTATCAGCTTCAACGTCGAGTTGTTTCAGCTATGGTCCTAGAAGATTTCCTGGAGGCGTTAATTCAGGAATTTTGTCGTCAGGTCAAACATCACGATCGGATGATTTTGAAGTCAAAAGATCTAGGGGTCTCAAGGTTGTGTGCTGGACCTGTTCGATTGGAAGTTTGGATCTGAATTTCAAGGATTGCAAGTTACCATCTGAGGGGATGACTAGATTGACCTGTCTTGCAATTCATTATAAAAAACTGATGCATTGCCATCGGCTTATTGAGCATCGACCAAAGTGACAATCGGCAAAATCGAGATAGGGGAGAATCGGCTAAATCAATATGGAAGAAATCGACAAAGTCAAATTGGGGGAATTTCGTCATTGATAATCAGATTTCTTACATGAAAAGGAGCTGATTGCTCTCAAAAGGAATTACTAGGATACATTGCCCCATCTACTACTCCTAGCTCTATGCTAAAGATCCTATCTAGGGGCCGTTGCTGCCCTCATCGTCGTCATCGCCGCTGTCGGCGCTGCTCCCGGCCGGCTCGTCGTCGCTGCTGTAGCGACCGCCGGCAGGACCCTCATTGTCCTCGTCCTCCTCGTCAACGTCGTCGTCGTCGTCGCTGTCGAAGTCGTTGAGGTTGCCCGGCCAAGGATAGAGGCGCTTGGCCGGCGGCTCGTCGGAGGAGGTGTCGTGCTCCTCCTCTTCTTCCTCCTTCACCTCCTCGGAGGAGGTGAAATCGCCCCAGGAGAAGTGATCGTCGTCGCTCTCCTCCTCCGATTCCCCATCTGCGAGGAAACGGAGGTCGCTCTCCCTGTCGGTCGAGGGCTTGTCGTCCTCCGACCAGACGGAGAAGTCGTGGCTCGACTCGTCCCCGTCGGCTATGGCGCGGCGGATGTTGGCCGCGTGGGCCCTCTGCGGGTCCCACTCCGGCGTCGACTCCCGAGCGGGAACGGACGGAGAGGCTCGACGAGGAAGAGGAGGAAGAAGGGGAAGACATGGTGGCAGAGAGGGTTTTTGGCTGACGGCTGGTTTGGAGCAGGGGGATGGAGACGGGAACGCAAGAAGTGGCTAAATAAAAGGGGATATAGCAGATTTAATGCTTAAGCAGCCGAGGATGTGGTGCCAAAACCGTCAAATCGTGCGAGAAGTTGAGAAGGCAAGGTGTCATGATGAAGAATACTGCGACGGTTCTGCTCTGCCACGACATGACCCTCGAAGGAAAACAGAGTGGTTTTGAAATTATCATTACCAAAACCAGGGGGCATGTGTTATCACCGGATTTTGGCGATCAGAGATGGGCCGTAAGTGAAGATGGTCTTGAAGAATATACACGTGGAGCATCTTTGAAGCGGCCTTGCGCAAAGAGTTTGGGCTTAATTGCCCGTGTATCTGTAATATAGTAGATCGCATTTTAGTTTAGATAAAAGATAGAGTTTAACCCGTGCACGGTTAGGTGCACGTCCAAATTAGAAAGTCCCTTGGACTAAAATTTGTATCTAGGGTTATCGGAAAAGGAGGACAATCACGTTCACAACAAACACAAATCAGGCGCATCGCTACCCCTTCTTTCGAGGGTTTCTCCCGGGTAAGCATCATGCTGCCTAGATCGCATCTTGCGATCTAGGCAGCACAACGTTTATTTGTTTACCTTGTGTTGCTCGTACTGAAGCGTTGTTGATGGCGAGTAGCACTATTTATCGTAGATGTTTTGGGGCTTGCATAGATGCTTTTCTTGCGCATATCTCTTAGGTGCCGTCCCTCAATATCTAGCTGCCCTTACACCTATCTAGGTGTCGGGCAGCATCTTGCTTGTTCGTTACTTAGTAGATCCGATCTGTTATAGTTGCTCCTTGTTCTTCAAGGATTAGTTTAATATCCGTATGGTTAGGCCTTGCAAACGGGTTGAACGATCCGGTAGTGCGTTAGGTATGGTTTGTTAGTCCTAAGAGGGATGTTCCGGGAATTAACTTAATGTTAGTTTTTAGGCCTCTTTTAGGGTTAGTTTTCCATTATCTTTCGTGTCTATTAGGCTCAACTACGCGTAGGATGTTCCGATCATACGGTGCAAACCCTAAACTGTCGTAGATTGGTTTAGCTTTGTTATGATCAAGCAGGATCCCCATATCATTGAAAATCCAACGTGAATGGGGCGATCGGCTCTTTGAGCCGATCCAGGCAAACTGAGAGCCGATAGGGCTCGTATTTAATGTTTACGTGTCGCCATGCAGAAACTAATCGCTCCAACACCTTCCTGGCCGGTATAGGTCGTGGCACGCCTGCAACCGCCGGTCGTGTGCCGGAGCATTTATGGACGACGAGGGACCAGGGCCCGCTGCCGCCTTGGAAGCCTCCGGCTCTTCGTGTTGCTTAACCACTGCTCGCCGGTGGTTTTGGCAGGCAACAGTATGACATAGTAAGTATAAAAGTTATATGATTTTTAAAGAAGAAGAAGAAGAAGATAAACATGAAAAAATTAAAAAAAAATGAACTCAATAAAGAAAGAAAGAAAAACACAACAAAGAAAAAAAATTAAAAAGTAAAAAAAGGTGGAAAAAGAGAAAACGAAAAAAAAATGGAACGTGCATAGTGCACCGGCATGTTGCAAACACACACATGAACTCATTAAATTGGGCACACCCAAGATGGGAAGCGCTACCACGAGTCGCCGGTCACTTCATCCTTGTTGCTGATGTAGTGATGTGTTAAGAGTGGAAATAGAGGAGATGGGACACGTTACTGGGCCAGCCAGCACGAACGGTTTATGGAGAGCAGAGAACCGACTCGACCTTTGCTGGGTATGGGCCGTGACCAGGCCCAATTGGATGTCTGATTTTGAACGCTCCGTGTTCCTCTACACGCTCGTCATCACGTCGCCGTGTTCCTTCTCCTCCTCCTCTGCACCGCCGTGTTCCACGCTCGCCGCCGCGCGCCGACGGCCGGTCTAGATACTGGGCGCCCTGTCGACCGTCGGGGTTGACACCAGATCCTAACATGGACCTGCTGCTGGTTGCTGGTCGATGAGCCGCTCACCCAGGAGGAGCGACGCCAATATCCTAACATGGACCAGTACCTCTTGCCGCAGAGGAGCAAGAGGGGCCATCTATTTTGCGCAAAGTCAGATGAAATCATAATAAATCCCTTAAGATGTAAACAATTCGCTCATTTTGCAAAGACATGGGAATTGGCAATGCAAAAAATAACACAATATTTCACCAAACATTTCACTCTAGAAAGAAGAAACAGGATGCTTAGCCAATTCAATTCATCATTCACTGCCACACTTCTTCCATGCAAACGGGATAGAGTTTCGCAAAGCTCGAAATGACAAGTTTGTAGCATGTTCTGCTCTAAGGTAAGCTGCTGCTACACTCCATGAATTACATGTAAAAAGGGGCAACATAATTCAAAGTTAAGTGTTTTTGTCTAAGAGGACCAAAAAAAATCTTCACGTTCCATGCGAGTTCTCTCTGTAGTTGGCGTGCGGAGTTTAACTCCTCAGTTCCATTGCCTCCCTGCAAGAATCAGTTGATCAGAACATGGAAAAAGAAGATCTGAATTCTACCAAACATGGCAACACAAACAACCTGCAGCTGCTGACAATGCTAGCCTAACAGTCAAGAAAACCCGAAAAGGCAGATTGTATATCTTACCAGAATAATTTCTCGACCTCTTCACTTTCAGGGTTTAGCTCCAAAGCGCGTGAGAGAGACTGATAGGCACTGTTATAATCCTAAGGAAAAGAGAGATCATTGTCGAATGAAATAACAGATATGAAAGGAGCAACATAGTTTTCACTTTTCAGACTGGACTGTTCTACCGCACCTTCATACACATAAAAGCTGCGCCTAGCCGATAGTGTGCCTTTGCCCACTTCGGGCGAATCTCTGCGCATTCAGTTGCATCCTCGTAAGCCCTTTTTCCATCACCCATACGAAGAAACAAAGGCTCCTGTTTGATAACAACTTGGCATCGAAGTTGTCCATCTTCAGAGCCTGCAGCAGACAAGACAGTGAAAAAATGATATTGTTGCCACATTTCTGAAATGCTGCTCAGTTTAGACCAATAATTTTCCATTCGGTTCACAGGCATGAAATTCCTTGCAATGAAACAACAGCGGCGATTAATGTGTCATCATTCTTAATTTCTTATGCATTTACTGTAAACATAATTATCGCCATTTTTTAGTACTACTAGCAATAAGAGTGAAACTTCTGCAGTCTGCACTGCTAAGCTAGAATTCAATATATGTGACCAGATATCACACTAGCGACTAGTCTTTCAACATGATCATGTGATAGCATTATGACATAGTTGTTTAATTTTACAAATTGGTACGTCAATTAACATTAATGATAAACCAACTAAACTGAAATGGTGGAACCATTTTCATAGCTGTACGCATGTACCTCCAGTCTATTATACAGGGAAAAAAAAGGTCATGGGAAATACCTGTGTGTAGAACACTGACGCCTTCAGATAATCATGCTTCTTAAATGCTTCATCCCCTTGCCCTTTTAGTTCAGACATTCTCGTTTTCACAAAATTGCCATCCTGGGCAACTCATAATAACTCGAGTCAGGTATAAATTAAGAGCTCGGATGCGTGTGAGGAAGAAACAGTACTCTAGAAAAGACGTTAAGGCAAATGAATTCAAGAAGCACTATCAGCTTAAGAAAAATACAAGAAGCGGTTTCAATGACTGCAAGAATTGAAAATCCCAGTTGTCACATGCTACACAGACAGGAAAAAAAGAAAGAAATCTCTTTAAGAAAACTGATTGGTACACCTGCTAATGAATTAACATGCAAGAAAAATAATTTATCTGATAAAGCATCATTCACATATGATGAGTTTTCATGAACGGATCTTAGACAACAAAGCAGCTGCAAGAAAATAGATCCACAATTGACGAGTTCTTGATGTATGAAGTTTTAGTTAAACATGACACCCAATATTTGCTTGGAGAGTTAAAATGGGCACAAATTCTTTGGGTGTGCAAGAAAGTTTGCTATCATGACATACCTCAAGTTGCTTGATTTCCATCTTCACATGACCAATGATTCCATCAACGCTCCAATTGGCCACAGTTGAAATGGGAGATGTGAAAGGAAAGAGTATCTCGACATCTTCCCGTGTACCATACTCAGCAGCCAACTCTATTGGCAATCTACCATACTGTTGAGGAACAAGAAAAGCTTTACAAAAGCAATATTTAACATTAGAAAATAAGCAATATTCTTGATACAAGCCATGCAAACCTTATTTATTCACTACCTGATCAAAATAACAAACAGATGGCATGAAGGAGAAAGGGCAAAACAGTAACAATTTTATACAGTAAAGCTAACTTAGCACAGACTTTTCTTTTTACAATACAGATAGGATCATGAAGGTGTACTTACATCATAACTCGTACAGTCATTGCATCAGTATAAGAGAAGTCTACTGAAACTACAAAACCAAGCAAGACACAAGAGCATGTGCCCAAACGAGCATTCTCACCATGTCAAGAACATTTGCGTTTGTGCCAGCTTCCAACAAGCACTTAATAGCTTCAGTTAAGCCCTTCTCTGCAGCCTTTACCAAAGGATTATCACCAGGACTAGCACTGCTCACATTAGCTCCACCCTATCAGATGCAAGTATGACAAGCCAATCATATGGTTTTATTGTCGTTAATACAAAGATGAATAAAACGAACATCAGTTTATAGAAATCCTACATTCGTACTGCAGTATAACAGAGGATATTATACCTGAATCAGTAGCTTCACACAGGACACAAAAGATTTGCGTAATGCCATGTCTAGGGCTACAAACAGACGATTACCTTTGTTGGGCTGCCAAAAATAAATAAATAACTTAATTTTCATGCCAAAATATGACAGTTCCAAGAAAAAAATGCAAATTGCAAGGGAAAAAAGAGCTGAGCCGATAGTTCTTTTCTAAGAGTAGCTTATGAACCTATATGACCCGAGCCGTAGGGAAGAATTCTTGCCACAACTACTGCTACGAACCAAACAGACAACCAACTAAGTCACATGGTCCTAACTTTTGGCGTGGCATTAGTCACCAAAACCAGTAATGCCCTTACATATAGGTGGGGACAATTGGAGAACGTAGCAAAAGAGAGAATTGAAGTTGAAATCCAACAGATCAAAGAAGATTTGGAATAGTACATCTGCATTGTTCTGCAAAAGGATCTTGACGGTACTAGCATGTCCTTTAAAAGAAGCAACAGAGAGTGGTGTCCCACTCAATAACTGATAGTGCATCAACATCAACTCCTCTGGAAAGAAGAAACTTTACTATTTCACAGTGCCCTGAATAAAAGAAGAACAAGAGATTAGGATCATAACATATAAACCTTATATACACAAAACGCATTTGGGAAACACGTTTCATTAACTATCAGGGGAAAGCAAATTTGTGGTTAATTACACATTTCCCTGAACATATATTTGGAACAATTTACCATAATCAGTTCCATAAGAAGAGAAATCATACCTAAATAAACATCCATCATATCATATCATATCTATGCTAAGTAATTAGAAATTGATTGGGAAACAAAAAAGTGAAATAGACATCATAAGAAAAGATATATGTACGGACTATACGATAAACACAATGTCTAGAAATATTGGTAGCAGTATGATATATAACACATGGATTTTTCACAAATCTGTGAGCAAAAAATTAAAATTAATGTGACAACTAAGTTTACAGTTTCATAAGACTAATTACTGTGTTGACAGGCACCCCACTGAAGCTTGGCGCGCTCGGGTGTGTGATGCGCTGCGTCTAGTTGGGTAGCTCTGTCCTGTGAACTCTGGGTTTAATCCCGATGTAAAAATCCCGCGCCCACTGTACCCTGGCCTCGTGCCATTTCATATATATTTGTAAAAGTACTTGAGATGGGGGCTTTCCCTACCGTTGCACCATCAAGATTCAGATGCAAGGGGGCAAGGCAATAGTAAAGACCCTGACTGAGCATGGAACAATTCTCAAATAGAAAAAAAAGTCCAGCACAAAACAAGGGGGGGGGGGCAAGGCAGTACCATGAATTGCAGCTGAATGAAGCAGAGTGACGTTCCCTCGACGTTTCTGATGCAGATCTGCGCCATGGTCAAGGAGGTAGGCGACGGCAGGAAGGTTGCCATAGGCAATGGCATGCTCGGTGGGTGAACAATCTAGAAATAAGATCCACACAACCCAGTTACGATTGGTGAGAAGTTGGGTCTACTTCTGAATTTCGGGCTGGGAAGGCGCGAGCGAGCGCGCGAAGGAACGAATTACCCACCCTGAGAGGTATCAGGCTTGTTGACGTCCATCTTGACCTCCTCGACGAGGTACTGGTAGAGGGGCAGCCTGCCGCGTCCGCCGGCGGCGTGGAGGGCGTTGAAGCCCATGTAGGTGGTGCTGGCCACCGTGACCGGGACCCCATGCCCGTGCACGTCCAGCTCCTTTGAGATCTCTGCAACAACGGGAGATGCATGAGTTCAGAAGAACTTGGTAGCAGCAAGAAAGGAGCCGACTTGTGGCAGGAACGTATAGCATCATGTCAAAAGAGGGTCACTTTCGGTCCCGAATCAGGAAGAAATAGGCACCGATCCTCGTGCCAGAAAGCCCCAATTTGATTGCGGCTAGAAAAAATAAAATCCCCCAAAGGACCCCGAGGAATCGAGCGTTCCAGAGTTGTAAATCGCGAAAAGCGAAATCGAGAATCTCGTCGGGAATCCGCGCGCGGCCAGATCGGAACCCACGCGGTGAAGTGAACCGTAAGCCCCCCGGATCTAGCGAGCGGAGACGCCGCCGGGGGAAGGGAGAGCTGGGGAGGTGCTGGCAGGCGGGCGGGGCTTACTCTTGATGGTGCGGACGTCGCCGTCGTGGGCGGCCTCGATGAACCTGGCCTCCAGCGGCCAGCGTTCGCGGTCTGCACGAGAATCGAAGGATGAGACGGCCGACGGACGGCGGAGGGAGATGAAGCAAGGCCTCGATTGATTGGGTTAGGGCCCGCGGAGGGCGAGGGAGGTGGCGTACCTTTGCCGAGGATGACCGCGAGCTGGACAGGCAGCGGCATGTCCCGGGTGCCCATCTTCCACACTCTCGTCGCCGGCGGCGGCGGTGGTGGCGGCGGAGCAAGGCGAGGAGTGGGTGGAGTGGTGAGGGAATAAAAAGAGCGGGAAACGGGAGGCACGGCCACGGCCTTTCCCCTTTGCTTTTCTCACTTCACGTTTTGAATTTTGAATTTCAACTCGTTGTGCTGTACTCTCCCATCTATGGTGATTGGGTGAGTTTTGATAACATTTACTACAAGGCAGCAATCACCATAGATGAAAGAGGTCAGTATAGCAAATGTTAGCAGACTCAGCGTCTGCATCGCCGCAACCGCCACCGCCGATGTCTCGGTACGCCTAAGAGCACATGCCGGTGGGCATGTCGGATGAAGAGGCCTTGAACCTGGCATTGTTGTACTCGGTGCCGCCTCCTACGTCGCATCTACCCTCGTGGGCACCAGCGGCCTCTCCACAAGTCCACATCCACCACCACAACCGGCCGCACTGGCATTTGCTTCGTCGTTCCCAAATAGGGACACCCCATACACAAATTGTTTTGTTAAAAGAATTATTTGAAATTCAAACAATAAAGAAGTGTGACATCGACCAACATGTCAATACGATTGATATGATACTAGTATCAATAACATGCGCACGAAGCACTTGGAGGCAGGACGAAAAAAAAACTCAGAAGTTAAGCGTGCTAGTGCTGGAGTAGTGAGAGGATGGTTGACCGAGCGGAAAGTTTAACCAAGAGTAAGTAATTTGACTAGAGATTAAATGTAGTTGGAGACTAAATTAGTTAAAAAACTAAAATAATAGTAATTCTGAAGAAAAAATAGAAAAAAAAGGGGGTGAAATTTTTTTAAAAAATATGAATAATTTTTTTTACGAAATAGCCTTTAGTCCCTGTTGATGTTACAAACCGGGACTAAAGGTCCTTCGCCGCGACGCGCGCCCGCAGCCCACATGACGGGGCTTTAGTCCCAATTTGTATTACAACCGAGACTAAAGTGGAGTGCCTTTAGTCCCGAATCGTTAGTACCGATTGCAAAACTGGGACTAAAGCCACCTTTTCTACTACTGAAAGAACTTTTTGATAGAGAAACAATATGTCATATGCAATGGCATGCCGGCAACCAGTAGAGAAACAACTTTTTAATGTTTGTACCAGATATAATACCTAAAATGCTATAGTGTTTCTCTTTTTAGAAAGAAAATTGTCAGAACACTCATAAAATTTTAAAAGGCGCAAAAATCAGCAAAAGGTTGGTCAAATGGAGTAATCCAGGTGAAAATCCACTAAATGAGGTAATTAGCGTAAAAAGTCAACTTGTGGGGTAAAAAGCAGAATTCAATCCAAAAATATAAGATCTGGTCTCTTGAGTCTCCATAATGCACGAGTTTGACTACATATTTGACATATGACATGTAAAATAAAATAGTGAAAGCACACATAACATGAACATATTTTGCAAGAAAAATACTACACATGTTACTCTTACATGGCCAATCCATATATTATATCATGCATATTTTTGAAACATTTGACCACAGGCATGATAATACACCTCATACTCTGCCAAATAGTTGGCCAGATGCATCACCAGCAACGGTTCGAGCAACTGTCTTTGCTGCATGATCCCTGAATGATGATGCATCAGGACAACGAGACATGATTATGCTTTCATGTAATTTACCTGCAGAACAAGCTATGCAACTATTATGCTAGCATTCTTTAAAATAAAACATTATGCTAGCATTTGCAATGGGCAGAGAGATCTGCATGTTTCTTTTCACATCTAATGCGAACTGCAATGCAAATTGTTATTTGTCTTCTACCAATCTTTTCACTCTAGCTTAGCAGGTAGCACACTTCCATACAAACAGGATTTGAGCTTCAGCAAAACTCCAAATAAGTAGCTCAATATAACCAGTTCTGCTCTAACTTTTCACACCACCTTAGCTACGGCACATGAATCGCATACAAAAAAAGGCGCCATAATTTAAGGTCCAGCGTTTCGTCAAGAACACCAAAAAAAAAGAGCTTCCATTCTGAGCAAGCTTCTCTCAGCTGTTAGCATGCAGAGGGCGTAATCACCTCAGTTCCATCGCCTCCCTGCAAGAATCGTTGATCAACAGATGGTTGAATTCTTCTGATTATTAGCAAAACCAAAAATCCGAAGCTGCTCACAACACAGATCTAATGCCAGTCAAGAAACAACGAGATGAAAGGTGGACCTCTTACCAGAACAATTTCTCAATCTCCTCGCTTTCAGGGTCCAACTCTAAGGCACGTGAGAGTGCGCTGTAAGCACCATCATACTCCTACAGAAGGCAGGCACAGGGAGGTGTCATATAGCAGACGTGAAATGAGCAACACAATTGTCAGTTTGAACTCCACTATTGCACCTTCGTGAACATGAGAGCAGCTCCTTGACGATAGTGCGCCTTTGCCCACTTCGGGCGCAGCCTTTTGCATTTAGCCGCATCATCAAAAGCCCTTTGTCCATCACCCATGCGAAGCCAGCACAGGCTCCTGTTTGATAACAGCTTAGCATCAAAGTTATCCATCTTCAGTGCCTGCAGCAGACAAAACAGTGAAAGCTGCTGTTATTGCCACATTACAGAAACACTCCTCACTTTAGCTGGCCAATAGTTTCTCATTTCTCCCATGGTTACAAGGACAGAAAAATGATACTTCAATTAACAAGTCAGTCCCATTCTTATTTTACTTTTGAATGGAATAGAAGATGGAGATTAATGTGTTTCTCTTCTTATTTTACTTTTCAAAAACAAACTATTACCAATTTTTATTAGCAGTAGATATAAGCATGAAACTTCTCCTGTCTACACTGTTTGGCTAACACCGGGTATATGGGACGAGATGCGCACACTTATGACTAGTCTTTCAACTGGTTCATGTGATAGCATTACAGGGTAACATGACACTTTTTTGTGCATGGCCGAGATAAAATAATGTTAATGATAAATAACATAAATTCTAATGGAGGAACATGTTTAATGGCTGTACCTCAGGTATACATAGGAAAAATAGTGTAAGTATGTACCTGTGTATAGAGCAGTGATGCATTTGGATAATCCTGCTTCTTGAATGCTTCATCCGCTTGTCGTTTCAGGTCAGACATCCTCTTTTTCACAAAATTACCATCCTGGGCAACTCATGATACTTCAGTCAGAAACATATATTAAGAGGTTTGATGTGTGTGAGGGAGAAACAATGCTGTAGCAAGATGCTAAAGCGAAATGAATGAATACAAGAAACAGTTTTAATCAACGGAAGGTTTGGAAACCCCTGTTCTCACTTGCTACGCAGATAGAAAAAAAACAAGAGAGCTATTTTAAAAAATAGCTTGGCTTCCAGAGTTGAGGAAATATAAATAGAGCAAATTAATTATCCAATAAAGTATCATCCAAGAAATGAGTTCAAGAATAGAGGTTAGGCAGTGGTGCAGGTGCAAGAAACATACATGTATAAGAGTCAGGAATAGGGAAAAATTTTGGGCAGTTTTATCTTTGAAGTTTTGGTTAAACATCGAGTTGATCAATCTTGCTCAGAGAGTTAATGTAGACCAAAATTGCTGTGGGTGTGCAATACAATTTTGTACAGTGACGAACCTCAAGTTGCTTAATTTCCATCTTCACATGACTAATGATTCCATCGACGCTCCATTTTTCCACAGTTGAAATGGGAGAGGTGAAAGGAAATAGAATCTCAACATCTTCCCGTGTACCATACTCAGCAGCCAACTCTATTGGTAATCTACCAAACTGTTGAGGAACGACAAAAGATTTAGGAAAGCAATATACATTAGTTAAGAAATAAGCAAGGTTCTAGACATGATCAATATAAACCATATTGATTCACTACCACCATAATAGGTAGACATAGTGCTACTGTATTTCATCGATATACACCTGGCGAAATGAAAGACAACGTGAAATAGTAACAACCTTATACAAAAAAAGTTTAACTTCAGTCTTTTATTTTTATTTACAGATTGCACCATGTAGGTGCACTTAGATCAGAACTCATGCGGTTATCATTATAAGACAAGTCTGCTGAAATTAAAGCCAAGCAAGACACAAGAATGTGACAAAAGGAGCATTCTCACCGTGTCATGAACATTTGGGTTTGCACCAGCTTCCAACAAGCACTTGATAGCTTCAGTTAAGCCCTTCTCAGCAGCCTTTACCAATGGATTATCAAAAGGATTATCACAGCTCACTTTAGTTCCACCCTGTCAGATACAAGTATAGAAGACAAGCCCATCATACATTTGTCTAGTAGGTAAAATCAATCATCAGTTTTTGAAATTCTGCATAGCCACTGCAATATAAACAGAGGATACTATACCTGAATTAATAGCTTCATACAGGACACAGAAGATTTTTGTAACGCCAATGTCAAAGGTCCAAACTGACAAGAAGCCTTGTTGGGCTGGAAAAATGAGAAAGAAATTCAAATTTCGTGCCAAAATATGATAGTTCCAACAGAAAGATGGAATTTATAAGGGAAAAAAGAGCTGAGGTGATACTTCTTTGGTAAGAGTATAGCCTCACAGATTACCACCTATGAGCAGGGCCTGTTTGGTTGGTGTACAATGGTTCCCAATATTTAGCGCACATTTTACCAAACATGTTTAAGGTTAGATAATGTAAATGAGTGCAATACTTTGCCAGGCCTAAGGGAATCCTACTGCATTTTTTTAGTCAGTGACACATGGGAAAAAATTCTTCACACTAGTGTAGCGCAGGTGCGAACCAAATGGGCAAATAACTAAAACTTGCATGACTTTTGGCATTTAATGGTTTAGTCAGAAAATGAAATAATACCTCAAAGACAGGTGGGAACAATTGGGAACAATAGCAAAAACCAAACAAAAGAAGCAAAAAGACAACATATTAACGAGGCACTTGGGTAGTACATCTGCATTGTTCTGCAAAAGGATCTTGACAATACTAGCATATCCTCTAAGAGCAGCAACTGCGAGAGGTGTCCCAAGATCGGATATTGCATCAACATCAGCTCTTCTAGAGAGAAGAAACTCTACTATTTCAGAGTACCCTGATAAAAAGAAGAAAAGGAAAGGTCATAACAGTATAACAACATTAATAGTACATGAACAAAACGTTTTAGGGCAACAAGGTTCCAATAACTAGTGGTGGGAAGCAATTTTATTGCTTCACATTTCTCAGAATAGACACACAGGAAGAGTTACCATTATCAGTTATCATAACAAGGCAGTAATAATAATAACACTAAATTAAGAGTCATCATTTGGGTAGGGGCGGTTGGGGGAGGGGAAGGGGGTTGCTTTGAACTGCTTACAACAAATAGTCTACAAAATAGATACCCCGAGAATTGCATATCACAGTAAGTAAACAAACATGTATTGGGAAACTAGTTTGGATGGCTAAACTGAAATCAGGAAACTAAGTTTGGTAGCGATACGATGACACATGGAGTTTTTCACATATCTGAAATCAGGAAAACGGGGGTGCCAAGACGGCGGGAAGTTCAGAGACAGGTGATCAAACTTATTTTCCTTTCTCCAACCTAAAGCACCCTTTTCAATTGTACGAAGAATGAAAAAAAAAACAGCAATGACTATGGAATTCCTGTCCAGACTGAAGCAAAGGCTCTTCGACATAACATCCGATGCTACATACATAGCATGCAGGTCCAGCAGAAAACAATAAAAGAAAAAGGTCCGGCACAAAACAGGGGAGCAAGTAGTCAAGAGTGATGACTCTTTGTAGCATGAACCGAAGGCAGCAGAGAAAAGTAACAATGGAGCGAAGTTGCTCTCCATACCAAGAAGTGCAGCCGTATGCAGAAGAGTGATGTTCCCCTTTGAACGTTGCTGACGCACATCAGCGCCGTGATTGACGAGGTACTTGATGGCGGGAAGGCAGCCGTTGGTGACGGCATGCGCCGCGGGCGTGAAAGCTAGCATCAAGCCAGCTGAAGTTAATAGTGATCATCGATCCATACAGCTAGGCCTTGATTAGGGGTCAGAGAGGCGAGTTACCCTGCGCAGTGTCAGGCTTGTCGACGTCCATCCCGACCTCCTCGACCAGGTACCGGTAGGCTGGCAGCCTGCCGCGGCCGCCGGCGGCGTGGAGCGCGTTCATGCCCATGTAGGTCGTGCTGGCCACCGTCGCCGGGATCCCGCGGCCCTGCACGTCCAGCTCCTTTGCAATCTCTGCAGTAGTGCAGTTCACAAGAAAAAAAAAGGGTCACTTTCTGTTACGAATCTTGGCAAGAACATTCTGAATTGAATACTGACCATCACGTCAGAATGAAATCGACAGTGATACCTAACAAATGAGTTAAGAAATTGGTTATAAAATACTCAGCTTGAGAACCCCAGCCTGAATCACCACGCCCAGATCGAATCGAAGCCACAGACGCCAACCAAATCCGCACTGGACGCGCCACTCGCTCTCACACAATCCGCACAAAATCGGAACGAAATCGCAGAGCAGCTAAGCCCGGATCTAGCGAGCGAGTAAATTAACTGACGCCGGAAAGGGGTGGGGGGCAGGTGTGGATGCGGGCCTTACTCTTAATTTTGCGGACGTCGCCGTGGTGCGCGGCCGCGAGCAACCTGGCCTCCGGCGGCCAGCGGTCACGGTCTGCAAAACAAGAAGCGATGAGACGGCGCGGCGGAGGGAGCGGTAGGAGGGCAGGCAGATGAATCGGAGCGGGCAGGGTGTGGGTGACCTTGGCCGTGGAGTAGCTCGTAGAGGCGAGGCAGCGGCATGTCCCGGGTCCCCATCCTCCGTCTCCGGCGGCGGCGGCGGCGGCTGAGCAAGGCGAGAAAGGGAAGAAGGTTCGAGAATCGGCGAGAGAGGTAAAATGGCGGGAAAACGGGAGGGAGCGAGTGAGTGGGGTTGCAGGCGGAAGACGCAATGGGAGATCGACACGTGCCCCTCTCTCGCCTACCATCTGACGTCACGGCCTAGGCCTCGCCCTCTCCATCTCCCTTTCGATTCAAGTTTCGAAATTTGGACTTTGAACCTGCATTCTCGGTCTCTTTTTCATTGTGAGGTCTCTAAAAGATTTTGTAGGTTCCAAGAGTTCAGATATTTTTCTCGCAATTGTATGAAAATAAGTTTTTACAGCATCTCTAACAAAGCTCAGTTAAACACGCGAAAACCGTAAAATAACCGTCAGTTTAAAGGTTTTGGTTCAAAAAACGGCAAAGACGGGACGATCCATAAATAAAATTTACAGACCACGCCCGAAACCCCCACTAGAGCTAGGCGGCCACTCCCACTTGGAGGAGATTTCACTCGCTTGTCACACTCTATTGTTCCATCACGAGTGTTGAGTCCCATGACACGCGCTTTGTCTTGCTCTGGTGCGATGCTTGGAGCCCGCTTGGCCCACAGTTAGCCTCCCACGGCCTTCTCTCATTGTCGCCGCCCTCTCGCAACCATCGCCGACACCTTGGAGGGTGGGTCCATTCAGGTCCCCGTTGTTCACAGGGTGTCTGCAACTGTAGTCGTCGAGAAGGAGTTTATGTGTCAGCCCTTTCACGGGCCTCCCTCTCCTGTTCCCATTGTATTTATCGGTGCCTCCCCCGACTTCGCCACCGGGGACGTCTACCAGGCTCAACACTCCTATGGATGTGTCATCCCTTGGCAGAATCTCAACTAGGACCGCTGATGATGCTCCGGTGATGGCGCCAGACAATCTTGGTGGCGGTTGTTGTGGAAGCGGTTAGGAAACCCCAAGAGGAAGATGTGATAAGCACAACAAGTTTTTCCTCAGTAAGAAACCAAGGTTTAATCGACCAGTAGGAGAAAGACGTGACTTCTGAAGGTGTTGCTAGCTGACTAGTGGCAGGGCGCACTACCGGCGTCAGTAACAACGTGGAACCTGCACACAACACAACCACAATACTTTGCCCCAACTTACGGTGAGGTTGTCAATCTCACCAGTTTGCTGAACACAAAGGATTAGACGTATCGAGTGGAAAGAAATGTTTGCAGTAATTAAAGAGAAGCTTTGCAGTAAGTAACAGAGCGGGATTGCAGTGGTTGAATTTATCAGTGTAAAGGAAAGGACCGGGCTCCACAGTTCACTAGAGGCGTCTCTCCATAAAGATAAATAACATGCTGGGTGAACAAATTACAGCTGGGCAATTGACAGAATTCCGACCATACATGACAAGATGATTACTATGAGATTCGTTTGAGAATTACAACATAATACATAGAACGTAATCCAATTGCGTCTATGACTAATAATCCACCTTCCGATTATCGTCTGAACCCCTTCCAGTATTAAGTTGCAAGCAACAGATTATCGTATTAAGCAATGTGTGTAAAGTAAACAATAGAATTACCCTCGGATAAAACATTGTTGTTTTCTCCCTAGTAGCAACAACACATCTACAATCTTAGAAGTTATTATCACTCTTCCAGAAAACTAGAGGCATGAACCTAATATCGAGCATAAATACCCCCTCTTGGAGTCACAAACATCTACTTGACCAAAGTATCTGCTAGCAACAGAGAGCATGCAAGATCACAAATAATATATGACATGAATATATAATCAACCTCAACATAGTATACAATATTCATCGGATCCCAACAAACACAACATGTATTATTACCTAAAGATGATCTTGATCATGTAGGGCAGCTCACAAGATCTAAACATGAGGCACAAATTAGAGAAGACAACCATCTAGCTGCCCCCCTTCGACTCCCCTCTGGACTCAGTCTTTGTTACGGAGAAATATCGACTTCGGCTTTTGTTTCGTCCAATTCCGAAAATATTTCATGTACAACTTTTCTAAAATACAAAAACAACAGAAAACAGGGAACTGACAGTATGACATCTTGTTAATAGGTTAGTGCCGGAAAATGTATAAAAGTGCAACAAAGCATGAGCAAATCATATATGAATTGGTGTAAAACAATCATGGAGCATAAAAAATTATAGATACATTTGAGACGTATCAACCGCAACCGCTTCGCGCCTCTCGAAGTGCGAGTTTTCTTCTCGATCATGAACCTTCACAAAACTAAGACCCGTGTGCTGCTTCATCGGCTCAGGCAGTGGCGGACCTTGCAGAAAAATTCTCGAGGCGAAGCTATAACATGACATGAAAATTAACTTTGGAAGACCAAATCAAGTGGCAATGACAAGCTAGAATTTGTTGCATTTCCAGAAACTGCTATATTTAAATTGATATTGTCTACAAAATATACTTCAGATATCAATATATGCATAAGCTACTTCAAAAGGACTAAAACAGAATAAACTATATACTAACTAACCGAGGATTTTCACTCCATATCAGATCTTCTTTTCTTTGCACCCGTGAAATGCAAGAGAATATCATCATAGGTGTACTTCTCTGCAATTTCCCCTTCTATGTTTACTAGCAAACTATTGACAAGAAACTCATCCTCCATTTTGTTATGCAACCTTATCTTGACGATCTTCAAAGTTGAAAATAAGCGTTCAACGCTTGCCGTAGAAACTGGCAGAGTCACAACCAATCGGAGCAACCTATGAGTTAGGTTGTAGATAGAACTTCACCCACTTTCGACAAGGTAGCAACAAAGCTTTGTCAATGTTTCATCTTATTATCATTGGAAGCATCCACAATAAAATGTTTGAGTTGCTGCTCTAGGCCATAAATTTATTGTTGATTGAAATCAGCTGGATAATATTTCTTAACCGTGTCGCAAATGTCATCAGCCTTGAAAGATCTAAACTTATTTGCAGGGATCAAAGTAGCACTAGTGGACAGAAGATCCATTACCTTCTCATTGAACCGAAATTCTAGTTCATGAAGTTGAGTATCAAATGTTGCATGAAATACCTCCACTCGAAAATAATGCTCCTTTGTAAAACAATCTGGTTGGCGGCGAGCACGACCACCCCGCAGAATGTGAGTTTCCTCCAAATCTGGAATATCAATGGAATGGCTTGCATAAAACTCAACAACTCGAAAAAAGAAGGCTCCCCAACCATCATCTGATCTCATCTCATCAAGGCGGACCTTTGTTGAGAACACTAGACGCATGGCATTTACTATATCTTGTGATTTTTTTTGCAAAGCTTGACCAAGATCTTCAGTAATATCCAATATTTATTGCATCAAACATAAGACAAGTATGAACTCAAAAGAGGACAAGTAGATGACAGTGGTATCTCCATCTGCACGAACTGATCCAGCTGATCCATCTGAAACACTAAACTTAATGCATTAAACATGGCTTTTAGCTAGATATCAAAACCAAGTGTGAACCCCATCTTGTGTCGTCGGTTCGTTTAGTGCACGTATTTGGTTTGCACCTTGACCGGTTTCAATGTCATAAATAGCTAGTAGCCGAGCTAGTTCATCCAACTGAGCATCATGAAGCTCGTCGTGGCGCTTCGCGGAGGAGTCAACGGTGTTAAAAATGAACAGAAGTTTCTGAAAAAATTGAGCCACATAAAACACTTCCTTGGATGCAGCCACTAGCGCAAGTTGCAAACGATGAGCATAGCAATGGACATAATATGCATATAGGCATTCGCGGAAAAAAAGAGCTTGCAATCCATTGAACTCTCCCCTCATATTACTAGCCCCATCATACCCCTGGCCACGAAGGTTTTGAACATCAAAAACATTTTTGGATAACACAGAGCTCAATACCTCTTTAAGTGTCGCGGCTTTGGTGCTTGTCACATGTATCAAGTCAAAAAACCGCTCTTGCAATATGATTTATCCACAAATCTGAGAACCAATGCCATCCGCTCCCTTTTTGCGACATCACAAGTATCATCCACCAGGATAGCAAACTTGGAATCCCCAATCTCTTCACGAATATGTTTCCTAACTTTAAATGCATAAATTCCCAAAATCTCTTGTTGAATCTTCGGCGCAATGTATTTTTCATTGTATTTTGCATCTCTAATAACTTCTATGATCACCGGATTGAATTCTACAAGAAGCTTTCTTAACTCAAGAAAGTTCCCTTGGTTCTTCGGCTCGGCTGTCTCATCATGGCCTCTAAAAGCACATGATTGTGAGGTGACAAAGCGACGGACATGATCAGAGTTGTCTGCGCCACCCCACATAGAACAAGTTTGAAACAGCAAGTGGCACTCCTAAACAGCGAAAGCTACTACAACAAGAGATAAAGTTGAACCGTACATATACATAAAAGTTATTCAAAATGATAACATGAAATACATGTTTTTTTTTGTTTTTTTGGGGTTCTTTGTACTATTCGATGTTTCTTAATGCCAGGGTATTCGCCACAAAAATGAACTAAATGTATTACAAATATATATATGTCCTGGCCCTAAATATCTCAAATCGTTTAGGAAAATCATTTCTACAAAATTATTTCACCCTAACCCTAATACTCAATCGAATAAAACCCTAGAATTTATATTTACATAAAGCCACAGTTCTTAGCTAGACAATATTTTATTGAAAAATATTTTAATTCCATGTGCAAAATAAATGCTTGTTCCCAATTTTGAAAATCAGGTAATTAAGTATGATATCGACATTTTATGTTTATTTCTGTTTCTGCAAAATCTTGAGAATTTTGACCAATCTATATACTCACATTATTGAAGAAAAAAAGGTTAAAACCTTCTCTCCCCATCTTCATTTTCTTGATCCAACCCTTTTTTTTTTGTTCAAGAAGATATACAGTTGTGGAGAGCGTCGAAGAAGGTAAAATATTGTATATAAAAACAACAATGTGTAAGGACTCAGTAATCGTGACAAGGATTTGGGAAATAATTTTAGGAAGTTTATTTTGGAGGAGGTAGTCGCATGTAAGCAAAAAGTTGGTGGCTGAGGGCTTCCCTTCTTCCATGGTGCTAACCAGTTTGAGTTACAACCCGCGAGCTAAGCGGTAATCTAGCCAACAACAACTAAACCAGCAAGAGATGAAATTAAACATTATATATGAAAATTTCCAGAAAGATAATATGAATAATTAAGGTATTGGAATAAAATCGAGTTTAAGTATGGATGCTATTAAAGAAAGGTGAAGGGTTGATTAGTTACATACGAGGAACGACTCATGACCAGTCTTACACTTTGTTTGATGTTTTATTCTTGAGTTTATGATATATTGCAAGTGCTACATGTAGTACTAGCACTCACTTACGTCTTTTATGTTTAAGTTTATATTTCATGTTAGGAGACGAGTAGTTTAAGGTGTACCGGACCACGTGGACAGTTGGATCTTTCATCGTCGGCAGTGCGAAGCGAAAAGAACAGAGGACAAAACAGGGGAACCGCTCACCGAGCGCAAGAGCAAGGCCGCCGCAACCCGCCCCACAACTCTAAGCGCCACATTGCTCGCCGGTGCCGTGGCCTCCTCGAGGTCCTCGCCACCCACCTCGGCGGCGACCGGACCAGCGCGTCCGTCATGGACTGACTGCTTCATCAGGCGCCCAGCGTGATCCGCCGGCCGCAACGGCAAGTATGAGCGCGCGATGCAGCCAGAACGATGCCCACGCGCGTGGAGAGGGCCGAGTCGCTGGCCAACGGCGTCGGCCTGTCGAGCATCTCACGTTTGACGAGCTCTTTCGCAAGCTAGCGCCCACCAAGAATCTTCAAGCGCGACGTCGCCGACGAGGCCGTGGTCTTGGGTGGCAAGGAGAGCCACCGGCATGTCAACTCCGAGGCCGACGAGGCCGTGGCATACCACACATGCCATGCCAGGCGGGTGCTCCGGAACACATGCATCGCCGCCGCAGCCCAACATCGTGGCTATAAGTAAGTAGGCCCCTGAAACTACCATGAAGTTGATTTTTGAGGGAGCTGACAGCTGAGGATGATGCCGATCGACGGCGGGTTCGCCTGTAAATTCGACTTGAGGAGCTGGCGCAGGGACGAGGAGGAGTCGTTCATGGCCGGTGTCGACTTGAGGAGCTGCTGCTGCAGTTTTCATTCTGAATCGGTGGCACTCAAGGTGTTGGCTTCCACCAATTCTGATTTCACAGTTTCAGCTTCTTGCAATTGGTGCTTGCCTTGTTCACAGACTGACAGATACGTCGGCATAATTTGCTTCAGTCTGCTCACTGACTGATACGGTATATCTTGAGGTGTGTTCCCACTTGACAGCATGCTTTATAGTAGTAATTCAGAGATATTAGTAATAGTATTTGATTAGCTGCCATACATAAGCTAACATGACCACCTGGCACCTTACCAGGAACCACCAGCACCAAAATTTCCCAATAACTTCAACAAACACAGCACAATAATATAGAAAGGTCCAACATGGAAATAGCAGCTAGTAGTATGGAATAGTGGACAATGCTAAAAACTACAGCGGCATATATCCAGGTTACAAAATTCAGAGCATATCCGACATTGCATAGTCATTTCAGTGATAAGCAGTCTGGTACTATCAGTGCAGAGATACACAGCCAACAACCACTAGAACATGGGAATACCAGAAGAGTGGAAAATGCTAAAAACTTACAACAGCATATCCAGGTTACAAAATTCAGAGCATGTCCAACATGGCATAGTCATTCCAGTGATTAATAACTAGTCGGGTACCATTAGTTTTGAGGCTGACAACCAAACCCAGCACATTCACTTTACCACCGAACGTGGGGCAACACAACATCAGAACGTTAGGCAACCCACAACCTCAGCCAAGCTTCAAACGCTTCGAACAGCTCACTCCAGCTCCAGGTGGAGGTGGAGGCGGTGGATTGCCGATGTTGTTTTCCAGGAACTCAATAATGTGCCATGGACAGATAAAGTAGGATTGGCCACCACCATGTCCTCCGTGCAGCATTCCGAAGACTTCTCCCCTCTCATTGAGTAGTGGCGCACCGGACGAGCCCTGTCCGCTCCCCATCTGAACTTCCAGTAGATCCATGTCATATTCGACCTTGTTTGGCCTGCTGATGTCATCTACAATTCTCCTTGCCCCGATACGGCCAATCGACAACATGTTTGGCTTGTATGGTGGCCAGGACAGCATCAAACATTCCTGTGCTGTTTCACCTATGGTAGCACAGCGAACCATTGGGGGATGTGGTTCATGGCATGGTCCCCCACCACCGGCAGCATATCCCCTCACATCACTTAGCCTCGCGGTGAGCAGCATCAGGTCAGTAGCGCAGTTCATAGCAACGACTCTTGCGTTGGCGTATGTTCGCTCTTCCTGTGACTTTGCCTGGGCGTATGCACTTTCATAGTGCCCACAAAGGACCTGGACTCTGAACAGTCTGTTGACCTGGGCAGGTGTGAGAGGGTTTGAAGCCGTGAAAAGATGGTCGACCGAATGTGCAGTCGTGATGATCGCGATCTCGTCGCCACGAACATCTACACAGAATCCGGTGGAGGTGGGGCACCCAAGCAAAGCATTAGCTAGTTCATTCCCACGAGCCTTTGTCTTGAGTTTATTTGCAAGTGACTTCCGCTCCCTAGCCAGTACATCTGCCTCATCTTCGATTGGGGTCATGAAGACAAAGAAGATTGAACTCTTTGCTTGGTTGTAAGTAGGACTCCAGTTGAACGCCATTCTGGTATAGCAAGTAAAGTTCAACATGTCAAACAATCTCATTTATTTTTCGAGAATTAAACAGGTGCAAGACAAAGGTATAACACCTGCAGGTAATGTTGCTACAGGAAATTGATATGGTCGTTTTGATGCAAGTTAGTGAAATGTATATAACCACCAGCATTTTTGTTTCTCAAATACCCTGACATCACATCATACAGCACAACATATTCAGAAAAAATTACCGGTTGTTTCTATAACCACCAGCATTTGTGTCTCAAATACCCTGACATCATACAGCACAACATATTAGCCTGTACTCAGATGCAACATGCTAGCCTGGTTCTACTCCTGTGCTCTAGTGTTGGTCACAGCGCATATCCAACATATCACATTGGTCGTCGTTGTGTATCTTCACCAATGTAGTCGAGTAGTAAACAGCAACCATCGTAGAGAACACAGTGAATCAAATAAACATAATATTCCTGTGCCAAACAATCGCTGAACAAACCTGCCTTGTGTGTACCCTATGTTGGTACTTACTCCCCGTGTGTTAAGGAAGGTTAACCCATTTGTTGCAACTACTTGGCCTCCAAAGAAATGAACGAATTTGTGTACGCATATTGCCATATTCTAGTAGCTAGGGTTACATACAGTTAACAGATTACAGAGTGACATTTCAATCTAGCCCTTTCGCTTAAAGAAAAGCGGTCGCTTTTGCTATACAAAATTACGGCCGGGGAGAATTCAAGCCATAGAGAGTTGCGGATTTCGAGTAGAAAAATACTTGCTAGGCTTCCAAAAAATAGATCTAGGGAAATCCCGTGGTGTCGATTCGATTCCGTACCTCTGTCCGGACGGGTCGGATGGAGCCGCGGCAAGGGTTGAGGAAGAGGTCATGATCGGGTTCCAAAACGGAGGGCGCGCGGGGCGTCGTTTCCCGAGCAGCTGCAGGCGCCGCGCGAATCCGGGCGGAGAGGAGGAGGGCGGCGGCGGCGGCGCTTCCCGGGCCTGCGAAGCGGAGAGGGTGGTGGCGTTGTCCCGTCCCTTGCCTGCCAAGGGAGAGAGGGTGTGCACGCGCCGCGGCTACGTAGCCAGGGTTTTGCGAGGAGGGGCTTTAAGTGGGCCCACTTGTCAGCGAGGAATTTCCTCAGAAAAAATTCTTGCGGACAACCTACTTGATTGGAGCAACTCTAATAAATATTCCCAATTGCTAAAAAGTACCCGGATGCTGGTTGATAATCCGCGCACTCGTTTCTGGGCCGTCCGATTTGACCGATGAAACCGCCCCTCGCGTGATGTTCCGACAACCGCGGACAGCGACGTCCACCGGCGGCTACATGTCGCGTCTCTCCCCCATTCCGCACATCCCCTTTCCTTGCCCGTGCAGGTTGATCCTGCCCGCCGCCGGCATCCCCTGCAGCGCGCTCCCCTGCCCCCGCCGCCGGCGTCCCCTGCAGCGCGCTCCCCTGCCCCCTTCGCCGGCGTCCCCTGCAGCGCGCTCCCCTGGCCCCGCCGCCGGCGTCCCCTCAGCGCAGTCCGCCGCTGGTCTCTACACCTCCTACCGCTCTCAACCTCCCCAACCACCTCACTCCTACTCTCTCAGCACGCCGGCGATAACACATGCTCGTTTCGGCTTCTCGTGTCTACCGGTGCGGCAATCAACGAGCTCCTGATCCAGGCCCTCCATCCTTCCCTTCGATCTGGTGACAGGGAAGCACAGGAGCAGTTGCCCTGGCGGCGATGCCAAGGCGGAGGCGCGCAGGATTGAGGCCTGCAGCCATGAACGCCGCCGTCCTGCATCTCGCGGCGGTCAACACCGCCTATCCTTTTCCAGCGCACGGTGGGAGCTGCTGCTAGTCGCTTGTGCTGGGCTACTACTAACTGGATTGTGGATTGGACAGATTCAGGTCAGTTCCTCTTCTGCCTACCTCATCTGACGCCCAACATCCAAATCGCTGATGCCGCCGCCTGGGCTTGACTCAAGTACAAAGGACGAGGTTCATGGTCCGTGGCTGTCGTCTCGCTGAGGAGCCTTTTGCAGTGAGTTTTGCTTGTTGTTTGCACCGCCCTTTTCCTCATCAATTTCTTCCGCATTACTGTAGCTTTGACACTTTACTCTGGCTAATAGTAGTACTGCCGCTGCGTTTTGCTCTAGCTGATATTAGTATAGGTTGTTAGTGATATGCCGGTGGCTCTAATTGGGTTGATTAATCCATACGACATGTGTTCCAATTTAGTGGCAATGTGTGCTATGGGAGAAAATGCTTAAACAACGTAGAGATGATTCATACTAATTCTTTTGAGGGAGCAACTGGCCCCTCTTTCAGTTTCACAATTGAAATGTAGTAGGATGGATGCAACTAATTTGTTCCAGTAAATTGTTGCTTTCCACATATGCTAATTCGCATACTGTCAAGTTATATACCCATTACCATAGTTGAATGCTGCATTTTAGTCCCTTCCACCAAAGATCACGCACTTGATGTCGTAGCTCCTCTTCATCTCGCTCGATTTGCTCATGCCGCCGACTTACACCGATCTAGATGGCCCGCATGTGCTAAGTTGTATTTTTACCGGCACTATTATTGGTTCCGAAAATGAGCTAAGTAGTTTTTTGCACACGATAAATTTTTCTCTCACACATTTGCTAACTCATGTTTGTACACCGTAAATTGTTGCTTCACATATGTACTAAGTTGCATACCACATCCATGAAGTTGCATACCTCTATACCGGAGTGGCATAAACTATAGCCTACACCAAATGCAACTTAGTAGGATATGGATGCAAGTAAAGCACCAGTAACAAGTTGCTTTTATTCATCCCATATTGCATCCATTTGTCAACTGAGTTATACCTCGAACAAGCAAAGTTGCATGTTGGAGATGATAAGCTATATTTTTGCCGACAATAAATTGTTACTTTACACATGTGCTAAGTTGTGTTTGTCCGCCATGGGGGTCAACTGAGCAGCAGCCCATTCTGCAGTGTTGCATGGTGGATATGACAAAAGAAAATCCAATGCACCAAGTTATTGTGAAGTTATATACCATTGTCGTAAAGTTGCCTACCGTGGCATCTAGTTGCGCACTATTTTTTATGAAATTGTATTTTCATTGTTACTAAGGTGTCTATCTCAGAAATTAAGTTACCAAGAATGCTAGGAAATTTGGTGGGAAACTAGTAATGTAAATTTGTGTGCCCCACTACTATGAAAATTGTATTTTGCACACAATAAATAGTTCACTTAAACATTTGTTGAGTCGTGTTTGTAGATGATAAATTGTTGCTTCACACATGTGCTAATTTGCAGTACCGCTAATTTTAAGTTGTATGCCCAATAGTATTAAGTTGCATATCCACCATTGTTAAGTTGTATACCCACTTTGATTAAGTTGCATCCATTGTTCAATATATTTTCACCATGTCTATGTTATTGTATGCCATCAGTACTAAGTTTTATAGAACCATAATGATAAAGTCACGCACCATCATTGTAAACTTGCATATCCCTGCGTCTAAGTTGATTACCGTTGGTACTAAGTCGGCAACCACGATTTGTTGCGAATTGTCGTAAAGTTTTCTACCACCACGTCTAAGTTGCACATTTTTTGGTATATTAAGTTGCATATCATTGGTACAAGGTTAGCTACCTCGAAAACCAAGTTCCCAACAATAATGATGGCACTATAAAGTTGCTGGCTATTATTGTTGAGCTGAGTATTTCGAAATCTAAGTTGTCTACAAAATACAGAAAAATAGTAAAGTTTTTAATCATCGTGCCTAAGTTGTACTACTAGTACTAAGTCAGATAGCATCAATTTCTAAGTTGTATACCCACTACTGTAAAGTTGCATACCAACTGTAGTTAAGTTGCATACACACTCTTGTTAAGTTGTATACCAAATATGATTAAGTTGCTTTCATTGTCCAATATAGTTTCACCTCGTATAAGTTGTTTATCACCGTGCCTAAGTGGTGTACTATTTGGTTATGAAGTTGTATTTTCTCTACTAATAGGTCGTATGGTTACCAATGGTACTAGAAACTATAGTGAGCAACTAGTACATAGTGAAGTGTTGCAAGTCTCAGTACTATGAAGTTATATTTCTGCTAAGTAAGTATCTTAGAAACTAAGTTGGCTATAAGCCTATAAATAGATAAACAGATAGTGAAAGCAACTCTTTATACAAAGTTGCTTTGCTACAACAGTAGAGTTGATTTTTCATAGCAACAAAGTTGATTTTAAAAAAAAAAGTTTATCAAAACATATACAAATGGGATCTAGTTTCGAAGATCTCATCGCGAGAGGCATAACGGTGAAAACGAAATGCAGTTTCGATACACGGTTTAAGAGTTATGACTTTTTTATTTTTCTTGTATTGGAATTAAATGCGCACGGTGCTGTTATTTGGGTGATTCACATGAGCTGTCTCCAGCTTTCCTTTTTTAGATATAAGCGTATTTCTTTTTATGGGGTGAGTGCTAAGATGGATGAAATAGCATCGGATGCTAGCTAGCCGTGTCCTAAATATTTGAGAAAGGAAATAATTTAGAGCAACTCTAATAAATATTTGAGCAAGGAAATAATTTAGAGCAGCTCTAATAAATCTCTACTATATTAAAAAGAGGAACTGGTTCTGTTTTCTTTGGTCGAATGTTTCGTCCTACATATTTTTCATCTGACCATTTTGTCCTCCCACCAAATTGCATAATACGCGTTGATGCCACGTTACCGGTCAAACGAAACCCTCGTCTGCTCGAACGTGATTCTCGCTTGGCTTCCCACCGAGGAGAGAACCCTAACGCTCCCCAACGCCTAGATCGAAATCCCCACCGCCCCTTCCCGCTCGTCGCCCCGCCCCGCCCTGCCAATCTCTTTTCATCTCCGACCAACGCCGCCTCTATCGGCTGCGTTGTCCGAGTTGTACGACGGGCTCCCAGGGACCATCCTCTCGGCGGCGAACAGAAAGAGGGGGAGGATGGAAGAAGGGCGCGTGCATGGCAGCAGCGGCGAAAACCGTGGAGGCGAACCATCAAATCCTCGCGCCTCCACGCAAATTCGCGCCTCCGCCGCCACCGTGGTCATCGTCGATGTTCTTCGGCCCGCCGCTTGGAGAAACTTCCGCGAATTCCGCGGAATCTGCGCCCGAGGGCGGAGCCACCACCACATCCGAGGTTGATTCCCAACATCCTGGATCCGGGTGATTAGAAGAGACGAAGAGTAATATTAAGCACAGAGACATTGTCGACCGCTTGTGCACAACAAGGAGCGCAAGCCGAGACGCGGCCCTTAGCTTCTAGGAAGTGCAACTCCATTCGTCTTCACATCAACCGGACGAGTTGTACAACGGGCTCTGATACGTCCAATTTGCATCACTATTTTGTATCATAATTTGCTGTTATTCATTGATATATTTCATATTGGGACACAATACTTATGTTATTTCATCTATTTTGCATGTTTCATCATTATTGGAGGATCAAGCACCGGAGCCAGGATTCTGCTGGAAAAAGCACCGTCGAACGCAATATTTCGGAAGATCAATCGTGGAAGGGAATTTCACGTAAATTCCTATTTTTCCGGATGACGGAGGGAGCCGAAGGGGAAGAAGAGGGAGCCACCGGGCCTGCACCACAGGCCGGCGCGGCCCATGGCCCGGCTGCGCCACCCTGTGGTGTGGGGGCCCCACAGCCCTTTCGCCTCCTTTCTTCGCACTCCTTCGTCCCGAAAACCTAAGCCAGAGGGAGGACCTCACGAAGAGTTACCGCCTCTGCGGGGCGGAGAACAGCAGAGAAAGAGCTCTCCGGCGGGCAGGAATCCCGGGAAATTCCCTCCCGGAGGGGGAAATCGACGCCATCGCCATCGTCATCGAGCGGGACATCATCTCCATCATCATCATCATCATCTCCACCATCTACACCGCCATCACCACCGCTGCACCTCGTCACCGCTGTAACAATTTGGGTTGAATCTTGATTGTATGATAGGGGAAACTCTCCCGGCATTATTCTCTACTTGTTATTAATGCTATTGAGTGAAACCATTGAACCAAGGTTTATGTTCAGATTGTTATTCATCATCATATCACCTCTGATTGTATTCCATATGATGTCTCGTGAGTAGTTCGTTTAGTTCTTGAGGACATGGGTGAAGTCTAAATGCTAGTAGTGAATTATGGTTGAGTAATATTCAATGTTATGATATTTAAGTTGTGGTGTCATTCTTCTAGTGGTGTCGTGTGAACGTCGACTACACGACACTTCACCATTTATGGGCCTAGGGGAGTGCATCTTGTATTCGGTTGCTAATTGCGGGGTTCGGAGTGACAGAAACCTAAGCCCCCGTTAGTATATCGATGCAAGAAGGATCGCAGGATCTCAGAGTTTAAGGCTGTGGTTAGATTTATCTTAATTACTTTCTTGTAGTTGCGGATGCTTGCAAGGGGTATAATCACAAGTATGTATTAGTCCTAGGAAGGGCGGTGCATTAGCATAGGTTCACCCACACAACACTTATCAAAACAATGAAGATTATTTAGCCACATGAAGCGAAAGCACTAGACTAAAATCCCGTGTGTCCTCGAGAACGTTTGGTCATTATAAGTAAACAAACCGGCTTGTCCTTTGTGCTAAAAAGGATTGGGCCACTCGCTGCAATTATTTCTCTTGCATTTTATTTACTTGTACTTTATTTATCTGCTATATCAAAACCCCCTGAATACTTGTCTGTGAGCATTTAAAGTGAATCCTTCATCAAAACTGCTTGTCAACACCTTCTGCTCCTCGTTGGGTTCGACACTCTTATTTATCGAAAGTACTACGATAGACCCCCTATACTTGTGGGTCATCAAGACTATTTTTTGGCGCCGTTGCCGGGGAGCTAAGCGCTATTGGTAAGTGGAATTGGTAAAGAAAACTTTTACTGTTTGTGCTCATTTTATTTCTGCCTGCTGCTATAAATCATTATGGAGAGATCTTCTCTTCAATTTCTATTTGGGAAATCTACTACTACTGCAACGGTAGTGGATGGAGCGCCAGGTGAGGAAGTACCATATAAAATACCTATGAAAATTATTGAACGTGTTATGGATAACCGCTATGAAGGGGATGGAACTGTCCATCCTGGTGATCATTTATTGTTTTTGCATGAATTATGCGGGTTATTCAAATGTGCAGGTATTTCTATGAATGAAGTTAGAAAGAAACTATTCACTATATCGCTGTCTGGTAAAGCGGCGCATTGGTATAAATTGCTGAAGAATGGTGATTCTATTGATTGGGAGGACATTGTGCCTTTATTTTATTCCAAATTTTATCCTCCAAGTGAAATTCACAAAGATCGGAACCGCATATATAATTTCTGGCCTCATGATGGAGAAAGTATTGCCCAAGCTTGGGGGAGATTGAAGTCTTTAATGCTCAAATGCCCCATTCATGAGCTTCCTGGTAATGTTATTATTGATAATTTCTATGCAAGACTTTCTTTTCAAGACAAGACCTTGCTGGATACTCTTGTTCTGGATCATTTACACGCAACAAAGAAGAGTTTAAAAGGGACCTTCTTGATCGGATCCAAGAAAATACTGAAGGATGGGAGAACGACAAAGATAGAGAATCAGGTATAATTTATGATTATAAATGCATTGAAGCTTTTATGGATACTGATAAATTTCGTAATATGAGTGCTACATATGGTCTTGATCCCCAAGTTGTTGCAAATCTTTATAAAGCTTTTGCCTCTCATTATGAATTGCCTAAGAAGAATTTTGATAAGTATCATGAACCGTATAAAGATAAAGTTGATTCATCTGTAAACAAATGTGTAGTGATTGAAACTGTTGATAATGTTATTCTGAAGCTTATATTGAAAAACTCCTTTCCCTGCTAAAATGAAGGAGTACTCTGTCATATCTAGTGCGGTTAATAAAAGTGAAAAGAAACCTAAATAACCTGAAGAACAAATTAAAATTGAACCTGCTGTTGCAATAGTTAAAGATCTTGTGACTGAAAATGTGGAGGATGGTCATATTATTTTCTGTGAAGATGCTTCTAATATTGTTTCACATCCTAATAAACCCAAACAAGTTAGTGTTCCTATGCTATCTGTTAGAATTGGTGATCATTGCTATTATGGTTTATGTGATATTGGTGCAAGTGTTAGTGCTATTCCTTATGAGCTTTACACGGAGATTATGCACGAAATTGGTTCTTGTGAACTTGAAGATATTGATGTGGTTATTCATCTGGCTAATAGAGAAACTATTTCTCCAATTGGTATTGTTCGAGATGTGGAAGTTCTATGTGGTAAGATTAAATATCCTGCTGACTTTTTGGTACTTGGTTCTGCTGCTAGTGATCATTGTCCTATCATTTTTGGTAGACCTTTTCTAAATACTTGTGGAGCTATTATAGATTGTAAGAAAGAGAAAATTTTGACTAGATTTGCTGGTGAACCTTATGAATTTAACTTTTCTAAATTTACCAAAACTCCTTATAAAGTGACTTGCCTAGTAATGATTTTAAAATGGAGCAGTGTGCATCTATTGTTCTTGTTCCTAATAATCCTTTGCAGCAACATTTGGAGAATAGTGAAAGTGAAGCTTTTAGGAAAGAAAGAGATGAGCTTGAGGAAATTTTTCTTCGCCAACCTATTCTCAAGCATGATTTACCGGTGGAAGATTTGGGTACAACACCGCCACCAAAGGAAGATCCTGTTTTTGATTTAAAGCCTTTACCTGATAATCTTAAATATGCTCATATTGATGAAAAGAAAATATATCCTGTTATTATTAGTTCTAAGCTTTCAGAGATTGAGGAAGAAAGGTTATTGGAAATATTGAAGAAACACCGAGGAGCTATTGGCTATACTCTTGATGATTTGAAAGGGATTTCTCCTTCTATTTGCCAACATGCTATCAATATGGAAGATGATGCAAAGCCTGTTGTTGAACATCAACGTCGTCTAATTCCAAAGATGAAAGAGGTGGTAAGGAATGAGGTATTAAAACTTCTTGAAGCTGGTATTATATATCCTATTGCTGATAGTAGATGGGTTAGTCCTGTGCATTGTGTTCCTAAGAAAGGAGGAATGACTGTTGTGCCTAATGATAATGATGAGCTTACTCCTCAAAGAATAGTTGTAGGGTATAGAATGTGCATTGATTTTCGAAAAGTTAATAAAGTTACTAAGAAAGATCATTAACCTTTACCCTTTATTGATCAAATGCTAGAAAGGTTATCTAAAAATACCCATTTTTGCTTTCTTGATGGTTATTCTGGGTTTTCACAAATTGCTGTTAAAGCTAAAGATCAAGAGAAAACCACGTTTACTTGTCCTTATGGAACTTATGCTTATAGGCGTATGCCTTTTGGTTTATGTAATGCTCCTGCTACTTTTCAAAGATGCATGTCTGCTATTTTTCATGGTTTTTGCGAAAGCATTGTAGAGGTGTTCATGGATGATTTTTCTGTCTATGGGAATTCTTTTGATAATTGCTTGCGAAACCTCGATAAAGTTTTGCAGAGATGTGAAGAAACTAACCTTGTTCTTAATGGGAGAAATGCCACTTTATGGTTAATGAAGGAATTGTATTGGGACATAAAATTTCCGAGAGAGGTATTGAAGTTGATAAAGCTAAAATTGAAGCAATTGAGAAGATGCCCTATCCGAGGGATGTTAAAGGTATTCGTAGTATTCTTGGTCATGCTGGGTTTTATAGGAGATTTATTAAAGATTTCTCTAAAATTTCAAAGCCTCTTACTAATCTTCTTCAAAAAGATGTACCTTTTGTTTTTGATGATGATTGTAAGGAAGCTTTTGAAACTCTAAAGAAAGCCTTAACAACTGCTCCAGTAGTCGAACCTCCTGATTGGAATTTGCCTTTTGAAATTATGTGTGATGCTAGTGATTTTGATGTAGGCGCTGTTCTTGGACAGCGGGTAGATAAAAAATTAAATGTTATTCATTATGATAGTAAGACTCTTGATGCTGCTCAAAGAAATTATGCTACAACTGAAAAGGAATTGTTAGCTGTAGTCTTTGCTTGTGATAAGTTTAGACCCTATATTGTTGATTCAAAGTTACAATTCATACTGATCATGCTGCAATTAGATACCTTATGACAAAGAAAGATGCTAAGCCAAGGCTTATTAGATGGGTACTTCTGTTGCAAGAATTTGATTTACATATTATAGATAGGAAAGGTGCTGATAATCCTGTTGCTGATAATTTGTCTAGATTGGAAAATATTGCTTATGATCCTGTTCCTGTTAATGATAGTTTTCCAAATGAACAATTGGCTGTAATAAAGGTGAGCTCGCGAGAGAGCCCTTGGTATGCAGATTATGCTAACTTTATTGTTTCGAAGTATTTGCCTCCAACCTTTTCAGCTCAGCAAAGGAGGAAATTCTTTTATGACTTGAGGCATTATTTTTGGGATGACCCACACTTATATAAAGAAGGAGTGGATGGTATTATGCGAAGATGTGTTCCTGAATATGAACAACAGGAGATATTGAGTAAATGTCATGGTAGTGTTTATGGAGGACATCACGCTGGAGATAGAACCGCGCAAAAGGTTCTACAATCAGGTTTTTATTGGCCAACACTCTTCAAAGATGCAAGGAAATTTATTTTATCTTGTGATGAATGTCAAAGAGTTGGTAATATCTCTAGACGCAATGAAATGCCTATGAATTATACTCTTGTTATTGAACCATTCGATTGTTGGGGATTCGACTTCATGGGTCCTTTCCCTTCTTCAGATGGTAACACTCATATACTTGTCGCTGTTGATTATGTTACTAAATGGGTAGAAGCTATACCTACAAAAAGTGCTGATGGTGAGACCTCTATAAAAATGCTTGTAGATGTTATATTTCCTAGATTTGGAGTACCTAGATATATTATGACTGATGGAGGTTCTCATTTTATTCATGGAGGTTTTAGAAAAACTCTTGCTAAGTATGGTATTAATCATAGAATTGCTTCGCTTATCACCCTCAAACTAGTGGTCAAGTAGAATTATCAAATAGAGAGATTAAAGCTATCTTAGGAAAGACTGTTAATAAATCTAGAAAGAATTGGGCTAGTAAGTTGAAAGAAGCACTATGGGCTTATAGAAATGCTTATAAAAATCCTATGGGAATGTCACCTTATAAAATGGTTTATGGAAAAGCTTGTCATTTACCTTTAGAACTAGAGCACAAAGCTTATTGGGCTGTTAGAGAACTAAATAAAGATCCGAAACTGGCCGGTAATAAGAGGTTGTTGCAATTAAGTTCTCTAGATGAATGGAGAAGTGAAGCTTATGAAAATGCTAAACTCTTTAAAGAAAAAGTTAAGAAGTGGCATGATAGAAGGATCATCAAAAGAGAGTTTAATATTGGGGATAAAGTCCTATTGTATCGGTCTCGTCTCAGATTCTTTGCAGGGAAATTACTCTCGAAGTGGGAAGGACCATATGTTGTTGAGGAGGTGTATCGTTCAGGAGCAATTAAAATTAGCTCTCTCCAAGGCAATGCCACACAAGTGGTGAATGGACAAAGACTCAAGCATTATATCTCGGGTGATTCTTATAATGTTGATGTTGATATTATTCAAGTGGAAACACCGGAGGCTTTCATCAAAGGACAAATTGACAGTCCGCCAGAACTCGACTTTGAATAGGTAACAGTATAGGTAATAAAAAGTCCGCGTTTACCTTTCCGAACATTATTTCTGTTGTTTTTGGAAAATATGAAAAATTACGGAATCGAAACGGAGTGGAAAAGACGCGCGAGGGCCCGTCACCACAGGCCGGCGCGGGCCCCACCCTGGCCGCGCCGACCTATGGTGACAGCCCCTCGGCGTCCCGTTTCCACTCGTTTTCGGCCTGGAACCTTCCTTTTGTCGTAAAAATATTTGCTATATAATCCCCCGGACCCTGGAGGTCCGTAATATCGTTTTCTCGTCGTGTTTTGTTTCGAGCTGTTTTCTGCCAGATTTGTTTTGATCTAGAAGCACCATGGTCTCCAACAACAAGGACAAGGGACCTTGGAGGGAAGAGATGAATGAAAGGATCAATAAGGAGAAGGAGAAGATAGCATCAGCAAAAGGAGAGTGGGAAACTACGAGGAGTAAGCCAATCTTGGTAGGATCGGTTAACACTGGGCGTTCTTTTTCTCATAACTTGCAGGGAGCTCTTCCGCCTGCTCTGGACCTCGACTCTTTCCCTTGTGTGGAGGAAGCAATACGGGTTGCTGATGAGTTTTGTGATCAATATCGTGCTCTCAAAAGGGAAGTGGAGATACTCAAGAGGAGAACCAGCGACTTCGCAGAATGCTGGAATATTACTTAATTCCCAGCACAAGGCCGTCACCGCCACCCTTGGATAACAATAAGTCTCTTCAAATTTTGGTGCAGAATTGCAAAATTGAGAAGCTGAAGCTGAAGGAGATCCTTATGAAGCGCGAGAAGAATCCATCGCCATCATCACCGAAGGAGTAATTCATCATCGGTATTGGCATCCCCTTGGTTTGTTCCAAGCTTGGGGGAGTGCCGCGGTATCACATCATCACTACCTTTATCTTTTACTATCAAGTAGTGTCATATCATGAGTAGGGAAGTTATCATATGGAATAGTATGCAATGTGGAAGTATCTCTCTTAGTTGGTTACCTATGTATCCGTTGGTGTGAGTTATCGTTATGGAATATTAATGAGAAGTCTTATCATTTACTTTTTGCACACCTTATTTTAGTTTGCAATCTCCATTATATGATTACTCTTGACATAAGTATTGATATCACTTTGGGAGCATCAAGTAAATCTATTTGGTTTTGGCAAACTTAGCATTGGTCAATAGCAACAACACCCTGATGTTTAAATAAAGAGAGAAATACACTTAGATACATTACTCTATTATCTCTATGCTAATGAGTTTAGTATTCTGAAGTTAAAATTGCTTGTGCTTATGGGAAAGATGCATGATTGTTTCTATCATATGTATATTTGTTTGTTTCCCTCAACCTTTATGCTTGCTATCAAACCTTGCTAGCCAAAGACCTGTATCGAGAGGGAATGCTTCTCATACATCCATAACCTTAGACCAAACCTATGCCATTTGCGTCCACCATACCTACCTACTACATGGTATTTTCTGCCATTCCAAGTAAATACTTCATGTGCTACCTTTAAATTATTCAAACTACTACTCCTTATTTGTGTCAATGTTTTATAGCTCATGAGTAAGTATGTGGTGTTTTATCTTTCAATCTTGTTGGGCGGACTTTCACCAATGGACTAGCGGCACATCCGCTTATCCAATAACTTTGCAATAAGAGCTGGCAACGGGGTTCCCAGCCCCAATTAATAACTTTCATTAATAATTCTCTTCACATGTTTTGCTCTGATTTATCAGTAAGCAACTTAATTTTGCAATAGACACTCCTCCATGGTATGTGAATGTTGGAAGGCACCCGAGGATTCGGTTAGCCATGGATTGAGAAAGCCAAGGTTGGGGGAGTGTCATCCTTAATAAAACTAAAATACATGTGTAAACAAAAGAGAAGGGGGATGATCTACCTTGCTGGTAGAGATGCCGTCCCTCATGGGAGCCGCTCTTGGAAGGTTCGTTTGGCAAGGGGGTTAGAGTGCCCGCTACCATTCGTTGACAACAACAAACACCGCTCAAAATCTTACTTTTATGCTCTTTATATGATTTCAAAACTTGAAAAGCTCTAGCACATGATTTAATCCCTGCTTCCCTCTGCGAAGGGCCTGTCTTTTACTTTTATGTTGAGTCAGTAAACCTATTTCTCTCTATCTCAAGCAAGCAATTGAGTTGTTGTGAACCAATCATTTATGCTATGATTCAGTTAATCATGTCTTTTATACTTTCTTGTTTAGTACCAATTTTATCTGAATGAATATGACTTTGAAGTTATCAATGATTATGAGGAGATTGTTATGCTTGAATATGAAAGCTCAGCTATAAAATCTAATATGAAAGTTTTGCTTAGAAATACAATCCGTTAGTAGTTCTCTGACCAAGAACAAAGTTTGCCATCACCAACTATGATTTCTTATGCACCTTTACTTGTGATTTCTCTTTACCTATTTCAAGATGAGTTATATGAGGAAGTTGTTTACTAGAATGTCTTGTGTGAATGAATATGATGCTTCTTGTCCGTATTTTATTTATCGACTCTTCACTCCATAAACATGTGGTCTTGTTTATCGAGCTCAGTTTCGCTTGGGGACAAGCGAGGTCTAAGCTTGGGGGTAGTTGATACGTCCAATTTGCATCACTATTTTGTATCATAATTTGCTGTTATTCATTGATATATTTCATATTGGGACACAATACTTATGTTATTTCATCTATTTTGCATGTTTCATCATTATTGGAGGATCAAGCACCGGAGCCAGGATTCTGCTGGAAAAAGCACCGTCAGAACGCAATATTTCGGAAGATCAACTGTGGAAGGGAATTTCACGTAAATTCCTATTTTTCCAGATGACGGAGGGAGCCGGGGAAGAAGAGGGGAGCCACTGTGGGCCCAGACCACAGGCCGGCGCGGCCCATGGCCTGGCCGCGCCACCCGTGGTGTGGGGGCCCCACAGCCCCTTTCGCCTCCTTTTCTTCGCGTACTCCTTCGTCCCGAAAACCTAAGCCAGAGGGAGGACCTCACGAAGAGTTACAGCCGCCTCTGCGGGGCGGAGAACACCAGAGAGAAAAGAGCTCTCCGGCGGGCAGGAATCCGCCGGGGAAATTCCCTCCCGGAGGGGGAAATCGACGCCATCGCCATCGTCATCGAGCGGGACATCATCTCCATCATCATCATCATCATCTCCACCATCTACACCGCCATCACCACCGCTGCACCTCGTCACCGCTGTAACAATTTGGGTTGAATCTTGATTGTATGATAGGGGAAACTCTCCCGGCATTATTCTCTACTTGTTATTAATGCTATTGAGTGAAACCATTGAACCAAGGTTTATGTTCAGATTGTTATTCATCATCATATCACCTCTGATTGTATTCCATATGATGTCTCGTGAGTAGTTCGTTTAGTTCTTGAGGACATGGGTGAAGTCTAAATGCTAGTAGTGAATTATGGTTGAGTAATATTCAATGTTATGATATTTAAGTTGTGGTGTCATTCTTCTAGTGGTGTCGTGTGAACGTCGACTACACGACACTTCACCATTTATGGGCCTAGGGGAGTGCATCTTGTATTCGGTTGCTAATTGCGGGGTTGCCGGAGTGACAGAAACCTAAGCCCCCGTTAGTATATCGATGCAAGAGGGATCGCAGGATCTCAGAGTTTAAGGCTGTGGTTAGATTTATCTTAATTACTTTCTTGTAGTTGCGGATGCTTGCAAGGGGTATAATCACAAGTATGTATTAGTCCTAGGAAGGGCGGTGCATTAGCATAGGTTCA
This sequence comes from Lolium multiflorum, assembly GCA_030979885.1. Classification (NCBI taxonomy): domain Eukaryota; kingdom Viridiplantae; phylum Streptophyta; class Magnoliopsida; order Poales; family Poaceae; genus Lolium; species Lolium multiflorum. The sequence continues at coordinate 1,614,853 of CM061751.1, read as the reverse complement.
CCCACACAACACTTATCAAAACAATGAAGATTATTTAGCCACATGAAGCGAAAGCACAAGACTAAAATCCCCGTGTGTCCTCGAGAACGTTTGGTCATTATAAGTAAACAAACCGGTTTGTCCTTTGTGCTAAAAAGGATTGGGCCACTCGCTGCAATTATTTCTCTTGCATTTTATTTACTTGTACTTTATTTATCTGCTATATCAAAACCCCCTGAATACTTGTCTGTGAGCATTTACAGTGAATCCTTCATCAAAACTGCTTGTCAACACCTTCTCGTTGGGTTCGACACTCTTATTTATCGAAAGTACTACGATACACCCTATACTTGTGGGTCATCAGGCTCCCAGGGACCATCCTCTCGGCGGCGAACAGGAAGAGGGGGAGGATGGAAGAAGGGCGCGTGCATGGCAGCAGCGGCGAAACCGTGGAGGCGACCCATAAATCCTCGAGCCTCCACGCAAATTCGCGCCTCTGCCGCCACCGTGGTCATCGTTGATGTTCTTCGGCCCGCCGCTTGGAGAAACTTCCGCGAATTCCGCGGAATCCGCGCCCAACATCCTGGATCCGGGTGATTGGAAGAGACGAAGAGTAATATTAAGCACGGAGACATTGTCGACCGCTTGTGCACAGCAAGGAGCGCAAGCCGGGGCGCGGCCCTTAGCTTCTAGGAAGCGCAGCTCCATTCGTCTTCACATCAACCAGAGGTACACCATTCACTAGTAGGAAAAGCCTTATAGGTGAGATCATATTTTTGTGGCGCACTAGCCAGTTATGCGCCACATAAAGTTTTTTTGTGGCGCACCTGGCACGGTGCGCCACAGAAATAGCTTAGCTTATTTTTGTGGCGCACCACGAATCCATGCGCCACAGAAAATAGGTGGGTGTAATATCCCAGGTTTAGAGGCAATAAGTGAGAGAACACCAAAGTGTGCATTGCATGCATGCATAGAAAATCCGGGGAATTTTCGCGCTTTCAAATAAAACTTACCACAGTAACTGAAGTTTCACTTGACTTGCTGGAATTGAAGTAGATCATCAAGTCAAGCGCTATAAACTTCACTGTGATCTTTGCTAAAACCTTGTTTTGGGTAGAGAGGATTTGATCTATGGCCTAGATCAAATGGAATTAGTTTTACAACAAACAACACCTTAGGTAAGGGTCAATTACAAGATCTTATAAAAGATCTCAACATGACATTCCTTACAGCAACACATGAATAATTATTCAACTATAGATCAAAGAACACAATTAAATAAGAAACTATCCTTTACTTATCGTTTCCATGTCTTTTACTAAGTAACTATTCTTACCATGATTCACATGGTATATCTTTTTAACTACAATACTTGAATCCATGTCAAGGACATTCATATTCATTATTCATCAACCCTTGACCATTCAACCTTGTTCATTCAAACCTATTCCTATTAAACCTCAGAGTAAGGAGATGATTATCTATATATGTTTACACCATTCATTGAGTAGAGCCATATATTAATATTCAAACCCTGTCTAATTGAGGTAAGCCATTGATACTGATACGCCCAAGTGGAAGGTATGATGCGTATAGAAGCAAGTTTCCCTCAGTATGAAACCAAGGTTACCGAACCAGTAGGAGCCAAGAAGCACGTGAAGGTTGTTGGTGGCACTACAAGAAAAGTTGCCATGGCCGACGAAGTTGAAGTCGCGCCGTGGTTGCTGGTGTACCATGGCCGACGATTTTGGTCCCTCCGTGGTGCATGTCAAAACTTTTTTTTCTCGTTTTTGAGGCCACCTAGCCCGACGAAAGCGGCCAAAACGTGGCGTATGGTGGCCCGGGACGTGGTGCATCTCGAAATCTCGGGTTCGCCGGCCGAGTCAACGCAAATCCGCACCGCCGAGGGATGTAGGGCCCAGATGGCAGCCTCTCTGGCATTGTTTTTTTTCTACATCGCGCCATCTCGTTCAACGTTCTCCGATCGAGCCGTTTACGATGCAGGATCATGGGTCCCGCATGTCATCCTCTATGAACCAAAATTCTTTCTATTCTTGGATTTTTTTGACCCCTGATTTCTGGCTACTTCCTTTTTCTTTTGATCCCTTGCCGCCTTGGAAACGTTGAGACCGCTGCTGCTAAATGGGACCCGCATGTCATCCTCTATGTGCAATCAACTTTCTTTTCTTGGAGTTTTTTTTGGCACCTCAAATTTGGTCACTTGCCTTTTTCTTTCGATCCCCTGCCGCCTCTCAAACGGTGATACCGCTGCTGCTAACTGGGACCCGCATGTCATCCTCTATGTACTATAAAACTTTCTTTTCTTCAATTATTTTTGGCACCTCATATTTGGTCACTTACCTTTTTCTTTCGATCCCCTGCCGCCTCTCAAACGGTGATACCGCTGCAGCTAACTGGGACCCGCATGTCATCCTCAATGTACTATAAAACTTTCTTTTCCTGGATTATTTTTGCACCTCAAATTTGGTCACTTGCCTTTTTCTTTCGCTCCCGCCTCTCAAACGGTGATACCGCTGCTGCTAAATGGGACCCGCATGTCATCCTCAATGTACTATAAAACTTTCTTTTCCTGGATTATTTTTGGCACCTCAAATTTGGTCACTTGCCTTTTTTCGATCCCCTGCCGCCTCTCAAACGGTGATACCGCTGCGCTAATGGGACCCGCATGTCATCCTCTATGTACTATAAAACTTTCTTTTCTTGAATTATTTTTGGCACCTCATATTTGGTCACCTTTTTCTTTCGATCTGCCGCCTCTCAAACGGTGATACCGCTGCTGCTAAATGGGACCCGCATGTCATCCTCTATGTACTATAAAACTTTCTTTTCTTGGATTTTTTTGGCACCTCATATTTCGTCACTTGACTTTTTCTTTCGATCACCTGCTGCCTCTCAAACAGTGATACCGCTGCTGCTAAATGGGACCCGCATGTCATCCTCTATGTACTATAAAACTTTCTTTTCTTGGATTTTTTTGGCACCTCATATTTGGTCACTTGACTTTTTCTTTCGATCCTCTGCTGCCTCTCAAACGGTGATACCGCTGCTGCTAAATGGGACCCACATGTCATCCTCTATGTACTATAAAACTTTCTTTTCTTGGATTTTTTTGGCACCTCATATTTGGTCACTTGACTTTTTCTTTCGATCCCCTGCTGCCTCTCAAACGGTGATACCGCTGCTGCTAAATGGGACCCGCATGTCATCCTCTATGTACTATAAAACTTTCTTTTCTTGAATTATTTTTGGCTCCTCATATTTGGGCACTTGCCTTTTTCTTTCGATCTCATGCCACGTTTGAAACGTTGAGGAACCTGCTGGCTCATGGGACCCGCATGTCATCCTCTATGTGCTATAAAAGTTTCCTTTGTTGGATTTTTTTTCACCCTCTGATTTTTGGCTTGCCTTTTTCTTTTGATCCCCGCCCCCTTTGAAACGTTGAGTAAGCTGTTGGCTCAAGGGACCCGCATGTCATCCTCTATGTCCATCAACTTTCTTTTCTTGGATTTTTTTCACCCCTAATTACTAGCTACTTTCTTTTTCTTTTGATCTCAAGCCGCATTACAAACATTGAGACCGCTGCTGCAAAATGGGACCCACATGTCATCCTCTATGTACAATAAATCTTGGATTATTTTTGGCTCCTGATATTTGGTCACTTGCCTTTTTCTTTCGATCTCATGCCGCCTTTGAAACGTTGAGTAAGCTGCTGGCTCATGGGTCCCGCATGTCATCCTCTACGAACAATAAAAGTTTCCTTTCTTGGAGTTATTTTTTACCCTAATTTCTGGCTATTTGCCTTTTCTTTTGATCCCCTGCCCCCGTTGAAACGATGAGGACGCGTTGGCAGGTCGGTCCCACATGTCATCCTCTATGAACAATAAAAGTTTCCTTTGGTGGATTTATTTTTGACCCCTAATTAATTTCTGGCTATTTCCTTTATTTTTCTTTTGATCCCCTGCCGCCTTGGAATTGTTGAGAATGCTGCTGCCTCATTTTTCTTTTGGTCCTGTGCCGCCTTGGAAACGTTGAGACCGCTGCTACAAAATGGGACCCTGATGTCTACGTTCCCCCTCCTTTCCTGTAGACAGTGTTGGGCCTCCAAGTGCAGAGGTTTGTAGAACAGCAGCAAGTTTCCCTTAAGTGGATCACCCAAGGTTTATCGAACTCAGGGAGGAAGAGGTCAAAGATATCCCTCTCATGCAACCCTGCAACCACAAAGCAAGAAGTCTCTTGTGTCCCCAACACACCTAATAGGTGCACTAGTTCGGCGAAGAGATAGTGAAATACAGGTGGTATGAATATATATGAACAGTAGCAATGGTGCCAGAAAATAGCTTGCTGGCGTGTAGTTGATGGTGGTAGTATTGCAGCAGTAGTAACACAGTAAAACAGTAAACAAGCAGTAGTAACTCAGCAGTATTTAGGGACAAGGCCTAGGGATTACACTTTCACTAGTGGACACTCTCAACATTGATCACATAACAGAATAGATAAATGCATACTCTACACTTTTGTTGGATGATGAACACATTGCGTAGGATTACACGAACCCTCAATGCCGGAGTTAACAAGCTCCACAATAATGCTCATGTTTAAGTAACCTTAAGTGTAAGATAGATCAAAACGACTAAACCAAGTACTAGCATAGCATGCACACTGTCACCTTCATGCATATGTAGGAGGAATAGATCACATCAATATTATCATAGCAATAGTTAACTTCGCAATCTACAAGAGATCATGATCATAGCATAAACCAAGTACTAACACGGTGCACACACTGTCACCTTTGCACACATGCAGGAGGAATAAAACTACTTTAATAACTTTGCTAGAGTAGCACATAGATAGTAGTGATACAAAACTCATATGAATCTCAATCATGTAAAGCAGCTCATGAGATCATTGTATTGAACTACATAGGAGAGAGATGAACCACATAGCTACCGGTACAGCCCCGAGCCTCGATGGAGAACTACTCCCTCCTCATGGGAGCAGCGGTGATGAAGATGGCGGTGGAGATGGCAGCGGTGTCGATGGAGAAGCCTTCGGGGGCACTTCCCCGCTCCGGCAGGGTGCCGGAACAGAGACTCCTGTCCCCAGATCTTGGCTTCGCGATGACGGCGGCTCTGGAACTTTTCTCGTATCGTGGCTTTCTCCGTAAGGGTTTTCGATGCGGGGCTTTATATAGGCGAAGAGGCGGCGCAGAGGGTCAACGAGGCGACGAGACCATAGGGTGGCGCGGCCAGGGCCTGGGCCGCGCCACCATGTCATCTGGGCCCACCAGGGCCCCCCTCTGGCGGCTCTCGGGTGTTCTGGATGCTTCCGGGCAAAATAGGAACCCGGCGTTGATTTCGTCAATTCTGAGAATATTTCGTTACTAGGATTTCTGAAACCAAAAACAGAAAAAGGAACTGGCTTCGGCATCTTGTTAATAGGTTAGTTCCGAAAATGCATCAAAACGATATAAAGTATGTATAAAACATGTAGGTATCATCAATAAAGTAGCATGGAACATAAGAAATTATCGATACGTTGGAGACGTATCAGCATCCCCAAGCTTAGTTCTGCTCGTCCCGAGCAGGTAAAACGATAACAAAGATAATTTCTTAAGTGACATGCCATCATAACCTTGATCATACTATTGTAAACATATGTAATGAATGCAGCGATCAAAACAATGGTAATGACATGAGTAAACAACTGAATCATAAAGCAAAGACTTTTCATGAATAGTACTTCAAGACAAGCATCAATAAGTCTTGCATAAGAGTTAACTCATAAAGCAATAATTCAAAGTAAAGGCATTGAAGCAACACAATGGAAGATTAAGTTTCAGCGGTTGCTTTCAACTTGTAACATGTATATCTCATGGATAATTGTCAACATAGAGTAATATAACAAGTGCAATATGCAAGTATGTAGGAATCAATGCACAGTTCACACAAGTGTTTGCTTCTTAAGGTGGAAAGAGATAGGTAAACTGACTCAACATAAAAGTAAAAGAATGGTCCTTCAAAGAGGAAAGCATCGATTGCTATATTTGTGCTAGAGCTTTGGTTTTGAAAACATCAAGAGAGCATAAAAGTAAAGTTTTGAGAGGTGTTTGTTGTTGTCAACGAATGGTAGTGGGTACTCTAACCCCTTGCCAGGCAAACCTTCAAAGAGCGGCTCCCATTTTATTTTGTTTTTGGGTGGCACTCCTTCCAACCTTTCTTTCACAAACCATGGCTAACCGAATCCTCGGGTGCCTGCCAACAATCTCATACCATGAAGGAGTGCCTTTTTTGTTAATTAATTTGGGACTGGGAATCCCATTGCCAGCTCTTTTTGCAAAATTATTGGATAAGCGGATGAAGCCACTAGTCCATTGGTGAAAGTTGCCCAACAAGATTGAAAGATAAACACCACATACTTCCTCATGAGCTATAAAACATTGACACAAATCAGAGGTGATAAATTTTGAATGGTTTAAAGGTAGCACTCAAGCAATTTACTTTGGAATGGCGGAGAAATACCATGTAGTAGGTAGGTATGGTGGACACAAATGGCATGAATATTGGCTCAAGTATTTGGATGCATGAGAAGTATTCCCTCTCGATACAAGGTTTAGGCTAGCAAGGTTATTTGAAGCAAACTCAAGGATGAACCGGTGCAGCAAGACTCACATAAAAGACATATTGTAAACATTATAAGACTCTACACCGTCTTCCTTGTTGCTCAAAACTCAATACTAGAAATTATCTAGACCTTAGAGAGACCAATTATGCAAACCAAATTTTAGCATGCTCTATGTATTTCTTCACTAATAGGTGCAAAGTATATGATGCAAGAGCTTAAACATGAGCACAACAATTGCCAAGTATCACATTATCCAAGACATTTTACCAATTACTACATGTAGCATTTTCCAATTCCAACCATATAACAATTTAACGAAGAGGAAACTTCGCCATGAATATTATGAGCTAAGAACACATGTGTTCATACGAACCAGCGGAGCGTGTCTCTCTCCCACACAAGGATGAACTTATTCAGAGAACTAAGATAATAAAACAAAAACAAAAATAAAAGCACACAGACGCTCCAAGTAAAATACATAGGATGTGACGGAATAAAAATATAGTTTCACTAGAAGAAACCTGATAAGTTGTCGATGAAGAAGGGGATGCCTTGGGCATCCCCAAGCTTAGATGCTTGAGTCTTCTTGAAATATGCAGGGATGAACCACCGGGGCATCCCCAATCTTAGACCTTTCACTCTTCTCGATCACATTATATCACCCTCTTCTATTGACCCTTGAAAACTTCTGACACACCAAACTTCAAGCAAACTCATTAGAGGGTTAGTGCATAATCAAAACTCACATGTTCAGAGGTGACACAATCATTCTTTTCACTTCTGGACATTGCATAATGCTACTGGACATTAATGGATCAAAGAAATAAATCCAACATAGCAAAAGAGGCAATGCGAAATAAAAGGCAGAATCTGTCAAAAACAGAACAGTCCGTAAAGACGAATTTTAAGATGGCACCAGACTTGCTCAAATGGAAAAACTCAAAACTAATGAAAGTTGCGTACATATCTGAGGATCACGCTCGTAAATTGGCAGATTTTTTCGAATTTTCTACAGAGAACTGTGCCCAGATTCGTGACAGACAGCAATGCTGTTTCTGCACAGCGATCCCAAATATAACATCAACTTTGACATAGAAACTTTACTTGGCACAAAAACATGATAAGGAGAGGTTGCTACAGTAGTAAACAACTTCCAAGACTCAACAAAACAAAAATTGCTGTAGTAAAATAAATACATGGGTTATCTCCCAAGAAGTTCTTTCTTTATAGCCATTAAGATGGGCTCAGCAGTTTTAATGATGCACTCGCAAGAAATAGTATTTGAGGCAAAAGAGAGCATCAAGAGGCAAATTCAAAACACATTTAAGTCTAACATGCTTCCTATGCATAGGAATCTTGTAAATAAACAAGTTCATGAAGAGCAAAGTAACAAGCATAGGAAGATAAAACAAGTGTAGCTTCAAAAATTTCAGCACATAGAGAGGTGTTTTAGTAACATGAAAATTTCTACAACCATATTTTCCTCTCTCATAATAACTTTCAGTAGCATCATGAGCAAACTCAACAATATAACTATCACATAAAGCATTCTTATCATGAGTCTCATGCATAAAATAATTACTACTCCCAACATAAGCATAGTCATTCTTATTAATTGTAGTGGGAGCAAATTCAACAAAGTAGCTATCAAATATAGGAGGTATATTGTAATCATAATCAAATTTATCCTCCATAACAGGTGGTAACAAAAGACTACTATCATTATAATCATCATAAATGGGAGGCAAAGTATCATCAAAGTAAATTTTCTCCTCAATGCTTGGGGGACTAAAAATATCATGCTCATCAAAGCCAGCTTCCCCAAGCTTAGAATTTTCCATAGCATTAGCAACAATAGTGTTCAAAGCATTCATATTAATATGTTCCATGGGTTTTTTAATTTTTGCATCAAACCATCCATGTCTTAAATCAGGAAATAGAATAAGAAGCTCATTGTTGTCCATTATGCCTAACTAGTGTAAACAAGAAACCAAATGTCGTAATTGCAGAGTCTAAAGGAAATAGCTCGATACTTACAATGGCGCCGGAAAATAGCTTAGTAGCCGAGATCCGGAGTGTGAGTACCTTTACCTTTCCTCCCCGGCAACGGCGCCAGAAAATTAGCTTGATGTCTACGTTCCCCCTCCTTTCCTGTAGACAGTGTTGGGCCTCCAAGCGCAGAGGTTTGTAGAACAGCAGCAAGTTTCCCTTAAGTGGATCACCCAAGGTTTATCGAACTCAGGGAGGAAGAGGTCAAAGATATCCCTCTCATGCAACCCTGCAACCACAAAGCAAGAAGTCTCTTGTGTCCCCAACACACCTAATAGGTGCACTAGTTCGGCGAAGAGATAGTGAAATACAGGTGGTATGAATATATATGAACAGTAGCAATGGTGCCAGAAAATAGCTTGCTGGCGTGTAGTTGATGGTGGTAGTATTGCAGCAGTAGTAACACAGTAAAACAGTAAACAAGCAGTAGTAACTCAGCAGTATTTAGGGACAAGGCCTAGGGATTACACTTTCACTAGTGGACACTCTCAACATTGATCACATAACAGAATAGATAAATGCATACTCTACACTTTTGTTGGATGATGAACACATTGCGTAGGATTACACGAACCCTCAATGCCGGAGTTAACAAGCTCCACAATAATGCTCATGTTTAAGTAACCTTAAGTGTAAGATAGATCAAAACGACTAAACCAAGTACTAGCATAGCATGCACACTGTCACCTTCATGCATATGTAGGAGGAATAGATCACATCAATATTATCATAGCAATAGTTAACTTCGCAATCTACAAGAGATCATGATCATAGCATAAACCAAGTACTAACACGGTGCACGCACTGTCACCTTTGCACACATGCAGGAGGAATAAAACTACTTTAATAACTTTGCTAGAGTAGCACATAGATAGTAGTGATACAAAACTCATATGAATCTCAATCATGTAAAGCAGCTCATGAGATCATTGTATTGAACTACATAGGAGAGAGATGAACCACATAGCTACCGGTACAGCCCCGAGCCTCGATGGAGAACTACTCCCTCCTCATGGGAGCAGCAGCGGTGATGAAGATGGCGGTGGAGATGGCAGCGGTGTCGATGGAGAAGCCTTCCGGGCACTTTCCCGCTCCGGCAGGGTGCCGGAACAGAGACTCCTGTCCCCAGATCTTGGCTTCGCGATGACGGCGGCTCTGGAACTTTTCTCGTATCGTGGCTTTCTCCGTAAGGGTTTTCGATGCAGGGGCTTTATATAGGCGAAGAGGCGGCGCAGGAGGGTCAACGAGGCGACGAGACCATAGGGTGGCGCGGCCAGGGCCTGGGCCGCGCCACCATGTCATCTGGGCCCACCAGGGCCCCCCTCTGCGGCTCTCGGGTGTTCTGGATGCTTCCGGGCAAAATAGGAACCTGGCGTTGATTTCGTCCAATTGAGAATATTTCACACTAGGATTTCTGAAACCAAAACAGCAAAAGAACTGGCTCTTCGGCATCTTGTTAATAGGTTAGTTCCAGAAAATGCATCAAAACGATATAAAGTATGTATAAAACATGTAGGTATCATCAATAAAGTAGCATGGAACATAAGAAATTATCGATACGTTGGAGACGTATCAGACCCGCATGTCATCCTCTATGTACAATAAAGTTCTTTTCTTGGATTATTTTTGGCTCCTGATATTATGTCACTTGCCTTTTTCTTTCGATCTCATGCCGACTTTGAAACGTTGAGGATGCTGCTGCCTCATGGGTCCCGCATGTCATCCTCTCGAACGATAAATGTTTTCTTTTCTTGTATTTTTTTACCAACTGATTTTTGGCTTTTTTTATTTTCGATCCCCTGCCGCCTTTGAAACGTTGACTCCGCTGCTGGCTCATGGGTCCCCGATGTCAGCCTCCCCGTACAAGAAACATGTGATATTTTATTGGGATTTCTATTTTCGTGCCCTCGGGTCGTTAGTTGTACTCAGTTTTCCCCAGCCCCTTAGTTTTTCCTCAGTTTTCCCCTCCCTCTAGTTTGAAACCCGCAGAACGAGCTCAGACGGAAGGAATCCGTTTATTTGGACGTTCTGTGCTGGCGTGTTGCGCCGCGTCGTCTGTGGGGCCGCGACGTGTGGGGCCGCGTCGCGTGGGGCTGGTAGAAAGGGACCGCGTGGGACAGGACGAGAAGCGTTTGGTTGCACGTGAGCAGGAGCTGGGTTTTGTCTCTCTCGGCCCAAATTGGCATTTTTAAGAGCACCTTTTCCCCTCTTTCTCTCTCTGTCTTTTTCACCAAATTAGTATCAAATCTAGAGAAGCTTCTATTTCTGTCTTTCTTCAATATGGCAGCAAATCTAGTAGCAAATCTCTGGGGTTATTTATGCCTTTTGGCCCTCGTTTTTTGCCCAATATGGCAGCAAATCTAGTACCAAATGTAGAAGCTAGTATATGATAAATTGACAACTGCATAATCAGAAAGCTAAGTATAATACATAGGGAAACTGCATACAGCAGCCAAAAGCAGCCAATAACGTTGTAATATACAAGACGCACGCAATGTATGGACAACAAGAAGATTAGGATGAATGAATTTGTTCTTCATTCCTCCTCATATATTTCGTCGTTGCGCCAGCCGTGCATTACCCCAAGGAAATATTGATTGAACTCCCTCCGTCTGCAGTGTGCGGCCAATACATCCTCCAAACGGTATGGCTTGTGTTCATTTCTCATACCGTAGTTTCCTATTCTATCCACACGTTCTGGCCACTCCTCCCAGGCCTTTGTATCATGAGAGTACTCTCTGATATAACCCAAATCCGTGTAGTAGATGCAGCCAGGTCGAAGTGTCGGGTACACTCTGGTGTCGACGGAGATACACCGGATATAATTCACGAAGAAGGCATTAATGCCAATGTTACTGACCGGATGGAGAGAGCGGCTCTGAGTGTCCACACGGTACACCAATGGTCTGCCCGCCAAAGCCACGCTGACCAACAACACAAGCAGCAGATCACCATCCGACTTCACGAGGTAGAACTTCTGATGTCCAAGTTCTGGAAATGAAATTAGTGTCTCCATCTTGACAGTGCTCGTGCGCTGCTGCAACTGTACATTGGTGCACACTATTCTTCCGTGCTCTAAATTGTCCACAGCTAGTGCATACAGTTCACCATTGAACGGTGTAATGCAACGCAGACAATGGTTCTTCATCGAAAATCTGTTTTCCCAATCTTTATCTATATCCTTAGTTGGAGTGCTCTCATCGACCCAACCAATTTCCGACGGGTAATGTGCGGTAACGAAGACCATAGTCGGGGATTTGATCACAGCGACTGATTTCAGGAAAATAGATGGCATCTGCGCCTCAAACATAGTGTATTTCTTTGTGAGTGGGTTCAGAAGCCGTATCTTGTGCGGCGGGTTCTTCTGGGCAAGCACGATGACGCCACGGCAAAATCCGACGAAGTAGTATCTGGGCAAGCACGATAACATTCAGCACTAAGATGTTTAAGATTGAAAATAAAGAGGTAGATATGGAGGAAGTTGAACCTTGTATGAACTTCCGATAGATCTATGGTGACGTAGCGTGATGTGCCGAGTTGGAGGAAGGTGAACTCAGCGACGTGTGGAAGGGCGTGGTCTAGCATGATCCATTCGTCCAGGTGCACGTCGGGCTCAGGCAAACCTGAGCGCCAATTTCTACAGACTTGCCTCATGGCAGAGTACGTGTCGGCGTACTCCTCGTTCGCCAGCAAGCATTCGCCGATCTGGTGAAGTGGTCCATCAGCCGAGAGAGAGGCCCAGTTCACGGAGGAGCCGCGCTTGGATGCGCCGCCCTCGGAGGCGACGCGCTCGGCGGCGACTGGCTCGGCGGCGACGGGCTCGGCGGCGACTGGCTCGGCGGCGACGGGCTCGGCGGCGACTGGCTCGGCGGCGACGGGCGCGGAGGCGACGGGCTCGGAGGCGACGGGCTCGGAGGCGACGGCCGCCGGCGCATTCTTCTTCTCCATCGCCGGCAGGGTAGCGTGCGTACGGCGGTTGGGGTTTTTTCGATTTGGAGAAGTTGATGGGACGTGAGAGGGGTGGTTTCGTGCGTGAGCGAGAATGAGACGACTGTGTGCAGAGGGAGGGAGGGAGGGGCTTACGCGTCCTAAATGCGACCCGCGTCCTACGCGTCCACTATTTGCACGTCTGCACCGCGACACGCGTCAACAATGGCACGTCTTCCACTTCTGCACCGCAACACGCGTCCTCGAGTCTAACCCTGGAAATTTAGATATACTCAGGTATACCCTCGAGTCATATACTAGCATTTTTTGTGTGCTCAGTTTTCTCCTCGAGTGCTAATACTGGCTAGTGCAATATACTCAGTTTTACCCTCAAGTGGCTGGTCAACAGAGAGTCAACAAATGGGATTAACTAGTTAAATGAGTTATTTAATGTGCAAAAAAATCCGAAAAAGAGTGGCACTTACTCATGGAGTCTTTACCACAAATTGCCACTTCTCAAATCATAGATAAATCATAGATAAATCAAGTTTCACCACAAATTGCCACTTCTCAAATCACCTAGTAGCTATGAAGGTGCATGGTTTTCCATAATAAGCCCTACCCAAAACAGCTTTCCCCAAAACATACTTTGTCTAAATGAGGCCACAATTCTCACACTGATGTATATTGGTATTGCAAATAGTTTGAGGTAGGCCAAGATGGGTTTCATTGTACAAAACACGCATTTTCCATTTTTTAAATCTCATATTTGAATCCCTTAGTCTGTTTACTACTCACTTGCCCTTGGTTTCTTGATACTACTCAGTTTTGCCCTCTCCCTTCACAAACTCTCACAGACGCCCAACATTGCCCTGATTGGTCTAGCCCATGTCACGCGGATCATGCCCGCCGACCGTTGATCGTATGATCTAACGGGCAGGATAACCCCTATCTCTCTCTCTGGTCGGGGCCACCACCCTCTCTCTCTCTCTCGTCGGTTAGCTTCCACACTCTATGTATGCGAAAGGGCGGTTACCTAGTACGCTAAAGTTTGGTTTTCTGCATTATTTTTCACGAGCTAAATTATAAACTCTTTTTAGGCATTACTTTTCACGCAAAAAATGATAAACCATCACCGATTTGTTGTAGCCATTACTTTTCACGCAAACAATGATACACCATCACCCATTTCTTGTAGCCATGCATTACTTTTCACGCAAAAAATGATAACCATCACCGATTTTGTTGTAGCCATTACTTTTCACGCAAAAAATGATACACCATCACCCATTTCTTGTAGCCATTACTTTCAACGCAAAAAACGATAAACCATCACCGATTTTGTTGTAGCCATTACTTATCACGCAAAAATATGATACACCATCACCCATTTCTTGGACCCATTACTTATGACGCAAAAAATGATACACCATCACCCATTTCTTGGACCCATTACTTATGACGCAAAAAATGATACACCATCACCCATTTCTTGTACCCATTACTTTTCACGCAAAAAACGATAAACCATCACCGATTTCTTGTAGCCATTACTTTTCACGCAAAAAACGATAAACCATCACCGATTTCTCGTAGCCATTACTTTTCTTTTAGACTAGTCATAGTGGAGAGTAACATAGAGTAGTAACATGCACATGTTACTACTCTATGTTACTACCTTCATAGTGGGAAGTAACATATGTGTAGTGTCATGCAAAGCCATATTAATTAGGTTGTAGACTCATCTAATCTTGGAAAATGTGATGTTATGGTAACATAGCTCTATGTTACTACCCAAGTTACTCCCACTATGAGTAGTCTTAGGCATTACTTTTCACCGTAAAATGATAAACTAGTCAACATAGTCCGCATTACTTTTTTTGTTGAGATATATACCCCCACAACGGTCGTCTCCTCCTTAATTAATTTATTGTGTATAAACCCCCACAACGGTCATCTCCTCCTTATTTTATTGTGTAAACCCCTACAACGGTCATCTCTCCCTTATAAACACCCACACGGCCATCCCTTGTGTCAATAGGTTCTGCCTCTCTCTTCTTCGTTCACATACACTTTATCCATTGCCATGGCTTCCACGTCTCGGACGCGGACCGGAAGGGGAAGGGGAAGGGGAAGGGGAAGGGGAAGGGGAATGGGAAGTGGATCATCATCATTGCCACCACCACCGTCAACACTGCCATTGATCATAGAGGAGTTCTTCATCGTCGTCTATGAAGACCCTTTGGTCAAGAAGGTACGTACGCGTTCCCACATATATGATGCATGTGATTAATTATGGGCATGTTCTAAAAAACCTTTAATTTCAAGGGTTCCCTAATTTCAAACGATCGGCGCTCGATCTCTTTGCAGGAACTCCCAAAAAAATTTGCGGACTATCTTGACGGCAAGGAGCCAGCTAAGGTGTATCTGCGAGCAGCTGACTGCGGTCCTCGTCTCTGGACCGTGGAGGTCCTATTTGACGGACAAGGCCGGATGTACCTCGACAAGGGCTGGGAGAAATTCGCCATCGCGCACGGTGTGGATTTCGGCTGGTTCGTACACTTCAAATATGAAGGCGATGATGTGCTCACAGTGAAGGTGTTTGACGGAACAATGTGCAGGAGGTACTACTACTCAGACGACGAAGATACTGATGATGAAAGCGACGACGACGTGAAGCCATGCATCCATCCCCTTTAGATAATTAAGGGGATCATGACCAAGAATATATATGTAGCTTCATATGCATCGATTTAGAGATCTAGCTATTTTCTATATATTATGCATGTAAAAAATAATATCGCATTTCCACTATTATTCGAGCACCACATCCTCGCCGCCACTGCTAGGTCAACGCCGGGATGCACAATGTTTAGCATAAAAGTCACTTTAGATTAAGCTGCGAAAATAGTCACCTGCCATGGGCTGAGGCGGCCCCTACAGAGCGGCTCTATATTATATTCTCTAAATAAAATAGACGACCACAGCGGTCATTGACTGCGGAGGCCCCACAGAGCGGCAATATATAATTTACTATAAATAAATAGACGACCCACTGGTCATTGGCTGCGGCAGCCCCATAGAGCGGCCCCATTTGTCATTGGCAGCACCGCGTATACAATCAGTAAATAAAACGGCCCACGCGTCAGCGGTAGATGGATCCACCCGTCAGCACGAGACGGTCAGCGAGGAACTGACCTCACGGTAACGGTAAGGCCTCTGACCTGACGGCAACCCGCGTCTTCGATGGGTTTCAAACTAGAGGGAGGGGAAAACTGAGGAAAAACTAACGAGCTGGGGAAAACTGAGTACAACTAACGAACAACGAAAATGAAATGATATTTTATTTTGCAGACAATAAACGTTGTATTTCGCTCTGAGCTATTGCAAACGGATAAATTAAATCTTTATATCTACATAAACAAACTTATATGTTGAATCTCCTTGTTTTTTGTTTTTGCGAAGCATAGGACTTTCCTGTTTTTTTTTTTTTTGAGAAAAATCCGACCTTTCCTGTTTTGGAGTGGGCTGAAATTGTACGAGTCAAAAGGCCCAGCAGTATAGTTCGAAGGCCCAGATGTCCAGATACAGCCCAATTAAAATCTTTCTTTTCTTGGATTTTTTCACACCCTGATTTCTGGCTACTTCATTTTTCTTTCGGTCCTGTGCCGCCTTGGAAGCGTTGAGACCGCTGCTACAAAATGGGACCCGCATGTCATCCTCTATGTACAATAAAGTTTCTTTTCTTGGATTATTTTTGGCTCCTGATATTATGTCACTTGACTTTTTCTTTCAATCTCATGCCGACTTTGAAACGTTGAGGAAGCTGCTGGCTCATGGGTCCCGCATGTCATCCTCTATGAACAATAAAAGTTTTCTTTGTTGGATTTATTTTTTCCCCTAATTTCTGGCTATTTGTCTTTTTCTTTTGATCCCCTGCCCCCTTTGAAACGATGACGACGCAGCTGGCAAGTCGGTCCCACATGTCATCCTCTATGAACAATAAAAGTTTCCTTTGATGGATTTATTTTTTACCCTAATTAATTTCTGGCTATTTCCTTTTTTATTTTGATCCCCTGCCGCCTTGAAATAGTTGAGGATGCTGCTGCCTCATGGGTCCCGCATGTCATACTCTCAGAAAGGTAAATGTTTCTTTTCTTGAATTTGTTTACCAACTGATTTTTGGCTTATTTTTTCTTTCGATCTCCTGCCACCTTTAAAACGTTGACGACGCTGCTGGCTCATGGGTCCCCAATGTCAGCCTCCCCATACTGCAAATCCTCTTTCTGCAAAGGTTGTATTTCTAGATAGATAAGGTGGATTCGAATCTGCCATGGTTCAGGCAGCTCAGGTAAGCCTTCTTGCACTAATTAATGGAAGTAGTGTATCGCAAGGTCAAGACATGTGGCTCGGTGTAATGAATCTATATGAATCATGTTGTGGGTTCAATCTGATAGTTCTCTAACAGGTCAGCCAAAATAGAAATTAAGTTTTTTTCTAAAAGGGAAATGCAAATTAAGATGAACACAAACATTAGTTATCATAATAGCTGATCATACATACATACTTGCTAAGAGCAAAAGCTTGCCAGAGTTTTACCACCCATACAATTAATTAGCAGTTCAGATAAGATAACCTTATATAAGTATAACTACAAATGCATTTGCTAAGGGCTCATGGGACAATAGAACTAGACAACCGCGAACTTTATGACCAGCATGTCACAGCGGCATCGAAAGATCTTGACCTTCAACTTTGATCCAATGCGAAGTTTGGCACCGTCAATGAACTTTTTCCACCTGGAAGTAACAGCCAAGCGGCCATCTGTGGGACTGACAGAGTACCGTCCCTCCACGGTGAGACCTTCACTCTCCATGACGAGGGATATCTTGCCCCTTCGGCCAGCATTGAGATCCTTGGAGATACTTTTAGGCAATTTCTGATTCAAAGCAAGAGATACCACCAAAAATTAGTCAATGGCACCAATGCACTGAACCATGTGAGACTTTGAGCAGAGAAGACATCAAGATAAGAGCAGTTATGCTGTCATATACTCACGAACATAGCCTTCAGATGCGTCCTGGTCACCACACGGGTGGCCACAGCAATGAGCTGAGACCTCGGTGATCTGGCTGGGGCAGGTGCATGAGCCTGGGCTGGTACACGAGCTGGTGCTGATGCAGGAGACTGCTGGGCAGGTGCAGTAAACGGTGCCTCTAGAGGAACCGGTGCTGATGCAGGAGACTGTTGGGCAGGTGCAGTAAACGGTGCAGCTAGAGGAACCAGTGCTGATGCAGGAGCCTGCTGGGCATGTGTAGGATAACGTAGCATAGAAAACAAAAATTTTCCTACGGCGAACACGCAATCCAAGCCAAGATGCAATCTAGAAGACGGTAGCAACGAGGGGATTGTCGAGACTCACCCTTGAAGAGATTCCAAAGCCTACAAGAGGAGGCTCTTGTTGCTGCGGTAGACGTTCACTTGCCGCTTGCAAAAGCGCGTAGAAGATCTTGATCACGATCGGTTCCGGCGCCACGAACGGGCAGCACCTCCGTACTCGGTCACACGTTCGGTTGTTGATGAAGACGACGTCCACCTCCCGTTCCAGCGGGCAGCGGAAGTAGTAGCTCCTCTTGAATCCGACAGCACGACGGCGTGGTGTCGGTGGCGGTGGAGAAATCCGGCGGAGCTTCGCTAAGCGTGCGGGATATGGTGGAGGAGCGGGGCGCTAGGGTTTGGGGAGAGGGGGTGGCCGGCCACTATGGGGGGCGGCCAAGCTTGAGGCTTTGGTGTGGCCGGCCCCCTCCCCTTGGCCCTCTATATATAGGTGGAAGCCCCAAGTGTTGGACTACAAGTCTTCGAATAAGACCCGAACCCAAAACCTTCCATATGGTGGGAAACCTTCCCTCCCACTAGAGGTGGGATTTCCACCTTCCATAGGGGGGGTGGCCGGCCCCCTAAGGGGGAGTCCACTTGGGACTCCTCCCCCACTAGGGTTGGCCGGCCATGGAGGTGGAGTCCCATGTGGACTCCACCTTCCTTGGTGGTTTCTTCCGGACTTTTCTAGAACCTTCTAGAACCTTCCATAGAACCTTCCGCATCATTTTATTCACATAAAATGACATCCTATATATGAATCTTATTCTCCGGACCATTCCGGAACTCCTCGTGATGTCCGGGATCTCATCCGGGACTCCGAACAAATATTCGAACTCCATTCCATATTCAAGTTCTACCATTTCAACATCCAACTTTAAGTGTGTCACCCTACGGTTCGTGAACTATGCGGACATGGTTGAGTACTCACTCCGACCAATAACCAATAGCGGGATCTGGAGATCCATAATGGCTCCCACATATTCAACGATGACTTTAGTGATCGAATGAACCATTCACATACGATACCAATTCCCTTTGTCACGCGATATTTTACTTGTCCGAGGTTTGATCATCGGTATCACACTATACCTTGTTCAACCTCGTCTCCTGACAAGTACTCTTTACTCGTACCGTGGTATGTGGTCTCTTATGAACTTATTCATATGCTTGCAAGACATTAGACGACATTCCACCGAGAGGGCCCAGAGTATATCTATCCGTCATCGGGATGGACAAATCCCACTGTTGATCCATATGCCTCAACTCATACTTTCCGGATACTTAATCCCACCTTTATAACCACCCATTTACGCAGTGGCGTTTGATGTAATCAAAGTACCTTTCCGGTATAAGTGATTTATATGATCTCATGGTCATAAGGACTAGGTAACTATGTATTGAAAGCTTATAGCAAATAACTTAATGACGTGATCTTATGCTACGCTTAATTGGGTGTGTCCATTACATCATTCATACAATGATATAACCTTGTTATTAATAACATCCAATGTTCATGATTATGAAACTAATCATCCATTAATCAACAAGCTAGTTAAGAGGCTTACTAGGGACTCTTTGTTGTTTACATATCACACATGTATCAATGTTTCAGTTAATACAATTATAGCATGGTATATAAACTTTTATCATAAACATAAAGATATATAATAACCACTTTTATTATTGCCTCTTGGGCATATCTCCAACAGTCTCCCACTTGCACTAGAGTCAATAATCTAGATTACATTGTAATATACCTAACACCCATGGCATTCTGGTGTTGGTCATGCTTTGCCCTAGGGAGAGCTTTAGTCAACGGATCTGCTACATTCAGATCAGTGTGTACTTTGCAAATCTTTACTTCTCCATCTTCGATGTACTCGCGAATCGAGTGGTAACGCAGCTTGATATGCTTCAGCCTCTTGTGTGACCTTGGCTCTTGTGCATTGGCGATGGCACCCATGTTATCACAGTAGATGACAAATGGGTCCAATGCACTAGGAACCACACCGAGCTCTACAATGAACCTCTTCATCCATACCGCTTCTGATGAAGCCTCTGAAGCCGCTATGTACTCCGATTCTGTTGAGGATTTCGCCACCGTGCACTGCTTCGAGCTTGCCCAGCTTACTGCAGCACCATTCAATATAAACACGTACCCAGATTGTGACTTAGAGTCATCAGGATCAGTGTTCCAACTTGCATCGGTGTAACTTGTTACAACGAGCTCTTGGTCACCTCCATAACAAAGAAACATATCCTTAGTTCTTTTCAAGTACTTCAGGATATTCTTGACCGCTGTCCAGTGTTCCATTCCTGGATCACTTTGATATCTGCTAGTTAAACTAACAGCATGTGCTATATCCGGTCTTGTACATAGCATGGCATACATGATAGAGCCTACTGCCGAGGCATAGGGGATTTGACTCATCCTTTCTCTTTCTTCTGCCGTAGCCGGTCCTTGAGTCTTACTCAAGACCTTGCCTGGTAACATAGGTAAGAATCCTTTCTTACTTTCGTCCATTCTAAACTTCTTTAGAATCTTGTCCAGGTATGTACTCTGTGATAGCCCTATTAGACGTCTTGATCTATCTCTATAAATCTTGATGCCTAATATGTATGATGCTTCACCAAGGTCTTTCATTGAAAAACTATTATTCAAATAACCCTTTACACTGCTTAATAGTTCTATATCATTCCCAATCAATAATATGTCATCTACATATAATATCAGGAATGCTACAGAGCTCCCACTCACTTTCTTGTAAATACAGGCCTCTCCATGACACTGTATAAACCCGAAGTCTTTGATCACCTTATCAAAACGTCGGTTCCAACTTCTCGATGCTTGCTTCAGTCCATAGATTGAACGCTGAAGTTTGCATACTTTGTCAGCATTTTTAGGATCGACAAAACCTTTGGGTTGTACCATATACAACTCTTCCTCAATGTCTCCATTAAGGAACGCCGTTTTGACATCCATCTGCCAAATCTCATAATCGAAAAATGCAGCTATTGCTAACAAAATCCTCACAGATTTTAGCTTCGCTACAGGTGAGAAAGTCTCATCGTAGTCAACACCTTGAATTTGTCGGAAACCCTTTGCGACAAGTCGAGCTTTATAGACAGTAATATTACCATCGGCATCTGTTTTTCTCTTGAAGATCCATTTATTCTCGACAGCCTTGCGGCTATCAGGTAATTCTACCAAAGTCCATACTTTGTTATCATACATGGATCCCATTTCGGATTTCATGGCTTCTTGCCATTTGTTGGAATCTAGGCTCATCATCGCTTCTTCATACGTCGCAGGGTCTTCATCATTGTTATCCACAATCATGACATTTAGACAAGGATCATACCAATCTGGAGTGGCACGATCCCTTGTCGATCTGCGAGGTTCAGTAGCTGTCTCATTTGAAGTTTCATGATCATTATCATTAGCTTCCTCTGTTGCCGGTGTAGGTGGTACAGGAACATTTTCCGGTACTGCGCTACTCTGATCAACGAGTAGAGATTCTTCAATCTCATCGAGTTCTACTTTTCTTCCAGTCACTTCTTTAGTGAGAAATTCTTTCTCAAGAAAGGTTCCGTTCTTAGCAACAAAGATCTTGCCTTCGGATCTGTGATAGAAAGTGTACCCTATAGTTTCCTTAGGGTATCCTATGAAGACGCATTTCTCCGCTTTGGGTTCTAGCTTGTCCGGTTGTAACTTTTTTACATAGGCTTCGCAACCCCAAACTTTTAGGAACGACAGCTTAGGTTTCTTATTAAACCATAATTCATACGGCGTCGTTTCAACGGATTTTGATGGTGCTCTATTTAAAGTGAATGCGGCTGTCTCTAATGCATAACTCCAAAATGATAACGGCAAATCAGTAAGAGACATCATAGAACGAACCATATCTAAGAGAGTTCGATTACGACGTTCGGACACACCGTTTCGTTGTGGTGTTCCCGGCGGTGTCAATTGTGAAAGTATTCCGCATTTCTTTAAATGCATGCTAAACTCATAACTCAGATATTCACCTCCGCGATCAGATCGTAGAAATTTAATCTTCTTGTTACGTTGATTTTCTACTTCACTTTGGAATTCCTTAAACTTCTCGAAAGTTTCGGATTTATGTTTCATTAAATAGATATACCCATATCTACTCAAATCATCTGTGAAGGTTAGAACATAACGATAACCACCGCGCGATGCTACACTCATTGGTCCACATACATCTGTGTGTATGATTTCCAATAAGTCAGTAGCTCGCTCCATCATACCCGAGAATGGAGTCTTAGTCATTTTTCCCATCAGACATGCTTCGCATCTATCAAGTGACTCAAAGTCAAGTGATTCAAGTAATCCATCAGTATGGAGTTTCTTCATGCGTTTCACTCCAATATGACCAAGACGACAGTGCCACATATAAGTAGAATTATCATTCAATTTAATTTGCTTAGCATCAATGTTATGTATATGCGTATTACTACTATCGAGATCTAACAGAAATAAGCCATTCTTTTGTGGTGCTCGACCATAAAAGATATTATTCATAAAAATAGAACAACCATTATTCTCAGACTTGAATGAATAACCGTCTTGCATTAAACAAGATCCTGATATAATGTTCATGCTCAACGCGGGTACATAATAACAATTATTTAGGCTTAAAACTAATCCCGAAGGTAGATGTAGAGGAAGTGTTCCGACTGCGATCACATTGACCTTGGATCCGTTTCCAACGCGCATCGTCACTTCATCTTTCAGCAGTTGTCGTTTATTCTTTAGTTCCTGTTTCGAGTTACAAATATGAGCAACCGAACCAGTATCAAATACCCAGGTACTAGAACGAGAACTAGTGAGATAAACATCTATAACATGTATATCAGATATACCTTCTTTCTTCTTCTTGACAAGGCCGCTCTTCAGATCTGCCAAATACTTGGAGCAATTACGCTTCCAGTGTCCCTTCTCCTTGCAGTAATAGCACTCAGCATCAGGCTTAGGGCCAGACTTAGGTTTCACAGGAGGCGTGGCAGCTTTCTTGCCACTCTTCTTGTTCTTGCCTTTAGACTTGCCCTGTTTCTTGAAGCTGGTGGTCTTGTTGACCATCAACACTTGGTGCTCTTTCTTGATCTCAATCTCAGCAGCTTTTAGCATGCCAAAGAGTTCAGGAAACTCCTTGTTCATGTTCTGCATATTGTAGTTCATCACAAAGTTCTTATAACTTGGTGGCAGTGATTGAAGGACACGATTAATCCCCAGTCTGTTAGGAATCACTATTCCCAAGTCACTGAGTTTCTTCGCATGCCCGGTCATAACGAGCATGTGCTCACTGATGGAGCTGCCTTCTTCCATCATACAGCTGAAAAAGTGTTTCGATGCTTCATAGCATTCCACGGCCGCATGAGTCTCAAAAATAGTCTTCAACTCTTTTATCAACTCATGAGGATCGTGGTGCTCAAAACGTTTTTGAAGATCGGATTCCAGACTGCATAAGATGGCACACTGAACTTGAGAGTACCGAGTTTTCCGAGTCATGTAAACATTCTTTACTTCATCGGTTTCAGTTTCTGCAGGAGGGTCACCTAGCGGTGCATCAAGCACATATTGCAGATTTCCGCCATTGAGGAAGATCCTCACATGACGGAACCAGTCGGTGAAGTTGCTACCGTTGCTCTTAAGCTTTTCTTTCTCTAGGAACTGGTTAAAATTGATTGAGGACGCCATATCTACAACATATTTGCAATAGTTTAGACTAAGTTTATGACAAATTGAGTTCAAATTTTAATTCTACATAATTAAAAATCTAGGTGAACTCCCACTCAAAACAATATCCCTCGCATTGTCTTAGTGATCACACGAACCAAATCCATCACACCTATGCCCGATCATCACGAGACAAGATGTAATTTCAATGGCGAACACTCAAAGTGTTCATCATATCAATCATATGATTCATGCTCTACCTTTCGGTATCACGTGTTCCGAGACCATGTCTTTACATGCTAGGCTCGTCAAGGCCACCTTAGTATCCGCATGTGCAAAACTGTCTTGCACCCGTTATATGTACTTATCGAATCTATCACACCCGATCATCACGAGATGCTTCGAAACGATAAGACTTGATAACGGTGCTACTAAGGATGAACACTTTATTATCTTGAGATTTTAGTGAGAGGGATCATCTTATAATGCTACCGTCGCGATCTAAGCAAAATAAGATGCATAAAAGGATTAACATCACATGCAGTTCATATGTGATATGATATGGCCCTTTTGTCTTTGCGCCTTTGATCTTCATCTCCAAAGCACGGACATGATCTCCATCATCAACGGGCATGATCTCCATCATCGTCGGCGAAGCACCAAGGTCAATGGCGCCGTCTTCATGATCGTCCTCCATGTAGCAACTATTACAACTACTTTGAAATACTACTCAACATGAAATTTAAAGACAACCATAAGGCTCCTGCCGGTTGCCACAATACAATAATGATCATCTCATACATATTCATCATCACATTATGGCCATATCACATCACCAAACCCTGCAAAAACAAGTTAGACGTTCTCTAATTTGGTTTGCATATTTTACGTGGTTTAGGGTTTTCGAGCAAGATCCAATCTACCTACGAACATGAACCACAACGGTGATACTAGTGTTGTCAATAGAAGAGTAAATTGAATCTTCACTATAGTAGGAGAGACAGACACCCGCAAAGCCACTTATGCAATACAAGTTGCATGTCAAGCGTGGAGCAAATCTCATGAACGCGGTCATGTAAAGTTAGCCCGAGCCGCTTCATCCCACTATGCCACAAAGATGCAAAGTACTCAACTAAAGATAACAAGAGCATCAACGCCCACAAACCATTGTGTTCTACTCGTGCAACCATCTATGCATAGACACGGCTCTGATACCACTGTAGGATAACGTAGCATAGAAAACAAAAATTTTCCTACGGCGAACACGCAATCCAAGCCAAGATGCAATCTAGAAGACGGTAGCAACGAGGGGATTGTCGAGACTCACCCTTGAAGAGATTCCAAAGCCTACAAGAGGAGGCTCTTGTTGCTGCGGTAGACGTTCACTTGCCGCTTGCAAAAGCGCGTAGAAGATCTTGATCACGATCGGTTCCGGCGCCACGAACGGGCAGCACCTCCGTACTCGGTCACACGTTCGGTTGTTGATGAAGACGACGTCCACCTCCCGTTCCAGCGGGCAGCGGAAGTAGTAGCTCCTCTTGAATCCGACAGCACGACGGCGTGGTGTCGGTGGCGGTGGAGAAATCCGGCGGAGCTTCGCTAAGCGTGCGGGATATGGTGGAGGAGCGGGGCGCTAGGGTTTGGGGAGAGGGGGTGGCCGGCCACTATGGGGGGCGGCCAAGCTTGAGGCTTTGGTGTGGCCGGCCCCCTCCCCTTGGCCCTCTATATATAGGTGGAAGCCCCAAGTGTTGGACTACAAGTCTTCGAATAAGACCCGAACCCAAAACCTTCCATATGGTGGGAAACCTTCCCTCCCACTAGAGGTGGGAATTCCACCTTCCATAGGGGGGGTGGCCGGCCCCCTAAGGGGGAGTCCACTTGGGACTCCTCCCCCACTAGGGTTGGCCGGCCATGGAGGTGGAGTCCCATGTGGACTCCACCTTCCTTGGTGGTTTCTTCCGGACTTTTCTAGAACCTTCTAGAACCTTCCATAGAACCTTCCGCATCATTTTATTCACATAAAATGACATCCTATATATGAATCTTATTCTCCGGACCATTCCGGAACTCCTCGTGATGTCCGGGATCTCATCCGGGACTCCGAACAAATATTCGAACTCCATTCCATATTCAAGTTCTACCATTTCAACATCCAACTTTAAGTGTGTCACCCTACGGTTCGTGAACTATGCGGACATGGTTGAGTACTCACTCCGACCAATAACCAATAGCGGGATCTGGAGATCCATAATGGCTCCCACATATTCAACGATGACTTTAGTGATCGAATGAACCATTCACATACGATACCAATTCCCTTTGTCACGCGATATTTTACTTGTCCGAGGTTTGATCATCGGTATCACACTATACCTTGTTCAACCTCGTCTCCTGACAAGTACTCTTTACTCGTACCGTGGTATGTGGTCTCTTATGAACTTATTCATATGCTTGCAAGACATTAGACGACATTCCACCGAGAGGGCCCAGAGTATATCTATCCGTCATCGGGATGGACAAATCCCACTGTTGATCCATATGCCTCAAC
The DNA here is from genome assembly GCA_030979885.1 of Lolium multiflorum. Lineage (NCBI taxonomy): Eukaryota > Viridiplantae > Streptophyta > Magnoliopsida > Poales > Poaceae > Lolium > Lolium multiflorum. Next base: position 1,588,625 of record CM061751.1, on the reverse strand, counting down.
TCATACTTTCCGGATACTTAATCCCACCTTTATAACCACCCATTTACGCAGTGGCGTTTGATGTAATCAAAGTACCTTTCCGGTATAAGTGATTTATATGATCTCATGGTCATAAGGACTAGGTAACTATGTATTGAAAGCTTATAGCAAATAACTTAATGACGTGATCTTATGCTACGCTTAATTGGGTGTGTCCATTACATCATTCATACAATGATATAACCTTGTTATTAATAACATCCAATGTTCATGATTATGAAACTAATCATCCATTAATCAACAAGCTAGTTAAGAGGCTTACTAGGGACTCTTTGTTGTTTACATATCACACATGTATCAATGTTTCAGTTAATACAATTATAGCATGGTATATAAACTTTTATCATAAACATAAAGATATATAATAACCACTTTTATTATTGCCTCTTGGGCATATCTCCAACAATGTGTAGTATATGGGGCCTCTACAAATGCTGATGTAGGGGACTGCTGGGTAGATGCAGTAAACGGAGCTGGTACAGGAACCGGTGCTGATGCAGGAGAGTGGGAAGCCGGTGCCGGTGCTGGTGTGGTTGCCCTTTGTGACATCCGCTCCTGTTCCGTCAGGGGATCTGCAGCTTTGATCATGTTAAACCCAGCAAGCTAGAACAGAGGGAATGGTTTAGAACAACTGCTCAGAATGCAGTTATCAAAAGATATGAGTAGAAAAAAGTTACATATTATATATTTGGAAGTGTCTCCAACTCTGTAAGCAGTTACGTATATCTGCCCGTTTGAGTTTCTGATCCTCAGCTCGTCGCCCTTCTTCAGACCGTAGTCAAAAGCAAACTTTCTCCAATCATGTCCATACAAATATGTGATGGCCTGCGTCTTGTAGACATACACCTCATAGACCGTGTAGGTGTTCATCAATTTGCCATTGCCATGCATAGTGAAAGATCCTTCATGCGGACACATCTGGTTAATCATTGGACGAAGTTCACAAGGTACAGTCTGCATGTGAAAATTGATACAAATGTAAGAAGCAGGAAGACTAAAAACAAGACTTTACTATATGCCAATTCATGCTAAACCACTGAGAATACATACCTGTAACTCTGTGAAGGAGCTACTAGAAAGGTAGATAGAGCCATAGGAGGTGTTATATGCGGGGTATGTACATGGGCCCGCCATATTCCCGCAAGCTCGGCATCGGGATGGTGAAGGAAACATGGGAGGTACTACTGGTGCGTAGCGCTGAACGTAAGTGGAAGAATTAGGTTGTGTAAAGTGCATAGTTCAGAGCAATGCAAATGTTGACAAGCAAGTGCATAACACTATGTTACAAACTGAACAGTGAAAAATTAGTGTATGATGAATATAAGCATGCTAATTTGGTGTTTCCGAATTCCAAAAAGCATTAGACAGAGCCAGTGATAATATCAGACATAAATCATGGCATGTATATGTGGCTTAAGAAAATATACCCGAACCCTTGGATGGTTACGGCCCGGCTGATCCTTGGACTTGAGCTTATATAAGCATCCAGAAGGTGGGGCTGACAGTAACTTGGTGGCAGCCTCTGCAGATGCCTCATCAGCAGCAGTTGCAATCCTTTTGACCAATGAAGGCTTAGCAGTTTCAGTCTGCATATAAAAATTGAAGAGCAACAGACATCAGCAGTGATATATAAAATGAATCTATGAGACACTGATGCATATAGTGCTGGATGTAAGTGGAAGAATAGGTGTGTGTGTTTCTGAACTATTGGTAAGCATTAGACAAAGCCGGCAATAAACAGACAAAAATCAAATCATGTATGAGGATTAAGAAAATATACCTGCTTACTGAAAAGGGTACCACCCAGCTGGCCCGTGGCCTTGTGCTTGAGGAGGTTTTCAGAAGATGGTGGCAGCACCATCGTCTTCACAGCAGCCTCATCAGGATCATTTTTTATCCATTTGAGTAGAGGAACAGAAGTTTCATCCTGCATATGAATAGCAACAGAACTCATCATTGATATTTAATAAATCTATGAGATAGACTGATGCAAATAGTGCGGGTGTAAGTGGAAGAATAGGGTTGTGCATAGAGAACAGTTGACAACAATGCAAATGATTACAAAAGAAGCCAATGGAAATCAACAGTTTATATACTGGATGAGACAGACTGAAAAGTGAAAAATTAGTGTATGATGATTGTAAGCAAACGCAGTGTTTCTGAACTTTTGGTAAGCATTAGACAAAGCCAACAGTAATTAAACAGATAATAATGAAATCATGTATGTGGATTAAGAAAATATACCAGATTCATTAAAAGGTCACCACCCAGCTGGCCCATGGCCTCGTGCTTGTAGAGGTTTTCGGAAGATGGTGCCGGCACCATCGTCCTCACAGCAGCCTCATTAGCCCCATTTTGCATCCACTTGAGTAAAGGCGCAGCAGTTTCAGCCTGCATAAGAATGGGAACAGATCTCAGCAGTGATATTGAATGACTCTGAGACAGACTGATGCATATAGTGCTAGATGTAAGTGGAAGGGTATGGCCGTGTATGGACAACAGTTCACAACAATGCAAGGGTGTGTTCGGTTCTGAAACAGCGTGGAATGGAATGGAATGGTTCCATTTCAGAGGAATGGAATGGTTACATTTTTGTTCGGTTGGGAAAAATGGAGAGCAGAAGAGATCGAGGTTAAACTAACCAATTGTCTCAAAATTGTAATTAACAATTGCAAATGACATTTTAATCTCAAAGTCGTAATTAACAGCGCCTAATGGTGCTCTTTTAATCTAAAAATCGAAATTAACATCATTTTATGTTGGGTTAGGGGAACTGGAGTAGATGAACATTACTGTATGATGATTGTAAGCAAACGAATTTGGTGTTTCTAAACTTTTGGCTTCGAGATCTTATGGGTTTCAACTCTAGCCTACCCCAACTTGTTTGGGACTGAAAGGCTTGGTTGTTGTTGTTGTTGTTGTAAACTTTTGGCAAGCATAGAAAAAACCGACAATAAACAGAGAAAAATCAAGGCATGTTTTGTGGATTAAGAAAATATACCATATTCATTAAAAGATCACCACCCAGCTGGTGCGTGGCCTTGTGCTTGTAGAGGCATTTAGAAGATGGGGGCGGCATCAACATACTGGCAGCCTGATCAGCCGCAGTTTTGATCTTCCTTTTGAGTAAAGGCCCTAAAGTTTCAGTCTGCATATGAATAGCAAAACAAAAGGCAGACCTCAGCAGTGATATTGAATTACTGTATGAGATAGACTGATGCATATAGTGGATGCTCTTAGCCTTTTGCAGCGTGAACACTAGCTATGGACAGACAAAAAAACTAGTTAACTCAGCTTTGTCTAGATATGAATGTACTACCACCATCCAAAAGCTTAAGCCTTATTTATTTTTGAGAAATCAAAACAAGCAAAGTTTGACCAAAATTTTAGAACATTCTATCAACAAATATAATACTGTGTAGATACCGTAGGAAAATATATTTTATTATCTATTTAATGATATTAATTTTGTATTTTGCATGTTACTGATTTTTGGTAAAAGCTTAGTCAAACATGGTATAGTTTGACTTTCTAAAAATAATATAAGCCCAAAGCTTTGGGATGGAGGCAGTAGTATCTAGAGCTAAAACACATCTAGATACATCCGTATCTACAGATAGTTGAGTCAATTAATTTGGATCTGAGGGAGTATCAGATTCAGACTACATCATGGTAAGTTGGTTAAAAAAATTACCCCTGGGCGGTCCCTGCCCAGCTCGGCAGTGGCATTTCGCTTCTTGTGCTGCAGATCGGGCCATGCTCCTGCAGCAGGTGGGGCGCTATTCTCGTTCCCCATAGCCTCAGCACGGAACCTGGAGGTACCAACCTGATACAGAGAATATAGAGCATGGTGTCACAGAGGCTTTACGCACAAACAGCTGAAGACATGTGCTACTTTAAGCATATTCCAGAACAGGAACAGATTGAGGATGCAGAGACCAGAGAGACACTTAAAAGGTAAAGAGTGGATAAGCAAACGGAGTACCTGCTTCGCGGGGCTGGGGACGCAGCTCAGGCTCAGCCAACTGCCCACATGCGTGGTGGCCTTACGCTCCATTGCCCCCACCGCCGAGGTCTTGCCTTTCCTGTACAAGCTGACAAAAGATACAGTGAGGATCAGCAGAAACTACAAAGGTTGCAAATGTCGACAAATAAAGGAAGAACACCCCAATCCAAGCAAAGGTAGCCCCCGCCCCCCACCCCCATCAATCACTCCCAGCTCGAGGGTGACCAGAAAGACACCCCTTTGCCCAGAATAGGAAAGAGATGCGCAAGATATCGAGGAGAGGAAAAAAGAACCGATCTCGAGAAAGGAGAGAACATTACTAGTCCTACCTAATCCGCTTGGGCTAGATGCAGCTTGCCCCTCCAAGCTGGATGCCTGGACGGTGGAGGCGAAAGGAGGGGATCGAGCTAGCGGCTTGCATCCGTCGGCAATCGGCACTCGATCGGGAGAGAAGGGGTGCTACATAAAGGGGAGGGGTAACATATTTTATTACACAGTGAACTTACTGATGTGACTAGTCATTACATGTCTCACTGAAACTAGGGCCCATAGTGTGGCACCCCAAATTTACTTGAAGCTGCCCGGCGGGACGCATTGGCGCGTCAAGAAACCCCCGAATTGTAGCGGGGAAATGAAACATTTCACAAAAATTCGAAATTCAAGCACACCGCCACGCGCCAAGCACGCGGCTGTTCCTTCCTCTTCCTCGGTTCCTCCTCCCCTATCCGAAAAAACCCCAAATCCCAAGCTCAAACCAAAAAAAAAACAAAAAACAAATCCCCTGGCCGCCATGCATGTCCTCGTTAACCCGCTGGAGATCGTTCCCGGACGATGCGGACCACCCGCCCTGAGATCCAGAATTCCGTCCACCTCGAGGCACTGCGTGCTGTCTCGCAGCAGCGGCTTGAGGGCGCTGAAGAGGAAGTTCCGCCGGAAAGTGCTCATGGCAACCGTGCAAGCTCACCGGCGTGCTGTATCCCGAGAGGAACTGGTCAAAGCTTTGCTATTCGCCACACACAAAAAATTGCGGGCCAAGATCTGGTCAAAGCTTCGTCGATGGCTTGCCGCGAGAGGCTTGGAGTCCAGAGTCAATAAACTAGCTGCTCGAGGACTTGGGCGGTTTACACGGATTCATATTAACTGACTCAAGTTTGTTAGTCTAGTTAACAAATGCATCTAGATACATCCATATCTAGACAGAATTGAGTCCATTAATATGAATCAGAGGGGAGTACCTGAAAGTGTTTCATGCTACCAACTAATGCGCTGGCAGGAATCGCTGTAGAAGTAATTGTGCTACTACTTGTACGATGAACTGATTGTGTGGGTGTCGAATTTTGCAACGCGATCATCCACTGAATGCTTAATCTAGCGCCAAAGGCGTACAAATCATAACATACTACAGCACCAGAACATAAGAGTACGAATCATAAAGTAGCTCAACATTTTGCATCAGGGCTGGGTGGTCCTGAGACTACCGGGACGCCCCTGATGATCTCCGGGTGTGCATCCTCTTCAACGCAAAGCTGTGTACTCGGTCCACGGCCTCCTTCTGTAGGCTGGATAATCTCAGGTGCAGGACCTTCGTCTATGAGAGGCTCGTCATCAGTACCATCCACAGGTGCATCAGGGCTGGGTGGTCTTGAGACTACCCGGACGCCCGTGATGATCTCCGGGCGTGCATCCACTTCAACGCAAAGCTGTGTACTCGGTCCACGGCCTCCTTCTGTAGGCTGGATAATCTCAGGTGCAGGACCTTCGTCTATGAAAGGCTCGTCATCAGTACCATCCACAGGTGCATCAAACTGAGATTCATCTTCAAATCTCCCATCAAACTGAGAGACCTCTTTAACTCTATGCTTCTGCAATTAGTACATCAACCGATTAGACAAACATCTAAGGGATGCAACCTGAACAAATGCCGTTTTACATATTTACCTTCTCATCTGGCACAGCACATGTCCCAGAGCTGAAACCCGTTTCCTGAAGCAAGCGCTTTTTCTCTCCTTCCCGTCCATCCATCTGCAACAAGTTAAATTTGAGTACAGAACCTTGCACAGCAATGCAAACTATTGATTGAAACAGCGGCAGCATCAATATAAATAATTAACTACATATGCCAGCACACATACAGTGTGAGCAAGATCTGCTTCTCCTGCTAAAGGATCATTATATGGTTCACCATGCTAAACCCGCCTAACATATGTGCGGTCCATCCCAAAAATGTGTAAATGATCTGCCACTACAGGGTGAGGCCTCTTCTCACCATTCATACATGTGCAGCGCGGGCAATACACGTCCAGGTTGTGACCATCATGAGCTCTAATAAACCCCATAAAGGGTTGAACACCATTTATATATGAAGGGGAACATAAGTGTCCATGCAGTTTCCAAGTTCTGTCCATCTGTTTAATTATGAGATACAGTGGTTGGTGATTAATTTAAGGCGAAGTAGGAAATGTATATCCATCGAGTACAAAACTATACTACATGATTATGCATTTCAGCAATCATGTCGAGTACAAAACAAAAAATGCCCATCGACATTTTAGCAAACAGATCGTGTACAAAACTCTGCCATGGCATTTCAGCAAATTAACGGATCGAGTGCAGAACTGACTCTATATGCCCACGCAAATGAACAAATTGATCGATGACAAATCGAGCGGAAAACTATAAAGTGCCAATTAGTTCGAGCATACTGACGAATTTTTTTAGCAGCATCAAGAAAATATAAATCGTTAGGCTGTCTTGCCCGATACATGATTGAGCTAGAGATAGCAGCCCTACCGTGGATCAACTTGACCGCCGGTGCGTCTCGAGAAGAACGACGGGGAGGAGAAGCTTCTTCTTCGCACGGACGGGACGGGGAGGGGAAGCTCTTCGCACGGACGGGGATAAGTTGTCTACGGGTGGGTGGGGGGTCATGCGGCCGGGCCGCCGGGGTGATAATTAAGGTTGGTAGGTGGCGTTTAATGGAGTTGCGTGTGTAATTTGCCGTGCACAAGGTTGAGGAATAGGCGGTTCCCTTTGCCGCGCGCACAATTCAAACTATCCCGCCCATGTAGTTTAAATTCGCCATATTTTCGTTAAATCGACATAAAGTCATGTGAGTGGGGGAAAATTAGCAAAGTTGCTTGAAAAATAGTAAAACTCTGGAATTATCCTTTAAATATGCTCTACTTCGTGTGAAAATCGGGGTGTGGAAGCATGTTGAGCTGTTTTATTTGTACTTTCTTCATTAAAACTCCCATTTTATGCACTTTGGATGGAAAGAAATCATTTGTACATAAATTTTGACAACGCCATTTGCAAACACTAATTGTTTACATGCCAAGATGCACCCATCCACCAAATATATATGTGGCAAAAGTTTATCACAATCTAGCAGATATGCATAATTAGTGAGGGACCCCTTTTGATTTTGTGCAATTTCCACTAATTAGGTAGAGATCGAGAAGGGTTAATTAATTAGGCCATGTTAGGGGTTATGTGTTTTAATAGGTTGTGTGGATTCAAATACAACTTCTTTATTTGTGTGCTATGATTAATCAAAACTAGATCGATCGACTGCGCACACATTATTAGAGGCGCATGCCTTTGCGCACAAAGTGCATGTGTGTGTTGTTGGCCACCAACGAGAGAGAGAGAGAGAGAGAGAGAGAGAGAGAGAGAGAGAGATAGAGGTAGAGAGAGCTACATACGAGAGAGCGATTGAAATCCCCAAATTAAACACATATATATGCATGGCACATTTAATTTAATTAGAGGACCGCGAGGCACCCCTGGCCTGCTTGATGCATAATTAAGTGTCATTGGCCTATATATATAGGGTTTAATTAGGGTTTAGGGTTTAGGGTTAGGAGGTTAGGGTTTAGGGTTTAATGTTTATGGTGTTTAGGGTTTAGGGATTAGGGATTAGGGTTTATTTAGGGTTTAAGGTTTAGGGATCATCGATCGAGTGCGCACACACACATTATTAGAGGCACACGCGCCTTTGCGCATAAAGTGCATGCGTATATGTGTGTGTTTTTTGGCCACCAACGACATATAGATGATCGAGAGAGAGAGATTGAAATCCCCAAGAATATGTTCAAATATATATTAAAATATATGCACGAATTAATGCATGCATGGTAGGCCATGCATGCACACTAATTATATATATATTATGAGGAAACTTAATCAAATGTGTTTTCATTCGAGAGAACTTGTCAAAATTCAAGTTAATTAATTTATCATCGATAATTATATAATTAATTAATGAATCTCAGGGAGATGTTATACAACATATGATCGATATATAGGCCATGTATATATTAATTGGTTTTAATCTACCGTTTTTGCTAGCTAGCTGCATGCTATATATAGAGCATGTTTTTATTAGATCGGGTTATAGCTAGTATAGTTTAGGGTTATGTGTTTTAATTAACTAGGGTTTGATTAGCTAGGGGTTAGTTATATATATATGGTTTAGGGTTAATGCATGTCACATTTAATTTAACTAGAGGACCGCGAGGCACCCCTGGCCTGCTTGATGCACAATTAAGTGTCGTTGGCCTATATATAGGGTTTAATTAGGGTTTAGGGTTAGCTAGCTGGGTTTAGGGTTTAGTGTTTTGGGTGTTTAGCTAGGGTCTAGGGTTTAGGGTTTAGTGTTTACTGTGTTTAGAGGGTCTAGGGTTTAGTGTTTAGGGTGTTTAGGGTCTAGGGTTTAGGGTCTAGTGTTTAGGGTCTATGGTTTAGGGTTTAATTAGTGTTTAGGGTGTTTAGGGTTTAGGGTTTAGTGTTTACGGTGTTTAGGGTCTAGGGTTTAGGGTTTAGTGTTTAGGGTCTAGGGTTTAGGGTTTAATTAGTGTTTAGGGTGTTTATAGGGTTTAGGGTTTAGGGTTTAGGGTTTAGGTTTAGGGTTTAGGGTTTAGGGTTTAGGGTTTAGGGTTTAGGGTTTATGGTTTAGGGTTTACGGTGTTTAGGGTCTAGGGTTTAGGGTTTAGTACGTGTTTAGGGTGTTTAGGGTCTAGGGTTTAGTGTGTTTAGGGTGTTTAGGGTTTAGGGGATTAGGGATTAGGGTTTTAGGGTTGTTTAAGGTTTAGGGATCATCGATCGAGTGCGCACACACACATTATTAGAGGCACACGCGCCTTTGCGCATAAAGTGCATGCGTATATGTGTGTGTTTTTTGGCCACCAACGACATATAGATGATCGAGAGAGAGAGATTGAAATCCCCCAAGAATATGTTCAAATATATATTAAAATATATGCACGAATGCATGCATGGTAGGCCATGCATGCACACTAATTATATATATATTATGAGGAAACTTAATCAAATGTGTTTTCATTCGAGAGAACTTGTCAAAATTCAAGTTAATTAATTTATCATCGATAATTATATAATTAATTAATGAATCTCAGGGAGATGTTATACAACATATGATCGATATATAGGCCATGTATATATTAATTGGTTTTAATCTACCGTTTTTGCTAGCTAGCTGCATGCTATATATAGAGCATGTTTTTATTAGATCGGGTTATAGCTAGTATAGTTTAGGGTTATGTGTTTTAATTAACTAGGGTTTGATTAGCTAGGGGTTAGTTATATATATATGGTTTAGGGTTAATGCATGTCACATTTAATTTAACTAGAGGACCGCGAGGCACCCCTGGCCTGCTTGATGCACAATTAAGTGTCGTTGGCCTATATATATAGGGTTTAATTAGGGTTTAGGGTTAGCTAGCTGGGTTTAGGGTTTAGTGTTTTGGGTGTTTAGCTAGGGTCTAGGGTTTAGGGTTTAGTGTTTACTGTGTTTAGAGGGTCTAGGGTTTAGTGTTTAGGGTGTTTAGGGTCTAGGGTTTAGGGTCTAGTGTTTAGGGTCTATGGTTTAGGGTTTAATTAGTGTTTAGGGTGTTTAGGGTTTAGGGTTTAGTGTTTACGGTGTTTAGGGTCTAGGGTTTAGGGTTTAGTGTTTAGGGTCTAGGGTTTAGGTTTTAATTAGTGTTTAGGGTGTTTATAGGGTTTAGGGTTTAGTGTTTAGGGTTTAGGGTTTTAGGGTTTAGGGTTTAGGGTTTAGGGTTTAGGGTTTATGGTTTAGGGTTTACGGTGTTTAGGGTCTAGGGTTTAGGGTTTAGTGTTTAGGGTGTTTAGGGTCTAGGGTTTAGTGTGTTTAGGGTGTTTAGGGTTTAGGGGATTAGGGATTAGGGTTTTAGGGTTGTTTAAGGTTTAGGGATCATCGATCGAGTGCGCACACACATTATTAGAGGCACCCGCGCCTTTACGCATCAAGTGCATGCGTATATATGTGTGTTTTTTGGGCCACCAACGATATATAGATGATCGAGAGAGAGAGAGAGAGATTGAAATCCCCAAGAATATGTTCAAATATACATTAAAATATATGCACGAATGCATTGTAGGCCATGCATGCACACTAATTATATATATATTATGAGGCAACTTAATCAAATGTGTTTTCATTCGAGAGAACTTGTCAAAGTTCAAGTTAATTAATTTATCACGATAATTATATAATTAATTAATGATTCTCAGGGATATGTTATACAACATGATCGATATAGGCCATGTATATTTTAATTGGTGTTAATCTACGGTTTGCTAGCTAGCTAGCTGCTATATATAGAGCATGTTTTTATTAGATCGGGTTATAGCTAGCTAGTATAGTTTAGGGTTATGTGTGTTAATTAAGTAGGGTTGATTAGCTAGGGTTAGTTACATATATATGGTTTAGGGTTAATGCATGGCACATTTAATTTTATTAGAGGATCACGAGGCACCCATGACCCACTCGATCGATGCACAATTAAGTGTCGTTGGCCTATACATAGGGTTTAATTGGGGTTTAGGATTAGCTAGGGTTTAGGGTTAGGGTTAGGGTACGTTTAGGGTCTAGGGTTTAGGGTTTAGTGTTTAGGGTTTAGGGATTAGGGATTTAAGGTTTTAGGGTTGTTTAAGGTTTAGGGATCATCGATCGAGTGCGCACACACATTATTAGAGGCACCCGCCATAAATTGCATGCATATATATGTGTGTTTTTTGGGCCACCAACGATATATAGATGATCGAGAGAGAGAGAGAGATTGAAATCCCCAAGAATATGTTCAAATATACATTAAAATATATGCACGAATGCATTGTAGGCCATGCATGCACACTAATTATATATATATTATGAGGCAACTTAATCAAATGTGTTTTCATTCGAGAGAACTTGTCAAAGTTCAAGTTAATTAATTTATCACGATAATTATATAATTAATTAATGAATCTCAGGGATATGTTATGCAACATGATCGATATAGGCCATGTATATTTTAATTGGTGTTAATCTACGGTTTGCTAGCTAGCTGCTATATATAGAGCATGTTTTTATTAGATCGGGTTATAGCAGCTAGCTAGTATAGTTTAGGGTTATGTGTTTTAATTAAGTAGGGTTGATTAGCTAGGGTTAGTTACATATATATGGTTTAGGGTTAATGCATGGCACATTTAATTTTATTAGAGGATCACGAGGCACCCATGACCCGCTCGATCGATGCACAATTAAGTGTCGTTGGCCTATACAGAGGGTTTAATTGGGGTTTAGGATTAGCTAGGGTTTAGGGTTAGGGTTAGGGTTAGGGTTAGGGTATGTTTAGGGTCTAGGGTTTAGGGTTTAGTGTTTAGGGTGTTTAGGGTTTAGGGATTAGGGATTTTAAGGTTTTAGGGTTGTTTAAGGTTTAGGGATCATCGATCGAGTGCGCACACACATTATATTATTAGAGGCACCCGCGCCTTTACGCATAAATTGCATGCATATATATGTGTGTTTTTTGGCCACCAACGATATATAGATGATCGAGAGAGAGAGATTGAAATCCCCAAGAATATGTTCAAATATACATTAAAATATATGCACGAATGCATTGTAGGCCATGCATGCACACTAATTATATATATATATTATGAGGCAACTTAATCAAATGTGTTTTCATTCGAGAGAACTTGTCAAAGTTCAAGTTAATTAATTTATCACGATAATTATATAATTAATTAATGAATCTCAGGGATATGTTATACAACATGATCGATATAGGCCATGTATATTTTAATTGGTGTTAATCTACGGTTTGCTAGCTAGCTGCTATATATAGAGCATGTTTTTATTAGATCGGGTTATATCTAGTATAGTTTAGGGTTATGTGTTTTAATTAAGTAGGGTTGATTAGCTAGGGTTAGTTACATATATATGGTTTATGGTTAATGCATGGCACATTTAATTTTATTAGAGGATCGCGAGGCACCCATGACCCGCTCGATCGATGCACAATTAAGTGTCGTTGGCCTATACATAGGGTTTAATTGGGGTTTAGGATTAGCTAGGGTTTAGGGTTAGGGTTAGGGTTAGGGTTAGGGTTAGGGTACGTTTAGGGTCTAGGGTTTAGGGTTTAGTGTTTAGGGTGTTTAGGGTTTAGGGATTAGGGATTTAGGGGTTTTAGGGTTGTTTAAGGTTTAGGGATCATCGATCGAGTGCGCACACACATTATTAGAGGCACCCGCGCCTTTACGCATAAATTGCATGCATATATATATATGTGTGTTTTTTGGCCACCAACGATATATAGATGATCGAGAGAGAGATTGAAATCCCCAAGAATATGTTCAAATATACATTAAAATATATGCACGAATGCATGGTAGGCCATGCATGCACACTAATTATATATATATTATGAGGCAACTTAATCAAATGTGTTTTCATTCGAGAGAACTTGTCAAAATTAAAGTTAATTAATTTATCACGATAATTATATAATTAATTAATGAATCTCAGGGATATGTTATACAACATGATCGATATAGGCCATGTATATATTAATTGGTGTTAATCTACGGTTTGCTAGCTAGCTGCTATATATAGAGCATGTTTTTATTAGATCGGGTTATAGCTAGTATAGTTTAGGGTTATGTGTTTTCATTAAGTAGGGTTGATTAGCTATGGTTAGTTACATATATATGGTTTAGGGTTAATGCATGGCACATTTAATTTAATTAGAGGACCGCGAGGCACCCTGGCCTGCTTGATGCACAATTAAGTGTCGTTGGCCTATATATAGGGTTTAATTAGGGTTTAGGGTTAGGGTTAGGGTTTAGGGTCTAGGGTTTAGTGTTTAGGGTGTTTAGGGTTTAGGGATTAGGGATTAGGGTTTCAGGGTTGTATAAGGTTTAGGGATCATCGATCGAGTGCGCACACACATTATTAGAGGCACCCGCGCCTTTGCGCATAAAGTGCATGCGTATAGTTTAGGGTTATTTGTTTTAATTAAGTAGGGTTTGATCAGCTAGGGTTAGTTACATATATATGGTTTAGGGTTAATGCATGGCACATTACATATAGTTTAAATCTCAAGAATGTTTATACATGATAGGCCATATGTGCAAAGGAATTTTTTTCCTCGTGAACTTGTCAAAATTCAAGTTTATCAGTGCCAATGGAAACTAGTCCAAAAAATTACATAGAGGACCAAAAGTACTAGACAATAACTAATAGAACCTGCAACTTTACAAAAAGGACCCCAAAACATATAGAAGAAAATCAATCGAGTCCTTCTCGACCGCACATCAGATCTCTGCTCCGCATCCTTTCCAGCAACTCCGTCGCCGGGGACGCACCACTTGGGACGGTGTCGCCGGTAGTCGCCAGGACGAAGGAGAAGAAGGGCCTCAGCAACGGCATATTGGCTCTGAGAAGGGTCGCTGAAAGTCCAAGATGTGCACGGGCAAGACGGATGACGCCGTCGTATGCCCCGAGCTTGTGAACTTTAGCAGCTTGACTTCCCCATTGGCCAGATCTGAAGCACTGACCAAAGCAAGCCTCACCGTTAGCGCCATCACATTGATGGCACCAGATCGGGGTTTGGCCGGCAAGATCCGCCAGATTCACCATAGGCCAGATCTGAAGCCGATGACGAGATCCCCGACTCCATTGCGCCATTCTGCTCATGGGAAACACTGGATCTAAGCTTACAACAACACTAACTCCCTCGGATCCAAATTAGCTGACTCAACTTTGCTTATCTAAATATGGATGTATCCACACATGTTTTTACTCTAGATACATACACGTCTAAGGAAAGTTGAATCAATTAATTTAGTTCGGAGGGTGTACAATATACAGAGAGAAGTCGGCCTCGTCTCCGGCCGGCGAGGCCGCCGGAGAGAAGGGGGAGAGGAGCCGGGGGAGTGGGAGAGACTCGAGAGAGAAAGAGAAGAGGAAGAAATGAGAGCTCCCTGGGGAAGAACATTATTTTTGTCGTTCTGCTCGTACTGTAGCTTGAAACTGAAAATTTCGGCCACGCGCCAAATCATCCCGCCGCATCCATTCGAAAATCCCGTGACCAGTTTTACCCTTTTAACCCTGGTCCGGAAGCTACAACCCACCGACCATGGAGGGCTCATTCGGTAACAATGAAATATCTTGCCTAGATCCCGAACCCTCCCCACAGGCCCACACCCACCCACCAACCATTCGCCCCATTAGCTCAAAAATACTCTCACACGCCAAAGCTCTGACTCTCTACAGTACTAGATCTGCTTCGCCGCCGGCATACTCCTCCACAGCGTAGCCTTGATCGTGTTGGCTGTCCACCCACCTGATCCGCTCCCCCGCCGCCCTCGTCACCGACGGATCTGCTTCACCGCCGACCTCGCCACCGACGGATCTGCTTCACCGCCGACCTCGCCACCGACGGATCTGCTTCACCGCCGACCTCGCCACCGACTACCTCGCCGCAGCGGCTGTATCAACTTCACCGAATACCTTGCCAGCCAACCAGATCTGCTTCACTAACGCCCGCTTCTACTGAAACATGGTCGATTCATCGTCTCCCGCGTTCGCCGCCGCTGGAATGCAAGTTGCCGCCCCCGTCCACCCCGCCGCAGCTTGGTTAGTACGCTGGCCCGTTAGATCGCGGTGTTTCTTTAGCCATGTTTTGTGTAGTTATTTGCAGATCTCATATGCCGTTAACTTTCTTGATGTGTTGCTTCGCATGAAGTTTGTTTAAATGTTGTACAGTACAAAAGCATTATCCGGTCGCTACCATCCTGTTCATTCTACTGACACCTGTGTGCATCCACATATTTATAGCCTTGTACCCATTCATTTGCTGCCAACTGTTTTTGTACTGCATGCTATTGTCGCACTGCTTTTATAGTCGTGCTATGGGCATTTCCAATCTGCTTGTTCTTATACCACGTCATTAGCTCACCGCTAGCTGTTTTCTCGTGTCTGCTATTCTCACACTGCTTTTATAATCATGCTATGTGCATTTCCAATCTGCTTGCTCTTATACCTCGTCTTTAGCTTATATAGTTATTGCTGCGTGCATGTCTGGTCTTTGTATTATCGTAGACTGACTTGTCAATGTTATTTTTCCTTGGGATTGATCATGCGAACCACTTATTAGAACATCCAACATTAACAGCGGGGACGCTAGGTAAGGTTGGAATCTGAGTTCGTGGTTGGTAATTTTGGCAGTTTACTTCCGTTATTATCTATAACCTATATGCATTGTTCCTTATGCAAGAGATTAACACTTGGAACCCTGCCATAGCAATGCCATTCATGCTTTACTATGTTTCTGCCTATTTGATATGCTTGTCTTGGAGAAACTTCGAGGGTGATTTGAACCTGACATTTGGTCATTCTTAATGCCAGTTTACTTTATGTGTAAAACCTTGGCATTACCCTACTCTAAATCTGAATGTCTGAAATTCGTATCTCATGCAAAGCAACATCTAGTTGGTTTTAATTTGATATCTGGTAACTATTGGCTTATTCATTTGGCAGCTCAAGTTTTTTGTTATTTGAAACCAGCTGACTTGGTCTTAAATGTGATATCTAAACACAGATTAAGGACAATGGAGCAGGAGGATTAGCATTTCACTTGATGGCTGAACCTAAAATGATAGGCATGTTGACCACGACTAGTGCACGCAAGAGAAGGACCTGCAGTGAGCCAGTATGTGCTTAGTACATGCATCTTATCTTATCTTGTGCTTATTTCTGCTACATGCTGTTATCTGATCTCTACATTGCGTAATACATGTTTGAATAGTTAATTGTTGTAACTATGTTTACAATGTTACCAGAATGCTGTTTTAATGAAGCAGTCATCATTAGAAGATAGTCGCCAAAAAAGGATCTGTAGCGACCCTGTGCA
This sequence comes from Lolium multiflorum, assembly GCA_030979885.1. Lineage (NCBI taxonomy): Eukaryota > Viridiplantae > Streptophyta > Magnoliopsida > Poales > Poaceae > Lolium > Lolium multiflorum. The sequence continues at coordinate 1,572,359 of CM061751.1, read as the reverse complement.
ACATTATGATGTAAGTTTGTGCTTAGTACAAGTTCCATACATGTCTTATTTATGCAACTTGTTATTATCTTATATCTACATTGCATAATAAATGTTTGCATAGTTCATCGTTTAACTCTTTTTGCATTATTATCAGAATGCAGTTGTGATGAAGCAATCTTCATTACCAGTGAGGCCCACAAAAAGTTCTGATCTTTCTTCTGATGCATCTTCTCATAGCCGTCAACCTAGACCATTTCTTTCATCAGACAGTAAATATCTCAAGGCTGTACTTTATAAAAGACATGGTATTGCTGCTTTAAGATCTGTAGCTGATATGTTGACAAAGAGTACACAAGATTCAATCAAGGCGATTGCCAAATGTCAACGTGTTATTGATGATGCTAATAGAAGTCCTCAATGATTCTATGTAATTTTTTTATTTGGGCACATTAATTGCCTTGTAATTTTCCTATTTGTTTTATTTGTGTATGTAATTGTGTGTATCATTGAAATCAGATTTTAGGCTCATGAAATTTAATGCAAGTTGACTAGTCAAACAAGTAGGGCCCTACAACAGATTGGGCCGGCCCACTTACAGTAGTGTGGGACCCACTTTCATTTTGGGCCGGCCCACTTCTTTAGTAGGCCGGCCCGGTTACACGATAATGGGCTCCACATGCTTATTGGGCCGGCCCACTTGCTCTATGGTGGTCCCACATGGTAAATGGGCCGGCCCTTTAATAGGAAGGTGGGACCCACCTGTGTTTTGACCCGCCCACTATCTTGTTGGGCCGGCCCACTTTCTAGATGGTGGACCCCACATACCAAATGGGCCGGCCCACTTTCTATATGGTGGACCCCACACACCAAATGGGCCGGCCCTTTAATAGGATGGTGGGACCCACCTGTGTTTTGGCCCGGCCCACTATCTCGTTGGGCCGGCCCACTTTCTACATGGTGGACCCCACATACCAAATGGGCCGGCCCATTAACAGGAATGTGGGACCCACATGTGTTTTTGGCCCGGCCCACTATCTTGGTGGGCCGCCCACTTGCTATATTGTGGACCCCACATACTAAATGGGCCGGCCCTTTAACAGGAAGATGGGTCCCACCTGTGTTTTTGGCCCGGCCCACTATCTTGTTGGGCCGGCCCACTTGATATATGGTGGACCCCACACACTAAATGGGCCGGCCCTTTAACGAAAGTGGGACCCACTGTGTTTTTGGCCCGGCCCACTAGCTTGTTGGGCCACCCACTATACGGTGGACCCCACACACTAAATGGGCCGGCCTTTTAACAGGAAAGTGGGACCCACCTGTGTTTTTGGCCCGACCCACTTGCTTGGGCCGGCCCATTTGCTGTAAGGTGGACCCCACATGTTAAATGGGCCGGCCCATTTAACTTTTGACCAGTCAACATTAGAGGTTAGGCCCGGCCCACGTAACTAATGGACCAGCCCAGCTATATAGTTGACCGGTCAAACTATGTCATCTGGCCCGGCCCGCTTAAGACGTGGCAGGCCTCGTGTGGGCCTACCATCTACCACGGGGTTTCAGCCGGTTAACGCCGTTAACTGGCAAAGCGTCTGCCACGTGTCAGTTTGCATGACGTCAGCAGTCAACGGGCTCCCGAAAACACTTCCGCAACGGTCCGATTTTCCGTGGCGGAAGGGCGCCCAAGCGCGACGGACCGAAAAAATCGTCGTTGGACTTTGCCTGACGCAGTTTCCACAACGGAACCCATATCGTCGGGTTAGGCCCATAGGCGACGAAAAATACCCCTTAGCGGACGATTTTGAGACGTTGTCTATCAGAACTTTTCTTGTAGTGTGGAGGAGTGTAGTGCGGCGCAACACCAGTGAAACCGGCGCCAACGTGGAACCTGCACAACACAATCAAGATACTTTGCCCAACGTAAAGTGAGGTTGTCAATCTCACCGCTTGCTGAAAACAAAGGATTAAACGTCGAGTGGAAGATGGTGTTTGTTTGCAAAGAAAGTAAGAACAATGATTGCAGTAGAATGTATTCAGATGTAAAAGAATGGACCGGGGTCCACAGTTCACTAGAGGTGTCTCTCCGATAAGATAACTAACATGTTGGGTGAACAAATTACAGGCGGGCAATTGACAAATAAAGATTCAATACATATCAATAATGATTACTATGTGATTTAATCAGGGCATTACGACAAAGTACATAGACCGCTATCCATGCATCTATGCCTAAATAATCCACCTTCAGGTTATCATCCGAACCCCTTCCGGTATTAAGTTGTAAACAACAGATAATTGCATTAAGTATGGCGCGTAATGTAATCAACACAAATATCCTTAGACAAAGCATCAATGTTTTATCCCTAGTAGCAACATCACATCCACAACCTTAGAACTTTCTGTCACTGTCCCAGATTCAATGGAGGCATGAACCCACTATCGAGCATAATTACTCCCTCTTGGAGTTACAAGTATCAACTTGGCCAGAGCCTCTACTAGCAACGGAGAGCATGCAAGAACATAAACAACACATATATGATAGATTGATAATCAACTTGACATAATATTCTAGATTCATCGGATCCCACCAAACACAACATGTAGCATTACAAATAGATGATCTTGATCATGTTAGGCAGCTCACAAGATCTAAACAATGATAGCACAAGCGGAGAAGACAACCATCTAGCTACTGCTATGGACCCATAGTCCAAGGATGAACTACTCACGCATCAATCCGGAGGCGGGCATGATGATGTAGAGCCCCTCCGGTGATGATTCCCCTCTCCGGGTGCCGGAGGCGATCTCCGAATCCCCGAGATGGGATTGGCGGCGGCGGCCTCTCGTAATGTTTTCCGTATCGTGGCTCTCGATACTGGGGGTTTCGCGACGAAGGCTATTTGTAGGCGGAAGGGTAGGTCGGGGGCGACGAGGGCCCACACACTAGGGCCGCGCGGCCGGGCCTGGGGCCGCGCCGCCTGGTGTGTGGCCGCCTCGTCGCCCACTTCGTTCCTTCGGTCTTACGGAAGCTTCGTGTAAAAATAGGACCTGGGCGTTGATTTCGTCCAATTCTGAGAGTATTTCCTTACTAGGATTTCTGAAACCAAAAACAGCAAAAAACAGAATGACACTTCGGCATCTTGTTAATAGGTTAGTGCCGGAAAATGTATAATAATGATGTAAAGTATGTATAAAACATTCAAGTATTGTCATAAAAGTAGCATGGAACATAAGAAATTATAGATACGTTTGAGACGTATCAAGCATCCCCAAGCTTAGTTCTACTCCCTCGAGTAGGTAAACGATAACACAAATAATTTCTGAAGTGACATGCTACCAACATAATCTTGATCAACATTATTGTAAAGCATATGAGATGAATGGAGTGATCTGAACAAAAGATTGCTAACAAAGATAATGACTAAACAAATGAATCATATAGCAAAACTTTTCATGAATAGTACTTTCAAGACAAGCATCAATAAGACTTGCATAAGAGCTAACTCATAAGCAATAAATTCTTAGTAGAATGAATTGAAGCAACACAAAGGATGATTAAGTTTCAGCGAATGCTTTCAACTTGTAACATGTATATCTCATGGATATTTGTCAACATAGAGTAATATAACAGGTGCAATAAGTAAACATGTAAGAATCAATGCACACAGTTAACACAAGTGTTTGCTTCTAAGATAGAAAGAAGTGGGTAAACTGACTCAACAATAAAGTAAAAGAATGGCCCTTCGCAGAGGGAAGCATGGATTACTATTTTTGTGCTAGAGCTTTTGTTTTGAAAACATAGAAACAATTTTGTCAACGGTAGTAATAATTCATATGTGCTATGCATAATACTTCCTACAAGTTGCAAGTCTCATGCATAGAGTACTAATAGTGCTCGCACCTTGTCCTACTTAGCTCGGAAAACACGGATTATCATTGCATAACATATGTTTCAACCAAGTGTCACAAAGGGGTACCTCTATGCCGCCTGTACAAGTGTCTAAGGAGAAAGCACGCATTGGATTTCTCGCTTTTGATTATTCTCAACTTAGACATCCATACCGGGACAACATAGACAACAGATAATGGACTCCTCTTTTAATGCTTAAGCATTCAACAACAGTTAATATTCTCATAAGAGATTGAGGTTGTATGTCCAAACTGAAACTTCCACCATGATACATGGCTTTAGTTAGCTGCCCAATGTTCTTCTCTAACATATGCATACTCAAACCATTTGATCATGAAATCGCACTTACTTCAGACAAGACGAACATGCATAGCATCTCACATGATATCCAACAAAGGTAAAGTTGATGGCGTCCCCAGAAACATGGTTACCGCTCAACAAGCAACTTATAAGAATTAAGACACATAACTACATATTCATCACCACAATAGTTTTTAAGCTATTTGTCCCATGAGCTATATATTGCAAAGATAAAGGAATGAAATTTTAAAGGTAGCACTCAAGTAATTTACTTTGGAATGGCAGAAAAATACCACATAGTAGGTAGATATGGTGGACACAAATGGCATGGGTTTTGGCTCAAGGTGTTTGGATGCACGAGAAGCATTTCCTCTCAGTACAAGGTTTGGGCTAGCAAGGTTGTTTGAAGCAAACACAAGTATGAACAGGTACAGCAAAACTTACACAAGAACATATTGCAAGCATTATAAGACTCTACACTGTCTTCCTTGTTGTTCAAACACTTTACCCGAAAATATCTAGACTTAGAGAGACCAATCATGCAAACCAAATTAAACAAGCTCTACGGTAGTTCTTCATTAATAGATTAAACTACATGATGCAAGAGCTTAAACATGATCTATGAGAGCTCAAACAATTGCCAAGTTGCCAAACCATATGCAGCATTTTCTGATTCCAACCAAATAGCAATTTAACGAAGCAATCAGCCTTCGCCATGAACATTAAAGCACAATTAAGAACACAAGTGTTCCATATGAAAAAGCGGAGCGTAATATCTCCAATATAAGAATGATGGGATCCAACTTTATTCAAAACAAAACAAAAATAAAAGCAAACCGACGCTCCAAGTAAAGAACATAAGATGTGATGGAATAAAAATATAGTTTCACTAGAAGTGACCTGATAATGTTGTCGATGAAGAAGGGGATGCCTTGGGCATCCCCAAGCTTAGATGCTTGAGTCTTCTTAAAATATGCAGGGATGAACCACCGGGGCATCCCCAAGCTTAGACCTTTCACTCTTCTTGATCATAGTATATCATCCTCTTCTCTTGACCCTTGAAAACTTCCTCCACACAAACTTCAAGCAAACTCATTAGAGGGTTAGTGCATAATCAAAATTCACATATTCAGAGGTGACACAATCATTCTTAACACTTCTGGACATTGCACAAAGCTTATGAAAGTTAATGGAACAAAGAAACTCATTCAACATAGCAAAAGCGGCAATGCGAAATAAAAAGCAGAATCTATCAAAACAGAACAGTCCGTAAAGATGAATCTGTCAGGGGCAGTTTACTTGCTCAAATGGAAAAACTCAAAACTAATGAAAGTTGCGTACATATCGAGGATCACGCTCGTAAATTTGCAGAGATGTTTTTTTTACGAGCTCTGCGAGAATTCGTGACAGACAGCAATGCTGTTTCTGCGCAGCAATCCCAAATATAGCATCAACTTTAACATAGAAACTTTACTTGGCACAAAAACATGATAAGGAGAGGTTGCTACAGTAGTAAACAACTTCCAAGACTCAACAATACAGTAAATAAAATAAAACATGGGTTATCTCCCAAGAAGTGCTTTTCTTTAACGCCTTTCAGCTAGGCGCAGAAAGTGCAAATCAAGTAACATCAAGAGAAGAAGCATCAACATCATAATTTTTCTTACAAACACAACTTGTTGCAGAGGGTACCTTAGATGCTCCATTATCTAAATTTCCTATGGTGGTGCTAGGGGTTTTATCAATTTTAGGCCTATAATAATTCTTTTGTTTAGGCACCTTAGAGGCATACATGAATTTTTGCTCTTTACCCACATAAGCTTTCTCCTTATACTTAAGAGAAGAAAAAGTTGAACCCAAGGTTCCCATAGCTTTTTCAAGTTCATCAATCCTATTGGTTTGATTATCATGGACAACACAAGTTCCTAGGACACTAATTCTTTCATCAATTCCTCCTAAGGATTTATCAAGTTCATCAGTTTTATCAAGTAACATTTCCAATTTAGTTTCAATACTTGGAAAAAATTTCTCTATGGTTTCCAATTTTTTCATAACATCCTCAAGAGAGATTTCAATTTTAACTTCATTAACAGGTGGTATTCCAACTAGACTCTCAATGATGCAACTAGCTTCTAAAGCGGGAGTACCTAGGAAATTACCTCCCGAAAGAGTATCAAGAACATACCTATTCCAACTAGATAAGCCAACATAAAAGTTCCTAAGAAGGATAATGGTGGAGTGTTTCTTAATGCACCTATGATGAGCATTACTAATTCTATACCAAGCATGTTTAAAACTTTCTCCACCTTGTTGCTTAAAAGAACGAACTTCAACTTCAGGATTACTCATTTTAGTAGTAGTAAAGTAAACTAGGAAAATAAAGTAAAGACAAGTAACTATTTTTTTTGTGTTTTTAATATAGAGCTAGTAAATAAGACAATAAGTAAAGTAACTATTTTTTGTGTGTTTTTAATATGAATCAAACAAGACAGTAAATGAAATAAAGTAAAGCAAGACAAAAACAAAGTAAAGAGATTGGAAGTGGAGACTCCCCTTGCAGCGTGTCTTGATCTCCCCGGCAACGGCGCCAGAAATTTAGCTGTTGTCGTGGGAGGCAATTCTCTATGGTGTAACTTTTCTTCAGATCCCCGGCAACGGCGCCAGATACTAACTAAGGCTATAAGAAATACATGTCAAGTACTGAACCCTACTTGACCTAGCTAACATTTGAGGGTAAGTAAGAAATTGTTGGATTAGTGATCCAAGAGAAATAAGTGATGTGATCATTACAATTTGGTAATGATCATAAACCCTAAGGACTTGAGGTAGAGAGATCAACCTAAAGAGGTATACTCAAGTATATGGACTTATACTTGATCTTGGAGAGGAGAACCATGATTCTTAATGAACATTAGGAAGCCAACCTTGATCATTATAAATTGAGTAATGATCATAAACCCTAAGAATCTAAGTGAGTGTGATGAGAGAAGTAATAGAAGAGAGGTTAGTGAGGAATAAGTTGATCATGTCCAATGCATGACCATGCTTTGTAGATTTAGATGATAAAACCAACTTGTGAGATAATCAGAGATCATCCAACACATAAAATGATAGATCCTTAACAAATAAACCTAAACCATTTCTCATGCCTAGTGTGGTGGAGTAATGGAATAAATTCAACCCTTGTTTATCCAAACACTTGAGCTAACCTAGCATTTCCTTGATACATGAATCCTAACTAAGGAAGGAGGAGTAACCCTAGCCAATAAAACATGATCAAAGCTGATGCCTATATCCTAATTATGGGTTGTGTATCACTTGGGTGATCACCACTAAAACCCTAGACCACATTTGAATTTCAATCCAAGTATCACTTGGGATTATAAGTAGAACCATGCCATGCCTCATGCCTATTTATATTCAATTTAGTGAACAGTATGCAAAACCCTAAACCCTTCATAGGATTCACACCACATAAAATATTATGTCCTAACTTGTGTATCATGGATCACAAGTATAAACCAAGCCATATATACTTAAGGACTAAATGCCACTTGGTGAGTAGAGTAAACCTATATCCAATTCTATTTTTCTTTCCAAGTACTTGCTTAGGGAACCAAATGAAATAGTATTTTATAAAATAGAATCACCACATAAGCAATTGAATTAATCATGAGGAATATAGGATTCATCCTAAATAATTTAACTCAAAGCTTGATGGATGATTAGAGAGGTTACATCACCACTCTTCTTAAACCCTAAGAACCATCATTCACATAAAATCATGAACCCATTCCATTTCTTTTATCATGTGTTAAACCCTAACCATAATGAAATTGTATGTGAGTAATCATTATGGTTAAGCATTAGAAAATAGAATATGTTCACCATGCAAATATACTAAATTTTAAAGCATTTAAACATATTTGATTCTTAAATTATAATAGTAATTGAGATGAACCCTAAATTCATATTTATTTTGAATTTTGAATTGTGCCTCATGAGAACACAAATTTAGTTAATTATTAAATGTTGTTTAACAACAAAACTATGCAGTGAGCATTATTTTCAAATTATATTAAGATTCACATATTTAGGAACCTACAAAAATAAACAGAATCCAAATTTTAATTTAACTAACAAATTAAAATCAAAAAATAAAACAAAAAATAAATAGAAAAGAGAAGAGAGATAGGACTTACCCTACCAGGCCGCAGCAACCCAGCTTCAGCCCAAAGAGCAGCCCAATAGCCGAGCCCACGAAGCAGACCAACCCACCAAACATCAGCCCACCATACTGATTCGCTTTAAGAATCGTGCGAAGAAAGAAGCCACCTTCTTCTTCTTCCTGGAGGCCGACGGCACGATGGAGAGCGACTCCACCACGTCCTCGTCATGGATAAGGACGCCGTCGGACGCCAACTTCAAACCAAAGCTACTCTGAAGCTCAACCGCGTCCGATCCCATCCAAATATGCAGGGATTCGCGCCCCATGACACTGCCGACATGACCACCGCATCCCGGCCATCGCTGACGACAAGAAGACGATTCAGCCCTCGCCATGGCCTATAAAAACAGCACAAGCTCCACTAGCAAACCCTAGAAACCGTCGCCTTCATTTCCCTCAATTCCTCTACACCTCTCGCAATCAACAAAATTCACTGGCGGCTGTTCTCCGGCTAGCAGCCGATGAGGACCACCCTAGAGCGCAATAAGGAGTCGAGGGTATGCGCTCGAACACGGTGATCGTCCAGCTGAAAGGAATCGAGAGGGGAAGGCTCCAGACGCCAGGGATTCACCGTTCCCTTTCGCATGCAAGTCGCAGAAGAATCAACATCGGCGTCATCTCCGGCCTCAATCCTCTCCATCGACCAAACCAACGCAACCAGGGTACAATTACGCATCGATAGCCCTCTTATTCGCCTCATTTTGTTAGCTGTAGCCCCATTCCAAGTTTTGGCCGGCCGGCGCCGCCGCAGACGAGCTCACCGGAGCAACTCCGGTGACCATTTGGTGATACTGTTCGACTCAGGGAGATGATAGGAATCGGACACGCTAAGAATTATAGCCTCTGGGTGTCTCTAGTGCCCTTGCCATCGCTCGCCGGAGCATCGCCGACGTTCTTCCCGGCGAGGTGACGTGGCCGGTGAGTCTCCTGGTCTTTTGACTTGGTCCACGCCAACGTGGCAATCGACGTGGCATCGACCCCACTAGGCAGTGACTGTGGAGGTGTACAGCCAGGGTACGTTTAGAATTTTTGTTTAATTTAAAAAAACCGATAAATTGTTGATACTTTGCAAAATCATATAAAATTCATTTCAACTCAGAAAAATATAAATAATATATCAAAATTCTCACAAAAATAAACTCTATTCAAATAAAGTATAAAATAAAAATGTGTGTCAAAATGAAAATTCACTTATTTTTAATTTATTAAATATGCCTTTTCATTTTATTTGAAATACAATTTGAATCTAATAAATGGTAAGTTTAAAAATTAAATTATAGCTATTCAGTAACTAAATAAAATGTTAAGATTAATTTTCTTAATCATCTTTTCATTAATTTAGATATTAATGGTAATTCATAAACCCTAATTTACAAATTACCATTTACTATTTTCTTTAAATAATAATAAAGCAAGAAAATACTAAAAGTTAATATTATTTTGGTAATTCAAAACTTGTTTACTTAAACATCTTCATTTAACAAAGTAAATGCTTAAAACCTAGTAACAATTGTAAAACCCTAATTTCTAAATTAAACCCTAAGTAGTATTTATCTTAATTATTAAATCACTTAAAATAAATAAAATGTTAATACCATTATTTATTTTGTTTCAAAGTTAGTGACCATAACTATATTACTAATTAATATTTTAAGAATTGTATCACAATGTAGAAACCCTAGTTCTAATATAAACAAGAACCTTGATCTAATTATTTTATGTGTTCCTCCTAAATAGTTGCAATCCTAAAACCCTAGGGGTTTTGCCCATATGATTATATAAGATTCATCTATACCCACAGAACCCTAGTTAGAAACAAATGCATGCATGATCATGATCTACTAAAATAAAACAAAATCACTTCACATGTGGTCATCATTTCATGTCCCCATTTTTGATTAAAACCTACATGATCCACTAGTGCCATTTAGGAGCAAACCCTAGCTTGTTACCCACATTTTAACACCATTGATCCTCATGCTTAGTACCATGATAACGCGTGAAGCACACGTCCGTTGGGAACCCCAAGAGGAAGGTGTGATGCGTACAGCAGCAAGTTTTCCCTCAGTAAGAAACCAAGGTTATCGAACCGTAGGAGATGAAGGCCACGTGAAGGTTGTTGGTGGAGGAGTGTAGTGTGCGCAACACCATGATTCCGGCGCCAACGTGGAACCTGCACAACACAATCACAATACTTTGCCCCAACTTAACAGTGAGGTTGTCAATCTCACCGGCTTGTTGAAAACAAAGGATTAAACGTATGGTGTGGAGAATGATGTTTGTTTGCGAAGAACAACAGAGAACAAGATTGCAGTAGATTGTATTTCAGATGTAAAAGAATGGACCGGGGTCCACAGTTCACTAGTGGTGTCTCTCCAATAAGATAAATACATGTTGGGTGAACAAATTACAGGGCAATTGACAAATAAAGATTCATATACATATCATGATGATCACTATGAGATTTAATCAGGGCATTACGACAAAGAACATAGACCGCCATCCAGCATGCATCTATGCCTAAAAAGTCCACCTTCGGGTTAGCATCCGCACCCCTTCCAGTATTAAGTTGCAAACAACAGACAATTGCTAAGTATGGTGCGTAATCAACACAAATATCCTTAGACAAAGCATTGATGTTTTATCCCTAGTGGCAACATCACATCCACAACCTTAGAACTTTCTGTCACTGTCCCAAATTCAATGGAGTCATGAACCACTATCGAGCATAAATACTCCCTCTTGGAGTTACAAGTATCAACTTGGCCAGAGCCTCTACTAGCAACGAAGAGCATGCAAGAACATAAACAACACATATATGATAGATCAATAATCAACTTGACATAGTATTCCATATTCATCGGATCCCACCAAACACAACATGTAGCATTACAAATAGATTATCTTGATCATGTTAGGCAGCTCACAAGATCTAAACATGATAGCACAAGAGGAGAAGACAACCATCTAGCTACTGCTATGGACCCATAGTCCAAGGATGAACTACTCACGCATCAGTCCGGAGGCGGGCATGGTGATGTAGATGATTCCCCTCTCCGGCAGGGTGCCGGAGGCGATCTCCTGAATCCCCCGAGATGGGATTGGCGGCGGCGTCTCTGTAACTTTTCTCGTATCGTGGCTCTCGGTACTAGGGTTTTCCCGACGGAGAGTTTAAGTAGGCGGAAGGGCAGAGTCGGAGGGCTCAGGCCCACCCCATAGGGTGGCGCGGGCCCCTCCTTGGCCGCGCCGCCCTATGGTGGCGGCTTGATACGTCTCAAACGTATCTATAATTTCTTATGTTCCATGCTACTTTTATTACAATACTTGAGTGTTTTACACATACTTTACAACATTATTTTACATTTTCCGCACTAACCTATTAACAAGATGCGAAGTGCCATTCTTGTTTTTGGTTTCAGAAATCCTAGTAAGGAAATATTCTCGGAATTGGAAGAAATCAACGCCCAGGGTCCTATTTTTGCACGAAGCTTCCAGAAGACCGAAGAGGAGACGAAGTGGGGCCACGAGGTGGCCACACACCAGGGCGGCGCGGCCCAGGCCTGGCCGCGCGGCCTGTGGTGTGTGGGCCCTCGTGACGCCCTTTGACCTACCCTTCCGCCTACTTAAAGCCTCGTCGCGAAACCCCTGTACCGAGAGCCACGATACGGAAAACATTACGAGAGGCCGCCGCCGTGAATCCCATCTCGGGGATTCAGGAGATCGCCTCCGGCACCCTGCCGGAGAGGGGAATCATCACCGGAGGGGCTCTACATCATCATGCCCGCCTCCGGATTGATGCGTGAGTAGTTCATCCTTGGACTATGGGTCCATAGCAGTAGCTAGATGGTTGTCTTCTCCGCTTGTGCTTTCATTGTTATAGATCTTGTGAGCTGCCTAACATGATCAAGATCATCTATTTGTAATGCTACATGTTGTGTTTGGTGAGATCCGATGAATAGAGAATATTATGTTAAGTTGATTATCAATCTATCATATATGTGTTGTTTATGTTCTTGCATGCTCTCCGTTGCTAGTAGAGGCTCTGGCCAAGTTGATACTTGTAACTCCAAGAGGGAGTAATTATGCTCGATAGTGGGTTCATGCCTCCATTAAATCTGGGACAGTGACAGAAAGTTCTAAGGTTGTGGATGTGTTGTTGCTACTAGGGATAAAACATTGATGCTTTGTCTAAGGATATTTGTGTTGATTACATTACGCACCATACTTAATGCAATTATTGTTTGCAACTTAATACTGGAAGGGGTTCGGATGATAACCTGAAGGTGGATTATTTAGGCATAGATGCATGCTGGATAGCGGTCTATGTACTTTGTCGTAATGCCCTAATTAAATCACATAGTAATCATCGTTGATATGTATTGAATCTTTATTTGTCAATTGCTCACCTGTAATTTGTTCACCCAGCATGTTAGTTATCTTATTGGAGAGACACCACTAGTGAACTGTGGACCCCGGTCCATTCTTTTACAACTGAATACATTCTACTGCTTTTATTGTTCTTTGCAAACAAACACCATCTTCCACTCGATACGTTTAATCCCTTGTTTTTAGCAAGCCGGTGAGATTGACAACCTCACTGTTACGTTGGGGCAAAGTATCTTGATTGTGTTGTGCAGGTTCCACGTTGGCGCCGGTTTCACTGGTGTTGCGCCGCACTACATTCCTCCACCAACAACCTTCACGTGCTTCTTGGCTCCTACTGGTTCGATAACCTTGGTTTCTTACTGAGGGAAAACTTACTGCTGTGCGCATCACACCTTCCTCTTGGGGTTCCCAACGGACGTGTTGACTACACGCCAGCAAGACTTTTTCTGGCGCCGTTGCCTTGAGATCAAGACACGCTGCAAGGGAGTCTCCACTTCCAATCTCTTTACTTTGTTTTTGTCTTGCTTTATTTTATTTACTACTTTGTTTGCTGCACTTAAACAAAACACAAAAAAATTAGTTGCTAGTTTTACTTTATTTACTATCTTGTTCTCTATATCAAAAACACAAAAAAATTAGTTACTTGTCTTTACTTTATTTGCTTAGTTTATTTTACTACTGTTATAATGGGTACTCCTGAAAATACTAAGTTGTGTGATTTCACTAGCACAAATAATAATGATTTTATATGTACTCCTATTGCTCCACCTGCTACTACAGCAGAATTCTATGAAATTAAACCTGCTTTACTGAATCTTGTTATGAGAGAGCAATTTTGGTGTTAGTACTGATGATGCTGCTGCCCATCTTAATAATTTTGTTGAACTTTGTGAAATGCAAAAGTATAAGGATATACATGGTGATATTATAAAACTGAAATTGTTTCCTTTCTCATTAAGAGGAAGAGCTAAAGATTGGTTGCTATCTTTGCCTAAAAATAGTATTGATTCATGGACTAAGTGTAAAGATGCTTTTATTAGTAAATATTATCCTCCTGCTAAGATTATATCTTTGAGAAGTAGCATAATGAATTTTAAACAATTTGATAATGAACATGTTGCTCAAGCATGGGAGAGAATGAAATCTTTGGTAAAGAATTGCCCAACCCATGGACTGACTACTTGGATGATCATCCAAACCTTTTATGCAGGATTGAATTTTTCCTCAAGGAACCTATTGGATTCAGCTGCTGGAGGTACTTTTATGTCCATCACTCTGGGCGCCGCAACTAAATTACTTGATGATATGATGATCAATTACTCTGAATGGCACACTGAAAGAACTCCTCAAGGTAAGAAGGTAAATTCTGTTGAAGAAACCTCTTCTTTGGGTGATAAGATTGATGCTATTATGTCTATGCTTGCAAATGGTAGATCTCATATTGATCCTAATAATGTTCCTTTAGCTTCATTGGTTGCTCAAGAAGAAAATGTTGATGTGAATTTCATTAAGAACAATAATTTCAACAACAATGCTTATAGGAATAATTATGGTAACAACAACTTTAGGCCATATCCTTCTAATAGTAATGGTTATGGTAATTCTTACAACAATAATAAGAGTGTACCCTCTGGTCTTGAAGTCATGCTTAAAGAATTTATTAGTACACAAACTGCTTTCAATAAAACTGTTGAAGAAAAGCTTAGTAAAATTGATATTCTTGCTTCTAAGGTTGATAGTCTTGCTCTTGATGTTGATCTTTTAAAATTGAAAGTTATGCCTGAGAAAGTTGAAGATGCTAGGTTTGCTAAAACAAATGCCATCCAAGTTAGAATTAATGATAATATTAGATTGTTGGCTGAATTGCATGCTAGGTGGGATAGAGAAGAAAAAGAAAAACTTGCTAAAGAAAATAATGTAGCTAAAGTATGGACTATTACCACCACTAGTAATGTTGATTCTTCACATGTTGCTGCACCTCCTACTATTAATGGTAAAATAATTGGTGTTGGCAATGTTTCTACTCCTAGTGCAAAGCGTACAAAACTGCCTGAAACTGCTGAAACTGCTGTTTGTGATAAAACTGCTGAAATTTTTCAAAATATTGGTGACAATGATTCCATTGTTGTAGAACATAATGGTTTAGATTTTGATGATTGTCATATTACTGAAGTTATAAAGTTCTTACAAAAACTTGCTAGAAGTCCCAATGCTAGTGCTATAAATTTAGCCTTTACAAAACACATTACAAATGCTCTCATTAAAGCTAGGGAAGAGAAATTAAGACTTGAAGCTTCTATTCCTAGGAAGTTAGAAGATGGTTGGGAGCCCATCATTAAAATGAAATTCAATGATTTTGAGTGTAATGCTTTATGTGATCTTGGTGCAAGTATTTCTGTTATGCCTAAAAAGATTTATGATATGCTTGACTTGCCACCATTGAAGAATTGTTATTTGGATGTTAATCTTGCCGATAATGTTAAAAAGAAACCTTTGGGGAGGATTGATAATGTGCGCATTACGGTTAACAATAACCTTGTCCCGTTGATTTTGTTGTCTTGGATATTGAATGCAATGCATCTTGTCCTATTGTGTTGGGAAGACCTTTTCTTCGAACGTTGGTGCTGTTATTGATATGAGGGAAGGTAATATTAAATATCAATTTCCTCTCAAGAAAGGTATGGAACACTTTCCTAGAAAGAGAATGAAGTTGCCTTTTGATTCTATTATTAGAACAAGCTATGATGTTGATGCTTCTACTCTTGATGTTACTTGATTTGCACTTTCTCGCTAGCTGAAAGGCGTTAAAGAAAAGCACTTCTTGGGAGATAACCCATGTGTTTATTTTACTACAGCAATTTTTGTTTTGTTGAGTCTTGGAAGTTGTTTACTACTGTATCAACCTCTCCTTATCATGTTTTTGTGCCAAGTAAAGTTTCTATGCTAAAGTTGATGTTATATTTGGGATCTCTGCAGAAACAGCATTGCTGTCTGTCACGAATTCTGGCATAAGTCTCTGTAAAAATTCGAAAAATCTGTAAAATTACGAGCGCGATCCTCAGATATGTACTCAACTTTCATTAGTTTTGAGTTTTTCCATTTGAGCAAGTTAAGTGCCCAGTCCAGATGCATCTTTATGGACTGTTCTGTTTTTGACAGATTCTGTCTTTTATTTCGCATTGCCGCTTTTGCTAAGTTGAATGAGTTTCTTTGTTCCATTAACTTTCAGAAGCTTTGTGCAATGTCCAGAAGTGTTAAGAATGATTGTGTCACCTCTGAATATATGAATTTGTGGTTATGCACTAACCCTCTCATGAGTTTGCTTGAAGTTTGTGTGAAGGAAGTTTTCAAGGGTCAAGAGAAGAGGATGATATACTATGATCAAGAAGAGTGAAAGGTCTAAGCTTGGGGATGCCCGGTGGTTCATCCTTGCATATTTTAAGAAGACTCAAGCATCTAAGCTTGGGGATGCCCAAGGCATCCCCTTCTTCATCGACAACATTATCAGGTCACTTCTAGTGAAACTATATTTTTATTCCGTCACATCCTTATGTTCTTTACTTGGAGCGTCGGTTTGTTTTTATTTTTGTTTTTGTTTGAATAAAGTTGGATCTCGCCATTCTTATATTGGAGATATTACGCTCCGCTTTTTCATATGGAACACTTGTGTTCTTAATTGTGCTTTAATGTTCATGGCGAAAGCTTATTGCTTCGTTAAATTGCTATATGGTTGGAATTGGAAAATGCATATGGTTTGGCAATTTGGCAATTGTTTGAGCTCTCATAGATCATGTTTAAGCTCTTGCATCATGTAGTTTAATCTATTAATGAAGAACTACTGTAGAGCTTGTTTAATTTGGTTTGCATGATTGATCTCTCTAAGTCTAGATATTTTCGGGTAAAGTGTTTGAACAACAAGGAAGACAGTGTAGAGCCTTATAATACTTGCAATATGTTCTTGTGTGAGTTTTGCTGTACCTGTTCATACTTGTGTTTGCTTCAAACAACCTTGCTAGCCCAAACCTTGTACTGAGAGGAAATGCTTCTCGTGCATCCAAACACCTTGAGCCAAACACCATGCCATTTGTGTCCACCATATCTACCTACTATGTGGTATTTCTGCCATTCCAAAGTAAATTACTTGAGTGCTACCTTTAAATTTCATTCCTCTACCTTTACAATATATAGCTCATGGGACAAATAGCTTAAAAACTATTGTGGTGATGAATATGTAGTTATGTGTCTTAATTCTTATAAGTTGCTTGTTGAGCGGTAACCATGTTTTCTGGGGACGCCATCAACTTTACCTTTGTTGGATATCATGTGAGATGCTATGCATGTTCGTCTTGTCTGAAGTAGTGGATTTCATGATCAAATGGTTTGAGTATGCATATGTTAGAGAAGAACATTGGGCCGCTAACTAAAGCCATGTATCATGGTGGAAGTTTCAGTTTGGACATACAACCTCAATCTCTTATGAGAATATTAACTATTGTTGAATGCTTAAAAAGAGGAGTCCATTATCTGTTGTCTATGTTGTCCCGGTATGGATGTCTAAGTTGAGAATAATCAAAAGCGAGAAATCCAATGCGTGCTTTCTCCTTAGACCTTTGTACAGGCGGCATAGAGGTACCCCTTTGTGACACTTGGTTGAAGCATATGTTATGCGATGAGAATCCGTGTTTTCCGAGATAGTAGGACAAGGTGCGAGCACTATTGGTACTCTATGCATGAGACATGCAACTTGTAGGAAGTATTATGCATAGCACATATGAATTATTACTACCGTTGACAAAATTGTTTCTATGTTTTCAAAACAAAAGCTCTAGCACAAAAATAGTAATCCATGCTTCCCTCTGCGAAGGGCCAATCTTTTACTTTATTGTTGAGTCAGTTTACCCATTCCTTTCTATCTTAGAAGCAAACACTTGTGTTAACTGTGTGCATTGATTCTTACATGTTTACTTATTGCACTTGTTATATTACTCTATGTTGACAAATATCCATGAGATATACATGTTACAAGTTGAAAGCAATTGCTGAAACTTAATCATCCTTTGTGTTGCTTCAATGCATTCTACTATGAATTTATTGCTTATGAGTTAGCTCTTATGCAAGTCTTATTGATACTTGTCTTGAAAGTACTATTCATGAAAAGTTTTGCTATATGATTCATTTGTTTAGTCATTATCTTTGTTAGCAATCTTTTGTTCAGATCACTCCATTCATCTCATATGCTTTACAATAATGTTGATCAAGATTATGTTGGTAGCATGTCACTTCAGAAATTATTTGTGTTATCGTTTACCTACTCGAGGGCGAGTAGGAACTAAGCTTGGGGATGCTTGATACGTCTCAAACGTATCTATAATTTCTTATGTTCCATGCTACTTTTATTACAATACTTGAGTGTTTTACACATACTTTACAACATTATTTTACATTTTCCGGCACTAACCTATTAACAAGATGCCGAAGTGCCGGTTGCTGTTTTCCTGTTTTTGGTTTCAGAAATCCTAGTAAGGAAATATTCTCGGAATTGGACGAAATCAACGCCCAAGGTCCTATTTTTGCACGAAGCTTCCAGAACACCGAAGAGGAGACGAAGTGGGGCCACGAGGTGGCCACACACCAGGGCGGCGCGGCCCTGGGTGGGCCTCGTGACGCCCCTTGACCTACCCTTCCGCCTACTTAAAGCCTCCGTCGCGAAACCCCCGTACCGAGAGCCACGATACGGAAAACATTACCGAGAGGCCGCCGCCGTGAATCCCATCTCGGGGATTCAGGAGATCGCCTCCGGCAACCTGCCGGAGAGGGGAATCATCACCGAGGGCTCTACATCATCATGCCCGCTCCGGATTGATGCGTGAGTAGTTCATCCTTGGACTATGGGTCCATAGCAGTAGCTAGATGGTTGTCTTCTCCGCTTGTGCTTTCATTGTTATAGATCTTGTGAGCTGCCTAACATGATCAAGATCATCTATTTGTAATGCTACATGTTGTGTTTGGTGAGATCCGATGAATAGAGAATACTATGTTAAGTTGATTATCAATCTATCATATATGTGTTGTTTATGTTCTTGCATGCTCTCCGTTGCTAGTAGAGGCTCTGGCCAAGTTGATACTTGTAACTCCAAGAGGGAGTAATTATGCTCGATAGTGGGTTCATGCCTCCATTAAATCTGGGACAGTGACAGAAAGTTCTAAGGTTGTGGATGTGTTGTTGCTACTAGGGATAAAACATTGATGCTTTGTCTAAGGATATTTGTGTTGATTACATTACGCACCATACTTAATGCAATTATCTGTTGTTCGCAACTTAATACTGGAAGGGGTTCGGATGATAACCTGAAGGTGGATTATTTAGGCATAGATGCATGTTGGATAGCGGTCTATGTACTTTGTCGTAATGCCCTGATTAAATCACATAGTAATCATCGTTGATATGTATTGAATCTTTATTTGTCAATTGCTCACCTGTAATTTGTTCACCCAGCATGTTAGTTATCTTATTGGAGAGACACCACTAGTGAACTGTGGACCCCGGTCCATTCTTTTACATCTGAATACATTCTACTGTTTTTACTGTTCTTTGCAAACAAACACCATCTTCCACTCGATACGTTTAATCCTTTGTTTTCAGCAAGCCGGTGAGATTGACAACCTCATTACGTTGGGGCAAAGTACTTTGATTGTGTTGTGCAGGTTCCACGTTGGCGCCGGTTTCACTGGTGTTGCGCCGCACTACATTCCTCCACCAACAACCTTCACGTGCTTCTTGGCTCCTACTGGTTCGATAACCTTGGTTTCTTTCTGAGGAAAACTTTGTTGTGCGCATCACACCTTCCTCTTGGGGTTCCCAACGGACGTGTTGACTACACGCCAGCACGGCTCCTCGTGGCCCCACTTCGTATCCTCTTCGGTCTTCTGGAAACTCCGTGGAAAAATAAGACCGTGGGCTTTTGTTTCGTTCCGAGAATATTTCCTTTGTAGGATTTCTGAAACCAAAAACAGCAGAAAACAGCAACCGGCATCTTGTTAATAGGTTAGTGCCGGAAAATGCATCAAAACATCATAAAGTGTGAACAAAACATGTAGGTATTGTCATAAAACTAGCATGGAACATGAGAAATTATAGATACGTTGGAGACGTATCATACCACACCACTGAAATCAACCTTAACCATCATAATTTAGAAGAACCATTATGATCCACCCTAATATCAACCTTGTGTAGTAATTCACATCACATGCTCCTATTCAACTAAACCCTACTTAAGGAATCTTAAGCCACCTAGCTTAGAAACCTTAGTGATTACTTAGTGAAGCAAATAGGAAGCTATAGTAAATCCTAACTCATAGCACCACCTTGACCATCATCCTTTGATATGATACCATAATCAACCATAGTAATAAACCTGCAAATACTTGTTGCATATAGACCCATTTCACTTTAGAACCAACTAGTCCCTAAATGACTTAAATGGTAAACCCTAGAAGCCATAGCTCCTATTTATAGTAATTCTTATAATTATTAACATGTTCTTCAAAAGTTATTCTTTTGTAGTACAGATGTCAATCCAACCATAGAAACAATAGTTCTTATTTGAAATACTTATTATTATTTCTTAATTAACATGTTCTTCAAAAGTTATTCTTTTGAAATATAATATGAGTAATCAACAACCATATCATGTAGAACTTAGAACTGACAAATGTTCTTGATTGTTATGTGATGACCCAAAAGTATAGGGGGTGTATTGTAGTACTTTCAATAAATAAGAGTGTCGAACCCAACGAGGAGCAGAAGGTGTTGACAAGCAGTTTCGATGAAAATGCTCACGCATAAGTTTTCAGGGGGTTTTGATATAGCAGATAAATAAAGTACAAGTAAGTAAAATGCGAGAGTAATAATTGCAGCGAGTGGCCCAATCCTTTTTAGCACAAAGGACAAGCCGGTTTGTTTACTTATAATGACCAAACGTTCTTGAGGACACACGGGGATTTTAGTCTAGTGCTTTCGCTTCATATAGTTGATTAATCTTCATTGTTTTGATAAGTGTTGTGTGGGTGAACCTATGCTAATGCACCGCCCTTCCTAGGACTAATACATACTTGTGATTAAACCCCTTGCAAGCATCCGCAAATACAAGAAAGTAATTAAGATAAATCTAACCACAACCTTAAACTCTGAGATCCTGCTATCCCTCCTGCATCGATATACCAACGGGGGTTCAGGTTGCTGTCACTCCGGCAACCCCACAATTAGCAAACGAATACAAGATGTACTCCCCTAGGCCCATAAAGGTGAAGTATCATGTAGTCGACGTTCACATGACACCACTAGAAGAATAACACCACAACTTAAATATCAAACCATTAAATATTACTCAACATAGTTCACTACTAACATTTAGACTTCACCCATGTCCTCAAGAACTAAACGAACTACTCACGAGACATCATATGGAACATAATCAGAGGTGATATGATGATGGATAACAATCTGAACATAAACCTTGATCCAATGGTTTCACTCAATAGCATCAATAACAAGTAGTAATCAATACCGGGAGAGTTTCCCCTATGAAATACTCAAGATTCAACCCTAGATGTTACAGCGGAGACGAGGTGCAGCGGTGGAGATGGCGGTGTCGATGGTGGAGATGATGATGATGATGATCCCAATGAAGTCCAGCTCGATGACGGTGACGATGGCGACGATTTCCCCCTCCGGGAGGGAATTTCCCCGGCGGATTCCCTGCCCGCCGGAGAGCTCTTTTCTCTCGGTGTTTCTCCGCCCCGCAGAGGCGGCTGTGTCTATTCTCGCTTATCCCCCGTGCCTTAGGTTTTCGGGTAGATGAAGTACGCGAAAGAGAGGAGGCCGAGAGGGGCTGTGGGCCCCTCCCCACAAGGCGGCGCGGCCAGGGCAGGCCCGCGCCCTACTGGGGGCCCATGGCGGCCCTCCTCGGCTCCTCCTTTTGGCTGGCTCATTCTTCTGGAAAAATAAGATCTTCGGTGTAATTTCCGTCAATTGTTGATCTTCAGAAATATGGTATCCTGACGGTGCTTTTTCCAGCAGAATCTGACTCCGGTGAATAATTCTCCAATAATCATGAAACATGCAAAATAAGTGAAATAACATAAGTATCATCTCTAAATATGAAATATATCAATGAATAACAGTAAATTATGATATAAAATAGTGATGCAAAATGGACGTATCAACTCCCAAGCTTAGACTTCGCTTGTCCCCAAGCGAAACTGAACTCAGTAAACAAGACCACATGTTTATGGAGTGAAGAGTCGATAAATAAAATACGGACAAGAAGCATCATATTAATTCACACAAGACATTCTAGTAAACATCTTCCTCATATAACTCAACTTGAAATAAGTAAAGAGAAATCACAAATAAAGGTGCATAGGAAATCATAATTGGTTATGGCAAACTTTGTTCTTGGTCAAAGAACTATTAACAGATATGGGAGAGCTTATATCCTTAATCATAACAATCTTCTCATAATCATTAATAGCCTTCAAAGTCGTATTCATTCAGATAAAATTTGTACTAAACAAGGAAGAGTAAAAGGCATGATTAAATAGATCATAATATAAATGGTTGGATCACAACAACTCAATTGCTTGCTTGAGATAGAGGGAAATAGGTTTACTGACTCAACATAAAAGTAAAAGAAAGGCCCTTCGCAGAGGGAAGCAGAGATTAAATCATGTGCTAGAGCTTCTTAAGTTTTGAAATCATATAAAGAGCATAAAAGTAAGATTTTGAGAGGTGTTTGTTGTTGTCAACGAATGGTAGTGGGCACTCTAACCCCCTTGCCAAACAGACCTTCCAAGAGCGGCACCCATGAAGGACGTTATCTCTACCAGCAAGGTAGATCATCCCTCTTCTCTTTTGTTTACACATGTATTTTAGTTTTATTTATGGATGACACTCCCCCCAACCTTTGCTTTCACAAGCCATGGCTAACCGAATCCTCGGGTGCCTTCCAACATTTCTCATACCATGGAGGAGTGTCTATTGCAAAGTTAAGTTGCTTACTGATAAATCAGGGCAAAACATGTGAAGAGAATTATTAATGAAAGTTATTAATTGGGGTTGGGAACCCCGTTGCCAGCTCTTATTGCAAAATTATTGGATAAGCGGATGTGCCGCTCCATTGGTGAAAATTGCTCAACAAGATTGAGAGATAAACACCACATACTTCCTCATGAGCTATAAAACATTGACACAATTAAGGAGTAATATAGTTTGAATTGTTTAAAGGTAGCACATGAAGTATTTACTTGGAGTGGCGCAAAATACCACATAGTAGGTAGTTATGGTGGACACAATTGGCATGGGTTTGGTTTAAGGTTTTGGATGCACGAGAAGCATTCCCTCTCAGTACAGGTCTTTGGCTAGCAAGGTTGATTAGCAAGCATAAGAGTTGAGGGAAACAAACAAATATACATGTGATAGAAACAATCATGCATCTTCCTTGTAAGCACAAGCAATTTTAACTTCAGAATACTAAACTCATTAGCTAACAAGAAAGAAAGATAATAAAGTAATATATCTACATGTATTTCCTCTTTTCTATTTAAACTCAAAGTGTTGTTGCTATTGACCAATGCTAAGTTTGCCAAAACCAAATAGATTTACTTGATGCTCCCAAAGTGATATCAATACTAATGACAAGAGTAATCATATAACAGAAATTGCAAACTAAAATAAGGTGTGCAAAAAGTAAATGATAAAACTTCTCATTAATATTCCATAACGATAACTCACACCAAGGGATACATAGATAACCAACTAAGAGAGATACTTCCACACTGCAAACCATCTTATATGATAACTTCCCTACTCATGATATGACACTACTTGATAGTAAAAAGATAAAGATAGTGATGATGTGATACCGCGGCACTCCCCCAAGCTTGGAACAAACCAAGGGGATGCCAATACCGATGATGAATTACTCCTTCGGTGGTGATGGTGATGGATTCTTCTCGTCATCAGACTTCCAAGGAAGAGGCTCTCCATCAACAAACGATGTCTTGGTCTCGGGAATCCTGAAACTAGCAGCATAGCTAATGCGTTTAAACCTGTTTTCATACTCACAGTTTTGATTCTGAACATCATAAAGTTGCGCCTGAAGTTGGTTGGTAGTGTTGTGAAGTGAGAGGATATCGCCCCACAGCTTTGCAGTCTCCTTCTCGTGTTCATCAATAAGTTCAATTCTGTGGAAGATGTCCACTTCACGTTCAGCCATCTTCTTGTAGGTGAAGACCTCTTGTTCTAGTTTCTCCATCCTGTCCTCCAAGCTTCCTTCTTCTTTAGGTCCCGAACATCTTCTATCTGCAACTCTCCATCTACGAGCAGCAATTCCTTGGGATGCATCTTCGGAGTTCCCGACGAAGACATGGCGGCTTTAGATCTGAAAACAATATCTGGCAGAAACAGCTCGAAACAAAACAAGACGAGAAAATGATATACGGACCTCTGGGGATCCGGGGGATTATATAGCAAATATTTTCACGACAAAAGGAAAGTACCAGGCCGAAACGAGTGGAAACGGGACGCCGAGGGCTGTCCGGGCGGCGCGGCCAGTGGGGCCCGCGCCGGCCTATGGGGGAACGCCCTCGCGCGTCTCCTCCACTCCGTTTCGATCTCGTAATTTTTCATATTTTCCAAAAATAGTAGAAATATTGTTCGGAAAGTTAAACGTGGACTTTTTATTACTAAAATTGTTACCTATTCAAAGTCGAACTCTGCAGAACTGTCAATTTGGTCTTTGATGAAGGCTTCCGGAGTCACCACTTGAATAACATCAATATCTTCATTATAAGAATCTCCAGAAATATAATGCTTGAGTCTTTGTCCATTCACCACTTGTGTAGCATCATCTTTCAGCGAGGCAATTTTTATTGCTCCTGAACGATACACCTCCTCAATGACATATGGTCCTTCCCATTTTGAGAGTAATTTCCCTGCAAAAAATCTGAGACGAGACCGATACAATAGGACTTTATCTCCAACATTAAATTCTCTTTTAATAATTCTTCTATCATGCCATTTCTTAACTTTCTCCTTAAAAAGTTTAGCATTTTCATAAGCTTCACTTCTCCATTCATCTAAAGAACTCAATTGTAGCAACCTTTTCTTACCGGCAAGTTTAAAATCTTTATTAAGTTCTCTTACAGCCCAATAAGCTTTGTGCTCTAGTTCTAAAGGTAAATGACAAGCTTTTCCATAAACCATTTTATAAGGAGACATTCCCATAGGATTTTTATAAGCAGTTCTATAAGCCCACAATGCTTCCTTTAACTTACTAGCCCAATTTTTTCTAGATTTATTAACAGTCTTTTGCAAGATAGATTTAATTTCTCTATTTGATAATTCTACTTGCCCACTAGTTTGAGGATGATAAGCTGAAGCAATTCTATGATTAATACCATATCTAGCAAGAGTTTTTCTAAAACCACCATGAATAAAGTGAGAACCTCCATCAGTCATAATATATCTAGGTACTCCAAATCTAGGAAATATAACATCTAAAAGCATTTTTAAAGAGGTCTCACCATCAGCACTTTTTGTAGGTATGGCTTCCACCCATTTAGTAACATAATCAACATCGACAAGTATATGAGTGTTACCTTCTGAAGAAGGGAAAGGACCCATGAAGTCAAATCCCCAACAATCAAATGGTTCAATAACAAGAGTATAATTCATAGGCATTTCATTGCGTCTAGAGATATTACCAACTCTTTGACATTCATCACAAGATAAGATAAACTTCCTTGCATCTTTGAAGAGTGTTGGCCAATAAAAACCTGATTGTAGAACCTTTTGTGCGGTTCTATCTCCAGCGTGATGTCCTCCATAAACACTACCATGACACTTACTCAATATCTCTTGTTGTTCATATTCGGGGACACATCTTCGCATAATACCATCCACTCCTTCTTTATATAAGTGTGGGTCATCCCAAAAATAATGCCTCAAATCATAAAAGAATTTCCTCCTTTGCTGAGCTGAAAAGGTTGGAGGCAAGTATTTTGAAACAATAAAGTTAGCATAATCAGCATACCAAGGACTATCTCGCGAGCTCACCTTTATTACAGCCAATTGTTCATTTGGAAAACTATCATTAACAGGAATCATAAGCAATATTTTCCAATCTAGACAAATTATCAGCAACAGGATTATCAGCACCTTTCCTATCTACAATATGTAAATCAAATTCTTGCAAAAGAAGCACCCATCTAATAAGCCTTGGCTTAGCATCTTTCTTTTCCATAAGGTACCTAATTGCAGCATGATCAGTATGAACTGTGACTTTTGAATCAACAATATAAGATCTAAACTTGTCACATGCAAAAACTACGCTAATAACTCTTTCTCAGTTGTAGCATAATTTCTTTGAGCAACATCTAGAGTTTTACTAGCATAATGAATAACATTTAATTTTTTATCTACTCGCTGTCCAAGGACAGCGCCTACAGCAAAATCACTAGCATCACACATAATTTCAAAAGGCAAATTCCAATCAGGAGGTTCGACTACAGGAGCAGTTGTTAAGGCTTTCTTTAGAGTTTCAAAAGCTTCCTTACAATCATCATCAAAAACAAAAGGTACATCTTTTTGAAGAAGATTAGTAAGAGGCTTTGAAATTTTAGAGAAATCTTTAATAAATCTCCTATAAAAACCAGCATGACCAAGAATACTACGAATACCTTTAACATCCCTAGGATAGGGCATCTTCTCAATCGCTTCAACTTTAGCTCTATCAACTTCAATACCTCTCTCAGAAATTTTATGTCCCAATACAATTCCTTCATTAACCATAAAGTGGCATTTCTCCCAATTAAGAACAAGGTTAGTTTCTTCACATCTCTGCAAAACTTTATCAAGGTTTCGCAAACAATTATCAAAAGAATTCCCATAGACAGAAAAATCATCCATGAATACCTCAACAATCTTTTCACAAAAGCCATGAAAAATAGCAGACATGCATCTTTGAAAAGTAGCAGGAGCATTGCATAAACCAAAAGGCATACGCCTATAAGCATAAGTTCCATAGGGACAAGTGAAAGTGGTTTTCTCTTGATCTTTAGTTTTAACAGCAATTTGTGAAAACCCAGAATAACCATCAAGAAAGCAGAAATGAGTATTTTTAGACAACCTTTCTAACATTTGATCAATAAAAGGTAAAGGGTAATGATCTTTCTTAGTAACTTTATTAACTTTTCGATAATCAATGCACATTCTATACCCTACAACTACTCTTTGAGGGATGAGCTCATCATTATCATTAGGCACAACAGTTATTCCTCCTTTCTTAGGAACACAATGCACAGGACTAACCCATCTACTATCAGCAATAGGATATATAATACCAGCTTCAAGAAGTTTCAATACCTCATTCCTTACCACATCCTTCATCTTAGGAATTAGACGACGCTGATGTTCAACAACAGGTTTTGCATCATCTTCCATGTTGATGGCATGTTGGCAAATAGAGGGAGAAATCCCCTTCAAGTCATCAAGAGTGTAGCCAATAGCTCCTCGGTGTTTCTTCAATATTTCCAATAACCTTTCTTCTTCAAAATCTGAAAGCTTAGCACTAATAATAACATGATATGTTTTATTATCATCAATATAAGCATACTTAAGATTATCAGGTAATGGTTTCAAATCAAATACATGATCTTCTTTTGGTGGTGGTGTTACACCTAGATCTTCAACCGGTAAGTCATGTTTAAGAATGGGTTGACGAAGGAAAATTTCATCAAGCTCATCCATTTCTTCCCTAAATACTTCACTCTCATGATCCTCCAAATGTTGCTGCAAAGGATTATTAGGAGCAAGTGTTGGAGATATGCCCAAGAGGCAATAATAAAAGTGGTTATTATATATCTTTATGTTTATGATAAATGTTTATATATCATGCTATAATTGTATTAACTGAAACATTGATACATGTGTGATATGTAAACAACAAAGAGTCCCTAGTAAGCCTCTTAACTAGCTTGTTGATTAATAGATGATTAGTTTCATAATCATGAACATTGGATGTTATTAATAACAAGGTTATATCATTGTATGAATGATGTAATGGACACACCCAATTAAGCGTAGCATAAGATCACGTCATTAAGTTATTTGCTATAAGCTTTCAATACATAGTTACCTAGTCCTTATGACCATGAGATCATGTAAATCACTTATATCGGAAAGGTACTTTGATTACATCAAACGCCACTGCGTAAATGGGTGGTTATAAAGGTGGGATTAAGTATCCGGAAAGTATGAGTTGAGGCATATGGATCAACAGTGGGATTTGTCCATCCCAATGACGGATAGATATACTCTGGGCCCTCTCGGTGGAATGTCGTCTAATGTCTTGCAAGCATATGAATAAGTTCATAAGAGACCACATACCACGGTACGAGTAAAGAGTACTTGTCAGGAGACGAGGTTGAACAAGGTATAGAGTGATACCGATGATCAAACCTCGGACAAGTAAAATATCGCGTGACAAAGGGAATTGGTATCGTATGTGTATGGTTCATTCGATCACTAAAGTCATCGTTGAATATGTGGGAGCCATTATGGATCTCCAGATCCCGCTATTGGTTATTGGTCGGAGTGAGTACTCAACCATGTCCGCATAGTTCACGAACCGTAGGGTGACACACTTAAAGTTGGATGTTGAAATGGTAGTACTTGAATATGGAATGAAGTTCGAATATTTGTTCGGAGTCCCGGATGGGATCCCGGACATCACGAGGAGTTCCGGAATGGTCCGGAGAATAAGATTCATATATAGGATGTCATTTTATGTGAATAAAATGATGCGGAAGGTTCTATGGAAGGTTCTAGAAGGTTCTAGAAAAGTCCGGAAGAAACCACCAAGGAAGGTGGAGTCCACATGGGACTCCACCTCCATGGCCGGCCAACCCTAGTGGGGAGGAGTCCCAAGTGGACTCCCCCTTAGGGGGCCGGCCACCCCCCCCATGGAAGGTGGAATTCCCACCTCTAGTGGGAGGGAAAGTTTCCCACCATATGGAAGGTTTTGGTTTCGGGTCTTATTCGAAGACTTGGACACCAACACTTGGGATCCACCTATATAAACAAGGGCCAAGGGAGGGGGCCGGCCACCCCAAGACCACAAGCTGGCCGCCCCATAGAGTGGCCGGCCACCCCCTCCCAAACCCTAGCTTTGCTCCTCCACTCCATATTGCCCGCATAGCTTAGCGAAGCTCCGCCGGACTTCTACACCGCCACCGACACCACGCCGTCGTGCTGTCGGATTCAAGAGGAGCTACTACTTCCGCTGCCCGCTGGAACGGGGAGGTGGACGTCGCTTCATCAACAACCGAACGTGTGACCGAGTACGGAGGTGCTGCCCGTTCGTGGCGCCGGAACCGATCGTGATCAAGATCTTCTACGCGCTTTTGCAAGCGGCAAGTGAACGTCTACCGCAGCAACAAGAGCCTCCTCTTAGGTTTGGAATCTCTTCAAGGGTGAGTCTTGACAACCCTCATGGTGCTACCGCTCTCTAGATTGCATCTTGGGCTTGACGTGGTCACTAGGAAAATTTGCTTTCTATGCTACGTATCCCATGCTGGCATCAGAGCTGGGTTCATGCACAGATGGTTGCACTAGTATAACACAATGGTTTGTGGGCGTTGATGCTCTTGTTATCTTTAGTTGAGTACTTTGCATCTTTGTGGTATAGTGGGATGAAGCGGCTCGGGCTAACTTTACATGACCACGCTTGACATGCAACTTGTATTGCATAAGTGGCTTTGCGGGTGTCTGTCTCTCCTACTATAGTGAAGATTCAATTTATTCTTCTATTGACAACACTAGTATCACCGGTTGTGGTTCATGTCTGTGAGGTAGATTGGATCTTGGCTCGAAACCCTGGGGCAAAACCACGGAAAATATGCAAGTCCAAATTAGAGAAACGCTAATCTTGTTTTTGCAGGGTTTGGTGACGTGGATATGGCCATAATGTGATGATGAATATGTATGAGATGGATCATTATTGTATTGTGGCAACTGGCAGGAGCATGGTTGTTTTTAAATTTCATGTTGAGTAGTATTTCAAAGTAGTTGTATGAAGGGCGGCATGGAGACGATTATGAAGACTACAGCTTATTGACCTGGTGCTTCATTGAATTATGATGGAGATCATGTCTGCTGATGATGGAGATCGCACCCACGCTTTGGGAGATGAAGATCAGGCGCCACAAAAGACAAAGGGTCATCATATCACATATGAATCCAGAGGTGATGTTAACTTTTTATGTATCTTATTTTGCTTAGATCGCGACTGTAGCATTATAAGATGATCCCTCTCACTAAAATCTCAAGATAATAAAGTGTTCATCCTTAGTAGCACCGTTATTAAGTCTTATCGTTTCGAAGCATCTCGTGATGATCGGGTGTGATAGATTCGATAAGTACATATGACGGGTGCAAGACAGTTTTGCACATGCGGATACTAAGGTGGCCTTGACGAGCCTAGCATGTAAAGACATGGTCTCGGAACACGTGATACCGAAAGGTAGAGCATGAATCATATGATTGATATGATGAACATTTTGAGTGTTCGCCATTGAAGTTACATCTTGTCTCGTGATGATCGGACTTGGTGTGGTGGATTTGGTGATCACTAAGACAATGCGAGGGATATTATTTTGAGTGGGAGTTCACCTAGATTTTAATTATTAAAATTTGAACTCAATTTGTCATAAACTTAGTCTAAACTATTGCAAATATGTTGTAGATATGGCGTCCTCAATAATTTTAACCAGTGCCTAGAGAAAGAAAAGCTTAAGAGCAATCTTAACTTCATTGATCGGTTCCACATGTAGGATCTTCCTCAATATGAAATCATAGTAATATGTGCTTTCATGTAATGCTTAGGTGACCTCCTTGCAAACTGAAACCATGAAGCAAAGAATGTTTACATGACTTAAAACTCCAGACTTCAAGTCAACAGCCATCCATGCACCGAACTGATCTTCAAAAACGCTTTGAGCACCATCACGACTCACAGTTGATAAAAGAGTTGAAGACTATTTTATGACTCATGCTAAGCCGTGGAATGTCATAGAAGCATTCAACACTTTTTCGCAACAAGATGATGCAAGGTATGGTGCTCATCAGTTGAGCACATGCTCATGGCGGACCTTCTGATACTAAGAACTCGAAGGACTAGCAGTGATTCCAACAGACCGGGATTAGACCGTGGTCCTTCAATCATCGCCACCAAGTTTTGTGAAGAACTTGGGGATGAATCAAGGTTACGCGTGAATGGCGAATGGTGAGCCTGAACTTTGGCTGCCAATGGTGATTGAGATCAAGAAAGAGCACCAAGTGTTGATGGTCAATAAGACCACCAGCTTCAAGAAACAGGCGTGTCTAAAGGCAGAACAGAAGAGGCGCTGCAGCCACGCCCCGTAAACCTAAGTCTATCTGTCAAGGCCGGAGTGCTATTACTGCAGCGGAGAAGGTGACACTGAAGCGGACGGTTCCAAGCATTACATCTGAAGAGCCGCCTTCTGTCAAGAAGAAGAAAGAAGGTATATCTGAGAAAGCACATGTTAGATAAGGTATCTCGACTGAATTTAGTACCTTCCGGTGATCTGACATCAACGCATGGTTCATTGTAACCAAACAGAACTAAAAGAATAAACCACACAAATCGCCAAAGATGAAGTTGACACGTTGTTGGAAACGGATCCAAGGTCAATGTGATCGCTAATGACACTTCCTCACATCAATTTCTGGACAGTTTTAAGTTTAAATAATTGTTATTATGCACCTGCTGAGTATGAACATTATATCAGATTTACTTAATGCAGACTGTTATCTGGCCCAAGTCTCAGAATAATGGTTGTTCTATTTTTATGAATAATATCTTTTATGGTTGAGCACCTGAAAAGAATGGCTTATTTTTGTTAGATCTCGATAGTAGTGGAACACGATATACATACACATTGATGTAATAATTAAATTAATGATACCCTATCATATGTGGCACCTGTCATTTTGGTCATATTGGAGGAAACTTATGGAAGAAACTCCATACTGATGGATTACTTGAATCACTTGACTTTGAGTCACTGAGATGCTGTCCGAGTGGAACATTAAGACTCATTCCCTAGGATGTTGTGATGAAATGAGCTACCTCACTTATTGAACTATACACAAGATGTGGCTGTGGACCAATGAGTGTAGTATCACATGGTGGTTAATGTTATGTTTTGAATCATGGAGATTTGAGTAGAGGTGGTATATCTATTTAATGAAATATAACCAACTTTCTGAAGTTTAAGGAATTCCCAAAGTAGTGTTGACAGCAAATCAATCTAACAAGAAGATTAAATTCTTTGGGTTGATTCAGATCATAGGAGGTGAATATCTCAGTTGGTGGAGCTTATAAGGCATTAAAGAAATGTTGAATACTTTCACACCGACACCTGCCGAATACCAAGGCAAACAGTGTGTCCGAACGTCAACCCAACTCTAGATATAATCACTTTTGACATGTCTTCGATTTGCCGCTATCATTTTGGATATGCATTAGAGACACCATTCACTAAATAGAGCACTATCAAAATCCTGAACGACTACCGTATATGAATTATGGCTATCAAAGAAACCAAGTCGTTTGCTCCAAAAGTTTGAAGGCGGGGTTTACAAAGTTAGCAACTTGGATGTTTTGCAAACCAGTTGCAGTAGAAATGCGTCACAGGATACGCTCCAGAACGATAGGGTACACTTTCTATCACATATCCGAAGGCAAAATCTTTGTTGCTAAGAACGGAACCTTTCTAATTTCTCACTAAAGAAGTGACTGGAAGAAAAGTAGAACTCGATGAGATTGAAGAATCTCTACTCGTTGATCAGAGTAGTGCAGTGCCGGAAAAATGTTCCTGTACAGCCTGCACCGGCAACAGAGGAAGCTAATGATAATGATCAGCAAACTTCCAATGAGACATACTAATCTCCAGGTGATCATGGCAGACTGCCACCTGTATTGGAGTGATCCTTGTCTAATGTCATGATTGGTGGATAACAATGATGAAGACCCTGTGACGTATGAAGAAGCAAGCGATGATGAGCCCATATTCCAACAAATGGCAAGAAGCCACAGAAATCCCAATGTGGATCCATGGTGACAGTTATGACTTTGGTGAGAGAATTATCTAGTAGTCACATGCTGTCGAGAATAAAATGATCTTCAAAAGAAAACACAACATGTAAGACATCGTTTATAGTGTCTTGTTCTGCTCCAGGCACTTCTCATAATTATGGTGTTGATCTGACAGAGACATTTTCACCTGTATTAGTTTATAAAAATCCTGAGGATTTTGATAGCAAGAAGGCATTTTTCAGATTATATCTAAGTATGATACAAACGGGCAAGCCTGAATGAGAGGATGATAAAGAGCTACATACAACCCAAAGGTTTTGGCTCATCCTAAAATGTTGACAAAGCAAGGCAAACTTCAGCTAAGCCAATCTATAAGTTGAAGCAAGCATCGAGAAGCTGAACCCAATGTGCTTGGATAAGGTGCATCAAAGATTCTCCATTATACACAACATGAGAGTCTGACACAAGAAAGTGAGTGGGAGCCTGGTGAGCCTCCCCGAGCACAGGCAGATGACATATTATTATCAATGATATAGAACTATTAATAGTGTAAAGGGTTATTTGAATAAGAAGTTTTTCAAATGAAAGACTCAGAAGCATCATGCTATTGCTAGCATCAAGATTTAGAGATAGATCAGATTCAATAGGGCTACTGCGAGTACACTGGACAAGACTCTAAGAAGCTAGAATGGACGAAAAGAAAGGATTCTCACCTATGATAGTATCTTGAGAAGATCAAGGATCAAGCAATAGCAGAAGAAAGAGAAAGGATGAGTCGCATCCTCAGCTTCTAGTAGGCTCTATCATGGTTATGCTAAGTACAAGACTGACAGTAGTATATGTCACAGCTGATCATGATATCATGATCCAGGTGAATGGAACACTCGACAGCGGCCATATCATTATCCAAGTACTGAAAAGAACTAAGTATGTTTCTGTTATGAGAGTCAAGAGCTCGTTGTAACAAGTTACACTGATAAAGCTGGAACACCGATCCCACACTCAACAACTGGCAATGGTTTACATTGAATGGTACAGCACTTCTGGCAGTTTGAAGTAGCAGAAGGCATGAATCCCACCAATTCTATAAGAGCAGTTGGCTTCAAGAGGTAACATCAGAAGGTATGAGGACAGAGTTCATTGTAGAGTTCTCCTGTGTAGTTCTGTACTAACTAATTATTACCCATCAGGATAAATACGGGGTGCCACCAATGCACACTGGGAGCCAAGGTCACACAAAGAGGTCAACATTAATAAGCTCATGCACCACTCGATCACAGAGTACACTGAAGATGGAGAAGTAAAGATTTGTAAGCACACACCGATCTGAATGGCAGATCCGCTATCAAAGCCTCCTTAAAGAAGCATGACCAACACCTGCATGCCATGGGCAAGTAGTGGGTGGTTACAAATGCATCTGATTTACTACCTGAAAAGTGGGATCATGAGATACTGCTATGCCCAAGAGGCAATAATAAAAGTGGTTATTATATATCTTTTTTGGTTATGATAAATGTTTATATATCATGCTATAATTATATTAATAACCTAAACATTGATACATGTATATGTAAACAACAAAGAGTCCCTAGTAAGCCTCTTAACTAGCTTGTTGATTAATAGATGATTAGTTTCATAATCATGAAAATTGGATGTTATTAATAACAAGAACATTGTATGAATGTGATGTAATGGACACACCCACTTAAGCGTAGAAGATCACGCCATTAAGTTATTTGCTATAAGCTTTTTAACAGATAGTTACCTAGTCCTTGTGACCATGAGATCATGTAAATCACTTATATCAGAAATGTACTTTGATTACACCAAACGCCACTGCGCAAATGGGTGGTTATAAAGGTGGAATTAAGTATTCGGAAAGTAGGAGTTGAGGCATATGGATCAACAAAGTGGGATTTGTCCATCCCAATGACGGATAGATATACTCTGGCCCTCTCAGTGGAATGTCGTCTAATGTCTGGCAAGCATATGAATAAGTTCATAAGAGACTACATACCACGGTACGAGTTGAGTAAAGAGTACTTGTCAGAGACGAGGTTGAACAAGGAGATAGTAAGGACACCTGGTGATCAAACCACAAGCAAAACACTCATGGACATGGGAATTATATCGTATGTATGGTTCATTCGATCACCAAAGTCATCGTTGAATATGTGGGAGCTATTATATCTCCACATCCCGCTATTGGTTATTGGTCGAGTGAGTACTCAACCATGTCCGCATAGTTCACAAACCGTAGGTGACACACTTAAAGTTAGATGTTGAAATGGTAAGGGACGGAATATGGAATGAAAGTTCCACATTTGTTCTATCCCCATGATCCCTAAGATCACTAGAGTCTAATGGTCCCAGAATAAGATTCATATATAGGATGTCATTTTATGTAACAAAGATGAAGGTCTTATGGAAGGTTCTAGAATAACGAAAAGTCTCAAGAAACCACCAAGGAGAGGGAGAGCCCGTTATGGGATTTCATTCTCCATGGCCGTCACTTAGTGGGGAGGAGTCCCGCAGACTCCCCTCAGGGGTCACAAGCACTTCATGGAAGGTGGAATTGACCTCAGCAGAGGAAAGTTTCCTACCAAGGTGGAAAGGTTTTGGTTCTGTCTTATTCCAAGACTTGGACACCAACACTGGATCCACCCATATAAATAAGGCGGCTATGAGTAAATGCTTTGGCCTCTAAGACCACAAGTTGGTCACCATGAGAAGTGGCCGTCACCCCCTCCTGTAAACCCTAGCTTTGCTCCTCCACTTCATGGTTGTTCACATAGTTGCTGGCTCCAGCTGACTTCTACATCCACACGACACCACGCAAACATTGTGTCGCTGATCTAAGAGGAGCTACATTACTTCCCGCTGCCCGGAACGGGGAGGTGACGCTCTCTAACAACAACCAACGTATAGACCTGGCACGAGGTGCTGCCCGTTCGTGTTCTTTAACCGATCAGACTAAGATTCTGTCGCTTTCTTTGCAAGCTGTGGAAAGTAATCACCATCGTGAGCAACAAGAGCCTCCTGTAGGCTGAATCTCTTCATAAGACTTGACAATCCCTCACAGCATTGGCCTTCAGATTGGTCTTGGCTTGGATTGTTCGCCGTAGGGAAATTTTGTTTTCATGCTACGTTATCCTAAGCAGCAAGAGCAAGGATAACAAACAAGCTCCTCAACTTAAAATCATCATAGTAAATCCATTTTATATGAGTTGGCAAATTTAGAGAAGTTAAACCCATAAGATTCACCAGCAAATGAATAATTTTCTCCTTCTTGCACCTATAAATAGCCCACAGTATTCCGAAAAGGTCTACCAAAAATAATAGGACAAGACTGTCACTAGCAGCAGAACCAAGTACCAAAAGTCAACAGATATTTAATCTACCACATAGAACTTCCACATCTCGAACAATACCAATAGGAGAGATAGTTTCTCTATTAGCTAACCGAATAACCACATCAATATCTTCAAGTTCACAAGAACAAATTTCGTGCATAATCTCCGTGTAAAGCTCATAAGGAATAGCACTAACACTTGCACCAATATCACATAAACCATAATAACAATGAATTCTAACAGAAGAGCATAGGAACACTGGCTTTCCTAGACTTATTAGGATAAACAATATTAGAAGCATCTTCACGGAAAATAATATGACCATCTTCTACATTTTCAGTCACAAGATCTTTAACTATTGCAACAGCAGGTTCAACCTTTATTTGCTCCTCAGGTTCTATAGGTTTCTTTGCACTTTTATTAACTACACTAGTTATAATAGAATACTCCTTCATTTTAGCAGGGGAAAGGAGTTTTTTCAATATAAGCTTCAGGAAGAACATGATCAACAGTTTTAATTTCAATACATTTACCT
This sequence comes from Lolium multiflorum, assembly GCA_030979885.1. Lineage (NCBI taxonomy): Eukaryota > Viridiplantae > Streptophyta > Magnoliopsida > Poales > Poaceae > Lolium > Lolium multiflorum. Next base: position 1,535,485 of record CM061751.1, on the reverse strand, counting down.
ATAGGTGAATCAGTTTTATCTTTATAAGGTTCATGATACTTATCAAAATTCTTCCTAGGTAATTCAAAATGAGAGGCAAAAGCTTTATAAAAATTTGCAACAACTTGAGAGTCAAGACCATAGGTAGCACTCATATTACGAAATTTATCAGTATCCATAAAAGTTTCAATGCATTCATAATCATAATTTATACCTGACACTCTACCTTTGTCATTCTCCCATCCTTCAGTATTTTCTTGGATCCAATCAAGAAGGTCCCATTTAAACTCTTCTTTATTGCACGTGAATGATCCAGAACAAGTAGTATCCAGCAAGGTTTTATCTTGAAAATAAAGTCTTGCATAGAAATTATCAATGATGATATTACCAGGAAGCTCATGAATGGGGCATTTGAGCATTAGAGACTTCAATCTCCCCCATGCTTGGGCAATACTCTCTCCATCATGAGGCCAGAAATTATATATGCGGTTCCGGTCTTTGTGAATTTCACTTGGAGGATAGAATTTAGAATAAAATAGAGGCACAATATCCTTCCAATCAAGAGAATGCCCATCCTTCAGCAGTTTATACCAATGCGCCGCTTTACCGACAGCGACATAGCAAATAATTTCTTCCCTAACTTCATCGAAATACCAGTACACTTGAATAATCCGCACACCATGTAAAAACAAGAAATGACTGTGATGGTCAGCCCATCCCCTTCATAGCGGTTATCCAAATAATGCTCAATAATTTTCATAGGTATTTTATACGGAATTACTTCCTCGCGCCCTTGATGACCCACAAGTATAGGAGATCGCAACGTCTTCGAGGGAAGTAAACCCAAATTTATTGATTCTACACAAGGGGTAAAGAATACTTATAAGCCTTAACAACCGAGTTACCAACTCACCGCACTGAAAAGCACTAGTAATGTGGGTGATGAAAGCAGGTAATATGAGTATAAAGAGTAACAAGAATAATAAAGAGCAAGAATAGCAATATGAGGACAATGGCACCGTAAAAAATAGTTGATACCATTTCCAATGACATGTAGAAGTAGCAGGTGATGACGCGTAGATGTGGACCGGTTCCTAGCCATTCACACTAGTGGTAACCTCCAATAACAAGTGACAAGTGTTGGGTGAACAAATTACAATTGGGAATGATAGGATTGATAAGGCATTAAGAAAGAACATCAATTCATTAATCATGTAGGCATGGTTTCCATATTTAGTCGTACGTGCTCGCAAGGAGAAACTTGCACAACATCTATTGTCCTACCAGCCGGTGGCAGCCGGTCCTCTCATGAATCAACGATATTGGGCAAATTCCTTTTAATAGAGCACCTGAGTTAAAGCATTAACATTCGTGAAAAGACGTATGTCCCTCACATCACCTGCTGCATCCTCCGTTGTCTCGACACACGCTTTGTCTTATTAAAGACATGTATACAACTTGTAGATACACCTAAGCAATAATTATAGAGCTCAAATCTAAGATCATGCCACTCGGGCCCTAGTGAAGCATTAAACACAATAAGATTGCAGCAACAATAACTTCACAAACTTTTATAGATAGACCAATCATAATGTATCATCCATCGGATCCTAACAAACACAACACCGATTACATCGATGGATCTCAAATCATGTAAGGCAGTCATGAGATCATTGTGAATAAGTACATAGGATAGAGAGTACCAACTAGCTACTGCGAGAACCCGTAGTCCATGGGGAACCATCACGAACATGTGATGGAGGCGAGGCGCGGATGGAGATATTTCCTGGCACTTCCTCCGTCCCGGAGGGTGCCTAAATGTAGACTTCGTCCCCGAATTGAGTGTTTCACATGATGTGTGCGCCCCCCCGGAGTCTTTCTCGTGAGCTTCACAATTCACCAAGGCTTTAGGCCTAAAGGCTTAACAGGTTGGTACAGAGGGCGACAGAGTGTCTCAAACCGTGTGGCCGGCGGGCCAGGGTGTAGCTCCGCGTCGCCCACATGTGTGGTGGCCCCCGGATCTCCTCCTCGACTCTCCTTCTAAGAGCTCGAGCTCCCGGGGAAAAAATAAGATCTGCGTGATTTCTACCCCAAATTCGAGAATATTGCCCTAATGTCTTCCAAACAAAAACAGCAGAAATGGTGAACTGCAATCGTGGCATCTTGTTAATAGGTTAGTTCCTGAAACGCATGAAATCATCATAAAGTGCAAGAAACATGTAGGCATTGTCATAAAACAAGCATGGAACGTCAGAAATTATAGGTACAAGGAGGACGACGCATCCCCAAGCTTAGTTCCTGCTCGTTCCCGAGTAGGTAAACGATAAAAAGAGTAATTTCTGTAGTGACATGCTTACATAACCTTGATCATACTATTACAAAGCATATGAAATGAATGAAGTGACTCAAGGAAATGATCTATAGTTGCTAACAAATAGATAACATATAGAAAAACTTTTCATGAAGAGTACTTTCAAGACAAGCATCAAAAGCTTTGCGCATAAGTGTTAACTCATAAAGCAATAGATTCAAAGTAAAGGCATCGAAGCAACACAAAAGGAAGATTTAAGTTTCAACAGTTGCTTTCAACTTTCAACATGCATATCTCATGGATAATTGTCAACACAAAGTAATATGATGAATGCAAATAAGTAAGTATGTAAGAATCAATGCACAGTTGACACAAGTGTTTGCTTCTAAGGTGGAAGGAAATGGGTAAACCGACTCAACATAAAGTAAAAGAATGGCTCGCAGAGGGAAGCATTAATTATATATTGTGTGCTAGAGCTTTGGTTTTGAAAACATAAAGAGAGCATAAAAGTAAAGTTTTGAGAGGTTTGTTGTTGTCAACGAATGGTAGTGGGCACTCTAACCTCCTTGCCAAACGAACAAAGAGCGTCTCCCATTTTATTTTATTTTTTGGGTGACTCCTTCCAACCTTTCTTTCACAAACCATGTGGCTGTCCGAACTTGCGGCCTGCCAACAATCTCACCAATGAAGGAGGCTCTTTATTTAGTTTTATTATGGATGAGACTCCTCCCCACCCTTGCTTTCTAATATATTAACCAATCCTCAAAAGCCAACAACAATCACATACCATGGAGGAGTGTATTTTGTTAATTGATTTGGGACTGGGAATCCCATTGCCAGCTCTTTTTGAAAACAGATGTATATGCCACTAGTCCATTTGTGAAAGTTGCCCAACAAGATTGAAAGATAAACACCACATACTTCCTCATGAGCTATTAAACATTGACACAAATCAGAGGTGATAAATTTTGATTGTTTAAAGGTAGCACTCAAGCAATTTACTTTGGAATGGCAGGAAATACCATGTAGTAGGTAGGCATGTGGACACAAATGGCATAGTGGTCGGCTCAAGGATTTTGATGAGAAGTATTTCCTCTCAGTACAAGGCTTTGGCTAGCAAGGTTGTTTGAAGCAAACACAAGTATGAACCGGTACAGGAAAACTTACATAAGAACATATTGCAAGCATTATAATACTCTACATACACTGCCTTCCTTGTTGCTCAAACACCTTTACCCAGAAAATATCTAGACCTTAAGAGAGAGACCAATCATGCAAACCAATTTTAACAAGCTCTAAAGTAGTTCTCCACTAATAGGTTTAAACTACATGAAAAAACTTATCATGATCTACTTGAGAGCTCAAAACAATTGCCAAGTGTCAAATTATCCAAGACATGATGAGGCATTTTCTGTTTCCAACCAAATAACCATAAGTGATGTAGCTTCCAACTTTTATCATTGAACATTAAAACGAAGAACAAGTGTTCATATGAAAAAGCGGAGCGTGTCTCTCTCCCAAACAATGATTGCTAGGATCCATCTTTATTCAAACACAAACAAAAATAAAAACACACAGACGCTCCAAGCAAAGTATATAAGATGTGACCGAATAAAATATAGTTTCAATAGAAGAACCTGATAAGTTGATGAAGAAGGGGATGTGCCTGGGCATCCCTGCTTAGACGCTGAGTCTTCTTGAAATATACAGGGATGAACCGCATCCCCATGCTTAGACTTTTCACTCTTCTCGATCATATTCATCCCTCCTCTTGACCCTTGAAAACTTCCTTCACACCAAACTTCTCATAAAATTCATTAGAGGGCGTAGCACTGCAACTTGAATCCACCTTGGTACCGTAGTGGACACATTGCAAGAACTGGTTAAACATTGAAGGCAGCTCTCCACGCCTAGAAAGCCTCATAAAGTCCACAAGAGACAATGCAAAAACAGAGACAGAATCTTGCCAAAACAGAACAGCCAAAAGAAATGAATTTTAAAATGGTACTTCCGTTGCTCAAATTAGAAAACTCAAAACTAATGAAAGTTACACATATCTGAGGATCACGCACGAAATTGGAAGATTTTTCTGAGTTTCCTACAGAGAAAACAGCCCAGATTCGTGATAGAAATCTGCTTCGCAGAACCAAATCTAGCATCAACTTTCTATTAGAGACTTCACTTGGCACAACAAAACACAAAAATAAGATAAGGAGAGATTGCTACAGTAGTAAACAACTTCCAAGACACAAATATAAACAAATTACTGTAGCAAAATAACACATGGGTTATCTCCCAAGAAGTCTCTTTCTTTATAGCCATTAAGATGGCTCAGCAGTTTTAATGATGCACTAGCAAGAAATAGTATTTGAAGCAAAAAGAGAGCATCAAAAAGCAAATTCAAAAACACATTTAAGTCTCACATGCTTCCTATGGAGGAATCTTGTACACGAATAAGTTCATGAAGAACAAAGTGACAAGCATAAGTAGATAGAACAAGTGTAACTTCAGCAATTTCAGCATATAGAGAGGTGTTTTAGTACCATGCAAATTTCTACAACCATATTTTCCTCTCTAATAATTTCAGTAGCTTCATGAACAAACTCAAAAATATAACTATCACATGCAGCATACTTTTCATGATTTCCAAACACATAATTTTTATCAAGCTCAAATATAGTAGGATCAAAACTTCCAAACTCACTTTTATCAATAATATAACAAGGTGATCGATCAATCTCAAGAGATATGGGACTCTTAAATAAAGTCAATACTTTTCTAATCCCATTTTCATTAGTAGTACAATTAATATTATCAAGTAACATAGGACCATCATCTAGAGCTTTATCATAAACATTTGCTACGCAAAATTCTTTAGTACCATGCATTTCGACATCAGGCACAAACAAAGCATTATCATAAGATTTATCAAAGTAGCATGGATTAGTCATATACACAAAGAGTATATTTATTTCACAAGTTTCAGAAATATTTTAAGAGAATCCACAGGAACATAACATTCAACCTCTTCCGGTAAGCATGGAGGACAATCAAATAGTGTAAGAGATGAAGAGTTACTCTCATTAGAAGTTGGCATGGGTAGCTAATCCATTCTTCCTCCTTTTGTTCATCACTCTCCTCTTCTTTTTCATCCAATGATCTTTCAGGTTCATCAATTTCCTCCTCTTTTTCATCCTTCCATTGGTTCCTGCAAATTGTGAGTGCATTCTTGTGCATTAATGTGTCTCTCTTTATAATCAAGGATATAAGGATTCCTACTATAGCATTCTATGCAAGAATTAAGGATAGTAGAGACATAATCTTTAAGGTCCTTACAAATAGCACAAGTTTCATAATTCTCAACCATGAAGGATTCTATCTCAGAGGCTCCCATAAATAAGACAAATTGCTCCCATTCTAACCCATAATGAATATAGCAATTCCGATTATAGTTCTTAATTAAAAATTCCTCACTAAAGCCACATTGAAATTTAAGATGTTTATCCTGTTGAGAGCAATTTATATCATGGCGTCTAAGCAAGATTCTAGCCATTGTATTCAATTTTTCTATCATAGCACTCATTATTTTACTTGATTCTCTATAATTATTATAACATTCTATAAGCTCCAAGTAGGTTGTTGGTTCTCCCATAACAACAGTTTTTAATTTTTAGGTTTTTCAAATTTTATGGATTTTCGGGTATATAGGGAAAATAAAACAAAAAAAAAATAAACTAGACAAAAGTAAACTAAGCAAAGCAAAATAAAACAAATAAACTAACAAGACAAAATAAAATAAAAGCAGAGAGAAAAGGTAGAGTGGTAATTTCAAAGAAACTTGCGATAGAGCTATGTCACTTTAAGAATCGCTAAAAGGTCTTGATAATCACATAGGGATCGAATAGCTCCCGAGAAGTAAAACCCAAATTTATTGATTTGACACAAGGGGGGGTAAAGAATACTTATAAGCCTTAATCTAGTTGTCAATTCACCGCACCTGAAAAGTAATTAGTAACAGGTGATGTGAAAGAAGAAGATAATATGAGAGCAGACAATGAATACAGCAGCAAAGAATAGCAATATGAGAGCAATGGCAATGTAAAAATAGCTGATACATTTCAATGACATGTAGAACGAAATATATAATGACAAGTTAGATGTGGACCTGTGGTTCCTGTGCCTATTCATACTAGTGGTAACTCTCCACAACAAGATGTGCTGGGTGAACAAATTACAGTTGGGCAATTGATAGGATTGATAAGGCATTAAGAAAGAACATCAATTCATTAATCATGTAGGCATGTTTTCCATATTTACATGCGTGCTCGCAATGAGAAACTTGCACAACATCTATTGTCCTACTAAATTATGGCAATGGGGCCTTGACACACAGAGATGCACACGCCCCGTTGGGAACCCCAAGGAAGGAGTGATGATAGAAGCAGCCAAGATGAAACCGAAGGTTTAATCGAATCCGGAAGAGGGTTTCTCGAAGAAGGACGTTGAAGGTTGATGGTTGCGAAATGTGATGCGGCGCAACTGTGGATTCCTGCCAACGCCAACCTGCACAACACAACCCAAGTACTTTGTCCCACCGAAACAGTGAGGTTGTCAATCTCACCCGCTTGCTGTAACAAAGGATTAAACGTATCGAGTGGAAGATGTTGGCAAAGAAAACAGTAAAACACAATTACAGTAGATTGTATGCGTTATGTAAAGAATAGGACCGGGTCCACAGCTCACTAGAGGTGTCTCTCCCATAAGAATAAGCATGTTGGGTGAACAAATTACAAGCCGGGCAATTGACAAATAGAGAAAGGGGTAATAACAATGTATATACATGATATGATAAATATAGTGAGATTTAATTAGGCATTACGAAAGTATATAGACCGCCATCCAACTGCATCTATGCCTAAAAGTCCACCTTCGGGTTATCATCCGAACTCCATTCAGTATTAAGTTGCTAAGCAAAAGACAATTGCATTAACTATGGTGCGTAATGTAATCAACAACTACATCCTTAGACATAGTATCAATGTTTTATCCCTAGTGGCAACAGCACATCACAACCTTAGAACCTACTGTCACGATCCCAGGTGTCAATGAAGGCATGAACCCACTATCGAGCATAAATACTCCCCCTTGGAGTTAAGAGCAAAACTTGGCCAGTTTCACTAATAAATCTGAGAGCATGCAAGACTATAAACAATAATATAAAACATGATTGGATAATCATAATCATAAGATTTCATCCATCCCGATCCCGACAAACACAACATATAATATATTGATGATCTTGATCATGTTAGGCAGCTCACAAGATCCAACAATGGAGCACAACAAGGAGAAGACGACCATCTTAGCTACTGCTATGGACCCATGGTCCGGGGGTGAACTACTCACTCATCACCCGAGGCGATCATGGCGATGAAGAGTCCTCCGGATATCCTCCGGCAGGTACGGAGGCGATCTCCCCAATCCCCGAGATGGGGATTCGCGCGCGACTTCAAGGCTCTCCCCGAAGGTTTTCCGTATCGTGGCTCTCTGTACTGGGGGTTTCGCGAGGCTTTTAAGTAGGCGAGGGTCAACGCGGGGGCCACACGAGGTGCCCAGGGCCGCGCCATGGCTTGAATGCGCCGCCTCCCTCCGGCTGCCTCAGGCCTCACTTCGTTATCTCGGCCCTCCGAGCTTCGGCAAAAAAATAGGGACCCCCGGGCGAAAGTCATTCCACCCGAGAATATTTCCTTACTAGGATTTCCGAAACCAAAAACAGCAGAAAACAGAACTGCCTTTTCAAAAGATCTTGTTAATAGGTTAGTCTAGAAAATGCATAAATATGACATATAATGTGTAGAAAAAAACATGTAGGTATCATCAATAAAGTAGCATGGAACATAAGAAATTATCGATACATTGGAGACGTATCAAGCATCCCCAAGTTATGCTCGTCCCGAGCAGGTAAAACGACAACAAAGATAATTTCTGAAGCGACATGCCATCTAATCTTGATTATACTATTTGTAAACATATGCAATGAATGCAATCAAAGCAAAGGTAATGACATGAGTAAACAACGGAATAAAGCAAAGACTTTTCATGAATATTACTTCAAGACAAGCATCAATAAGTCTTGCATAAGAGTTAACTCAAGAAGCAAAATCAAAGTAAAGGTGTTGAAGCAACACATAGGAAGATTAAGTTTCAGCGATTGCTTTCAACTTATAACATGTATATCTCATGGATATTGTCAACATAAAGTAATATAACAAGTGCACTATGCAAGTATGTAGGAATCAATGCACAGTTCACACAAGTGTTTGCTTCTTAAGGTGGAAGGAGATAGGTAAACTGACTCAACAATAAAAGTAAAAGAATGGTCCTTCAAAGAGGAAAAGCATCGATTGCTGTATTTGTGCTAGAGCTTTTATTTTGAAAACATGAAACAATTTTGTCAACTGTAGTAATAAAGCATACATGTAAATTATATCTTACAAGCTGCAAGCCTCATGCATAGTATACTAATAGTGCCCGCACCTCGTCCTACTTAGCTTGGCCTACCGGATCTTTGCATGCCATGTTTCAACCAAGTGTACCTCCATGCCGCCTGTACAAAGGTCTAAGGAGAATGCTCGCATTTTGGATTTCTCGCTTTGATTATTCTCAACTTAGACATCCATACCGGGACAACATGAACACATATAATGGACTCCTCTTAAATGCATAAGCATGTAGCAATGATTATTATTCTCATTGTGAGATTGAGGATATATGTCCATAAAACAAACTTCAACCATGATTCATGGCTTTAGTTAGCGTCCCAATTTTTCTAACAATTTTGCATGCTCCAACCACTGTAAAATGATAGATCCTTCGTACAAGAAGACGGACATGCATAGCAACACACATGATATTCAACAATAGTTGATGGCGTTCCCCAAAAGCATGGTTATCGCACAACAAGCAACTTAATAAAATATAAAATGCATACATATTCAATACCACGATAGTTTTTAAGGCTACTTGTCCCATGAGCTATATATTGCAAAGGTAAATGATGGAATTTAAAGGAAGCACTCAAGCAATTTACTTTGGAATGCTAGAGAAATACCATGTAGTAGGTAGTTATGGTGGACACACTGGCATAGTAGTTGGTTCAAGGATTTTGGATGCATGAGAAGTATTCCTCTCGATACAAGGTTTAGGCTAGCAAGGTTATTTGAAGCAAACTCAAGGATGAACAGGCGCAGCAAAACTCACATAAAAGACATATTGTAAACATTATAAGACTCTACACCGTCTTCCTTGTTGTTCAAAACCCAATACTAGATATTATCTAGACCTTAGAGAAACCAAATATGCAAATCAAATTTTAGCAAGCTCTATGTATTTCTTTATTAATGGGTGCAAAGCATATGATGCAAGAGCCTAAACATGAGCACAACAATTGCCAAGTATCACATTATCCAAGACATTTTAGAATTACTACATGTAGCATTTTCCACCTAACCATATAACAATTTAACGAAGAAGAAACTGCGCCATGAATTATGAGTAAAGCCTAAGGACACATGTGTCCATATGCAATAGCGGAGCGTGTTCTCTTTCCCACAAAGTGAATGCTAGATCCATTTATTCAAACAAAACAAAACAAAAACAAACCGACGCTCCAAGAAAGAATACAAGATGTGATTGAATAAAAATATAATAGTTTCAGGGGAGGAACCCGATGATGTTGTCGATGAAGAAGGGGATGTCTTGGGCTCCCCAAGTTTAGACGCTTGAGTCTTCTAAAAATATGCAGGGATGACCGGGGCATCCCCATGCTTAGAGCTTTCACTCCTCTTGATCATAGTATATCATTCTCCTCTCTTGACCTTTGAAAACTTCCTTCACACCAAGCAAACTCAATAGAGGGTTAGTGCACAATTACTAATTCACACATTCAGAGGTGACACAATCATTATTTTCACTTCTGACATTGCATAATGCTACTGGACATTAATGGATCAAAGAAACAAATCCAATATAGCAAAAGAGGTAACAAATAAAAGTAAGAATCTGGCCAAAAACAGAACAAAAGACGAATTTTTTCGAGGTACTTCCGTTGCTCAAATCAGAAAACTAAAAACTAATGAAAGTTGCGTACATATCTGAGGATCACGCACGTAAATTGGCAGATTTTTTCGAATTTTCTACAGAGAGAACTGTACCAGATTCATGGATGATGTAATGCTGTTTCTGCGCAGCGATCCCAAACATAACATCAACTTTGACATAGAAACTTTACTTGGCACAAAACATGATATGGAGAGGTTGCTACAGTAGTAAACAACTTCCAAGACTCAATAAAACAAAATTGCTGTAGGTAAAAACATGGGTTGTCTCCTATAAGCGCTTTTCTTTAACGCTTTCAGCTAGGCGCATAAAGTGCAAATCAAGTATTATCAAGAGTAGAAGCATCAACATTATAACCAGGGGTGTTGGAAGTTTTCTCAACAATGCATTGTATCTGGTCTATATAAGTAACTCCTCTCTCATTGCTCCTAGGCTTACTATTCTCATCAACAAATTTTCAAGAACAAGCCAAGCATAGTTATTTTCCAAAGCTTCATGCATCCCTAGTAGTTTACTAGGTATTGGCGCTTTAATTTCTCTACCATCATTAACATTATTAGTATACTTAATTCTATCCATATCCATCTTTTCAAGTATTTGTTTAAAATTAGGAAAGAAACCAAGCCTCTTATGCTTAATAAAAACCTTTCTAGCTTCTTTAACTATATCCTCAAATTCTCTAACAAGGACTTTTAAAACAAAATTTCTCTTTTCTCCCATCTCCATATCCGAAAGTGTAAGAAACATATGTTGTATTATGGGATTGAGATTAACAAATCTAGTTTCTAACATATGTATCAAACAGGCAGAAGCACTTTCATAAGTAGGAGCAGTTTTTAATAATGGTATATCTTCAAAATCTTCATCCATACTAACATGGGTGAAAATTCTTCTATATTATCTCTTCCAATGATACACCCTCGTCCTACCGGTATCTCTTCCAAAGTAAACTTAGGATTAAGCATGATGAAATAAGCAAAAAGTAAACTAGGCAAACAAAGTAAAACAAGTAACTAATTTTTTTGTATTTTTGATATAGAGAGCAAGACAAGAAATAAAGTAAAACTAGCAACTAATTTTTTGCATTTTCTTTTGAT